>JAJKFL010000011.1:18939014-19680681 GCA_021186555.1 Reticulitermes speratus
AATTTATCTCCACATAATTTGCATATTTTTTATGGTCCCTTGTCATACACAATTCTAGAACATTGTTAACGTTTGCCAGTGTCACTACAGCCTAAAAAATTCGTGCTTTTTTGTGTTATTACCTGCTATAGTATATTGAAATGATACGTTCAGTATCCTCAGGGGAAAATGCACGTAATGAATTTCGTGAGAATTGGGGAAATATTTTACAAATTGGGATATTATTCATACAGATATTTTGTGACCTCATTTTCCTATTTTATTTCATTATGGAAAGAAAGTAATGTACAATAATTTGCTCTTTTTCTTATGTGTCTTTTTTTTTCTTGTTTTCTCCCCCTTTCACATATCTCGGGAAATTATTTCATAAACTTAATTCTCTTTTTTAATGTTACCATCTTTTGTGACCTTACACCGTGCACTGTGGTGAATATATACTAGTGCCCCAAACACACCTACTGCCTCCATCTTCAGAAATTCTCTTTATTTCTTTTTCTCACAATCTGTACAATGTGGCTTTTTGTGAATTTATATCAGCGTGTCATTCCGAATTGTCGTTCGTAATGTTATTTTTTGTGGTCGTCTTTATTTGTATTGTTTTATTTTTTGTTACTTTTCCTTCGAGTTTAGCAAAGAGGCAGTGGTGTGTCGCGTAGATATGCTCCCCGTCGCAATGACAGTCACGATGTCTTCAGTTTCAGTCCCAGTAAAAACCAGATGCCCTGCCGGGTCGAAACTGGCTCAGCGGGCGAGACAGGACGTAAAATAGCAAGAACACTTGCGGATTATATTCGTAGTACATGAAAGTCTTCGAGGAATATAAATATTGTGTTTGTAGTTCCACGATGTAAGTCCCAATGCAAATCGGCTTGAAATCCCACAAAAAGCTTTGACATGCCTAACACACAATTCCTTCCGAAAATTTAACTAAAGAACCGATAGGATCCTTTAACTACATTATCACAATGTCACTGCCGTAAGGTGGTACCCCTGCCTGTTATTAAATATTGAACATGGCTCCTGTTTACTGCCCTTGTCTGTGATTTTATGGAGCACAGCTCTCAAGCGCGCGGCCAGTCAGTTGATTTTATACGGTTGTCTTATTTATCTTATTCCAAATATAGAACGTGGTCCAGCGCCATGTTAAAGACTTTTCTTTTCTTTATTTAAGAGGGCTGAAGGCTCAAAGACTTTTGTTGTTTATGGCTTTTAACGTACAAAATACGTCATTATAGATAACACTGCAACAAAGCATGAAATCCAATAACATATTTTGATTGTGTTTTTAAAAGCGTGAAGGATTCTGCATGATGTGTTTCATTTGAATAAAAATACCATATTTTTTGCTTAAAATGGCGTGCTGGCGGCCTTAAGTTACAAAAGTTTTGTTTGGCCTGCGTAATATTTGAGTTTGAAACCCTACGTCTTGAGTAAGTCCTCGTTATACATTGGAGATAAGTATATCGTAACATTTTTTCCTGTAATAATTAATTCAAATCCAACAGAAAACAACGTTAATCAAAGTCCGGCCAACGTCCATCGCATCTTTGGACACTAAAATCCGTCAAAGTTAAAGCCAAACAACACAGTTCGGGGCAGTGTTAAAGGACGACTGCCTATACTGCATTTAGGAAAGGCATGAGCTACTCTGAATAAAGCTTTAATATACACCACTCATACTGGAGAGTCCGGAGAGTGTGATAGTGTAGCAGCTAGCTTACGAGCTAGATGATTCGGGGTTCCAACCCCGGCAGCTTCAAGAGACCTTCCTGTTCTCCAAAACGTCATACCGGCTTTGGGGCCCAGTGAGTACCGGGGCTCTTTCCCAGGGTTGAAGCAGCCAGGGTGTGAATTTGACCACTCACGTCCCTCTATTGCCGAGGTTCAGACTGATTGGAGCTACACCTCTACTTCCCCTATATGCTTCCATGGCTTAGACAAGGACAACTCTACCTCTTATTTTATCACTTATACTGGAGGAATAAAAAATTAGTTGCAACGGTTAATTGACCCTTGAGTAAATTAATTAAAATGAGAATGCGATTTAGTATAGTTATGAGAACTGAAAAATTCTTTATCAGGATCGAGCTGCGAACCAGGGCCCTGCCTATACAAAACAAAAATTACACACCTAGGATGCGTCTGTCCTGTTACTGTTCACACACCTATCATACTTCTATACAATTTGGGCCTCTGACTTTGGCTGCTTGCTGCTCAGTGCACTTTCGAATTAACAATCCTCAAAAGTGATCCTACACTACTGCGTTCTTTGAGATCGGGAGCAAGAGAATTAGCATGGTTATTGTTGATATTTACTGCGCTTGTATGAGGTCCACTGGGATAAGGGTGGCAATGAAACAGCTGAGATAGGGAAGACATGTAACATGTATCATACAGATATGAAACATGCACAAATATTTGAGTGGGGAACCTAAATTGAAGAGGCCTCATGAGAAACCTATGCAAAAATGAGAGACTGAGAAGTGGTATGTGAGTGTATAAGAAGGACTGAAGTGTGCTGGTTAGAACTCAGTGGAGGGCTTTATGAATATGACAGTAAACCTTCAGTTCCCTGAAAGCGGAAAGCTACTATAAGGCTTGTTCACCATAGATAGATAGTATAGGGTCTACAGTAACAACAGGACAAAGGCAAACAGGGAATGGATTGCTTTGAAATTCGAATATTAAATTTCAGAAGATGTGTGTTTCTTTGTTGGTTATTTTTCTTATTCGACCAGCGTGTCTAATTTATAATCTCAGGGAATAATAACGAAGCCCTCGCTCCATGTGTGTGCGCGCCATCTCCATTCACTGTGTGCTCAACACAGACAAAAAAGGACGAGAGAGGCATTCATATTCATGGCCGAACAGAGTTGCCTCTTGGCATACCACAGCTTATCGGGTATTTTAACCTTCCGTGCTACGAAAGAGACATTGCTCTTAAAATTGCTGGCTCTTATGATGTGAATTTATTTGGTGTTTGATACCAGTAAAAAAAAACCCCTCCTTCCATCTGTAAGTACTTGGAAATACGTGCGTCTTGTCAGTAACATAAATTATTAGTTACCAAGAAATTATGCTACCAAAACAGTTGAATCACAAGTTGCATTATCTTGTTGCATTCAGTTCTGAGACAAATTATAGCTGTGTTGACAGCATGGAAAGATTTACTATTGTTACTGAAGTGGAGATATGTAAAGTACAGGTGATTATATCGAGACTGATGCGGATTTCTTTTCAGATGCTAAATCAGCTGATAGCGTTGTTGAAAAATAGATGTTAGAAATTCACATAAAATAGGACACGCTTTATGATTGCCTGTGTATGTGTGTGTGTGATTCTCATGCCGTTTCCATGGAAACGTGTACATTTCACACAAACACACACACACAGATGACAGTCAGCTATATGCTCGAAATGGTTCCACGTGAAAGTTAAACAGGTAAATTAACCATTATAACAGAGAAATGAGGGAAGGAGATAAGGCAAGAAAGGGAAAAAGGAAAGACAGGAAGGATATGAAGGTTGGAAATACGAAATAATTATTCCCCACTGGATTTCAAATTTTTTTTTCTAATGGCATATCTAAGCTCCAAATACGGCGGTAAGCATTTTGTTCTAAAAATGTCTCGAATATCGGTTCTTTCGTCAGAGTACCAGGTCAAGTTTTGTCAGATTTCACACGCATATAAAATTAACTACACGTAGCAAAGTCCTTGTTGGAAGCTAATAGTAGCTTAGCTAGTCAAAAATTCGGTGCTTTCTGTAGAACTCAAAAGTTTCAATATTGTGTTCGCAAGAGCATTCTGTCACGAATCAGATAAGTCCACTTCACATCGTAGTATCGTCTGCCTGACACATTTTAGTAAAATCATCCCTTTACGCTTAGGTCTTCTTAGTGACCGCTCCCATTAAATTTGTCCGACCAAAATTTTCTAGGCATTTCTAATCTCGCCCATAGAAGTCAAGACCAGTCCGATCGTTTGGCACTGTGATAACAGACTTTAATGGCGATAACCCAACTGCATAAATCACGGCCACACAAGACAAGTGCTGACTGGCATTGACTTGAGCGTGATGGATGTTGCACCTTTCTTTGTATGTCTGCCAGTCAAGGACTCTTATCCGTTGTCAGAAGAGCAGATGACCACGAATCATGGCCGATTTCGACACTGGCCTTCTCATCCAGTTAATGCGGGAGAAATCATTCTTGAATGATGTGAGGCATACATTCACAGAAAGAGGGTTATTGTCCAAATGGTGCAGGAAGTTATCGGGAAGGAGATGGGATGTTACAGAAATCAGTATTACTTTTCTTTATTCCGTTGTAATTTTTTTTCATTAATGAGGAATTTACTGCAGCCGAATTTACTGATAATAATGTGGAATATTGTAGATAAATTTACTGACATTCTAAGTGACAAAACATACCTCAAGGATTCTGCTTACTAAACACAAAGCATGTATTACTTCAATTAAATTCTGTCTCGAACAATACACGTCAAATAATTTGGATTCAAACGCCATTTTGAAATAGTCTAAACCTATCCCGATGTTGCAAGAAATTTGGATAAAGGAGTGAAAAAAAAACACCGACTCTTTCATTCTTTCATTAATGTGATAAACCCAAAGGCGTATATCATACATCTCTTTAACCAATCAATGTACACATATTTCCTTTATTATGAAATACAATTTACCATAAAACTAGTCCGACATGTTTCGAATCGCTATTTTGGGACCATCATCAGGGACTTGGATTGTGAATTACACAAGTTACAAATCAACAGTAATGGTACTTTTAAAAGTACAAAAGTTAAAATGTAGGATATCTCAGTTGTTTTCGGGGTCCACTGTGCATCAGAAGTTGTGTGTCTACGTGTAGAAGGCTTCGCTATATGACTCTTAATTGCAAATGAATTAACGTTCATTGTGACTGGTCTTTGCGAATGAGTGAATTGGGTCGTTTTGACTATCGTTAAATGCAGTTCTGTTTTATCAGTCAGACTGGTCTTGTCGTGACTGTTTCGGTGTATCCTCACTGTAAGAGGACTCTGTTCCGTGGAGGTAGTTACTGTTATGTATTCCTTGACAAAGGTTCACGATAAGAACTCTTAATAAGTATGATCATGGCTGTCCGCCGTCTGTCCGCATGTTTGAACTCGAAACCGCTGGCTACATTTTAATTAAATTTGTTACGTATTGTGTGACATTCGGTATTAATGACAGTGTGGCAGACAAGAAATTTTGAGTTGGGAACAACACTACTGCCAGTGCCGAAATGCTGTAAGTGTGGCAACTATTGTATGCATGATAATATTAACACCAGGAATGTTTACAACGATATTAATTTAAGTAAACATTCATATTTGTAAAATGTAAGCATATGTACGTATAAATTTGAATTTAAAATGCTAGGGTGCACAGAACACATGTGGAAGCTGTTGTACTCAAGGACGGACTGCAACTTTCCAGTCTTCTTTGGTTATTCAAATTTATACCTAGACGATATTGGCTGACAAGTGATTAGCACATTTTGAGCCTGAGAGAGGCTGGGTTCGTGATTTCAATTCGTCTTTGGACAACGATATTTCGCCGCGTGTTTCTAGGTTGTCTGCTGTTTTGTGATGGTAAAGATCTTACAATGGAATAAAAAGGTAGCCAACAAGTACACAATTTCTCTTGGTAGTAATATCGGTTTTAATTGGAGTACACGCTAAAAAATTTTCACGAAACTTTAAAATGGGTGTATCCCACGTCTAGATTTTTACGACGTATCTGGTCTAGAGTACAAACTACGTAGCTCCTAATTGTGTATTTTAATTTTTTTTTATTTTCGGAATTCTAGGTGGAAACATAAAAGAACAGAAAAATACATTTTTTTTTTGCCCATTATGTCTTGGTGAAATATTGGGTCAATCACATGTTACAGGAGACACGTAGTGCCTGCCAAAATATTTGTGTATTAAAAACTGGCATTAGCGTTAAGGCATTTGGCATCATGATATGCCTCAAGCACACAGTTCCAATTGCATTAACTTCTGCAATTAGCTGACTGTTATTGCTGTAGCGTGTACAAATGTACAAGGCTTGATTCACTCACGGAAGTTGTGCTTGACAGCTCGTGTTAAAATCTTTTTTTCCTTCCTCTAGTTTCTGTATCTGACGGTTTACGCCATGCTATTGGAACAAATTACATTTATCTGAGAGTGGAGTGGAGATCCGAGTAAGGGGTGTGTTGGGGTGTCTTTATGGCGTAGAGTTTTTACCTGAAAATACGAGACATAACAGGTAAATATAGAGGAGGAAGAAGACTTTAATTCACAATTTCATTCTCTTTCTATGAATTTTAACTGCTCTGTCTTCATGTAGGCTTATTTCAGAAGTCAATACGCGTGCTTTGATAACAGAGGCGTTTAGCAACAAATATTTTACGTTAATAAAGACTTAAATTAATTTTTGTTTTTATTCTATTTCAAAGTCCCATGGTCTACCCACAACTGATAAACGTTTTCAGGTCGAGTACTCGGTCTGAAATCTTAAACTACTTATACAAGAGAAAACAAGTGTAACTTGATTGAAGGCGGTGAATTTGACTGGCGCATAGAGAGTGCAAATACGTCACATACGCTTCCATCCATTCTTTCAAACAATAATTTAAAATTATTTTTTTATTTGCAGTTTATTTAAAGATATTGTTAGTAGCTCACGCTGGTAAATATACCGTAGAATTCTAAGAAGATTAAGGAGGAAACTAATTGCAAATAGTTTGTAAGCATGTGACCTAATTTTAGATACAATCCCGGCATTTGCCTAGAGGAAATGCGGTAACCCATGAGGTCCCACGCTATAGCCGTTGTTTCAGTCACTTTTGGGAAAGGGTTATCTTCCAAAAAGCCAGGTTGCTTATACATTTTCATGACGCATTATTCTTTACCGTGTACTAATAACCATTGGTGATATAACCAACAAAGGCCACAAGTTCTTGATCGAGAAATTGTGTGCCTTGTTGAGTACATTATCAATTACCTGGTACAACTTATGCCAAGGGTTCACAAATTTTCCAAGACTTTGTGATTCACGTCCGAATTCTAGGAACCAGAAGGGTGGCATTTAGCAAGATCCTTCCTGAGGACTCGCAGTTCTAGGGTGATGTATAAAGCTCATTTTTATCTGGTCGTTCAGGCTTGGTGCATGTGAACTAATACGCGTTTTTTTATGCAAGGGAAAATACTGCTGTAATTTTACCGAAAATGCTCGGCGCCAAAATACAAAATTTGTTCGACCCAACGATCAGGCGCCAAGGATTAACACATCCCTCATTTATTTGTACAATTATCATAACACTTCAATCTAGCTATACAGGTTCCGGAGAGCTGATTTTGTTCTGCCAACAAAAGCATCTTCCGCTGTCCGTTTCTATATCTTTCCACTATATTTTTCGTCAACAACTAAATATTTTTCAGTGGAAATCCGGGAATTTTTCACTGTCTCTAATTACAATAATCTTGGTGACCAATTTTCTATGAAGTTGGAAACTGCAATGTTACGTGTTTCTCTAAGGTTTTGTGAAAATGGTTTTTCGTTATAAACTTACTTTGGCACTCTCCATTGTTTGAGGCATGCATAATACACACGACGTTTCGGAAGTTAACTTTATTTCCATCTTCAGGGTCTGTGTTACAAGATCTACATATTTAAAATGTCAGTGACAATATTTTCTACGGCAGCGTCATTTAAATTGGGCATACTTCAGCTTGCGGACAATGTCCAAGTAAATATGGTTACAATGCAGTGTTGCGTGTTATAGCAGCTCGACATAATACACAATTCGTTACACTTTGCCGTGCCCCCTTCTGTCTGACAGCCGGCCGTTGCTTCTGCCAGCAGCAAGAAAATGAAACCATCATTGAAACTCAGTGAGGCAAGAAACTCCAACTTCCTGACGGATAAGAGATAGTCGCTAACAGGTTTCTTTTGTGTGGAAGCAATCAATAACATTGACCTTCAGGTACAGTCCACACCGCGGGCTTGACGTGACGTAGCGATGGGCACAACCATATAACATCGTGGGTTATTTAATGACGTTGCATAAAGTGTTGCTTCGTAGGCTATCTGACGACGTTGCATCAACTGAAATGGATCGACTGAGATGAGAGCGTTATTGATATCGTGAGCTTTATTTGACGACCCTCTCACATCCTCAGATTACACACGGTTGAGACGCAGTCAATGTTTCCAGGGTGTAAGATGGGCGGGGCACGAAATTACCTCCTCCAGGCGTCGAGGTCAAGAATAAGTGGAGCTATATTTACAGCTTCTATATGCCTTCATGGCGTGGACAGGGAAAACTTACTTTTTTTTTTTCCTTTTTGTTGGAAGATAGTTTATGAACTTGTAAGGATTTCGAAGGAAGCGGTCGTGACCTAATCGAGATACTATTCCTGCATTTGTGTGCAGGGACTGAAAAAGACCAGGGAAAGCTTCATTCAGGAGAGCTGATATGTCGTTCGAGATTTAAACCTTACTCTTTTTCGAATACAGATCTAGAATTAACACTATGATAACCCCCTTGATGAAGGGTGATGTGGTGTGGGTAGAACTATCAGGGTATCCCTGAAATCTACGGTTTGATTGGCTGGTTACTGAACAGAATAGGGTGCGGTTCCATCCCTTGTCGCCAGAAACGGCGAACACGTGAAGGGTGGGTCAGGATAGAGCTCGTCCTGTAATGATTGACTCCTCCCCAAAAAGAGAACACTCCGGAATGATAGTCCATTGTCGATAATAAATCTGTGTCCAAAGACCTGTGATGTTTGGAAAATGCCATGGAGAGGGCTGTGTTGCCAAGCACCAGCTAATAGTACGTTCCATTTCATACCTCACATTTGGATCAACATTTCTTGACAACTAACGCCCAAGAAACACCACATAAATGCAGTTCTAATTCCACGAAGCCTATTCACGGGATGGCGTGATACTGTACTTTCACCCATTATTCCACAAATTAACTGCATGTAGCTGAGTATCTGAGAAGATGATGGTCACAAATTTAGTCAAGAAATTCCTCGTCCTTTACTGAACCAGAAGTTTAGGTATCGTGCCAGACTTGTAGTTTTCACAGCGGTGCTGATGAAGATTCCAGAATTCTGCGATAAGCTACAGTACATATTGGTACATATATACGAAAGTTTCGGAGGATCTACCTGCGTCGTTCTTCAGGATAATCCAAGAAGATTATAATCGTTCATGACCGCGTTCAGAGTAGCTCGCCACTGAATCTTTTCCTATTGTTTTCTTATACAGAATATGAGTGGCTAAGTTAGTTATGATTTGCCTTCATTCATTTACAGGGCCCATACCGACGTGAGATTTCTGACAACTAAAATTACTGCAATAGGCTCGTCTATAATTTAAATTTCCAATTTTCAGTTTGAGTGTTTATATCATCTGTTCGACCTCACTCTCACATGTGTATTTTTAACACGACCTAGCCTGCATGTACATGTTTGTTATAGCTAATTATATTGTAGACAAATATTTGTATATTACTTTACAGTGAGCAGTGAGTAAAGTACTGCTCATAGGAATAAACATTCCGTTGTTCTGTCTCAAATATTCTTAAAAAAAATAACTTTGCAGGCCTGTGCCGGATTCTGTTCGAAAGGAAGAAACATATATGGAAAGATGTGATAAAATAAATAAAGGAAAACAAACGAATCCGTGAAAGGGAAAAGCGAAAGTTTAGGAACAAACATACAAAAGTATAATTAAAGGTGTCCCGTTGCCTGCCAGTAAAGCAAGTGGGGGATTGGCGGTATAGATGCATGCATTCCTAGCCTTGCCACTGGATGGTGTAACGGACAGTTTCATGCTCCGGTCGTTTTACCAAGAGGAAAATTACCCCGTAGATATTAAATAGAGGGCTGGGTGGGTCCTAGAACTGGTCTGGATGCTTTGGAGGATATATATATATATATATATATATATATATATCTTGCCTCTGCCAGGAATCGAGCCACGATTCCTCGGATATATAGTCAGTAGCCTAATTAATATACCGACTGAGTTATACCGGCTCGTGATTGAGGGGAAACCATATAAAAGCCTTAGACAGGATATCCGGTTTTCGGACCCGGGACCTCGCAAGTAGGAAGCGGGTGTTTTCTGCGCTCAACCGCGACGTTGGATGTAGTGGATCAAAAATGGACATCCTGCATTGCTCTGTCGGATTCAGTCCAACAAATAGAAGGTCGCGTTTCACTCCAGCGTTCTGAGTCTGACTGCTGAAATTGAAACAAAGGAGACTGTAGGTTTGTCTGGTAGAATGTTATATGTAACATTTGTACGAGTCCCAAGGGTCAGTATTTTCTGCTACCATTTTATGTCTCTGTATACAAAGACGCGTCTTACGGTGATGTTTAGAAAAACTCTGGACAGAAAGCTTCGGCGAAAGGCGGGTGTTTGCAGTGTATCAACTGCCTGTCTTTGTCTCCTCTATCACACTTTTAGAGGCAGAAGGGGACTCTTGTTTGCTTTATGTTCTTTAGGCCCTTTTCTCGCCGCAGTCAGGTACATAAACTGTCCGTGTCGTTAGGTACAGTCACTTTCAAAATGTATTGATTGACTTTTTTTCAAGAAACGTGGGGGCGACGCCTGCCCTGAAGGGCAGCACATTGCTGTCGTAACAATGTGGCGCTTACTGTGTTACACATTGTGTTAGAGGGGCAGTTCCTGATTCCATTTCTACTATCTACACGCACACAGGACGCATGTTAATGCGTCTGTGTCCAGGCAGTTTGTGTCTGTATGAACATCCGTACATTAACAGATATAACATCTTAATGCTTAAAGCTAAAAGGTAAAGTTCTCCCTAGAACAGGCCACGAAGGCCCAGAGGGGGAGTAGAGGTATAGCTCTACTCTTTCTTTAACCCTGGCACTAGATGAGGATGGGTGGTCAACTCCACGCTCCGGTCGCTTTACCCCCGGAAGGAGATCCATTACCCATTGTATACGAGGCTGGGTGGGCCCCAGGGCCGGTCTGGGCGGCTGCGGAAAATCTCGCCCTCACCGGGATTCGATCCCCGGACCGTCCAGCCTGTAGCGAGTCGCTATACCAACTACGCTATCCCTGCCCACCATGGTAATGCTTAATATACTTTAAATGAATAAAATAACATTCAGTTATGTAAACCGAGGTGCCTGTGTGTACGTAGGAGTAAGTACACACAGCAGAGCTCTACTGAAGGTGCTAACAGTCCGTCAACTTGCCAAGATATTCCCCGTTTCTATGGAACCTGAATATTTAGTGCCGAGCCACCAGTTTCAGGTCCTGACTGAGATATTCCCCACGTACTGTATATATTTAAGATCCGTTGAGTATTATCTTTCCATTTTTATCTAGATATACCAAATTGTCTGTTCCCTTTAAATTTTCCGGCTAAACTTGGTTTCATGCGACATTTTAGATTATTACAGGGATGATAATGAACTTACACTATTCTGGGATGTGATGTAACGTTGTTTGTTGGAAATTTATTATAATGTGTATCAGAATGTACGGCGCCATATCCCAGAAGACTGTAGTCATTACAGCATTTTTTTCCTAATCTGTCACGTGCGCGATAAGGGAAGCGTATCCAAACACTGCGCTATGAAGTCGATCTCCTATAAATATAGCCACAGGCAGCGTTATTGTTTGTCTCTTCATACTCCTTAGAAACGGCTCCTTATACACGCTCTCTGGACACCGTTGTGGCAGAGGGAAAATCCGAAACCTAATTTGGGCTCAGACGCAGTCGTCACGTCCGACAGCATTAAATTTACTGCTCACAACTGTTTCAAATAAGGAAGTTCATTTCTATGAAGCAGATTGTGTAGTTCGTGGTGATAACCACACCTGCATATCAGAATATGTCACGGGCAGGCAGCCTATCTCGCAGTTTTGCTGTGTGTGTGTTCGTGTGGTTGTCGCTTGGCAGTTTAACCTCGCCTTCTGTCAACTTACTCGCGACCATTCTCTTGCTTGTAATGTAAAACTGTTTGTTGGTTCCACATCCAAACTTAAATACACATATTGTCACGTTATGTAAAAGGCTGTCTAGTCCGGGAAACACGGTTACGAATATAAATCCATTTTAAAATACCAGTTTCTTATAGAACTGTAACTTCTCTTGTTTTGAATAAACTCGTGACAAAGGTTATAAACTTATTTTAAACCCAATTCTTCACATACTAAATGAACTATTTAAGTAATGTTTATTCTTATATAAACTCTTTATTTTTTCAAGAAATATTTCTGATGTTTTTTTTTTTCATGTCAATCCGAACATTTCAAACGGCGTTGACAGGAGTAGATGAAACCATTAAGCCGCACTAAGTACCGAAATGAGTTCATTAAAAGTAAAGTCATACAAAATGTAACAACCTTTGTACAGCTCAGTACATTACATTTTAGGGTGTGATATGTGATGGTTATGAATCATCTGATGGCAGTATTTTGCAGTGTCACAAATTAAGTTGTTGACCACACAAATGAACACCAGGTGGAACCATGACTTATTTTTCATTTATTTAGATACACTTTTAGAAAACTCTTAGAAGTTAGTATTGCGTGTCTAGCCCTCTATTGAGATCTATTCTTTGTACTACTTTTTATTTGACGCAAGTAGGTTTGTTTTTGTGAAAGGACGTTCACGAATTTTGTGAGATATGTGGTTCTCGTAATTGTGACCATGACGAGTACTGTCTTATAGGATGACGACTTTCAGTATGGTATATTTGTACCGGCGTTTCGGGAAAACTTGCTCTCTCATTCATCAGAATAATTCTATCCTGAAGGTGGAAGTTGCTGCTTGCTTTGAAACATCGGGGTCACGTCCCAGAACACAACATTCTTATTAAGTTCCTTTATGCTTCATACAAATTAGACCTTTAGTAGATCGTCTGATGTAACAAATTTTCCATCTGACAGTGCTTTCCTAGAATCTTCTTTGGTGCACATAACTGTCAAATTGTGTTTAAAGTTCCACAGTTATGTAGATGAATGCTGTTCTTAACAAATGTTTTGTGATGTTTGCCGACTGTATTTAGTTTGATTGCAATGTGCATTAATATGTCTGGCTCTTGCTACTCTAGCTTCATCAGCATCTCGTCCAGTTTGAGTTGCAATCCATGAACCCTCACTTATGCCATACTTTCTACATTCCGCACTCTGCTATTAGCAACAGACTTTTGATATTGCCCAATCATCCGTCTTTTTCTCTCCTTGGCCAAACGTCTTTTTCCATATTTTATTTTTTGTCATAATCTGTTACGTGCTTTTAATCTTTCGTTATTAAAATATTAATGTTCTGTTTATATATCTTTATTTAAACCATTAAATGGTGAACCAAGAAAAGCTTTGAGCGTTACACTTTAATTCTCCGTCGCCCATTTTAATCTTACGCTACGAAAATATTAATGCTCTTCATATATATGTATAGATAATGAAACCATTACGTAACACAATTGTACCAGTAATATTGTTTTCGTATTATTGTTTACCTTTTGGTTTTATTTGGAGAGGGTTTTACATATTTCTTCCACTGTTAATTCCCTACCATTCGGGAGGAAAAAGGTCATATCCATTTTCCTCCACGGCTTATAACTCGTGAATGAACTCTGCCTTCTTTTAATGAAATTCTTAGTTAAGGGTAATCACATCAATGAGGCGCTTAACTGTTCGTTTTATCACAGTCTGTTCATACTTATATCACATTTTGTATCTGTAAATAACTTTGGAAACAAATTTTAACCTATAATTTCTCCTCTTTCATATTTTTTTAATTAAATATGCTCCAAATCCCTTAGCAACGTGACTTTTTTTGTTAGTAACTGTAGCAGGCAAATTAACACTTCGTAATTTTACGGACATCGTATTTTGATATTTGTTAACTTAATTATGAATAAATTGATGGGGTGAGGATGGTAAAAGTATTTCGATAAGTGTGAGTGAAAAGACTTACAGGCATTCGTTGTCAGCTTCAGACTACGGCTGACAAAATATCCAGTTAGATAAATATTACGAGGTAGCAGTGATCTCGTTGGCTCCCAGACAAGGACCTGAAGTGGTGACGTCAGAATACAGACGAAACGGTGCATGAACAAATGAAGGGCCAGCTGATCCTCTTGCCTATCTGCATATCGCTCTCAGAATATGAAAACTGAGAGCTACAAACTGTGAGCGGACAAGGTAAGAGCGGGAGCAGTTAGAAACAGCAATCGAACTTGATTGGCTAAACATGTTGGTGGATAGGGATGAAAACAAAGGTCACGTCATTCAAGCCGACCAAGTATGATTTGGTAACCATGCCCATGGCGGGATTCGAACCCGCAATCCCAGCAAGCGAGCAGCCGCAGACCCACGCCTTAGACCGTGCGGCCACTGGGATCGGCACCGTTGACGGGAATGCAAACACGAACAATAGCGGTGGACGAAAACGGATATACCCTTCGACTGGCTTGAGAGCTACCTACATTTCTCGTGGACGAAAACGGATATGATTTTGAAGCCTTCGAGAGACCGCGCACGAAAAGTGACATCCCCGGGAACAACATTGCGTCTGAAACATGGGAATTGTAGTGTAGATAACAGTTTGATTGTCACCCACAGACAGATCTCGGCTTTTTTGTTTCAGATTACTTGTGGCGTCGATACTGATGTTTTAAATCCATTAGAACTTTAAAAATTATAATAGTAAAAATCTTATACATATTTTATTTTAGTTGCATTCCCAATTTATCTTTATAAGTCACGTGCTGTGTTTTATCAGCCCAGGTTTACGCCCTTTTAACATTTTTCCTAAATCAGTCCAGGTATGCAGTAAGAAAGCCTGCAGTTACGAGACAGCTTGGATGACCTAGGCGTGTGAGTAACTAACTAACTCCATGGAGCAGAGTCCTTCTTGAGAAGCTAACAGGTCGTCAGCTAGTCAAGAAATTCCCCGCGTTTTATGGAACCCGAAGGTTCATTACCGCACTCACAAGAGTCCGCCACCTGTCCCTATCCTGAGCAATATCAATCCAGTCCATGCCCACCCATCCCACTTCTTGAAGATCCATTTTAATATTATCCTCCCATCTACGCCTGGGTCTTCCAAGTGGTCTCCTTCCCTCAGATCTTCCCACCAAAATCCTGTATGCACCTCTCCCTTCACCCATACGTGCTACATGCCTCGCCTACCTCATTCTTGTGAGTATGAAATGGATATTGAAGTAATAGGCTGTGGGATGAATTAAACTGGCTCATGATAGGGTCCACAGGATGGCTGTTTTAAACAAGGTTTCCATAAAAGACGGGGCATGTAGTGTCAGCTGGTGAGTAGGGACTCCGCATTATAGTTGTAGCACGTTTTCTGGTCCCGACATGAGTCGAGGTCATCGTCATGGAGATGATAAGTGTGTCGACGATTCTTGCAGGATCATCAATATGATTTTACGCACGTGGCAAACGATAATTTGTACTATGTTTAGAAGGCCGTGACTTGACAAAAGAGTTTAAGAAAGAGAAAAGATAAAAGAGAGCTATGCCCCAGGAGAATGTGATTTATTATCTTCGGAATGACACACAACAGCATGAAAACTTGATATTTTACGGTCAAGTATCCCAGGCGAGAGGAGCAAGCAAGGATGAAAGATTTTCTCTCCGTATCTTCCTTCCTTGTTTCAAATAAAGATAACCCCGTCTTTATGTTAGGAAGGCCATGGGCATTTGAAGAATTACATCTGCTTGCTCGAGCACATTGTTCTATTAACAGATGGTGGAGATCTTTCAAACACCACGAGTATCCGACTATTCAAGGAATTGTCGATGACGTCATGCATGTAGATAGTGGCGTGGCTGGTATTTTGTTTGATTTATTGATTATTGGGTTATTTAACCGGTTGCACATTTAGGAGCTGTATATTTTGAACACACAGCTTTGTTCTATGTTTGTATAATCCTCAAAATACACTGATTAGGCTAGTTCCCTAAACAACCTTAACCTATTGGTCTTTGTAATAGAGAATCGGTGTTTTCTGTGATGTAGAAACTACATTTTCAAATATCACTTAGATTAATTCTGGAGGCAGTACGGTAGATTATGGTTTTGAAATTGCATACTTGTAGGTGATACATGGTTTTTATGTATTTATTTAATTTACTTTACCTGGTATCTTTGCACTGCTAATTGGGGCCTAATCCCTGGTCTTCTACCCCACTTATTTACACTCGTATTACACGTACGCCCTTATATTTATATTCTACATATACCTCACACTACACATTTATTCGCGCATGCATTGTGTTATAACGGCTACATATAGCTAGACATATACACATAAACGAAGTGAACCAACGATCACTATGCATCTGCCGCAGACGACGACTTTATTCTTAAAGTACCTGTACATTAATATGAAAGCGTTTCTCATACTTAAGTTACGACAATGAAATGGCATTTTTTGAGGAAGGGAGGGTTGGTCACTGAGGCCATAATAACTACGAATGAGGTGGTTTTATCTTCTGTAGCATAGGTCCGTAGTGACTTATGCTCACTCTGTAGGTATACACATTACATATGATCTGTTTGTAATTATACAGTTTGAAATAGCGATCTTTCCCATATGTCCTTATATTGTCATCCGACTGAGCTCTCCCGGGTTCGACACTCGGCACGGCCAGCAGTTTGTTCTCTTCATCAAAAAGTCCAGACTGGCTATAGAACCCGCACCGCTTCCTAAAAAATGGGTAGCAGGGTATCTTTCCCCCGGGAATAAAGCGGTCGTGGCGTGTGGCCAACCACTCACCTCCATCTAGTGCCGAAGTTATGAATGAGTGAAGCTATACCTCCACGCCCCAATAAGCCTTATATTTTCACATATACAAGAACCAATATTGTGCTATTGTCCCTGTTTCTACTTCCAACGGCCCTCTCTATTTCTATTTGCAGATCTTTATCAAGCACATCTTCCTTTCAGCTTTTAGTTCCTTTATCCTTAACAAATTTCCGCATTTTTCCTGATCCCTTTCAGCTTCGCTGCATACGCCTACACTTATACTTCTGTTCCATTTCTAGTTAACCGTGTTAGCATAGTCGCAAAGAGCGCCTATTAGTTTTGTTATGTCCGTCCATTTCTACACCTCTCCATTTGTTCGTATGTGTCGTCGCATTTCCCATTGGACAGATTTATGTGCAATTTGATACTGGGGACTTCTATGAAAATCTGATGGGAAAATCCAAATTGGGTTAAAATCGGGCAGAAGTATCGGGGATTTTACGTGAAGACTTAGGGCCTTTTCATTACCCTGCAATATTAAACCGCTATAAAAGCGCTATCTTAGAGTGAAATGGTATCAGACTGTTGGAGTAGTCGCGGAGGTCGCGTATAGACGCTGCTCGAACTCGCCACAATGTTGCCTTATACGTACAGTGCCTATCTTGTTTATAAGCTTCATTTAAAAGTTCTCCCTAGAACGGGCCATGAAGGCCCAGAGGGGGAGTAGAAGTATAGGTCTACTATTTCTTTAACCCTTGCACTAGATGAGGGTGGGTGGTCAACTCCACGCCCCGGCCGCTTTACCCCCAGGAAAGATAACCGGTACCCATTTTATAGGAGGCTGGGCGGGCCCCAGGGATGGTCTGGACGGGTGCGGAAAATCTAGCCCCCACCGGGATTCTATCCCCTGACCGTCCAGCCCATAGCTAGTCGCGATATCGGCTGAGCTATCGCGGCCCACTTATAAGCTTCATTTACTTTTTGGAAACTGTAGATAGTATCAAATGTGGCCTGTCTTCCCCATAAAGGTGTATGGTAGAAGGGAAATGTACTCATAGCCCCATGCATTCTTAATCTCGGCAATAGCTGGAGGGGAGTGGTGAGCTTCACTCCTCAGCTGGTTTATTTCCCGAGAAAGGTCTCCCGGTACCCATTGAATAGGGGACGGGATGGGGCAGAAGCCCGGGCTGGACCTATTGGAGAAGAGTCCCTTGCCTCTGCAGAGAATCAAACTACAGTTCCTCGGTCGCCTACTACACTATTCCGGCTCCCTTATGGTACATTTTCTACATTTTATTTCTAAACACCGATAAACGTGGAAGAGAAGTTATTGCCTACTTGACTCTAGAGAACCCGTCACTTGAACCTGTGTATTTTACCAGCAATTTGTTTAATCATGGAAATGTGTTTTACTGCTGGTCCAGACATTAGTATATCGGTATATAGCAAATTCAGAGAAACACGAAAATATGTCGGATGAAGTTTTTTCATCAGAATTTTAGCGGATCCAAAAGTAAGGATAATAAAAAACATTCTACAGGTTAATTTGTATGTTGTATGAATCGGCGAGTTTTTCGCTGGGCTGAAGCACACTGTATGGTCTGTGCCTTTATTAACATGCACGAGCATTGACAGGTTACAGCGTAGTCAGGATACGAAAATTTACTGCCCCATAAATTCCAGCCTACTCTCCAACCACTATGACCACCCCTATACCGTTGTACTCTGCGTTATACAGTATGTCGCATAGGAGCGCAAAACAACTTTCTGGCAATAATGTAGTTGACATGTTGGATTATATATTGAGGTTGTCATAAATCGATTTACTGCGGGGTGTGGGGGTTGGGTTAGGAAGTGAACCATCCGCAATAAATCGATTTAAGTTTTTTGTGTGAGGGATGTGTGAGCTGGAATAGTACAACGGTAATGCGAATGGCTACCAGGCATAAAGCAACTAACTGAAAATTAGAGACTACACTCAACAAGTAGTTTAACATTTTGAAATAATGCCTGCAGGTATGTGGAATAAACAGTGTTCTTCAAACCTTCTGGTACAACGGAACCCTTACATAGTATCACTGATTCTGCGGACCCCACGCCTCCTCCCTCCCCAGAATTATTTAAATTCGCAGATATTTTAGTCAACGCTCGTAAAATTTAGACATAAGAAGCATACTCAAACTCTGAAAACCTTCTTTAAGTTACTGCCAAATTTTTTAAAACAACTGTTTCCCAGCAGAATTACAATAAAACTAAAACTAGAAAGAACTACAGTAAAAGAACTTTATATCCTTGTGAGTAGGATCCATTCAACTTGCGGACTGCCTTCTAAGAAACCCCGAAATACAGCGTTACAGACAAACTCCAACTGATGGTTTTCCAGCTCCGGATGTCGACATGAGACTAACATTCTACACCCTAAAACGTAGAGGTAGACTGCTGTGTTATAGAATCCTTCGGTCTTCTTTCTACAGGAACATTTTATGTTTTTCGAACATCTATTGAGACGGAAATGTTAGCGCCAGTGGCGGCATCACCTGAGAAAGTAGCACAGACGCCATATTCACACTCCTGATGAATGAGCTGAATGGTAGGAATGTGTGGTGACATTTAGTGGCCTAATATTCGTAGCAGATTGTATGAAAATCGAGAATAAGTAGGTTTATATGTTAATAACGATGAGACAACAGTACATGCTTCAAGATGCCTACCTTGCAAAATAAGGAACTCTGGCTAAAAACAAGCATTTGGAAAAAAAAAAAAAAAAAAGAGGTAATTCCAATGATAGGAAAATCAGTATTTCCAGTCACTTGAGTCGCCTGTTGTAAACGCTGGAAATTTTTACATAGGTTTATACTTTTTGCACAACCAGCACTCAGCAGTGTGTTTGTTGTTACAGGTACTGCGTGCAATTTGAAGTCCTGAAGGCTTCGAAAGCGTGTCGGAAAGAGGCCAACTTCTCGTCCCTTAGAGAAGGTAAGAGAAGAAAGACACTGGTTCGCTGCTGTATAAACTTCGTATCTCTTCTGGGCTCTTCAGAAGCGTTAACGGTTCCTAGCGCCAGTGAAGAGGGCTTATGCATAAATTCGATATTTTTAGCTCTTTTCATGTTTCAAACCAGACATCGCGTTTAAAATCACAGAACTTTCTGGTGTAGATTTATTTAGTAGAGCAGTGAATGTAACCGTCCTGCCATCTCTTCGATAGTTAAAAGTAACTGTGGATATTTAGCAGTAGACAGAAACCTAATATGTCGCTGTACTACTTTCTGACAGAAGGAGACTTTAGAACGAACAGAAGTTAAAGTTTACGCAGGGGCGTAGCTGCAACGTAACAAGAGTATGAAAAGCATAGGAGCCTTCAAATATACGGGGCCCACAAGCCCTTCGTAAGAAACTGTTTTTACACTCTCTGAACACTACGCACTAAAGAGGGGGGGAGGGGAATTCAAGCGTATTCGCGAGGACTCAAACAAGAAAAAAGGTGTAAATAAGCAAGTTTATTTGAAACCCAAATGCGTTTAAGACAGTTTTACAGAACGTGGCCATGTACGTCATGGGTAAAACAGGGCCTATTGGTAAGCTTTGTATACGGGCACAAAATTCCGAACTGCGTCCTTCAATCCATTAATTTCTGGGTTTATAACTATGTCTTTATACCGTACTTGTATTCTGGACGAACCTTCTCCAGTTCGATTCTCGAAATTTTGTCTCTTGTTCTGGCCGAGGTTTCTCGCGATTTGTTTCACTCGTTTCCATGAGAAAGTTGTCCATGGCTTTAAAAACCACGATCGTTTCATTACAAATCCTTGTACCTTCATCATTCGCAGCAATCTCAACATATTATTTAATATTTTACCCAGGCATCTGAAACAGAATATTACCGGCCTGCCTTGGTTCGATGCTAATGCAAGGCAATAATAATTAGTGAAGATGGCCGGATAGTTTGGTTAATTCAGTTATGAGAAAATTAAGGTGTGATAGGGTAGTTTTAAGTAGCTACATTTAGTCTATAAATTAATGCACTTTATCGGACTTTGTGCAATTTGACATTGAGGCTTCGGATACTTTACTGCCTGTTTTCCAGCCACTGTTCAGGGTTCTTACCAAATGGCGCGACCTCGCTCTCTTTTTTTTGTGAGCTTGAGAGGTCAGTCCGATCTGACGCAGGCAAGTGTCAGTGACACAGTCCGGCAGGTTTTTTTTGTTTTTTTTTGTTTTGTGTTAGAACCTTTAGGAAGCAGACTTCCCTATGCTGTAGGAAATTTCCCAAGTATACTTCCTTTGAATTTTGCTGCGAAGTGGATCAGACCCACTAGACCTGCGCGTGTGAAATGTAACGCAACAAGAAACTGAAATGATATTCCAATAGTGAATTAATTTGATTCACAACGGGATAATAATAATATTAAACGCAGAAATTACCGGAAAATTCACGCAGCGCGTAAAAAGATTTTCCTAGTTATCTGAAATAGAAACAATAACATCGACTAAATTAATAAAGTTTGTTGTGAATGAGTGTCCTTAATTTACAAGAAGGACATTTGGTATCTGTGTACCGCCCATCCAGCCACCTCCTGTTGCCCTGCGCATGTTCCTGTGAGAGAGGAACTCAGTGACACCGAGAGCACAGCCGAGGCAGATAAATCTTCACTCACGCAAATAGAGCCTTAGTGGGGTTGGCAAAGAGCGGACAACAGGGAAAGCAGCCCGCGGACGACGGGACGGTTACAAACAGCTTTAAATATTCTAAGAATTTATCGCTTAACTTCTCTAAATTTTCTTCTTTCACGCATTCTTTACACGAACAGCTGTATAATTTGAAATCATATGAGCGTGCCTAACCTCACGTTTCTTTATTGGTAGGTTTTAACGATTTTGTGTGAAGTTTGGCATGAGAATGCTAACTAAAGTTTTCTAAAATATTTTATTTTGGTCAATATCGGCCCAGATATAGATACATAATTTGGAATTCGTATCTGCTTGTCTAACGTCACGTTTCGTTCCTGAAAGAACTTAAACCAATCTGTATAAAATTTGGCATGAGACTGCTAAATAAAGTTGTCGGAAGGTTTTATTTTGGTTAGTGTCTCTCCCACTGTAGTATGACACAATAAGGTATCTTTATTAGATCGTCGTACGACCGTGGGAATAATCCAATTTCCGAACTAAGTAATGTATGGAGGGGGGGGGGATAAATGCTTAGTGATGTATGTGTAACGCTTTTTGTTTGCTTTTCAAAGGTGAGCGAGTGTGTGTGAAGTGCGAAACGCAGGCACTGCGTAAGGATCTGGGCTACAGATGTGCGGGCCACGGAGTGGAAGACCGAGCGACCCGCTGGACTGCACTCTCAGCCTCCCACTGCCACGGTAAATGGATCCGACTAGACGCCGGCAGCAGTGTACACGACGCGTCATGTCAGACGTGCAAAAAGGGACCGGACTACATTTTCGTCTGAAATACAGACACTAATTATACGATTTTTTCCGAGAAGATTCTCTTTCATTGAAAAGAGGAACAGTATGAATAGATGAGACCAAATGCTGCATTTTTAAAATACATATTGACAGTGTGAGATTTTGTATCGGCAAACATAGGCTTAGGTTGGTTAATTATGGGTATTTAAAACTGAATGCAAATTCCATTTAGACAGCTAATCCCAAATGAATTTACAAAAGATACCAAATCAGTAGTCTTTCGTTTATAGAAAATTGCTTTATCAATAAGAAGTGGCGAATGGTCTGCAAACATTGTAGTCCAGAATAGGGGACCCAATTATTTTCTTTGTAATACGAAACTATTTACTATTTCACATACGCCAACGGCAACATTTCGATTAAATGTTAATTGTGGTTCGCGTGTCCCAGTTTATGGCTGGAATTCGCGTTGCAAGTAGCGGAGACATATTCAGACAGGATTGCCAACATTGATGGCGATTGTAACGCATGTAACGGTTGCGAAACTGAATGACCAATGTGTTCAACAAGCTTGGGCTGTGTCACTCAGTGATTCGTTCCTGTGCCATATAAGCCTACATGCCTGAAATACTTTGGGATGGTGAAGGTGTGAAGAGTTGTCTTGTGAATATAAAGCACATGCACCATATGCATAAGATCAACTGGACAAACATTCGTGCAGCAGGTTGGCAGACATACAAGAACTGTTTTTACAGATTACAAGAAAGAATTGAAATTTTTTCATAAGGGAAATTTTACTATCAAATGGCGAAATTTTCCCAAATATGACAACAGTGTACAATGACAACAATGTATAGAGAAGGGAAGACATAATTGACAAGCGTAAACAGTGGTGCGAGAAAGAATAAGGAAGAAGAAATATGCAGGTGAAGAACTGTAACATATGCATCGCGGTATACAAGAAGTAAACTCAAGTTACTTCAACTAATACTTATGACGTAACATAATAATACAGAAGTTCCATCACATGTCACGGAATTATAATATGAAGTGCAAAGTACCACTAGCAGAGACTAATTTTTAATTATGCAGAGGAAGTTTTCTTGGAGCATAGAGAGGTCCTGTGAATGGGCAGTAGATCTGTGGAACAATATAAAGAGAAATAGGTGAAACATGTTCATTTACTGGTGATGATAGACCATCTGAAAGTCTTGTACACCTTATAAAGGAGTCGGTTTTACCCACAAGAAACGACTTCTGTGCTTCTTGTAGTACACGTCCGTGATGAATGTTACAGCCGCTTCACAGAGAACTGTTAAACAAGGGTTTGGACAACATTACAGAATTAGCACGAGTACAAGGAGAAGCTACTTGGAAATAATATAAACGCAGCATTGTGTTCGTACGATAGAAGGTCATACCAATTTCTGTATCTAGGGACATACATCTCAGGAAGAAATGTGGTGCAGAAGTTCTGATCCATTTTGCAAGTTCATGAAATTAGTTACAAGCATAAAGTGGAGCAATGCAAGAATGCAAGTTAGAATATGCTGATCCATTTTATAGAAAAAGTTGGAATAAAAGTAGATCAATACAACAAAACAAGGCAGAAAATACTGATCCATTTTGCAAGTTCACGGAAGTTAGTAATATAAAGTGAAGCATAATGCTGGCAGATGAAAATTAAATCCATGCAGGGTATACTCTTTCGACAGAGGCATAAAAACCAGAAATTACTGTCACCAAAATAAATACTCAGATCTTAGCATCCATCTATTACTATTCTTTTCTTTTGTCATCATTCCTCAAAGACTAAGTTTTGTGGATTAAGTGTTTCTGGTTTTAACGTGTATCTTGCATACTTTGGCTGAATTTCTGTGACATCTGTGTTGGCAAATCTGATCTAACATCTTCAGAAATGTGTAAGTCGCGAGAAGCATTTAAGACATGAAGGAATGTATATGTCATGCTTACTTTACGTTTTATTGGCAATATATTGCTTTAGATAACAAATAACAGTATTTCAAGACACTTCACAATGAATGTTTTAATAAATTATGTTCAAGAAGAATCATGAGTGGGTCCCCCATTATGGCCTAGAGTGGTCAAATATCTTAGTTAAGAATGAACTAAAATTTATGAACATTATTTTGTGTTCAACATCTTTCTGAAAACCCAAAGATGCATGATATTCTGATACATAGTAAAACGTGTTGGTTTAACTGTCAGTTTAACTGTCTTGTTTCTGTTGCACGTTTTAAAGTCAAGATGGCTGAAATAAGGTTAAGGTTGTGGGAATATGCGTTTTTCTTTGGAGAACTAGAATACAAGAATTATATCATTGCCTGAATGCGCACCAGTAACAACTATAATTATTCCATCATCATCATCATCATCATTATTATCATCATGAGTGGCGTAATATTGCTGTAGATGGCTGGTGAAATATAAAAGAAAGCCACATCAATTGCTGTATGTTTTACTAAAAAATATACGTAAAATATATATTACGCTAAATGTACTCGGCTACTCCTCCTCTTACTCGAGTCTAGAAAATTCTTTACTCAATCATCATAATCATTGTCTTTGTCATCGTCATCGGTATGTCATCTTCAGCTATTCAGAGAAATAATGAAATAAACAGGAACTGAATGAGACAGTCGTCAACTCTGAAGCTAAGAAGTGATGCTAATTTAATTAATCTTTTTAAAAAATTAAAGAGCATCTTGACTTTTACTTTCTCATATTGACATAGCATCGTGCATTGGATACAATATTGCATTTATGAAGCAATGTTTTTTTTAATTAATAGTTACTGATTTTAAACAAATGTAATAATTCTAATGACTGCCATTTAGATTGAACTCAGGTGTACAAGGAACTAATGAGTTTGAGAAAGGGATAATAGTGATATTATTTATAAATGGGCCCAGAACGTAAATTTATATATTGAAAAATGTTTTATAATTTTTAATTTTCATATAAAAATTAAATGTTCTTGCATCACCTTTAATACCAATATGTTAAATCTTTCAACATGGAAATTATGTTCAGCTTTAGTTTCTTATGATATTTTGTATCGTGTTTACTTTGTAAATATTACTAATGTACACAGAAAATCATACATTATTTTATTAACATGATTTTAATTTCATTGCATGTTAAAATAATTGTTATAATTTTGCTTAGCCTACATTTAAATGAAATGACTAATAACAATGCAATTATGCTTCATGCAATGCTAGTGACAGCACAAAATTTCAATGAGGCAATGCTGGTCCATAAACAGGTATTCACCATTTCTGCAACCTTGGAAAACCTATTGAATTTAGTCCCATTTAACTAGTTTGCTTTGCTGTTGTTGGGATAATAACAAACGAGAGAGGAGGTACAGCATAATTACTGGAAGTGAAAGTGTTTCATAGTAGTTACATCACTTCGCCTTTTGTAGTAACATTTCTTGTGTTCCAAGGGTAAATTCAGTGATTTCATCAGGCACAGTTGAAGAGAAAGAGCCCTTTTAAATAAAATGTAGGCTGCTTAGTGAATAATTAGAGGGGGGCATTAAACATATTTTAATGTAAAAAACAAATAACAATTTGTACTGAAAGGCTAGTAAATTGAAATCTCGTAAGTTTCACTTATTATCTAATCTGAACGTTAATGAAAATATATAAACTGGTAAGCTTACAAGATGTCAAGTCGAATTCTTTGGACTCCGTTTGCTGAAACTGTTAGTTGATTTAACAGTGGCAGTCTTCATTTATTTTTTAATTCATAAAGATACAATTTCCCTGTTTTGTTGACATGGCTGACGAGATTTGGTAGAAGCTATACTTTATTTGGTAATGAGCCAGAATAGAGACTGAAACTTGAAGTAGCTTTTTCACGTTAAAGCATAGGAACGGGCTCAGTTGAGTAAAAATGTACAAGTCAGATTCCCAGTGTGTTCAAAGAGAAGCGCGTTTTCTGAAAGTGGGCTCGTTCTAAATTTCATTCCTCCTCATACTCTTGCGTGTGTCAGTATTTTATCTTTTCAAAATTACTTCCGTTCTTCGAAGGACTGCATATACTAAAATAACGCTTAGTATCTTGTATGTACGACGTTAAATTACCGCATGTATGATAATTTAGTTTCAATTTGTGTTGGTAATGAAATACTGATAAAAATAAGGAAAATCGTTACAATAATACTTAGCTTAGTAATAATAATGTTTCATGTTTATCTATATATTTTTAAATATAGAAGGTTTTTGAGAAAAATACTCAGTAATGTATGAGTTCTTATTACAAGTTTAAACAACAATAATATAAGAGCTATTATAAAGTAGAGAAATTTGCACCTTCTGCATATTTTCTTCTGCCACAATTATGTGGGGAGGTCAGATAATGAGAGTAGTTGCAGTGGAAACAAACTTTCCATCTGTTTACAGCACATACTTATAGCATATCATTTTCTAAATACAGTACTTACCATCAATTCTCTACAAACCCCCAGTTGCATATCGTGATGTTTCATTTTTATTTGTAAAATATGACTCGTCAATAACAGTACTAAAATACTGTGATTAAAATAAAACTGTACCAAAACAATACAGTCTGAAACTAATTTTTTTACCGTGTACCACATGTATTGCACTCAAATATTAATGAGTGCAGTACATCTATTATATGAACGCCACGGAAAGTAGCGGTGTATAGGCTATGTGGACGGAACAGGAGGGTAACCATGCCCATGAGCAATATGCTGCTACTTCACACCATTCCTTCCTCACATGCATCATTTTTTGTTTCTTTCCCCTGTATTGCAGGTAAGTGCAAAGTCTCCCTTATGAAGGTCACTAATTAACCGAAAAATGTGGCTCTAAAAAAGGGGCATTATGTGTGCTGTGATATATACCGTTTGAACATAAAACAATGTGTTTGGATTATTTAATATCTGCACTCCATAACTACATGTCATTTCTTTCGTTATAAACTTGTGGAATACTAAGATCAGATTCTTCTGTGCCCTTTCTATCTTATTTTGCAATTTTCCATTTGAAAACACGACTTTCATTATTTTGTTCTTTAAACCTAAGTCTAAAGCTATATTTACAACGCCATATTATCAAAACCCACTCATCGTAGTGACTTGTTACTTAATGGTTGACGGCGACTTAATTCCTGGCGAGGGAAGGAATTTTTCTTTCGGCCACTAAGTCCAGGCACGTTCTTGGTTTTTCTGCTATTGAATGGATACCAGAACATCTTTCCCGACTTTAAGCCGCTGCCTTATGAAAGAGACGATTCGCTGCATTTACTGCCTAGGTCAGGTGCCCTTTACTTACGGGTCGTGACCGGAAATTGGACCGCCGAAGATCTCAGCAAATTTTGAGTTGAGAAGTTATTTTGGCAAGATAAAGTACAAACGTTTTCCTATAACGTGCCGTGCGTCACAGAGTGGGAGAAGAGGTATTGCTCTACTCAGTCCTAACCGTGACACTAGTAGGGGTGGGTGGTCAATGTCACGCCCCGGCCGCTTAACCCCGGGAAGAACACCGGTACCCAGTTGCACGACACAGAAGGTGGGCGAAATATAGAAGGTGGTACTGGACAGATAGGGGTGGGCGCAGACCTGGGCGTGCTGAAGTATTTGCTGCTTTTATTTTAAAATTATCTCCCTATTTTCGTTTCTTCGACAATGAGGCTGTGCATCAGCTATTTATAGACTTCAGGAAAGCCTATGTTTCAGTTAGGAGGGAGGTCTTGTATAATATTCTCATTGAGTTTCGTATCCCCATGAAACAAATAAGGCTAGTAAAAATGTGTCTAAATGAAACCTATAGCAGAGTCCGGGTAGGCAAACATTTGTCTGACACATTTCCTATTAAAGAATGGTTTGAAACAAGGAGATGCTTTATCGCCATTGCTTCCCAACTTTGCTTTGGAATATGCCATTAGGAGGGTTTAGGCAAACCAGGAGGGCTTGAAATTAAATGGTACACATCAGCTTCTAGTTTATGCTGATGATGTTAATATATTGGGCGGAAGCGTACCTGCTATAAAAGAAAACACAGAAGCTTTAGTAGTCGCTAGTAAGGAGATTGGTCTTCTAGACTGAGAAAATGCTGAGAAAATTAAGAACATGGTCATGTCTCGCTATCAGACTGCAGGACAAAATCACAACATAAAGTTAGATAATAAATCCTTCGAAAGAGTGGAACAGTTCAAATACTTGGGAACAACCCTAACAAATCGAAATTCCATTCAGGAAGAAATTAAGAGCAGATTGAAGTCGGGGAATGCTTGTTATCATTCGGTGCAGGATCTTCTGTCTTCCAGTTTGCTATCCAAAAATACAAAGATTAAGATATACAGAATTATAATGTTGCCTATTGTCTTGTATGGGTGTGAAACTTGGCCTCTAACACTGAGGGAGGAACATAAGCTGAGGGTATTCGAGAATAGGGTGCTAGGGAGGATATTTGGGCCTAAGAGGGACGAGGTAACAGGGGAGTGGAGAAGACTACATAACGAGGAACGTAATGATCAGTACTCATCACCAAATATTATTCTGGCGATCAAATCAAGAAAAATGAGGTGGGCGGGCATGTAGCACGTATGGGTTAGGGGAGAGGTGCATACAGGATTTTGGTGGGGAGACCTGAGGGAAGGAGACCACTTGAAAGACCCAGGCGTAGATGGGATGATAATATTAAAATGGATCTTCAAAAAGTGGGATGGGGGCATGGACTGGATTGATATGACTCAGTATAGGGACAGGTGGCGGGCTTTTGTGAATGCAGTATTGAACCTTTGGGTTTCATAAAATGCAAGGAATTTCTTGACTACCTGAGGACCTGTTAACTTCTCAAGAAGGACTCTGCTCCAAGGAACTATTTAGTTATTTTCATGTCGTCGAAGTAACTAAGGCTAAAGCCTGGGTCACCAAAAATTACTAACTTATGTTAAGATTGCAAGCAGCTCTGTGGTTATATGTGCTTTCTCCTACGTCCTAATGGCAGTATGCAGAATTAAGGACAGGCATAACCGTAACTTTACCGTATTATGCTGAGCCACTTTAATCCATTCGTTACTCGGGAAAAACAGATCGGTTCACGTATGTTTATAAGCAAAGAATGGCGGCGTTTTAATTACTGTCTATGCTTGCATAATAAGGGATAACTTTGTTGGATTAACAGGAGACTGAATAAAATGGCGTGCTTCTTACGTACATCTAGTTGATATGAGTAGGAAGCTTTAATACACTGTAACGAAACAACTCTATACTCTCCAATTCATAAACCCTCTTCGTCCTCACTGTAAGTCTAGCGGGAACGTGAAACAAAAGGAAAATGTGATCAGCATAATGGGCTTCCGGATTTACGTAATGAAACGAGCAGAGCTCTAATACTTCAATTCATTACGACTTCACTGATTAGAACAAATCAGTGACAACACAACAACATAGGAACTCTGCTGCATACGAAGGATTTATAAGAGTAAAACTTTGCATGTTTGTACTGGGATATACATTTCGAGTAAAGTGAACTAAGTGTTATTAAATTACAGGACGTCCAATTGTATTGGTTATTGTTCAAATATTAAGACCAGGAGTGTCACAGTTTTGCACAGTTAAGAGAGTCAAAGTCTCATGTAATAACTCAAAAGACATTGCTGCTTTGCTCCCAAACTTATGCTTTAGGCCTACTATTGCCCTTCCATTCAACGCTGTGTTACTATTATATCTGCCAACGTGACATCAAATAAACAAAGAAGAAAAACAATAAAATTATTGTAACAAACCCTTTAAGCTCTATTTTTACGTACAATGTAATTGCATTTTTTATTAACTTTGTTAGTATCTTTCAACAAGTCTTTTTAAAAATAATATGATTTCTTATAATTCTTACAGTCCGTGTAGAGCACATAAGTGACGAAGATCGAATTATTCTAGGATGTTACTCTGGGTTTATCGGCAAATAATTACCGACGTTTCGAAAGAGCTTTATTGCCTTAATCCTCAGGGTTAAGCAGCCTTGACCCTGCAACGCTGCTGCAACATAGCTGTGAGAATGTCAAGACTCGTAATTTAACGGCGCTGTCAACTGCTTAATATTATTCAGTGCCAACGATGATTATGGAGAACTGACAATGACAAGGACATGGGGAAACAGCAGTAAGCCTACTTGCAGAAAACTTGTCCCTGTTAAAGTTGGTCCAACAAAAATCCCACTTGTGATTGCCTGGGAACGAACTCGGGCCTCCGCTTTGGGATATGGGTGTCGTTTCCCTGTAAAGTGCAAAGTGCTTTCTGTTTTGTAACATCCGTGTTTAAATACACAAGATTAATGCCTCCGATTCTGCAGCTGTAGCGTGCAGGTTTTACTGCTCTGAAGTAGTCGACATATATGACGGTCTGTGGTTGGCCAAGAAAGACAGATGTTGCCGCCATTTGTCAACTCTACATTTGTGAGTTGTGCGGTCGCAATAAATTTTCAGAGACATAAATTAAATACCTAATTGTGAAACGTCTAATTATTTTAATGACGCTCTTAATAACTGAGATGTTTTATACTCGACTTTCAGAAAACTTGGCCTCACTCTTCACTCTACAGTACCACAAGCTTCCGCAACTTCGAAGACCTTGGAAAGAGGCTGACCGTTGTGTGCTTCTGGCCTTTTAAACTGCCTCTGGTTTGTTGGTATATGTATGCAGAATACTTGGCTTTTTTTTACTTGATGTCAATATAAATTAATTGTAAAACCGTACTATTACTTTAACAAACCAAACAGCGACTATAGAACACAAAATATGTCTACAACATCTCGACAAAATTCCTTTCAGCTAGATATCTACTATTTATTTGGCTTAATTTCACGTGACATTTTCCATACCTTTATACTTATATCTATATCTTTGATACGTCTATATTTTTTATATTTTTCAGAAGCTGTCGCATAATTGGAGTTGTCTGGCAAAAACTCTTGTGAACCAGTAAGTTGGGAAGGACGTGGAATAAAGTGGGCCAGGCTTATATCGTAGTCAATATCCAGAGTTATTTTTCTGGCTGCAATTGTAGAGTAGCTTCCGAATAGGAAGCAAGTTTGCTGAAAACTTTCGTTTGGGAATCGTAAGTTGCGGATGTTTCCAAGGGGTCTTGTTATTGTTGCTGCAATTCAAGTCCGAGGTCATTCGGTTCATTTTAGTAAGGTGTCGTTATTTCATGTTCTTAATAATCAAAAACCTCTACGAAATTCTGTTCCACTATAAATAGAACGACAATGCCTATATTTATGTAAATATAAGGAACTATTAAAACCTTTGATTTGTATGAAGTACACAAATAATCTTAATTATGTTACGCAAGATATCAGAGGTGCACCAATTTTCCAAAAGTCTTAGAAGCCACCTGAAAGCTTTGGGCGATGTACTACGATATAAATGAAGTTTAATATTGAGGACACAAAAGTTTTAGTCACAACCCTAAATATTCAGTTGCCACGGTGACCTGGCGCCCGGAATTTTGCACTCCTTCAAGATATATCAGAATATTAATGTAGGTTTTTAAATTAAGTGCTCTTCTCAGTAGGAGGATACGTTTCATAATAAATTTCATTGTATTTTAAAAAAAGCAAAGGATACGAGAATTTAGGATCTTGCTACCAGGAAGTAAGTATGGGTCTTCTGATTTAGTAAGTTTGATATGAAGAAGGAAATGCTCGTTCCAGATCTTGCAAAATACTCTACTGTCTTTCCCATGTTAATGTGTTAAGTCGTTTTGGATAATCAACAATAAGTTATCAATCACTTATTGCTGATTACAGAAATGCACGGTGAATTAAGATTAAAGTTCGTAAATGCCCAACAGGCAAAATTAGTACATCAATATAGAAACATCAAGAAGAAATTACTAAAATCAAATGCGGCCATCTGGTTTAACAAGGTCTGTAGATCCGAACAACTTACACCTTCCTACATCGACATTGAAAAACTTATTGCTGATTACAGAAATGCACGATGAATTAACATTAAAGTTTTGGATAATATTACAAAATTTGGGGAAAAGTAGGTGTCTTATGACGGATGACATTTCAACAGATTACAAACCCACATAGACTAAGAAAATGTGAAAAGGTTAAGGGGATGGGAGTGAGTTGTCAGCTTTACATCCCGGCCACTTTACCTCCAGAAACGAATTCTGCTACCCACTGAACAAGAGGCTGTGTGGGCCCCAGAGCCGGTCTAGGCGATATGGAGAGGACAAAAGTCTGTTGCCTTGCCGGGATAAGAGGCGCTGATTATCCAGCGAGTAGCCTAGTCACTACATCGTCTAAGCTATCCCGGCTTCCCAATAACGTAGCCTAGAATACTTTGTAGCAACCGATTCTACTGTTTCATATTGTTTGCATAGGTCGTAATACTCTCTTTCTACTTTAAATATCGAATCGTTTCTTCCTTTAAGACAGAGATAAATTAAATCCACAACACCCTGTTTTGTTTACATTTCTACAGTCTCTCCTTATCCTACCTTGTAAGGTACGGTGAACGCACGCAAAGTATACACGGCGCTTTAATCGCTTCATTTGTTAATACAAGATGGCGCTATGACCATCGAAAGGACTGCGTGAGAGGAGCAGCTGTAATTTGTATGAAACTCCGGAAGAAATATGAAACTTCTATCTGGAGTTTTTTGTGGTTTCACTTCGAGAATAAGTGTTATTATTAGTGTATCAGTTTGAACAAAGTAATTTTTAGTGTATCAGTGCGAACACAATGAATATGACCTCTCGACTTCATGCAGTTGCAGTGTTCCGTGGTTACGATTCACTCAGTTCTTCTCGTGAGCCTGTCTAGCAAAGTCGCATAAAGGGTGGATAAAGGTGTAGTTTGTTCGTGTATTTACGTGTTTCTCCTACTCCAGGAACCGTGATGTGTCTTGACTCATGATGTTTTCTGTGTAAAGACATACAGTTTCTAAACTTGTGAAAGATAACGACAACTGGACGAATAAAATGGGAGCTTCTACAGAATGAGAGTGGGATGGATGGTAAGTACAGATAACATAAATCATTTTCTTCAGCCTATGTGTTTCTGTAACCAGTGAACAGTGAAATATCTTGTGACGGCTACATTTACTCATTTCTCTTAAGTATTCGCCATCGTCAAATATTTCAGTTTTCTCTAACATTTTATAAAGGACAATCCCTCGGATAGACTTACTCTCCAAATCAATCACCAACCCGTAAAACCAGCATTAAAAAGTACTCATCCATGGCATAAAATAAAAATTATGATATGAAAAATATACTATAGAATATATAAAGGCTGATGGAATATGGACATATTGTTGTCCTTAATTAGCATTCTGTATAGCTTATAACATCGACGATGATAATATATTTCCATACTTTGGGAACCTTATTTCGAACAGTAGGTGATTTTTGAAGGACCACAGAGTATAATTCTATATGTGATGTGGGTTAGACTCCAGCCCCATTAAAGTGATGTAATTTTTTTTTTGTTTTGCTAAATCTTACGATGTTATTTTGACCTGTTACGAGCTTCGTTCTGCTCTAGCCAAAAACAGAGGCAGCGTATTAATTTTAGGGAAAGCATATGTGTTTTTAGTTTAATCAAGATCCGGTTATTTTAGAGCTCCGAACACTCGATCACAGAACTGGATCTAATAGAGAAGGAAATCGTATTTATTTTTGGTGTAAAGTTTGAATAAATACAAAATAATAATAATAATTAACACAATTATTAAAATTAATGATGCAATGCCTGCACTTCTTTTGGAACGTATATGAACTTACAGGGAAATTTTCACGTTATTTTCACTGTTCATTTTGATTCAATTAGCAGCATTATAACCAACAAATGCACTTTTTGTATTTCTGTTACACTTTTACCCTACATATGTTTCGACTGTGGTCCAGCCATCATCAGGGTACAATAGTAGGTTCACTTCACTGGCACTGGTTCATTTGGTACTATCACACGTCATCACAATGTTTTTGTAACTTTTGTTCACTGTCAAATGCACGTTGTGTTCGTCTTGCGTCAAAAGCTCGAGGTATAACACTCCGGGTTGCAGTTATAAAACGATATGTCGTTGGTAGTAGTTAAAACATTAAAGTTGTTAAAATTGTTAAAATTACTGGCAGATGGTTTTTTATTGGATGTTGATATCAGCGTCCTGTTGTTGCTAGTGTCTTGTTGTGGTTGTCACAACCACAAGACACTAGCAACGTTTCATTCATTACCTGTGCTCAGTGTTCAGTACTGCAAGAGGTGGGTGTGCAGTTCGGTCCATTTATCTTCATACTTTACTTGGGTGCAGTCAATGCTTTTAATTGCGAATTGCAGAGGCTGATGACGTAACTCGCGCACTTCGTCAAGTAGTTCAGCAGCCTATTTTACAACAGTGACGAAGTTACAACAATTTGTACTGAAGTACCAATTCTGCAATATCGTCTACCTCGGATAATTTAAATTATGTTTTTACACCAAATAACTTCAGAAAAGTAATTCACTTTAATTAAACCCCCCTTACGGATGTACTCGGCGGCCCTCGATTTTAACGAAAAAGATCTTTACAGTGTACCCTGCTGATCAGTTCTGATTACGACGTAGCTACTTTAAATAAACCAACTTTACTGATGACAGTCCTTGGAAACTAATTGTCCCTCAGCTAATCAATAAAGTCCCTGCTTTTCACAGAATACGAAGTTTGATTTTCATTTCACATTGTTATCACCGTGCATCTTCACGAATCAAATGAAACAAAATTAAACCAACTGATGCACAAATTGAGCCACCTTTATTGTAGCGTCCTATATAAGGACGCTACAATAAAGGTGGCTCAATTTGTGCATCAGTTGGTTTAATTTTATTTCATTTGATTTGATTTTCATGTTCACAAAATCCCGGCCATGACAACTATTCTGAACAAGTCCGAAAATCTCTGTAATATTTTCTAACCCACTGTTTTATTACTGGTTCCGGGATAGCACAGTCGGTATAGCGAATAGGTTGCGGGCTGCACGGTCCGTGGTTCGAGCCGATCCCAGTGGCCGCGCGGTTTAAGGCGTGGGTCTACGGCCGCTCGCTTGCTGGGATTGTGGGTTCGTATCCCACCGGGGGCATGTATGTTTGTGTTGTGTTTGTCGTAAGGACGGTAGTATGGAACGTAAAGTGACATGAAGGACGAAAGGATTTAAACAATACAAAAATGAATCAAAGGGGAAAAACCCCGGACAGGCAAAAAAAAAAAAAAATCCCGCCGGGGGCATGGATGTTTGTGTTGTGTTTGTTGTATAAGGACAGTAGTATGGAACGTAAGTGACATGAAGAGCGGAAGGATTTAAAAGTACAAAATGGATCAAAGAGAAAAGAATCCCAGGTAGAGGCAAAGTGGCCTGGGCCTGATGTTGAATACTCAACTCCAACTACCTCCGAGGTTAAGAATGAGTGGAGATATACTTCTGCTCCCCCTATGCGTCTTCATGAAATGCACAGGGACAGCTTTACCTTTACTGGTCCAGTACAATGAGAAGTTGTTAGCCTCCCCCCATCCCCTTCCAGGTTGATGGTCACCCCTTGTCATCTCTTCACGACTGTATTCAGAATAGATACTACAACCTTCGTAACTTAAGACGATCTCTTTCAGCCACAACTTAAGTACGTACTTTTCTTTGGTCACATATATTTCGAGTAGTAATGATTTCCAATGAACAAATATAAAAATAGCCCCAGAAAAATGTGAGATGACTGAGGCGATAAAGATGTTTTTAGGAAACATGCGCAATTAACCTAATTTTTTTTCTAAATTTTACCTTTTGCAAACTAAAATCTTTAGTTATACCCATTATGCCTATTTGAAATTAAAATATCTTGTGTTTAGTGATATTTTCATATTATTAGGCCACATGGTAGGTTTTTAAGGCCTTGAATATAAATCCCGTCAAATTTTTGTCAGATTGATAATTCTGAAGATGTATAGATTTTTACTATGCTATTTATGTTAGTGGTGTTTCTTATTATGAGCAGTGAAAGTCTTCTTTGTAACTTGGGCGTTCCTTGAAATGGAAAGACTTTTGAAATAATAAAATTACCCTTACCTTCTACATATAATATCGTTTCTTGCTCTACCCGTCTAATGATATTTACATTTAATATATTGCAAGAAACACATATGAAATTGAAGAATGCCTTCTTTTCTTACATGGGAGTGGGAAAGCCTAGTCGATGTAGTGACTAGGTTAAAGGATGGAAGATCTGGGTTTAGAATCCCGGAAAATGCAAAATATTCTTCTCTTATTTAAAACGTCCAGAAAACGATAAAATGCAGCCTCTTATTCAATGAGTAAAGGGGTTCTTTCTCCGGGTAAAAGCAGCCGGGGCGTGAGACTGACCGTTCACCTCCATCAAGTGACTTTATGGCATATACAGGAAGAATATGAATACTTATATTTTTTATCTCCCGTTCTTAATCTATGAAGATTTAATTGAACAGGAGACTTGATGGTGTGAGTGATGATAAAGATAAAATTTTCAAGCCACTGCCACAATTTGAAATTTTTTATTAGTCCATAATTCGTTATTGAATGAGAGGGTCGAGTTCATGTTTCAGGGCATTCCTTTGGGCAGATCCCTAATCCGAAGACACTGAAAGAAAATCATTTTCTGGTCCATGAACTGTGTCTTCAGATTCTTTTTACACTACAGAATTAAAACTGAAAGTAGTGGTTCTTCACTTGGAGGGGATTCATGATCGTAATTCACGAGTTTCTTGACTTTTAACACAATAAATTACGGGGAGGTCCTGCTAAGTGAGAGAGGTCTGGTGATTTTGTGGTTTAGGTTGGCGGCTTACCGTTTCGGAATAACGAACTTCAGGGAAGCCTCTTTTGCCGACACACAAAGGAATTGGATCAGTAGGAGAATGTGCTTTCGCAGCAGGAAAGAAAATACTATTCAGTTTAAAATTACATAGATGTGCGCGGTGGCGCATTTGGTTGAGGCGCTGCGATACAAGCCGGAAGGTCGCGGGTTCCATTCCTTCCGGCCGCACTATGGCCCTAGGATCAACTCAGCGTTAACACAAACGAATACCAGTGATGTCTCCTGGTGGGCAAAGGCAGCCGGTGTGTAGGACTGAAAACCTTACCGCCTTCATGTGCCGATTGCCTAAAAATGCTTGGAGGCCCAACCTCCTGGATATCTTTACCTAGCTTGCTTAAGACTACATGTGTGAAAAATTTACAACCAAATTCGTGATTCTGTTTTCCCATTGTTCTTATCTGCATAATATATTTAGTCATAACCGTACTATATTTTATCTAGCTATGGCATAAATACTACTCCTGCATGTATACGTGTTGCCTTAATTTGAAAATAAAAAGAAATGAGAGTTTATAAATTAGGATCAATCTCAATAGCAGAGAGGAATTTAAAGGATGTCAGCCGAAAGCAGGAGATATTAAGAGGAAAGTAGACAGCAGAGATTATATAAATCGTCCCTAACTCTAAATGTTATTAATAAATGGATAACATGTTTACATTAAAGAAAGGCTGACTAAAGTTCTGATAATCTTAGGATTAAATAGATCTGAGGCAGCAATTATAAGTGACAGTAGGCATCGATTTCAGACGCATGAAATGATTAATTAATCATATTAATGTCTGCCCACCTGTCTTTATTCATGTTACTTCCCCAAACGTGTTAAACAGATTTAAATTAGATTTAATATGTACGTTCTATGCAAATTTTCAAGGCGAATTAAATTTTGATAATTACGGATTTATTTGGCTTTTACTATGTAAGGAATTCGGATAAAACTTAATCAGATTTCTCAAAGAACCTTACTCTGCAAGAAAGTATACATGACGCAATATAAATACCATTAAGCTGTATAATTCTTAGACACATTTTAAATGTTTTGCTGTATCATATACTTATACGTATTGAAGGAAATACACAGAAAATAATTACGTTCCTCTTTATTGTGATATTGATGCTTTCATTCATTTTGTCAACTCTGTAATCAATGACACTATTTAGTGTAGGCGAATAGCACTATTATGCGTGCAGATAACACTGAATGTAATAAAATAAGCAGGTTGTTGATGAAATGAGAACCCAGCCATCCCGTCACTTAAGCAGACATAATGATTAACATGAGCTTCTTTAGTTAAAAGATGTCGACGCAGTGAAGCCGGTAGCAGAACAAATGCAATTAGCGGCAAGTTTCCTTCCACTTTTAGTTAGCGACGCCGATGTAAACAGGAACGAGAATATGGAAGACAAATTCCTTTATAATTATTGTAGATTCAACTTTCCTAAACAAATGATAATCAGAAAGATAATTAAGGCCTGAAAATTTAATGGATGCTCCTTGAAACTAGACAATATTCAGCTATGCATTAGCAGGCCAATTCTATTTCGTTCGTCATAAAGCGTAGCCAATGTAATTCAGTCCATAACCTAATATCGTTTTAAAATATTCGTACCTGCCATGATGTGACACGTGTTAATCTCACAGTTTTATGTTTTTCCGTGCTTTTGTGTCCACAACATAGGCGGCTTAAGCAAAATTCTAGGAATCCTTTATTTAATTACTTGAATACTATAAGAACACAAAATATCTAAAAGTTAAATTTTCGGCAGGTTGTTTTCTACCTGAATAGGCCCAAGTTTTCACGCTTTTGTCATAAATGTACAGAAAAGGACATATAATTATAACCGTAGTTCTACATGCAGATTACAGTGACCACGTGTTCTAAGATAGGTATTGTCTTCCAGCTTTCGAACTCAGAGATTCTAGGTTCGAATCCAAGTTATGGAATAGATGTACTTGTTTTTTGTATGGGTGTGTTTGTGTTGTCACGTGCATGTAAGACGCTTTGCGATAGGTTGACCCCTTCCTCACGTTTGGAGGGTTCTTGTGAGGTTTGCACAAACAAGATTTACAAATTGGAAAGTGGGAGACCTTGCTTGAACTCATGTTTAAAAAATGTTTCATGTTGTGGGAAGAGATTAGTGATTGTAATTTTTCAATTTAATTTTAAAGGGATATTTCTTAATTTATGTTTGTAATTTCAATATGCCGAACCCTGTTGCCGCACGGTCTAAGGCGTGGGTCTGCGGCCTCTCGCTCTCTGGGATTGTGGTTGCGAATCCCGCCGGGCGCATGGATGTCTCTCTCTTGTGAGTGTTGTGTTTTGTCAGGTAGAGGGCTCTGCATCGGGCTGATAACTCGTCCAGAGGAGTGTGTTGTGTCTGAGTGTAATCGCGAAGCCTCGACAATGAGGAGGCCTAGGCCCATTAGGGCTGTTGAACCATTGGAAAAAAAAAATTGATATACGTATATTTTTCAAGCTTTTATTCTGTGTTTTATACCCAGGGAAATTTCAATTCTTTGTAGGCCTGCAACTGAAAATTAGTTGTATCGGTGATGACCTACTTTGGTAAATTTGTGACCTCTTGTTTATCTAACGTATGTTGGAAGTACATATGATGGACTTTAGAAGAAATGTATTTATGACAGTATTCAAAGTCTTTTGGTCATATATTAATCATAATTTACAAAGTAAAATATTCTTTTAATATAAAAGCCATCAATTCACGTAAGTGCACTTCATATTCATTGCATTAGAAACACACCTGAAATACATTATTTGTGCAGTAGATTTTTAAACCCACTGTTAAAGTGATCCACACATGTGGCCAGTTCTTCTGCTTGCTATGGTCAGGCACATACGCTTTTCTTTCTGTCTGATTATTAAATGGGTTTCTGCTTTGATCTGTGCATTTTCAAACCACATTTTCCTTTAGATAGTGTAAAGTGACACAAAATTACTTTATTCTTCAACACTTTGAGACATGGAAGAAGGATATTGATCAAATTAAGCGACGTGTAACTGTGGGGTATATAAAGAGCCCCCAATAATATTTCGAAATTTGATTTATAATAGTGAATTGGGATGCAGGAGAATAAAAGAGAACCACAGTTATTTCAGATTGTCCACATGACCGAACAACCATATTAATAGCATGTTCTTACAAAGAGACAATGGACAATGAGAAACAAAGAGCATGCCACACGGACATTGCTTTCCCTGCTGTTGACGTCACGAGTGTTCCGACAAATTGACGGAACTCAGAGCAGATTTTCAGAAACGCCGATAACGAAACAATTACAGTCGTACCATGATAAGGAACAAATGCGCCGAATAAGCCCATTTAATTAAAGTCCTTTATTTGCTCTCTTCCTCACTACAGTAACATTTATGATATCCATCTTTCATTTTCTTTGTTTTTTGGTTTGGATTTGTGTTCTCTACATTGTTCTGTAAATGTATGCTTCGTCCCTTCATTACTCCTTCACTATTCTCCTTTCCCTCATGTCCCCATACACTATTATATCTTATAATTATTCCCCCAAATTTACCCAGGTTTCTCGTTCTTTCTAATATGAATAATGAAAACGTGAGGGGCACAGTTATTTACAGTTCTCATGATACTCAGTACGTAGAAGAAATTATTTTTTTATGTATAATGATGAGTTTTAAATAAAATATTTCGGGTGTCTATAAAAATACCAGAATTTCTTTAAAGAGAATGAGTGTGCTTAAATACAGTTTTAGTGAAAGCTATCCCTATAGAGGCCTGAACAGGCCCTGAGGCTTCCAGAAGTTTGAGGCTCCCAGGATTTCTAGAAAATCGGCATATGAAAGTGGCAAGATTTTTGGCCCTATGCACCTCCCGCATTTACCCCAGAAGATATCCCTGGTAATCATTTTTGTTAGAGGCTGAGTCGGCCCCAGGGTGACGGTGTGGCCGGAAGTATTCATTCAATAAAAAATCTCAATGAACCCATCGGGAATCGAACCTGCGACCTTCCGGCTTGTAGTATTAAACGAAAATTAAAAAGTCTCTGCATGGGAAGAAGAAACTTTTCACTGTTTCACGACAAATCTATGTCAATAAAAATAAAGGTGAGTTTGACTTTTCATTTCACCTTCCTTATTTTGAAAATCATGAAAGCGTGTAATAAAAACACAGCCGTGTGCCCGTGTTCCTGACTACAAAAAACTTATAAATTTTTGTGTTAGTATTTTTTATTTTATTTAAACAACTCAGTAACTTTACTGCCTCAGATAACTGGATGATAATGAATCCAAAACGATGTTGATGAAATTAATAATGACCCAATTTGAGGTGCTGTCCCAGCACGTGTATGAAAAGGCTGAGGAAAACCACAAATGATGCCAATCTGATAATTGGTATCGGACAACATTTCGAAACAGACACCTCCCAAATCTAAGTTAGAATATATATATCTCGACATATTTTGCTCGGTAACATTTAAACAGATTGGAAGATAGTAATGAAAGACAGACTGGAAATCGTGTCTCGAGAGGGCATCACAACTTTTAATTTGTGGTATCAGTGGGAGCAAAATGGTAGGTGTGCCATTTTGGTGCGGTACCAACGGTACTGGCACATGATGAAAGTGTTGAAATATTACGTGGTTAATTATATATTTGACAAATTGCAGTGGTCGTGCGGTCTAAGGCGTAGGTCTGCAGCTGCTTGATTGCTGGGATCGGGGTCTCGAATCCCACTGAGTGCACGCATTTTCGTCTCTTCTGTTTGTTATGTGTTGTGTAGGTAGCGGTCTGTGCGACGAGCTGATCACTCGTTCAGAGGAGTCCTAACAGGTGTGTGTGTATGTGTGTGTGTCTAATTTTGCATGATCTAGAAACCTCAACACCGAGGCGACCTAGGCCAGATTTGGGCAATTGCGCTACAGAAAAGGATTACATCTTTGTAAAATATGCAACTATTTTAATTTAAACATTTTGTAAAGTACCAAAAAGTATGCCAAACAAACAAAACCGTATGTAGCTTTCGGTTCGATGGGACTAAATAAAGATCTATGGGAAATATAAAATTAAGACAATAAACCTAAAAATTACGAGTAATGTGATATATGCTTTACAACTTAACTATTACGGACTTAAAGAAAGGGCGGAAATTAGCAGTTATAGCAGACAATATTAGGGTCAAGAGTCTTCGGATTCTTGTCCTTTGAAGATGGGACCGATATGTTGTGCCGAAATGTCGGTAAACAATTACCACTCGACGCTGCGTAATATCCCAGAAGAGCGCAGATCTCATCAACATCACGGCGGAAGCCTAAAGTCAAGGCAGACAATATTAATTCAGTAAAAATCTGTAGGACTGGAAATTAAGCTGAGAAGAATATTACGAAGTCATATAAACTTATTAAACTCACGTAAATTAGGCTAAAGTTTAAAGTACACGATAAGGATCTCGTGTTTACGTTTTGTAAATTGATATACAAAATAACTTGAATCCATATGATGTCCTATTTGTTCTTACTTTATGCCGCTCCTGACCCTGTTTTAATGGCATCGAATTAATTTTTTTAGAAACAAAAAGCAAGGATTGAAATAACGTTGAAAATTTTAAACAAACACATTTCCGTATGAGTTCTTCATGACATTCCTCAGCTTCTTCAAACACATGTTATATTATCTCAAATTAGGCTAAGGATTCACAAATTTTCTAAAAATCTAGGCTCCACCTCAAAATTCTAAGATTCGAAAGCGTCACTTGAGGCACGTTCGATACGGAATGCCCACAAATATTAGGTGTCATCGTTAACAATTTAGTGGCTCGGGACTTGTGCAACACTGAGTTACACACAAATTATTCCTGCCCAATTCTTTATTCATGTAATTATCCTATAATTCGATGCTATATAATATGCGCTATTTATAGCATCGTTCCATGATAAGTAGGTCCCTGTCACCACGGCATGGCGCGTCCTCAGATTGCGGATGGAGGAACGGCCTCCGGATATGAAGGGTAGCTGCGAATAGTTTGAATAAGCAATCGCGGACAGACGACAAGTGGTAACAACTCCTCACCGTAAAAATTATCAAGTTACGAATCATCTAACAAAGCCTCGGACCTGGACTGATTCTTTGGTACAACTTAAGCAACGGAAAAGGAATATGAGATTTGGGACATCGAACGTGAGGAGTCTGTATAGGTCAGGGTCACTTATGACAGTGGTCAGGGAATTAGCTAGGTATAAATTAGATTTAGTGGGTGTACAGGAGGTTAGGTGGGACAAAGGAGGCACAGTAAGGGCAGGGGATTATAATTTTTTAATGGAAAAGTAAATGAAAGTCACCAATTGGGAACAGGTTGTTTTGTACATCAGAGAATAGTATCAGCAATTAAGAGAGTAGAATTTGTTAGTGATAGGATGTTATATATGGTGCTGAGAGGTCGCTGGTTTAATATCATTGTTTTGAATGTGCATTCAACAACTGAGGAGAAAAATGATGACTCAAAGGACAGTTTCTGTGAGGAATTAGAACAGGTTTTCGATCCTTTTCCTAAGTACCACATGAAAATTCTGTTAGGAGATTTTAATGCAAAATTTGTGAGGGAGGATACTTTCAAACCGAGGATCGGGAATGAGAGTTTACATGAGGATAGTAATGATAATGGTGTTAGAGTTGTAAACTTTGCCACATCCAAAAATCTAGGTGTTAAGTGCACGATGTTCCCACACCGAAATATTCATAAATGCATCTGGACCTCTCCTGATGGGAAGACTCATAATCAGATTGATCACGTATTGATAGATAAGAGATGGCATTCAAGTATACTCGATGTGCAATCTTTCAGGGGAGCTGACTGTGATACTGATCACTATCTGGTGGTTGCAAAAGTTAGGGTAAGACTGGCGGTAAGTAAAGAAGCAGCAGAGAACTCTGATGCAGAGAGATTTAATCTCAATAAGCTCAGTGAACTAGACGTTAGGAAACAGTATCAGATAAAGATCTCAAACAGGTTTGCAGCTTTGGAGATCTTATATGTTATTGAGGACATAAATAGGGCTTGGTAAAACATTAAAGAGAGTATCAAAATCTCAGCTAAAGAGAGTCTAGAGCTGTATGAAAGGAAGCAACATAAACCATGATTTGACGAAGAATGTTCAATATTTTTAGATAAAAGGAAGCAGGCTAAAATGCAGTGTTTACAGAATCCAAACCAAAGTAATGTAGATAATCTGAACAATGTAAGACATGAAGATAGCAGACATTTTAGTAAAAAAATAAGGAATATCTGAAAGCTAAAATTAACGAACTTGAAACAAGCAGTAAATACAAGAATATCAGAGACTTGTATAGGGGCATCAATGCCTTTAAGAAGGTTTACCAGCCCAGAAATAATGTTGTAAAGGATGAGAAAGGCGATCTGGTTGCAGACTCCCACAGTATCTTGGCTAGGTGGAGGAATCATTTCTTTCCGTTAATGAATATACCTGGGGTTAATGATGTTAGGCAGACTGAAATACATACAGCAGAGCCAATAGTGCCTGAGCCCATTGAATCTGAATTTGAGATGGCTATTGAAAAGTTAAAAAGGCACAAATCACCAGGTATTGATCAGATTCCAACAGAACTGATTAAAGCAGGAGGTAGGACAATACATTTTGAGATCCATAAACTTATTAATTCTATTTGGAATAAAGAGGAATTGCCTGAGCAGTGGAAGGAGTCAATACCTATTTATAAGAAGGGTGATAAAACAGATTGCAATAATTATCGAGGCATATCAATTTTGTCAACCACATACAAAATTCTATCCAACATCCTTCTGTCAAGGTTAACTTCATATGCAGAGGAAGTTATTGGGGATCATCAGTGTGGATTTAGACGTAACAGGTGGACTACTGATCATATATTCTGCAATCGTCAAATACTTGAGAAAAATGGGTATACAATCAGGCAGTGCATCAGCTATTTATAGACTTCTAGAAAGCCTATGATTCAGTTAGGAGGAAGGTCTTGTATAATATTCTCATTGAGTTTGGTATCCCCATGAAACTAGTAAGGCTAGTAAAAATGTGTCTAAATGAAACCTATAGCAGAGTCCGGGTAGGCAAACATTTGTCTGACACATCTCCTATTAAGAATGGTTTGAAACAAGGAGATGCTTTATCGCCATTGCTTTCCAACTTTGCTTTGGAATATGCCATTAGGAGGGTTCAGGCAAACCAGGAGGGTTTGAAATTAAATGGTGCATATCAGCTTCTAGTTTATGCTGATGATGTTAATATATTAGGTGGAAGTGTACATGCTATAAAGAAAAACACAGAAACTTTATTAGTCGCTAGTAAGGAGATTTGTTTAGAAGTAAATGCTGTGAAAACTGAGTAAATGGTCATGTCTCGCAAACAGAATGCAGGACAAAATCATAACATAAGGGTAGATAATAAATCCTTTGAAAGGGTGGAACAGTTCAAATATTTGGGAACAACCCTAACATATCGAAATTCCATTCAAGAAGAAATTAAGAGTAGATTGAAGTCGGGGAATGGGTGTGAAATTTGGTCTCTCACACTGAGGAAAGAACATAGGCCGAGGGTGTTCGCGAATAGGGTGCTGAGGAGGTTATTTGGGCCTAAGAGGGACGAGGTAGCAGGGGAGTGGAGAAGACTACGTAACGAGGAACGTAATGATCTGTACTCATCACCAAATATTATTCTGGTGATCAAATCAAGAATAATGAGGTGGGCGGGGCATGTAGCACGTATGGGTGAGGGAGAGGTGCATACAGGATTTTGGTGGGGAAACCTGAGGGAAGGAGACCACTTGAAAGACCCAGGCGTAGAAGGGAGGATGATGTTAAAATGGATCTTCAAGAAGTGGGATGGAGAGGCATGGACTGGATTGATATGGCTCAGGATAGGGACAGGTGGCGGGCTCTTGTGAAGGCGATAATGAACCTTCGGGTTCCATAAAACGCGGGGAATTTCTTGACTAGCTAACGACCTGCTAGCTTTTCAAGAAGGACTCTCCTCCATGGAGTTAGTTAGTTAGTTAGTTAGATAACTTCATTATTTGAATCATAAGTATATAAGTTCAGGTTTTGATTTTCAGTCCGTGTGTTGAGTTATGTGAGGATTGCGAGCTCATATACTATATTCTTCTAAATCGCTCTTAGGTAAGGATCAGTAAAATTTGTGTTCAAGCAAACATTTATTGTTTACAATGAATAAATGATTACTTTATCCGTTCTTGTGTACAGATTTATTTTAATTTCCTAATGCATGACCGAGGAAAGAGAGAATGTATTTTAATAGAGTACCAGAATATCTTACAGGGATTCTCAAGAGAGGAACTCGATGTTCGTAATAAAGAGTCCTAAAACACTGAACTGCAAGATTATACTTTAGAGAAGATCAAAGTTCACACCATGACAAGTTTATATAGGCAGAGAGGGGTGGCAGAGGTATAGCCCTAAAACATTCGCAAAGCTGCACTAAAAGGGCATGGTTTAGCACGATGCTTCAGCTGCTCTACCCCTGAGAAATAGCCGGTACCCAAAGTACAGTAGGCTGTGTGTTTTTCAGCGCCGTCGGGATCGCATGGAAAACCATTCCCCAACATGGTTTTGATCTCCGGACCCTCAAGCCCGCAGCAAATCTCCGTACTGGCTAAGCTAATCCAGCCGCCATACTTAATCAAATGGCTGCTAATTGTATCTGTCATGACACTTTTAATTTTTTTTATTACATAAAATTAATTCTCGCTGTTAAACGTATAAAAATATTTCAGAAAGCCCGGTAAATTCGCCCCTGAAATTTAAACACTGATAATATCAACATCCACGTTTAATTTATCAAAATCAACAGTATTTACTTCTCTATAAAACCTTAACAAATTGGTCTTTATAATGGGCAAGCCTTCTCGGCGAGGCAGAAAGCAAATTTAAAAATTTTGTGCTATCGTAACTAAGATATTGTTTAATTTTCTTTAAAACTAAAGAAAAAGAAGATTTAGACATATAAAAATTATCTTGTGTAGAGTAATTATTTAATAATACTAATGTCTAGTTCCTGCTGGATTCAAAACAGCATTGAAATATCTGAAGGTATGTAAGCGTCATAATTTCTTTCCCAGAAGTTATTGTAGGCCTGCTGTACTTGTAGATTTAGCACCATCCCCACGAAAGGCTTTTAAAGATCCGCAATAAATCACGCTGTTTTCACAACTGATGAATTGGTCCTTCCTTAATTAATTAATAGGTGGGATGCTAATTGCTGGTTGTTATTAGTAGCCTGATGGACTCTATCGTTAATAACATCCGGTAAGGTGAGGATGTAGCATGACCTAATTTACTGTACGCTTCTCCCGGTACTTATATTCATCACTTTTCTGCATCACAGAGATGCGTCTGCGTTCGACGAGCATGCTGCGCTCTTCAAATTGCTTTTCACAAGCTTGAGAAAATTACAGGCTCTTTCGACCTTTCTGAATGGGCGTAAAATTTAGAATATGAAGGGAGAGAAAAAATGAATAAGAGGTGTAGAGGTTTTTCTTTTAAGACAAAACGTGCTGACGTATGAGGGATTAAGTAATACGAGGAATTACCTAATGAGGAACTTTATAATTTGTACACTTCATCACGCATTGTGCTGACAAAATAAAGGGGAGAGAGATTAGTAACACAAGCAATAGAGAGATGAGAAATCCATAGAAAATATCAGGCGAAAAATCTGAAGAGAAGAGTTTACGTGACATGTCTTGGTGTAGATCCTGAGGAAACTAAGAGATTGGATCTGAAAAATAACGTGTCAAGATGTGAAATGTACTCGACTACTTTAGGATGGATTTGATTGTAGAGCTGTTTTGGATATATTACATCATCTACATAGAGAGTGCGGAAATTCTTGACCATCTCAGAGACAATCAGCTCGTCATGACACTCTAAGCTCCATGGAGAATGTTACAAACCTTATTAAATTTGCCAAGAAACTACCCGAGAGGCTCTGCTAGAGGCTGGACAACGGAAGAATTATGGTTCGGTTCCCGGTAGAAGCAAGAATTTCTGCTTTCCTCCAGAGAATCCAGACTGGGTCGGGAGCTCAAGCATTATTCTCCTACGCAATTGAAAACAGGAGTTCTTTTTCCAGGTGTAAAGAGGCCGGGGCGTGGGACTATTCACTTAATTGCGTCTAGTTTCAAGCATACGAATGGGCGTACCTATACCTCCTATCCCCAATACCTTTATATTTACAGTCATAATCGATTCCCGATGGCCCGGGATAGCGTAGTCGGTATAGCGACTACGCTATCCCGGGCTGGACGGTCCGGGGATCGAGTCCTGGTGGGGCCGATGTTTTGCGTACTCCTCCAGACCGGCCGTGAGGACCATGCAGCCTTCTGTACAATGGGCACCAGGTTATTCACAGCGGTAAAGCGGCCTGGGCGTGGCGTTCAGCACCTACCTCATCTACCGCTGAGGTTAAAGATAGAGTAGAACTATACATCTACTCCCCCTCTGGGCTTTCATGGCCTTTTCTAGGGTGAACCTTCTTTTACCTTACTAGATCTCCGCAACCTATTATATTAGATTCAGCAATTTAAGAGAAGAAAGCCGAAAAAGTGACCTTTCTTTATTAGCTTCAGGAGTATCATACAGAGGTTCCGCAGGAATGCTTAGTGTTAAAAGTAATTATTTCAGTGGAAGTTCGTTGTTTCTTAGATAGAGGACGGCCTACACAATAGGAAGAATGCTGCTGAATGGCGGAATATGGAACACCATTTCTAAGAGTTTAAATGCTTGATTTATTTCAAGCAAGTATAATATGAAGGGTGTTTTGTGAAGCATGTTTCGGATCTTGACAGGCAAATCCTCTCTGTATTTGGCGATCTCTTTTTCGATTTATGGAATACGTGTTGAAGATATAAAATATTTTCTCCTCCACAGGATCTGACATGTGCTTTGATATAAAGTAAATGTAAGAGATGGTATGTGCACAGATAACGTCAGCAAGAATTCCGATAGATGACCCAATAAAAACAGGAAATAGCAGATTATTGACTTATATTTTAAATCAAGGCAAAATTCAAAATGTTGCGATTTAATATTACTGCTTCTTATTTGGCAGGCCCTATTTTGAATTACGGTGTGGGCTTTTCCTTACATATTTTGAGCTTTTATTTACGTATATATCTATGTGTGTATTACGCATTTTTTTATTTTTTTATTTTCTACTATCTTACCTACTTATCAATTGTACATATCCTTACACATTTTTTTTGTTTACGCATTCTACTTATTTATTTTACTTAATCTGATCTTATCTCTTGCGATTAACTATAAATTTTCGCGGAAACTCTGTACAGAATTTTGTACTTTTGGGTGCAAAAATGAAAAAATTCTTAAAACATAACATTTTATTTTAGTAAATAAGATATTGAGACATTTATATGAAATAAAATTTTATTATTGCTGGATTTTGCACTGAAAATAACCCCGGCACCCATTACGAAAAAAAAATAGGGAAGAAAAATAAAAAAAATTCCAAATTTTCCGAATTTTTAAACAATTTTGTTACGAAAGATTTTTGCACAAACCTTCAAAATCACCCGCGAAACCCAACCTCAAGGTTTGCAGAATTCAGTTTGAATGCAATTGGTTTAGGCGCTTGGATAAATTTTTTTTTGGTTCAGAAAGAGTTTTATTTTTAATATTATATTCAAACATAAAGCTGCTTAAATGGAATAAACTTTTTAAAATATCAGCATTCAGACAATAACGATGCAGTATTAACAGCGACCACTGCAACAAAAAAACTTTAGAAACCGGAATAATCCCGCAAAAGAACTGAAACGTTGATACATATGACACTGTTTCTGTTGTGAAATGCTTATTGCAAGACCTAAAATTTCATGTTCCAAACCACATTAACCAATTGGATGACATACATAAGATATTGGGATTATACACTAAAAATTGTGAAGTAAATTTAATTCTAATCGGCCAAATATAAAATCAAATTTACATGGACCTCAAATGTAAATTTATTTTTTCTCTAAAACGCCTCGTAGTATGCAATTTGTAGTAACATGATATACATAGCTGATTAAGATCTGAAAATTTATGTAAATATTTTTTGTATTAAGTACTTTGCTTCCTCTGATTCTAGTTAAAATTTTACTTATTTAATTAGTAACTTATAATTACAGTAAATATTAATAAAGATATAAAAAACTTTATAAAAATCAAATATACAATGGTACTTAATCAGGAGTTAATTTTATACCTAATGATTGGAAAAAGGATATAACAAAGAAAGGCAAATAAAGCATATTCTTTTGTAAAAGGAGTCCAATATTTTCTAGAAGTTTATCTAACATATGTATTTGAAGAAGAAGAGCTGAGTGGAACACTTCCATCCATGAAAGGAAATATTTACCTGGAGGGAAGTACGTAATGAAGAGTTTCGTAATCCCATCCTCCACTAAATATTACTAAGAGTGATCCAATAAAAGAGAGTGACATGCTAGATGCATGTTATAGGCTATTATGGGAAATTTGGATAGGTTTAGTTTGTAAATCCAAAGGGAAACGTAGAGAAGCCCAGGCTTAGTTGGAAGGATAATGCTATTGTAATAGGATGAGGGTGCAGACTATACAACTGACAATAGACGATAATGAACTTCCGGATTTCCTAACAGGTGAGAAATTTCTTATTAACTGAGGTAATGGAAATTTTCCGATAATAATTCCTTTTCTTGGATTGAATCAAGTATGAATATGATTACAGCTTAAAAAACAAAGATAAAAGGAAATATCAAAGTTAAAATGTACGCGTGAAAGGTAACTTAGCTCTAACGTGGCCCTTTTTGAAGATCACGGCATAAAATTTGTGTCAAGACCTCTATAAATGTGGATAAAATGGAGTATAGAAACGTTAATAAAAGTAGCAATAATCCCTATTAGTGATTTTCACTTTACCCAGTATTGTGTCTGTGCAAGCAAAATTTATTTTAACGGAATTAAGCACGTGCTTTTAAAAATTTGTAGTCGTATTCCTGTTAAAATTTTAAAGAACAGAAGGAAGCGGAAGTGCGTCAGAGAGTTGTCAAAATGTTGCTGACAGTGCTGATAATGCATTTACTCTGAAGCGACGGAAGTCGGAACGATCAATACGTTTCACTAAAACGTAGCAGATGGATCTGACATTTATTTCCTTCCATTACATTTTCTGTTACAGAATTGAATAATTAATTTATTGCGCATTTAACTTGAAGTAATGTAGCCTATTAAGTGGCAGAAACACAAAGCCTCTGTTCCTAAAAACCTTTAGAACCTTGAGATGTTATAGAATTGCATTAAGTGCTACTGTGTATTATATTTGTAGTTAGAGAAGTGATGGACATTAAGTGAAACATGGCACACAGGACGTGGAGTTAAAGGCAGTGACAATGCTTGCGACACAACTGGAGGTTATAGATGAAGAAAAAAAATATTACACTATTTGGATATCAACCAGGAAACGAGAGGTGGAGAAGACCAAAGACTCTGAGCCTGAAAAGAATTTATAAATATTTCGATAGGAGTATGGACGGAGGGAAAGACTTAAATCAATCCTTTATAGCATTTACTATATTATTTACTATTTACCGCTAGATTTAAAACTAAAACTTGGCATCTTGCCCTCATAAAATAATATGCGTTCAAAATATTTCTTACAACAAACATTTATTATTTTCCTCGTAGAGCATTCACAGTTAGGTTTTTCTATTGGAATTACACTGGCGGTGTGAATTCATTTGTTATATGTAATGTTGGTTACAGATATTATGAGAAAGCCGTGCCATGGTCAGTCGGTTAGTCGCTAACCTCTCATTCCGGAGGCCCGGGTTTTTTCCTAGTCCATGTGGGACTTGTGGTGGACAAAATGGCACTGAATTCTTCGAGTACTCGGCATTCCCCGTTAATATCACTCCACCAGTGCTCTATACTCGTCTTCATCTGCATGCTGCTCTTACCAGAAGGACAAATGAGCGAAGCCTGGGAAGCTGAGAAGAATATGTTATGCGAATGAAAAATTGGCAACATAATAAAAGGCGAAGCCAAACACAAAAATATAATAGGCTTAAATTTGGCGAGGAAGCTTACGACTTTCAACTGACTAATCTCCAGTTATACGCAGTGCCTGCTGAAGAAGACACAGGCGTGATCTGTTTACAAACCCTAGACTAACAGAAACCTTCTATATGATTATAGGCCTAGATAGGTAAACTTACAAACAACGATTCATCTTCTTACTCCGCTCGAAAGTACATATTTAAATATGTGTACTTCACAAAGACCAAGACACTGAACACAACGCAAAACCGTCCTCTCCTTAGGGTGGACAACCCAAGACGAATATGAGTGCAGTAGTCACACTCATTATTTAATAAGAACTTATCATGAGCCTAGGGAGAGGTTTTCGAGGCTAATACAGTCTGATTCTGTCAGATGCACACTAACATGAATTAAGTAGTTCGAGTGCCATTTCTGAACATGCAAGTCATAATGTTTACTGGAAGGATGGCCGCAAATGGCGAATTGCGAAGGACGTGTTTGTGTGCTGTTATGAGTCGTAATCCCAGTCGTCCTACAAGGACTACAAAAGCCGCGAAATCTTGCTTGTGTAAAGCCCTTGCAGAGAATCTGAGGTGAGGCCCGCTGTGGTACACTATCGCGATTACGACGCAGAAAATGTAACATTTCGCCTCAGGGCCAACGAGAGCGGGTTCGGGCGCCGGTGAAAATGTTTGCCCCCACAAAGGCATCTATAATGTCATCCGACGGATTGATCTGTAAAGTAGTAGCATGGCGCAGTACTGCAGATGCTCTAAGTAAGCGTGCAAGCGTCAGAAGATGCAGTAGAGAGTAGCGCAGTACGCAAGATGGTCTGTAAGGTAGTAGCAGTGAGCGCAGTACGCAAGATGGTCTGTAAGGTAGTAGCAGTGAGCGCAGTACGCAAGATGGTCTGTAAGGTAGTAGCATGGAGCGCAGTACGCAAGATGGTCTGTAAGTAGTAGCATGAGCGCAGTACGCAAGATGTCTGTAAGGTAGTAGCAGTGAGCGCAGTAAAGATGGTCTGTAAGGTAGTAGCAGTGAGCGCAGTACGCAAGATGTGTCTGTAAGGTAGTAGCAGTGAGCGCAATACGCAAGATGGTCTGTAAGGTAGTAGCAGTGAGCGCAGTAGCAAGATGGTCTGTAAGGTAGTAGCATGAGCGCAATACGCAAGATGGTCTGTAAGGTAGTACAGTGAGCGCAGTACTATAAGATGGCTGTAAGGTAGTAGCAGTGAGCGCAGTACGCAAGTATGGTTGCTGGGCGCAAGCGCCGTACAACACGACAGGCCATACCTAATTAATTTTGGTACTACCGAGAGTGACAAAAACGTGCCAATATAGTAGGGGACCTGGGCCCCGCCCCGGATTGCCGAACCCCGGTAATTTGTACTGGCTCCCCCCCCCCCCTCGGCACTGCTTTGATTACCGACGTTTATCTAATTTATAGGGATATATAACACTTAAGCTTCTGCCTCACAGAAAGCAGAGCCTGTGCCAGTTATAATATTCATCTGGTTAATATTGCTTTGGTAAAAGTGAATATTTTTTATCATGCACAACAAGTACATTCTGTCGGAGGAATGAAGAGTTTCTTGATATTACAGCAGGGGCTACATATGTTAGCAATGGACTTCAAATTTTGAAGGACGGGAGCTAGAAAAATAGAGGATGAGAAAGTACAATTAAAGAAAATTGAACACTTTATAGCGAGGAAAAAAAAAAGAATTATTTTAGACTTATAAACAAAACCTCATCGATAGTGAATATTGATGCAGTTAAGTTATTAAACTTGACTATAAAGATCGGTACTTTCCCTGTTTCTGTAATATCTGACGCTCACGCAAAGGACAGAATTGTGTGGTGTGTAAAAGCGGATAATTACAGTTTGCTTTCTGTTACATTAGAAGCTTAGCAGCTTAATTTTGCAGCTAAACTTAGATACTTAATGTAACATGCACGTATATACCTACTTATTAACAGGCTCAACTCATGTTCTATTGCAGTGGAGATTGTAACAGTAATGGCTAGCAATAATGCTTCTTTCCCAACTACCTCAACAGAACCGGTCTTAAGTTGCGTGCCTAGAGTTTAGAGTCCTAATATTAGATTTACTTTCTTCACAGAATGAAGGACAATTTAGTCTGTCTCATAATTTCTGTGAATTTCAAGTGCACTTTAACATTTAGTTAAGTATATGGATTTGTAGTAGTAATGGTAACAAAATAAAAGCAAAATTCTAATTTTAATTAAGTATTATATCGGAAGGTTCCGACACAGGTTATGCTTAGGAAAATATAAATCGACGTTTAAAAAATTATTGTAAGCTTTATTAATTCTACTACAAATATCATATATGTAATCCTGGCTGATGGTTCAAAGGGATCGAAACAAACATATCTCGATATTAAAAGGGGGGGGGGGGGGTGCTGTCAACACCACTCTTGTTAACATTGATGATATATATTTTGCCGCTGGTTAATTTGTTATTTGAGTTTCAAATATATTTGGTTAGATATGCCCGGTAACACCAAGTTTCGGTTTTTGTTTACAAAATTGTAATTAAGATGACAGTGAGCCATGAAACAATTTAACTTGTAAACCATTCTGTTTTGTAGTTTGGTCAATATAGAGTCAGGAGATGTGGTTATATGTGGCGCATTTGGGTGGTTTGCTTTTCTGCTTTTATGAAAGTAGCGATATTCAAACGTGCAAAATACATGTCACACTAAGCACATCTGTAGGCGGCGTTCTTCTGCCCGTTTGCACAAATGTAGCACAATTGCTCCACCCATGTATAAAGCGACACTTCACAGGAGCATATGGATTTCTAGTGATTGCGTCAAAAGCTTTAACAAATCAATTGATTTCTGTAGCCCTATATTAACGTATACTTGTAAACCTGGTACCTCCATTCAACTGAACAAAGTATTAACAGTGTATTTCAATGAATTATTGATTGTCTGCACTCTCGTAGCGGTTGGAAACACTTTTTGATTTTCAGATTGCTAAAACAGGTGTGGATTTACCAGAACCGACACTACATATGTGTTGCATTACTAATATATATTATATATATATATATATATATATATATATGCAAATACTTAAATTTAAAGGCGAATTTATGTTCTAGTGTATTTAATGATGCTGGCAGTAATTAAATACTGAATTGGAAGAAAGTGTAAGGGAGAGGTCGTGACCTAATTCGGGGTAATATCCCTACCTTCGGCTGGATGGACCCAGGAAAAATAAATGCCGATTTCTTAATACCTGATGTTAGCCTCGGATGTGAAGCCTGATCACAAAGCAGGGGTCCCATTTTACTGAGACTTTCGGTGACTGTGTTGTGTTAATATCGAGGACGTCATAACATTCTGAATAAATAAATTTTACATTAGGGAAATTAAATAAATTCAGTTGTCAGACTCATGGCCCTTTTTGTTACACGATTACACCTCCGCGTTCCTGAGAAATCTAGCAACTTAACACAAAACACGTGGTCTTCTTTTCGACGTCTCGATTGGTTGCAGCATTAAGTACTGCAAATGGAAGAAAGGTAACCATTGGGATGGACTGTTCATCACTAATTATTCGGTCACTTGAAGGAAACGAATATAGCATATGTATGTGCTTAGTGATTTTTGTAATAGCGATATGCAAGAAGTCCCTATTCTAAAGGCATGAAATAGAGTTTGCAGACCCGAAAGCCGTATAAATTTAGGACCTATATCATTCTTATAAACGACATAAATCTTCAAATTCCAGTAGATTCATTTATTAAAACATTACATTTTTACTCATTACTTTTTCGTGTGTGTAATATGGTGTGTAGCTTATGTCTAATAGTATTAGTTACCAAATTAAGAGCAGTTTACCTTCTGGGAATGCATATTACCACTGACGTCAGAATCTTTTTTCTTCTGTTCCATATCTAAAAACATAAAGATTGAGATTTATACAAATAATTTTCTTTTTTCTCCTTATGTATAAGTGCCGATTTTGTTATCTCAAGCTAAGAGAGAAACATAGGTTGATTATGTCTGTCGACAAATTGAGGAGTTTAATAACAAAACCTAACAGATAAAATAGCACAAAATGAGAATAGAGAAAAAGACACATTCCCATGATTTGTGTCTTATATGAGTATATCATTAGGATTGCGACATCAAGGCAAATAGGATCGACCGGAAAAGGTATCACGCAGAAAAATTAATGATGATCAAGAGCAAAGCGAAAAGCCACACATAGTTTTAGATGAGACTATGCATTAAAATGTGTAAGGAAGAGAGTGTGAAGTTGTGGTGTAAATTAGGCTGGCTCAGTATTGGGTTTAGTGGCGAAATTTTGCCGACAGTGTGATAAATTATCAGGTTCCGTGAAAGCTTAGTGAGAGGAACATGTGATTTAAGCGCCTGTAAGATTCACATAAAGTTCGGCACTGTAAGTTTTGATAGACTAGTTAGTTAAAATAAATTCATTACTAGACATCTAGTTAGATTGACTGAAGTAAAGAAACTCCCACTAAATATACTTACATAACCTGATATGCCTACATATTTTTGTTAAGCAAATTATCTTCAGTTTACGTTCCTTACAGTTGTAACATTGACAATATAACACATTTGAAAGTAATTTTCGCGTCGCCATTTTTTCAGATAAATAATATTACATGACTAGCACTCACGGAATAAATAGCGTAAGAAACAGGATAGGGACTAGTAAATATGATGGGTAAGTACTCTTCTATAATTTGGTGTCAGTAGACACATCCAAGGAAAAACATACTTGAGACCGACAAATATATACAGTATTTGAAACACTTGATAATTTAAAAATGGACTGGCAAAAAAATTTCTCGGTAAAGTACCTTATTTTAGCCGAAACTTAGCAGAAAGAAAATTGTTCGCGGGGGAAAATTCAGAGTAACGGCATTACTCGATCTTTCAATAATTGCTTCATACTCTCCTTCCGATGTAATAAAGGAGCACATAAGAAGCAGGGAAAAATCTTCTTATTTTTCCGCCATTTCGCTCTTAAGCTGACGTCACTAACTAGATTTCAATCAGAAACTGGATGCATAAGAAGAAGGGTTTGTATAAGAAGGCACGAAGGAAAAATAAGGTATAAAAGATTAGATTGGAAACAGGAGAATATAATGCTGCTGGGTGCAAAAGCAAAGGATCTGAAGTAGAACATATTAATGGTAAGTAATTTGTGTGTTTTTTTTTTTGTGGCGCAACAGACCTTGAATTTTGTGTTACATGATATATTTAATACGAATATCCAGTTAGGTAAACAAGTTTTACAAAAACATTATTTTGTTTTCTTATGGCGACTAAATCCATGATAAGTGAGTCCTTGTCACCACGGCATGGCACGTCCTCAGGTTGCGGATGGAGGAACAGCCTCCGGATATGGAGGATAGCTGCGAATATATTGAATAAGCAGTCGCGGACAGTCGACAAGGGGTGGTCCTCCAGAGTCGGGGGTTGGGCGAGGTGCTAATAACTCCTCGCCGTAAAAAAATTACCATGTTATGAAACATATGACAAAGCCTCGAAATTGGACTGATTCTTTGGTACAACTTAAGCAACGGAAAAGGAATATGAATTTTGGGGCATGGAACGAGAGGAGCCTGTATAGGTCAGGGTCACTTATGACAGTGGCCAGGGAATTAGCTAGGTATAAATTAGATTTAGTGGGTGTACAGGAGGTTAGGTGGGACAAAGGAGGCACAGTAAGAGCAGGGGATTATACTTTTTTAATGGAAAAGTAAATGAAAGTCACCAACTAGTAACAGGTTTCTTTGTACATCGGAGAATAGTATCAGCAATGAAGAGAGTAGAATTTGTTAGTGATAGGATGTCATATATGGTGCTGAGAGGTCGCTGGTGTAATGTAATTTTTCTGAATGTGCATGCACTAACTGAGGAGAAACGTGATGACTCAAAGGACAGTTTGTATGGGGAATTAGAACAGGTTTTTTATCATTTTCCTAAGTACCACATGAAAATTCTGTTAGGAGATTTTAATGCTAAATTTGGGAGGGAGGATACTTTCAAACCGACGATCGGGAATGAGAGTCTACATGAGGATAGTAATGATAATGGTGTTAGAGTTGTAAACTTTGCCACATCAAAATATCTGGTTGTTAAGAGCACGATGTTCCCACACTGAAATATTCATAAATGCATCTGGACCTCTCCTGATGGGAAGACTCATAATCAGATCGATTACGTATTGATAGATAAAAGATGGCATTCAAGTATACTCGATGTGCGATCCTTCACGGGAGCTGACTGTGATACTGATCACTATCTGGTGGTTGCAAAAGTTAGGGTAAGACTGGCGGTAAGTAAAAAGCAGCACAGAACTTTGATGCAGAGAGATTTAATCTCAATAAGCTAAGTGAACTAGAGGATAGGAAACAGCATCACATAAAGATCTCAAACAGTTTTGCAGCTTTGGAGATCTTAAATGTTAGTGAGGACATAAATAGGGCTTGGTAAAACATTAAAGAGAGTATCAAAATCTGAGCTAAAGAGACTCTAGGGCTGTATGAATGGAAGCAACATAAACCATGATTTGATGAAGAACGTTTAAAATTTTTAGATCAAAGGAAGCAGGCTAAAATGCAGTGGTTACAGAATCCAAACCAAAGTAATGTAGATAATCTGATCAATGTAAGACGTGACGATAGCAGACATTTCAGGAAAAAAGAAGGAATATCTGAAAGCTAAAATAAATGAACTTGAAACAAACAGTAAGTACAAGAATGTCAGAAACTTGTATAGAAGCATCAAAGACTTTAAGAAGCGTTACCAGCCTAGAAATAATGTAGTAAAGACGAAAAGGGTGATCTGGTTGCAGACTCCTACAGTATTTTGGCTAGGTGGAGGAATCACTTCTTTCAGTTATTGCATACATGGGGTTAATGATGTTAGAGGGACTGAAATACATACAGCAGAGCCACTAGTGCCTGAGCCCAGTGACTCTGAGGCTGAGATGGCTATTGAAAAGTTAAAAAGGCACAAATCACCAGGTATTGATCAAATTCCAGCAGAACTGATTAAAGCGGGAGTTAGGACAATTCATTCTGAGATCCATAAACTTATTAATTCTGTTTGGAATAAAGAGGAATTGCCTGAGCAGTGGAAGGAGTCAATCATTGTACCTATTTATAAGAAGGGTGATAAAACAGATTGCAGTAATTATTGAGGCATATCACTTTTGCCAACCACATACAAAATTCTATCCAACATCCTTCTGTCAAGGTTACCTCCATATGCAGTGGAAATTATTGGGGAGCATCAGTGTGGATTTAGACTTAACAGGTCGACTACTGATCTTATATTCTGCATTCGTCAAATACTTGAAAAAAAATGGGAATACAATTAGCTATTTATAGACTTCAAGAAAGCCTATGATTCAGTTAGGAGGGAGGTCTTTTATAATATTCTCATTGAGTCTGGTATCCCCATGAAACTAATAAGGCTAGTAAAAATGTGTCTAAATGAAACCTATAGTAGAGACCGGGTAGGCAAACATTTGTCTGACACATTTCGTTTGAAGAATGGTTTGAAACAAGGAGATGTTTTATCGCCATTGCTTTTCAACTTTGCTGTGGAATATGCCATTAGGAGGGTTCAGGCAAACCAGGAGGGTTTGAAATTAAATGGTACATAACAGCTTCTAGTTTATGCTGATGATGTTATTATATTGGGCGGAAGCGTACATGCTATAAAGGAAAACACAGAAGCTTTATTAGTCGCTAGTAAGGAGATTGGTCTTCTAGACTGAGAAAATGCTGAGAAAACTAAGTACATGGTCATGTCTCGCAATCATAATGCATGAAAAAATTACAACATAAAGATAGATAATAAATCCTTTGAAGAGTGGAACAGCTCAAATACTTGGGAACAACCCTAAAGAATCAAAATTCCATTCAGGAAGAAATTAAGAGGAGATTGAATTTGGGGAATGTTTGTTATCATTCGGTGCAGAATCTTCTGTCTTCCATTTCGCTATCCAAAAATACAAAGATTAAGATATACAGAACTATAATTTTACCTGTTGTTTTGTATGGATGTGAAGCTGGGTGTCTCACACTGAGGGAGGAACATAAGCTGAGGGTGTTCGAGAATAGGGTGCTGAGAAGGGAATTTGGGCCTAAGAGGTACGAGGTAAAAGGGGAGTGGAGAAGAATACATATTAGCGAGGAACGTAATGATCTGTAATCATCACCAAATATTATTCGGGTGATTAAATCGAGAAGAATGAGGTGGGCGGGCATGTAGCACGTATGGGTGAGGTGCATACAGCATTTTGGTGGGGAGACCTGAGGGAAGGAGACCACTTTGAAGACCCATGCGTAGATGGGAGGAAAATATTAAAATGAATCTTCAAGAAGTGGGATGAAGGCATGGACTGGATTGATATGGCTCAGGATAGGGACAGGTGGCGAGATCTTGCGAATGCGGTGTTGATCCTTCGGGTTCCATAAAACGCGAGGAAGTTCTTGACTAGCTGACGACCTGTTAGCTTCTCAAGAAGAACTCTGCTCCATGGAGTTAGTTAGTTAGTTAGTTAGATTGTTTATAAATATCTGCCTCTAGGCCCTATACAGAGCCAGATGAACCCACTGCCAAGGATGATGCTTTATTTCTCTAAGATCCTTTATTATTACCGAAAATGATTTTGTTTTCTCCACTTTTCTTTCACTCTTATTTCGAATTTTTCTACACGCCCAAAAGGAATAGTGACGTTAAAGGCGAATAAATGTGCTAGTGGTAGAAACGGTGTATTTTATACAGTAGGTATTTAATGTATGTATATATTATTCATCTACACAAACCACTTTTATTACACTGTGAAAGGTCCCGATAGGCACTGAGTCCGTTCCAGTGATATCGGAAATCAGAACATTATTTCATTTACCTTACCGAAGTTACATTTAGAGAAACTCTGCATATAACAAAAAAATTAAAATGCCTTATATTTCTTCTATCAAAACTCCTAGTATCTCATTGTGTATAATACTCGTATTATTATTGTTACAAATAACTGAATTTAATACTTTTATTGTTATTAACGATTGACAGTATCAAAAGAATACACTGCAAAATGTATTGTCTCAAATTTAATATTTGTTATGTATGTGTAAAATTTTAACAATGCTACATAGAATCAAAAATCGATATGTGACATAATAAATCATCACAATTTGCATGTTTAAAATGTTTTTCTTCACTTGACGGATTATTTTACAAATTAAACTTTTGACTATTAATTGTGAAAAGACAATCTTGCTATCTATATTTCCAGATTTACACGTATAAACATATGACATGTCTTCAGTAAATGAGCATGAATACTACTGAGGGTTGCAAATAGCGAGGAATGTAAAAAATTTTAAAAACAGTATTGTACTTTTTGGAGAAAAGGTATTCCCGACACTGAGAAAAAATAAGAAATTATTATATTACAGAGAGTTTTATAAATACAGGGTTTCGGAACTTAAATAATGTAATTACCTTGAATTCCTTAGGAGAAGCCTTTATTGTAAACCGATTTAACGAAATATAGTTTTCTACATATTTATAGTTTATTTGTTCATCATTATCACCTAATTATAAAGAAATGATTACACTATTTTGAGAGTATAATGCAAGTAATATTATAAACATAATTTCTATGTTTTCCAGCGCATGACTTGAGCTGTATAGTAGAGGATAAAAAGTATATAAAATATCCGATCCCTTAAATATTTGCGATAAAACTTTCACTTAAACAGGTTCTTGCTTATGTATAGTTCATTCCAGTTTCTTTTTAACTTTTTCTAATCTACATTTATATTTGAAACGTTTATGAGTTTATCTTAATCCTTATACTCCCTACGTTACATTTTTGATTACAATATTGGATAAAATTATTCATATTTTGTGTTTTTTTAATTTATCTCCACGCCAGAATTTAGTTTGCTTTTGTATATGATTTGCTCGACTCCTACAATTTCCTTGTTAGGGGTCTTTCCTCATCTGACAAAAAAAATCGGAACAAAATTTCTGTCTTTTATTCCAAACAATGCTCTTCACCCACAGACCTTCGTAAAACTAAGATAAAAGGGGAGAGATGTATCAAATTCTCATTATTGCCGTATATAACATATTCCTGTGTTTTGTTTTAAACACTTTATGTCCAGGAACTTCATTAATTAAACTTAGGTAACATGATAATATTTTATACTGCCAAGGTTCGTTTTCAAATTATTTTACCGTGCTTTCGTTACTATGTGCCTATTTTATGCGTAGTTATTTATATGTTGTGCGCATTTTCTACTAACTTCATGTTGAAGAGAGAGGTTAGTAGAGTTTTTATTTATAACAGTCTATAACTTACGCCATCCGGTGTGCAAGTAGTGAATAACAAGCTACGAGTTGCTTTAATTATTTAGTTCCTTACGTACCCATGGAGTTTATTACTTTATCAGTCTTCGCAAATTTGATCTTCTTTGTTGTACAGAAAAGTAGTTTGCAAATTAAGAATTATAATTATAGGCTTATATTTATATTATAAAGGGCAAAATAATGTCTTGATTACCTTGAAGTTTTAATAATTACCGCCATATATTCAAAAAAGTATGAATATGAAGAGAAAAGAATGAAATGTGGAGTGGCTTTCGTTGTTTCTTTGCTTCTGCGCGACAAGATAAATGGATGCTTTTTCTACTAAGCGACATATACAACGAGATAAAAACGACAAAATAATGATTCCATAGAACGTGCACAAGGAGAAATTTATTAAAATAGTCCTTACGATTGCGATTCAGTTCGAAGACGTCGCTCCATAAATTGAATTCTTCGTTATATAAAACTGTTCTTTACAAGTCGAATACGTTTTGTGTGATTTGGTGACGATTTTCTGTGTTCCATTATTCAGCTTCGAGTGCGTTTCCTGGAACTTCACTCCAAGACACTAATCGAATCATGGAGAAATAGGGAGTACTCAAAACTTTGGATATCTTTGACGCTACCAAAAATGTACCTATTTCTATTTTCAAAATCTCTGCAATGAGATCAATTCTTGGCAATAACTGATACAAATCAACTTTCAAATTATCGCTGGTTTTGAAATGTACATAACTTTTCTCCAGACTTGTCGTTTAGAAGGGTGTCTCTGTTCTTCAAAGGCAATCATAAAGGAATACGGGAGGTAAGTTTTCATGTATGCCGGACAGCCACACTGGGTGCTGAGTGGCAAAATTAACGCTCTGATCTCTTTAATCTCCCAGAAATATCTTCAGTACCCGTTGGATGGCAGGTGGGATGAACGTCAGAGCCGGTTTACCTACACTGTTTAATATCTGTCACATACAAACTTAGCCTCCGGTGAAAGCCTAATATGAAATGTGCCCTAGCTTCAGTTAGATGGCCTGTATTGTATGCAGTGTAACATGTTTGCTTGTGGCAAACCACTGCTCTTTGTATACTGTGTCCCTCAGTTAGTTTAATTGCGTTCGAACCAATTTTATTTGGAATTAAACATCCTAAACTACATAAATTAGTTTCAAAGCTATAATTATTGGACTCTATTGCCTTTAAAAGTTTATATGCCATATTAACAACACACATTATTTGTTGATTTAACACTTTTGTTCAGCTGCATATATTAGTAATGTAAAAGGACAGACTGACTATGAATATTAATTAGAAACGAAGTGCAAGGAAAAGGCCTTAGCATATATTAGTTAACCAAGTGGCTGCCTGGAAGTCGGAGAGCAAATATCCGCAAGGAGGGTCTGGTAGAATACCATTTCATTAGTTCCACGGGATCTCCAGAATGTGAGGCAAGAATGCGAAGTCATTAAATATGATTAGGTCTATAGAGAAGATAGTTCGCGGGCTATTTAAGACTGCTCGGTTATTTGTGGTGCAGTATAGGTTATGTGAGATGGACGGCGTAACAAGGGAATAGGGAACTGCTGCGTCGAATTATGCAGCTGCACGGATATACTAGGAAAACGTCTGATGTAAGCATTACCAACATTTTGCAACGTACTAGCCAATATACGCATATACGCACATGATTGAAAACTATATTCCACTTTTAATTAATACAGGTATATGTGTACTAACAAAATGCCGAAAACAAGTTTGTACGGATGAGAATACTAACCCAAAAGAAAATAACAAAGCAACTTACGAAAGCAAAACTATTACCTCAGTAAGCAGGTTACAGAACTGGAGTAGGCACGTAAACATATTGTAGGAAAACTGAGAATAACTGATGGACACAGGCGAATTCATTTCACATATTTTTACCTGTTTCTCTATAACATCCCTTTCAGTATTAACCACCAGCAACGTCTGATAACCTCAGTAGATTACATTTCTTGTCTTCATAGGAAATAGTTTAATCAGTGAAGTGGTTAGGAAGTTCAGGCACACAATTCTATTTCCGGTAGGGACAGAGATGCTTCCACATCGAACCTTGCGGACAGTGGGTATTGGTGTGTAAAACAAACCAAGTGTGGAAATATTTACTCACTCCTACACAGTTTTCCGAGTTCGAGTCTGCGTGTTAATTACACACGGGCAACTTTAGGAGGAAATAAATCTGCACGACTGACTTTATCACATAAACCACCAATCAAGGCTTTTTTGTTTCACTACGGAATTTGATTCTCGAGAAAAAAAAATTTCACAGATTTTCAGTGCTTGTTTTTTCCTTCAGGTGTCTTGCGTTTGGGAGACCGCATGATACTATCTGGTCCAAGAGATTCATAATACATTCATGTTTCGATGAGCTTTCAAACTCGCCAGGTGAATGCAGACAGGTGTCCTCATTTGTAATCATGTTACCTATCTTGTTTGACGCTGTATAATCTCATTAAATTTTCTGCGTTGCAAATAATTAAATAATCATCCTTCTAGCAGAAGGGATCAGCTGTGATTTGCACCCTGATGGAGCTCTAGCCAGAGACGGCTAATGGCGTCATTTCTACAATGTGCGACAACCTTATTTTATCTAATGGATTAGAACGAAGTCTTAAGGACGTCTAACTAAATGGAGTACTATTTTTAACTTGAGGTTTCCAACTGAAGCAAATAGATACGTACGTACGTATGTATGTATGTATGTATGTATGTATGTATGTATGTATGTATGTATGTATGTATGTATATGTGGTGTGTGTGTGTGTGTGTATGTATGTATGTATGTATGTATGTATATGTGTGTGTGTGTGTGTGTGTGTGTGTGTATGTATGTATGTATGTATGTATGTGTGTGTGTGTGTATGTATGTATGTATGTATGTATGTATGTATGTATGTATGTACGTACGTATGTATGTATGTATGTATGTATGTGTGTATGTGTGTATGTGTGCGTGTGTGCGTGTGTGCGTGTGTGCGTGTGTGCGTATGCGCGTGTGTGCGTATGCGTGTATGCGCGTATGCATGTATGCGTGTTTGCGTGTGTGCGTGTATGCGTGCAGGCATGCACGAATGCACGCATGCACGTATGCACGCATGCACGTATGTACGTATGTATGTATGTATGTACGTATGTATGTACGTACGTATATAGGCATGTATGTGTGTATGTATGTATGTACGTACGTGTGTATGTATGTATGCACTACGTATGTACGTACGTACATATATTTAATATTGTATTCACCATGCATCTTGTATAAATTAAAATTGAAATTAAAACCAACTTGAAACACGCATAAAACACAGTCCACGTAACAGGAAACACAAAAAACGGCAATGCAAAACCATGCATATGAAAATAACAATAAGCCAATAATAACGCTCAGACATAATATCAGATCATAGCAGATCTACAGTGCAAGATACACTACACAGCTTCTCTACGTGACATACTGCGATAGAAAATGCAGGACGCGTGGGTGATATGACAAAGTATTGTGCAACAACAGTGCTATAAGTTTTGCAAAGGTGGAACTATTGCAGGTGTTGACTGTTTTTAACAGTTTTTAAGAGTTCTTTAAACGAGTTTTTTAAAACGAGTTTTAGTGACTTTTAGTGATTTGTGAAAACTTTATATGCGACGAGACCTTGTGGGATCATGTCTTGTGTATGTTTAACATATGGTCTACGCAACTAAATGTAGTAAAACCCCTGAAGATGGTAAGGTACCTTACCGAAACATGTCGGGTTAATTAAGAGTTAATTAATCTACTATTAAAATTTTTAATAGTGAAGGTGCATCAAGTTGGTTTTAATTTCAATTTTAATTAGTACGTACATATGTATGTATGTATGTATGTATGTATGTATGCATGTATGTATGTATGTATGTACGTACATACATAGGTATGTACGTAAGTACATGTGTATGTATGTATGCACTACGTACGTACTTACATATGTATGTATGTGTGCACTACGTATGTATGTAGTACGTACATATGTACGTACGTATGTATGTATGTATGTATGTATAGGTATGTATGTATGTATGTATGCATGCATGTATGTATGTATGCATGCACGTATGTATAAAATTTATGTACGTAATCTATGTAATGTATGTATGCAAGTATGCATTATATATGCATTTTTATGTGTGTGTGTACGCATGTATATATATACGCATGTAATTATATAAGTATGTTTGTCTGCATGTATATATATATATATTCATGATCCTTCAGTGAAACAAAAGAAGTTAGTGAAAACACAATTTGGATGCCTGGTTTCGATTCCAGAGCAGTGCTTTTGGAATTTGTGGTGAACAAGGTAAAAGTGGGACAGGGTTTTCCAGAAAGCTTCGGCTTTTCCATGTCAATATCATTCTAGCAATGCTCCGTGTCCATTCATTTTTCTATTACCGACGCTTATAGTAGTGTCTATAGAGAGCGTCTTTACACAAGGCACTTAAAAGAGATGGCCTCTTGTACGTGCCACAGATAATTCCAATTTGTAGACACACGACACTATTCCCTGGATTTAGCTGTTAATCCCTTGTAAGACCTGTACGTTAGAAGACAACAGAAGAGTTGCGAGAGACATGAGATGGTTTCGAAACCGATATCGACGTCTACGGGGGTCCTGAAGCCTCGCAGTCACAAGAGTGGCCTTGTTAAATTGACAGTAACTGTACTTTAATTTGTTGGCTAGAACATAAACAGAGTACTTAGCAAGAAATTACAACATGCTGAATGATTTGGTTTAGGCAGTTTTTTAAAAGTAGTCTGGTAAGGGAGGGGGGGGGAGGCATCTGGAACCCTATCATTCCGAACTACGCAGCTAGATCACCCATTTTCACAAAACAGGTTTTACATATCGAGACATGGTTTCTTTAAACATTACATCTACAGAGAAAACTATACGGCGGCTTTTAAGAAGTACTGTTCAACGGTGTATATGTTTTAAATCTGACATGAAGAAATTCTATTCTCTTTTATCTTTCAGTGTTAAAGGCAAATTATAAAAATAAGGGAAACTTATTTTAACGTGGACGCCTGCAAGACGTGGTCATCACAGATAGGGGTTACTCGTTGTGGTTTTGATTAGATTAAATGCCATTACATTTTATTACGCAAATGCAATAGTTGTGTTGACTGTACGGCAATCAGTAATATATATTCCGGTATTCCTATAATGAAGACGGTGTTTAAGAATTCACATATTTCAGTGCCCGCCATTTATAATCAGAATGGCCTTACGACACTTTACCTCTATTGCACAGTATCAGAACTATGGGTACCATATTAAAATATTTTACTGGTTTTGGAAAGACAAAAGGTTGGGAAGAATCATTGCAACATGTCAACTCGCGCATAGATTTGCTGTCCAACAAGGTGACGCAAAGTGTGTCCAACAGCGCCACTGAGTCCTGACACGTTGTTTCATGACACGCGCTATTATTCTCTGAAATCCATGGGCTGACAGTTTATGTCGTTGTAGGGCGTAATCACCATATAAACTATTCACAAACCGGTGGGACATTTTAGCATGTTTTAACCTCATATTCATCTTTATGTGTGAATTAGTAATACATGAATGATGGATGTTTCGATTTACTAATAGCTTTTTTATGGTATAATTCTTTCAATTTTACGGACCCAAAAGCTTGAAAATAATCCTTTGTTATCATTGTACACGTGGGCCTCATCGAGTATACAAATGTACCGGTAACTTTCTAGGCTTTTATGCCAAAGGTGTCTGGTTTGAATTCCGATTGGGTATCAGTTATCGTGAGTGGTGTTCTTTAATTTTTCACAGTAAAATTTCTTGAACTCAACCAAAATTCCGACGCAGACCAAGCAGTGTGGTTTTCATAAATAATAAGAATGTACTGATTTCTTTTCTTCCAAGTAGTTGCCTGTTTTTTATTACGACCTTTATGTAAGATGAGTCGTGAGCATAACCTTTCTTGTTTTTTAAAGAAACTTTATTGAATAGAGAATTTTAATTAATTTATTTGGATATCTCACTTCAGTGCTTGTTAGGCTTCTGTTACAATACAATACTAGCTGCATTTTTACTCTTTTAATAAATACGAGCTTAAAAATATACACTTCGTTTTGCTTATAGGAAAATGTACTGCTTTCTAGTCACCCGATATTGATTTTCCTCTAGGGAAGACCGGGGTTATTTGTTACACGGAGCCAGTTTTGTTCTATTCAAATTTTAAAATAACCGCCAATTGTAGCGCCTCCACCAGCTACCAGATCGAAGGTACATTGGGTCTCCTTCTCTCTCCATTCGACAGTCCCTCGGCAGTTGGCAGTTGAATGTGGATGAAAGAAATAACTGTTTTCTTTGTCTCTGAGTAATTATTTCCCTTTTAGGCCTTTCTTTTTAAATCAGAATTTACTTAAAAAGTGACAAGCGGTATACCTGTCACCTGAGAAAGTGAAATCCAAGTATTTGGCTCTCATATTTTGAACTTTGTATGAAACGTCTTTTTCTGGTAATTTATTTCGAAAAGAATGGCATAGCAGGGGGTTATTTGTTATTAATAGCCTCGTTGTTACACAGAGTTATGATTTGTATGGGCAGCAACTATGGAAATGTACAAGAGGAAAATGAACAGTGGTACAGCGCCTAAAGAAACATATATGGAGGCAGCAAAAGAAGTCTTGGTTAAAAGTAGCAGTCTACGAAAAGCTTCTGCAAGTGAACCAGATGGCAATACTGGATCTGCAAATAAGTCAGGGTGGGTGATGACTTTGTATTGTTCATGGAATAGTTTATAAAACATACTAGGTTTACGAAAGACAAAACTCTGTTGCTTCTATTGGATAATTATTGGTGACATGAAAAAAATTTCTTTTTTTTTGCCAAGAAAATGGAGTGGTGATATTGTCACTTCCACCTCATACCTCTCACAAACTGCAATCCTTAGACAGGTCACTTTATGGACCTTTAAAGAAGTTTGCGAACAGCGCCTCTGACGCATGGATTAGAAGTAATTCTGTAAAAACTATGACAATCTATGACATCCCATTCCTAGTAGTCAGTCACTGCCAAATTCACTTACACAAAAGAATATCAAGTCGGAGTTTTCAGTGACAGAAATATGGCCGTTTAAATCAGACCTCTTTACTGGTGAGTATTTCTTATCTTTTGCTATGACTGATCGTCCACGTCAAGATAATAAAGAGCAAAGTACAATTCTTGAAGTCTCAACCTCAAATTCAGGCGTTAGTAGTCACTCTTCAACTTCCGGCTTGTATGCAGGACCCTCAACTTCAGAAAAAAATGAGCATCACATAAATCCATTTGACATCAAGCCTTTTTCGAAAGCAGGGTTAAGTAAAGAGAACCGCACGAGAAAATCAATAGAGAGGGCTTTTTTAATTGAACTCCAGTAAAGGCTGCATTGAAATCGGAAGTAAAGGCACAACCTAAGCCTGTTAAACGTAATAGGTTATTCAGCGACAGCCAAGAGATTTCACGGAAATCTAAGCGGTTAAGAAGGGGTGTTCGAAGAGATGAGTCATTGGAAGAGGAAGATGACAGTGAAGGCTTCTGTATTGGATGTACTGAGCCTTACTTAGTGTCCAGAGCACCCACAAAGTGGTTCCAGTGCCCTAAGTGACACAAATGGGCCCACAACCGTTGCGCCGTGTTTGGCGATGATGATGTCTGCAGGAATTGCAACTCTGGGAATCGTAATAGTGATTTACTGATGTGATGTTCGTAACGTAATCATTTTGATATTTACACTTTGATAAGTAGCGGTACGCCTTGACATTTGTATTTGTATTCTTGATCCAAACTACTGTAACAATTCTTAACTGATCACAAATAGATAAATGTTAATTCAGATATGATGACTAAAACCACATTAGACGTGTTAATAATAATCAAATAAATATAACAAAATTTACAGTGCATGTGTATTGCTGTTACAAAGTAATGTAACATTTAGCTCCATGGAGTGTAACAACGTACCCAACACCGGGAATTTTGTTGTTTTGTGCATCCCCAAGAATAGCTTAAATTAGTTCTTAAATCTTATTTACGAAGACCACATACAAAATGTAACTTGAAATGGCAATGATGTAAGTAATGTTGTGCATGTGTGTTATTTCAATACATACAATAGCGACACAATAAAAAATCTAGAAGAAAAAGTGTAACAAGTAACCACGGTCCACCCTACTGCTACTACTAAAATTTTATCCAAAGTAACCTAATAAATAAGAGAGATGTTACAAGATACTGGGCCATAACTTCAACGTTGATACTTATAAACAATATAAAATATATATATATATATCGATGTCATTCATATGTTTTATTATTTATTAATTGTTTCATTTATTTGTTCAATTATTTATATAATTGTGATAACTCTGATGCGTTCACTGTGAGTTTCACATAAATTGTGCCATGCAGTATTTACTGATTCAATTCAAAATAAAATTTTTAATTCAAACTCCAAAATACCATAATAATCACAATCCACACTAGTAAATGGAATGTAAAAACGGAGAGGTAGGAAGCCATGACATCTCCATTATGCGTTCTACTATGTACTTTATGCAAATAATTTCTATAAAGAAAGTAATTTCTCTGAAAGCGACAATAAATCTCAATTCGCAATACTCTGTAAATCCATCAGGCCCTCCTGGTTATCTCCATAGCAGCATTTTCAGTGATGTTGCTTTAATTACAGTTGTTTATAATCCCATTCATAACATCTATTTTCTAACAAATTACAACGTACGAGTGAGACATTAAATGACACGTTTTAATTGGCTGTACCATTACTATATTTGTTACGAGGGTTTAATATTTTCACCTCTGAATTCCTCTTCATGCGCATTTTAGTGAAGTCTTTTTTCGTCCTCAATTTCTCTATTTTCTTCCGCTGCTGCGTCTCTCTATTCTGTCTCCTCCTGTTTATTGTGCTTCCTTCTATCTTACATGTCGGGTAAATTGTGATGAATTAAACCCATTTGTTCTGTGACATCCGCAACATTTTTTATAATCACTGGTTACACAAAAAAAGGGAAAGAACGTAACGAAGCCTCAATGTGTGTGTATGTGTGTATGTTTTTGTGTGTGTGTTTGTGTGTGTGTGTGTTTGTGTGTGTGTTTGTGTGTGTGTGTGTGTTGTGTGTGTGAGAGAGAGAGAGAGGAGAGAGAGAGAGGGAGGAGGGATTCAGTGAATGAGTGAGGCAGGGAAAGAAAAGTTTGCGTCTTGGAAACAGAACATTTTTAAAATTAGACACAGTCTTGTTGACGTGGGGTTGGGCTACAGTGTAACTAGGGAATGTGGGAGAGAACACACACAGTGCTGGAATTAGTGGGAATCAGAAGAATGGCGGGTGGATGTACTTGAGAGGCAAGCAGGCATTCTGAAGCAGGCTTCGTTAATTCAGTGCAATGCATTTCTTTATTTGGTAGAAACACAATTTTTTACTTTGAACTAGTAGAGGTTTGGGGTTTCATTTAATGACGTAAGTCTGTCGGTGCATTACTTAATCCTTAATAGGGAACTTTGTTAGAAATTCAGCATACTTGTTGAAAATTTAGGAAAGAAGAAAAACACAAATTTGTTAATGGGGTTCAAAACATTCTGTGAACGCAAAGTTTTTGGTAGTTTTATTTTTGAAATCCTAAACCTAAGTTGTTGAATGTTTCCTAGTATGTAATACTATTATCAGCAAAATTCTCCGCAACTAAGCACCACCCATAAAGTTCAAGGTGGTAAAGCTTAACATTTAAAGCCAGAATAACTCAATAAAACGAGAGGCTCTAAGCTGCAAAAAAATCGGGTAGCAATGCCGGTAAGAGAGTCGACTTTTCCCTCTTCAGGACCGTAACTCTTCCTTATAATCAGACTCTCCTGTGCTGGATAAGACCCCAAGACAGAATGAATGAGCGAGATGTTAGTACTCCGAAGGTTAACTTGTGTAGTAGTATTAGTTTTGTGACTTTCTTCAGTTTTTATAGACACATGTCACTCGAATTATTTAAAATAGACTACAATCTTTCATTTTCTTTTCAGTTCCTCCAGGCACATGTCAGTAGAGTGTTTTAAAATAGGCCACAATCTCTCACATTCTCTTCAGTTTATCAAGTACGAAACATCTTACCTTTTGACTCTGCATAACTTGCCAGTGAATATGTAGACCAAGGATCAATGCATACCCCTGGGGTAAGGCGGCAAGAGCGTGAATCTAAAAAATTATCTTCCTGAATTGGCCTTGTTGCACTTCAACTCAACACCCACCAGCCGTCTATACCAGTGGTATTCAACCTGGGGTACGCGTACCCCCGGGGGTACGCGAAGACATCTTAGGGGGTATATAAAATTTAAAAAAATAAATATATTATTTCCTGATAAACACTGAATAACCAGGGCCAGGTTTAGGGTTAGCCACAAGAGACCCGGACGTAAGAACATGCGATTTGGGAGCGCCATTTCTCTCTCTCTCTCTCTCTCTCTCTCTCTCTTTCTCTCCTTTATGCGATTCTTATCTGGGCGGCTAGTTTCATTTTATTTCATATAGTGCATATAATATATTTGTTATTTAATAGCTTGACTCTCCTTTTTATCATTTAAAACTTATTATTTAATATATTATTTTGGATGTAATTTATTTAACTTATTTTAGATGTAGATTATAGAATATGTATAACTTGAATTATGCACCAACAACTTTGGGGGTACAAAGTTGAAGAGCAATTATATCTGGGGGTACGCGAACAAAAAAGGTTGAATACCACTGATCTATACGGAGTGGTGAAGGAGATGAGGCAACATTACTCGTCACCTTAGAATTGTCACAATGGAAGTTGAATATCATGAGCAATTGTTCCGGATTTGGTTGCTGAAACTTGCTACAGTCACTAATACAGGAGGTTTTGAAGTTTTGAGAGAACTGAGTGCCAACATTGTCTGCTACTACCGAAATTCTGGTACAAATATATCGAACTACCTGGCGTCACATTCCAGAGACGTTAATCTTTCTTCAATTATGCTCCTACCCTCACGCTACAGCGGCAACTCTCGGAAGCTAATCCCTTGCCTAACTAACAACACGGAGTTTAACATGGTGTAGTCTCTGAAACGCTAAGCCCTTACCTGTTTCCTAAACTTTGGCTGTGTAACGGTAAACATAGAAGTTGTGTGAACAGAATTCAGTGTGGAATGATCTCCATAATTCATTGAGGCCCAGATAATATATTACCTAATTATGTTTTTCAGTCCAATAATATTATGGGCTTGGGACCGTGTCGTGGCTTAGGCTGTTAATAGTCGGGTTTCACCGCGCAGGTACAGGTTCGATCCTGGCCAGTTCATAGGAGATTTGTCGTGGATAAATTGGCACGGGAGCAGGTTTTACTACGAGTACTTCGTTTTTGCCTGTTATTATCATTCCCCTAACGCTCTATATTCACATTTCGTTCGTCTACCGCCTACGATCAGCAATCTTAGCAATTGGCAGAGTCCTTAATTAAAAGCACTTCTATCTCTGTCTGCGGGATTATAAAAAACGGCAGGTTTCAGTGGGCCTTTAAATTTGGCACGATTTTACACCGGTTTAGAGATCCAGAAATTATTTAAACCAATGAGTAAGTAGGAATGCAGCAAAGTGATTGTATAACTGGTCGCAGGTTCACTTCCAGTCATGAGATTGAAAGTTTGTGAAGCTTTATCTTTATTCGCAAACATATCTTCGGCGTCTTGCTTAACCATTCAAAGCTCATTGCAAATTACACTTAGCACTTGTTGTATGACACTAAGGAAATCTTTTGTGCCAGATAATGTATTCTTGTGTTTTGTATGTTTTTAAAAATAAATAGTGCTTTTTCCCTGTACGTAATTCAGTTTAGTCTTCCTTGGAGGCAGAAAGAATTATATGGAGAAAGAAACAGCATGTTTGTGTGTGTGTGTTTGTGTGTGTGTGTTTGTATGTGTGTGTGTGTTTGTGTGTGTGTTTGTGTGTGTGTGTTTGTGTGTGTGTGTTTGTATGTGTGTGTGTGTTTGTGTGTGTGTTTGTGTGTGTTTGTGTGTGTGTTTGTATGTGTGTGTGTTTGTATGTGTGTGTGTTTGTGTGTGTGTTTGTGTGTGTGTGTTTGTATGTGTGTGTGTGTTTGTGTGTGTGTTTGTGTGTGTTTGTGTGTGTGTTTGTATGTGTGTGTGTTTGTATGTGTGTGTGTTTGTGTGTGTGTTTGTGTGTATTTTGTGTGTGTGTGTTTGTGTGTGTGTGTTTGTGTGTGTTTTGTGTGTGTGTTTGTGTGTGTGTTGTGTGTGTGTGTGTTTGTGTGTGTGTGTTTTGTGTGTGTGTTTGTGTGTGTGTGTTTGTGTGTGTGTGTGTTTGTGTGTGTTTTTTGTGTGTGTGTGTTTGTGTGTGTGTTTGTATGTGTGTGTGTTTGTGTGTGTTTGTGTGTGTGTTTGTATGTGTGTGTGTTTGTATGTGTGTGTGTTTGTGTGTGTGTTTGTGTGTATTTTGTGTGTGTGTGTTTGTGTGTGTGTGTTTGTGTGTGTTTTGTGTGTGTGTTTGTGTGTGTGTTTGTGTGTGTGTGTGTTTGTGTGTGTGTGTTTTGTGTGTGTGTTTGTGTGTGTGTGTTTGTGTGTGTGTGTGTGTTTGTGTGTGTTTTTTGTGTGTGTGTGTTTGTGTGTGTGTTTGTATGTGTGTGTGTGTTTGTGTGTGTTTGTGTGTGTGTTTGTATGTGTGTGTGTTTGTATGTGTGTGTGTTTGTGTGTGTGTTTGTGTGTATTTTTGTGTGTGTGTTTTGTGTGTGTGTGTTTGTGTGTGTTTTGTGTGTGTTTGTGTGTGTGTTTTTGTGTTTGTGTGTATTTGTGTGTGTTTGTGTGTGTTTTGTGTGTGTGCGTGCGTGTTTGTGTTTGTGTGTGTTTTGTGTGTGTGTGTGTTTGTGTGTGTGTTTGTGTGTGTGTGTGTGTGTTTGTGTGTGTTTTTTGTGTGTGTGTGTTTGTGTGTGTGTTTTTGTTGTGTGTTTGTGTGTGTTTGTGGTGTGTGTTTGTATGTGTGTGTGTTTGTATGTGTGTGTGTTTGTGTGTGTGTTTGTGTGTATTTTGTTGTGTGTGTTTGTGTGTGTGTGTTTGTGTGTGTTTTTGTGGTGTGTGTTTGTGTGTGTTTTTGTGTTTGTGTGTATTTGTGTGTGTTTGTGTGTGTTTTGTGTGTGTGCGTGCGTGTTTGTGTTGTGTGTGTTTTGTGTGTGTGTGTGCGTGTTTGTGTGTGTTTGTGTGTGTTTGTGTGTGTGTTTGTGTGTGTGTTTGTGTGTGTGTTTGTGTGTGTGTGTTTGTGTGTGTGTGTTTGTGGGAGTGTGTGTGTGCGCCCGTGTAATGTAGAGAGACCCAAGACTTTATGGTTTAAGCACAGGAACAATTTACATTTCATTTCTTTGTTTTTTAATATTATTCCATTCCCCCTCTTTCATAAACTTCTATCTACTTTGATTTTAGAACTTCACTCTCTCATTTGCAGTCTGTGTCGTGTGAAATAACCAGTTCCTTGCAATTCAATGCAATTTGTTCCAGAACTTTGGAGTACGGTAAAAACTAAATTTGAATCACAACTAGCGAAAGGCAATACAAAGATCTGTGGTCCCTTCAAGTCATGTTGAAACGTTATGAAAACCCTTTGAGATTTCACTAAAGCGGGTCACAAAGAAGAAGCCTTTTCATTAGTTCCCTCAGTCACTGCTGTTCGAAGCAGACAAGCATTTTCTAAGTCCCCACTTTATCGATGCACATAACTGGAAGGGTTTCAATTAAACACCCGTGGTTGATCTTGATGTGTCATAAAGGATTAAAGTGAGATGCAGTTATGTTACAGGAGTAAAGGTCTCTGTTCACTGATTATTTATTTGTGCATTTGTACGAAATTTTCCTTTTCCTTATTTTTTCTCCTTTTTCTTCTCCTCCTCCTTCCACTTCCCCTTCTCCTCTTCCTTCTCCCCCTCTTCCTCATTTTCCTCCTCTTTCTTCTACTTCTCTTTCTCGTCGTCATCCTCTTCCTCCCTCTGTGGTACTCCTCAACTGTTCAGACCTTAACCGCCTCGACTATATTCCTCTATTCTTTTCTATTTACTCTTTGGTCTTCCAGCCCTTTCTATCCTTGTGTTTGTTAGTCTGGTTCCGTCCGACCAACTCAGTTCGAAGATTCTCCATATGAGCTTTTTACGGGGATGGGGTCGTCAATTCCATTCTCCAACATGGAATATCAGACTACCTCTATCTCTGGCAACTCGCTTGGAACCTGTCCGGCATGGCTGTCTCTTCCATCAGCTAGACTGCCACTGGCATAAATTTCGTGTTCACTGACGCACGCATGTCCTATCACCCGGCAAAAATATGCCTTCAATAAGGTGGAGGGTGCTTTCTGCTTAAAGAACATAGGTAATCGAGGAGGGTGCAGTGGGCGAACATCAGAACGGGGGAGAGAATTTCAGTCGGAAAATCTCAAGGGAGTAAACCACTCGAAAAAGGGACGAATAGGTGGTCACATAATGTTAACCCTCTATTTACTATATGAATCAGGACGTTTAATAGTCTAACAGAGATTTTTGAAGAGTCCATATTAGGGTGGTTAGTATAATGACTGGGCTATGGGATGGATAAACTGGGGTTCGAGTTCTGACACGGAAAAGAAATTTATCCCTTCACCAAAGGCTTCAGACTGACTCTGGAGTTCACCCAGCCTCCTATTTAATATTTACCAATGGCTCTTTCCTGAGGTAAAGCGACCGGGGCTTAAGGCTGACAACACATCTCCATCTGGAGCCAAGATTAAGAACGAGCGGGTCTATAACTCAAGTCCATTTATACCTTCACGGTGACTATAGGAACAACTTTAGTTTTTACCTTTGACAGAGATTTTTAACGTTAAAATTAGTGAACCCTCCTAACACGTCTGCAAGATTATGGAACTTTCAAGTTGGGAGGCGACCGTAGAACAAATTTTAGAAAGAACAAGTAATGAAGTCTGTGTCAGCTGTGACTGAATTCAAATTATCTGGAAAAATAAGAAATGACGATACTAGAACCAAATTAATGTTTGCAAATTTAATTGAGTGTAGCCTTACAGAGAGAAACAGAGTGTGCCAACGCTAGTGTATGAGGTAACGGCCATGAAAAGATGGACAAAAGAAGTGGAATCTCCCTCGTTTAGCTTAACACATGGAGAAACAGAAGAGGAAGAAGAAAAAGTGTAATTGTCTCGTTCATTTCGTGTTTCATACACAGAGGGAAACTTCTTTAAGATCTTCCTTCTGATTAATAATTTATTACGGGTGATATTTTAAAAAAACCAAAGCAATCCCCCGACTGACTTGGGTAGAAGGATACGGAAGATTTTGAATGAAAGAGGAAGTGAATGAAATGGAGTAAGAACTACCGCTCAGTACCATGAGGGGTTGAAGGCTCTTTATAAACCCTCTACACATAGCAGTAGAAGAGTTTCGACTAATTTAAGTGAAGTGATATTTAAAGAAAACCAATTTTTATTCTTTTTGCTCTCAAGATTTTAAATTATTTTGCCTTCTTTGCACAACCGACATGTTTCTCCTTGCGTGTAATGTAATTACCTTGTACTTTCTTGTGTGTTGTCATACCGCTTGAGGAGAACTAGCCTATTCAGTGTAACTGGATTGTCTGATGTCTGTATTAATGTGTTACGAAAATTTGACTCATCACGTGTTCATAAAAAAGATTATTATGACCTGTGATAAACTGACAGTAACACGAAGATAGAGAAAAACAGACATAAGCCTGGCTTTCTGAAATAGTGCCTTTAAAAATAGCTTTGATAATACTGCGTGGCGTTTCTGATAACTTATTCCTATTTTGTACTTCACTAAATAAATAATTCCATGCAGCATGTTCCTAATTAACAAGCCAACATCTTCTCATTTATCCAAGAAACACCATCTTTTATGGAACCAGTTCTTTTAAGCTGTGCTCACATGTGCCCAACAAGGACATTTTCATTCAAACCTGTTTCTCTGAAATTCATTATGACCTTATCTTCCCACACAAGCTTTGGTTCCCTAAGTTAACTCTTCACTACTGATTCACTACAAATTTGATATATTTTTAAATCTTCGCTATGCCTGTTTAGAAGACAGGAATATGGTTCGAATCCCGGCAATGTAAAAAGTTTTTCAGATTCCAAAATTGTCCACACAACCTCTTATTGAATATGGACACGGAGGTCTTTTCCCCGAGGACAAAGCGGCGGGACCGTGAAGCTGGATACTCACTGTTACATAGGGCCGATGTTAGAAATGAATGGAGCTATAACTCCATTCCTTTATATATCTTTCTGGTCTGGACAGAGACGACATTCCTTGCTTTACCAAGCTGCTACAAAAAATTCCATCCCATTAATCTTGAGTTTATCTCTGAAAAGTGTCGGTAGACAGCACATTTATAGACATACTAATGTATAATTTATAGCAAACACGCAAGAAGTCTCTACAATGTTTAAGATTATGATAAGTGTTGAAACATTGTTTATTAATTCACTCTCTTGATAATTGTCGTATGCGAGGTTTCGGCAGTGCCTTTGAGAAATATATAAGAAATTGTCGTATGTAATTCTAGGAAAAAACTCAAAACCAATATTTTTGCCTCTTCTTCCGGTTAGATTGGTAACTTTTTATTTATTGTACATATTTACCCAACACATTGTTTTAAATCCCTTATCATGTATGATCTTCCGTCCAAGTAATGTGTAACGATTTAAAAATAAAATTATGCTTCTTGAAATCTTGTGTTCCCTTTATCCTTTCTCATTTTCTGGCAACGTTATTTTAATGGAAAATATTTCTGTCCAAAGCTTTTAATCGTGACAGCAGTAGCATGTTCTTTGTTTGTAAATTATTTGTATGGAAGATCTTTGAAATATAGGCCATGTTTTTCCTATGTTGATTTGAGCCACGAAGCAGATGTGTTTCCGAAATATGACACATTATTCAAAGCATTTTTAGAAGTTGTCCCTGTAGTATAAGACATTGGTAGATCATTTTATGCAAATATACAGAGCCTGCCTAAAATTCTTGGACAAATTCCAAGGCAGTTCTTCACATAAAAAAATAGTTTACGTATGTCCGGAATTGAAAGGATTTTGAGTTTAATTGTACGATTACATTCAACAATAAACACCTTAACTATGTGATATTTACTTACAACTGACAAAATATATTTACAATGTATTTTCACCTTTTAATAATTGTTGATTTCTCATTGTTTATCAAGTCACAGTTCAAACAAATTTTCCAAATGTCCTCCATTTCGATCAATGTACGCATGGACACATCTGATTCTGGACTGTCACACCCTTCCCAATGTTCCGGGGCGGTTGCGAATTGTTTGACAAGCATAAAAAATGCGTTGTTTGTGTCTCTTCATTTTCAATTGCAACTGAATATACTGGGAATTTTATGGGTCCCTACACATAGAAATCTAAAGGATTGAGGTCAGTGGGTACCTCGCAAATTTTTTGCAGACGGAAATTGTTAAGAACTTATTTCCTTGTTTTTTTTTTTGTGATCAGCTTACTCCTGAAGTTTGTTTAAATATTTTAGACACACCCTACTTCTTACAGAAGCATAACCCAAGCGCTTGCTCTTACAAAACTTTTGTCGCCAGAAGTTCATAATTCTACTACCCACCGTTACAGACCTTTCACTGTTCTGATGGCAGATCGATGCTCGCCTTGGCAGTCAGTCTCTAAATGAAACGAGTGTTTTTTTAGATTGATTCATTATAAAATTTACCCTTACGCTCTTGCGTCAGACTTACACGCCTGACTTAATTTCTGATCCATTGTGCCTGCTCTAAAACATTAAAATCTAACTTCGTGGGACCCGGAATTAATGAACTGCACTGAAAACAGAAAATTGCTAATGCGAGAAATACGTGTTAACCAGAACCAAAAAAAAAAACGTTATTCCAAAAGACTTTAAAGTTTCAGTACATATATATATATATATATATATATATATATATATAAACATACACATGCACATAAGTAGCGACCACACTACGGGCTGGAACCGAGGAATCGCGGTTGTACTTCAGGCAGGGGCATGAGCATTATGCCTGCTGCAAAGCGTCCATACCGCTTTTGGGTTCAATCCAGTCTCATATTTAATGAGTGAAACAATGTGTCTTTCTTTTCTCAATAAAATACCGTTGAATAGGCAAGAACGCCTGAAGAATATTGCTACATGTTGCTGAGTCTAATATAATTTTGCCTCCTTTTCGATACTTGGACGCAGCCTTCAGTTCGTAGTGACTGAAAAATTACAAATCCTTGGAACAGTGAAGAAAGTGTATAAAAATCGGATCCAGGTTGGGGAAAAGATTTTACGCACACGTCCAGACCGGTCCTGAGTTCCACCCAGCCTCCTGTAAAATGGTTACCGGGTCTCTTTCCCGAGGCTGTTCTATTCCCGATGGAGTAATTGGAATTTTTCATTGACTTAATTATTCTGACCGCACTATAGCCCTGGGGTCGACTCATCCTCTAACAAAAATGAGTACCACGAATATTTTCTGGGGGGTAAAGGTGGCCGGTGCTTAGGGCTGACAACCTTACCACCTTCATGTGCCGATTATCTGGAAATCTGTGAGCCTCAACCTCCTGGAAACCTAGGAGCCTGTCCAGGCCTGTACAGGGATAGCTTTACCTCTTTTACAGCGGCTGGGGCTTGGCGTTGACCACCGACTCCCCATCTAGCTCCGAGGTTACACAAATGTAGAGCTATAATTCTACTTCCTCTCTGGACCTTGATGGCCTCTTATTGAGTGAACTTTACATTTACCTTTTATGTTACCAAAGTGTTACTGTACTTACCAAGATATATACGTATATCGTGGTAAGTACAGTAATATTTACGTTGTTCATGCACATGCTTCAGTGTTCCAGGGAGTCCTAATCTTACAGTCACTACAAATGGTAATGCTTTGTTCAAATACCTAAGGACCTTCTTTACGTTATTAAAATATATATTACATTAAATAATAAAACCAACGAATGCACTATATTGACCACTTTTATTATGGTCTATTTCCCTACACGTGTTTCGGAACTTTAAAGTTCCATCTTCAGGGGTTGTCTTGTGTTACCAATTATTCACATATTAAAACAAATACACAATATGTACAATAGTCTGTTAAAGTATTAAAACCATAGGTAAATGAAGTTCAAAACTCTTTTAAAATTGTACGATATGTACTATAGTCTATTAGAATCTTAAAATCTCGCGTAAATATATATTTAAAACCTGTTTTAAAAATGTATTTAAAAAATTTGTGGACTGTTCATAATATTCACTTTTTTACGTAACTACTGGCGTAGTTTTATACAACTCCGTATTCCATTTCTTGTGTGTTGTGATGCTTCTGTGCTGTGTTTTCAAGGCTGTGTGTGTAGGGGAATATAGTGCATTCGTTGGTTTTATTATTTGATTAAAAAATGCACGGTGGTAATACTGTAAAATTTATATATTACATTATTAGCCAAAGAAAATGTGGAGAGTTGCAGTGTTGAATTGTATGCTGTACTGTAATTGATTGTGTGTCTACGGTAAGCCTGGGCAGTTTATGTGGTGACGTACTGGTATGATGTGGATGCAAACCTTGTTTATAACATGTTGTATAATTTACAAATGGATCTGTTAGAGATCATCCTGCATATAGACAAATAAGAAGACTTGATTCTCTCGTATAAAATAAACTTTCATTAAACTTATACCGTGAAACCCTACCTACTGTCACCTGAAATTACAATTGTTTCTGTTGCTGAGAAATGAAAGCAAGAGAAAAGAAGCACTACTTCTTAGAAGGGCTGGTGACACCGTTCCTTTGAGACGGTGACATACTTTTTCAAAAGTCAAGCAGTTTTTGAATCAGTAATGAGAAAGAAAGGATGAAAGAAATGCTTGCCCTGAAGGCAGTGCAGAGCATACACTGGACTTAAAGCTTTGTAGGGCTCCTGAGTTTTATACGTTGCACAATAGAAGTCATCTTTCTTCCGTCAAATGAAAAGAAAAGGAGACGCAATGGATACAGTTGGAAGGCGATTTTTCAGAAGCCATTCGCTCAGACTTTTTCCAACAAATATCTTATGCGAAATATTTAGGGTCATTTTACGTAGGAACCTTTCAAATTGTTCATAATTTGTTATTAAGTATGTTATTCAAAATAAAATTCTCACGTAACACATTCAAATGTAATTCGGGTCCCTTTAATTATAACCTGACTGGTCATCCGTACGTTTCGAATATTTTTACAGAGTTTGATTAAATGTAACACAGTGAAGTTTTGACTTATCCCATCTAAGTCTTATATATTGTGTTACGCCCAAATAGCCGCATGCACTTATTTACGACTAACATTTATGAGTCTCGAATTTAAGCCTTGTATAAATTTATCCGCCGTTATTGCTACTGTATATCGAGAAGGAATGACAAATATACGGGGCTTGTAATTGTACTATTAAATTCTCAAGAGTAAAGTGCAAAATGTCTTTAATGTTACTCAAAGTATAGTAAAATTCAATCCATAAAGACTTGTACCCTCCATTGTCAACCTCTTCTGCTTCTTTATCTACAGTATTTTCTTTAGTCCATCTGTACATGCCCTAATAATTCTTGAATAAATTGATAATATTTCACATAGGTTATTACGAATATTATACAAGGGGAAGTCCACACTTCTAGGAAAATTTCATTTAAGGTCTCAATTAAATTGTTACATACATATCTTTATTCATTCTTCAGATTTGTATAATACTTTATACAAGATCGGGTTTTCTTCAGGGGTGTAAATTTTATTGAATTCAATAAATTTTACATTTAACTTCATTTATGCACCCAATCAAATACGTGCCTATTCCAGTGGCCGCGAGGTCTAAGGTGTGGGTCTGTGGCTGCTCGCTTGCTGGGGTTGTGGGTTCGAATCCCGTCGGTGCATGGATATCTCTCTCTTGTGAGTGTTGTGTGTTAGTCAGGTAGAGGACTCTGCGTCGAGCTGATCACTAGTCCAGAGGAGTTCTACCGAGTACGGTGTGTTTAACTAAGTGTCATCGATAATGTGGAGGCTCTGGCCCACTACGGGCTCTTGTGCCATGGGAAAAATAATTAATGGTTTATATCTTCTGTGTCCTTCGAGACATTTTTATGCGATTTGACATATCTACACGTTTATTAATGCGAGCATTAAATAACACGTGATATTTCCACTTTTTGAAGATCCATATTCCTTAATTTCGTAAGTACATTTGAGGTAAATATGGATAAATATGTCTATTCATCTGATGAAAAATGCTTAGAATTAACATGATAGTCTTATATAAATTATAAGGATGTTCGAGTTTTTTAGGTTAAGTTAATTTAGGATAAGGTGGCTTAGGTTGTTTCTTCATTACACACTTGACCCTTGAATCTGTGAGAGTGCTGCTGTCCCAAAACGTCGGACAATTATCATCTAGTGACGTTGTCCAATATATGCTTTTTGCATCTCACACTATTTGGCCAAGCACTGAAAAATATGGGGATGTTATAACTCACACAATGTGGCTTAGTAGTGAAAAGTGTACGCATGTTATATTGCATAATATCTGGCTTAGTATTGAAAATATACGCATGTTACATCTCATAATATCTGGCTAAGTACTCAAACATATAGGCTACACTTGATATATTATATGCGATCTGGCTAAGTAATGAAAGTGAATGGCAGGCGTGCACAAATCTCGGGGGCCAGGCGTCCCGGGGAATAAATTTTGTAAGGTGGCAGGTAATATTTATGTATTATTTGTATAGAACTTGCTTCATGTCACCATCTTTCTCCTAGAATTTTGAGGTGGCCCTAGATTTTTGGAAAATATATACAACCATTTTGAAGGGTATTTTCACAACCTTATCTGCCAGCATTGTAGGATATACTAATTCCCGTTTCTCCACTGCTTGCCACCATCCACCTCCAGTATTCAGTCAGACAGCTTATTGTTTGTATAAATCCCTCTCCTTTCTACAAAATCGCCAGTGCCTCTAAAGCATGGATCAGTGGTGTTATAAAGAGTGCCGTAACGACAGAAGTCTTCTAGGAAAATTCCAGTCTGAATTGCTGTGTATTTCCTGACTCCATACCAGCAGGGAGTCCTTGAATAAGTACTTTTCCGCTGTGCATGTACGGGTCGTCGGCTTTGGAATATTCTCAAGCAATCAGAAAAACTTCTATTGGCGCCTTTGACGATTCACCTCAAAGTCCAACAAATAGTTTCATTTTCTAAACATACAAAATGGATGTATTTCCGGATTGAGTGGAAAGCCTTAAAATAACTTAATAGAATGCCTGTAGTTTTTATCAATTGCTTAAAATATCCGACAAAGCTCAAAGGTTTGGAACTGGCAGTAACAAATCAAAACTAACAAATTAAAAGAAGAAGCCAATAACAGTAAATTTGGAAAGAAATTACTACATTGCAATTCAGACTATTTTGTTTTCCCGTTTCCTGCAAAGCTGTCCCTGTACGAGCTTGGACAGTCCCCGAGGACTTTACACCCTAGCAGAAGTACCTGGTACTCATTTATGTTAAGGGCTGAGTCGACCCCAGGGCCATAAGATTAGATTAATGAAAAATCCCCATGACCCCCATCGGAAATCGAACCCGCGACCTTCCGGCTTGTAGCGCCGTGCCTCAACAGACGGCGCCACCGTGTACCCCTTTCTACTTTCTGTATAATAACCTACCGACGCAAGTGCATTCTTTTTGTTTGTTTTGTATTTTATGGGTGTGATTGTTGGTCACTCACCCTACAGGAAGATGTAGATAACATTGTTATGGAATATTTGTCTTAAACAAGAGAGAGAGAGAGCGGACGGAAGTAAAAGAGGATGGAGATAACTACCTATTTAGGAACTCAATAATCTATACTCTTCAGTATTAGATAGATCAAATAAAGAAGGATGGGGCACGCGATGGCGCAGTTGGTTGAGGCACTGAGCTATAAGCCGGAAGGTCGCGGGTTCGATTCTCGATGTTGTCATTGGAATTTTTCATTGACATAATCCTTTCGGTCGCACTATGGCCCTGGGGTCGATTCAGCCTCTAACAGAAATTAGTACCAGGAATATTTCCTGAGGGGTAAAGGCGGCCGGTGCGTAGGGCTGACAACCTTACCACCTTCATGTGCCGATTGTCTAGAAATTTGGGAGCCTCAACCTCCTGGAACCCTAAGGGCCTGTCCAGGTCTGTAATGGGATTGCTTTACCTGTAATTGTGCTCATAGATGTAACGTACTGTCTCATTAAAACTATCTCGTAAAAGCATGGTTCGAGGATGTAGACTAGACAGTACTGAATGGAAGTACCATCCAGTAATGGGATGTTGTTACAGACACGGTAGTGAAACTTCCGTTTCCGAAATGGGAGTAGAATTTCTTCACCGGCTAAAGTGCTAAGAAATCGTGACTAAAGAATCTGTTCTACTGACAACCGACAAAAGTAAGTTTGTCCCTGTTCACACCATGAACACATATGTGCGGGGTAGAAGTAAAGTTTCAGTCGTTCTTAACTGGATACAAGAAGGAGGGGACTGTTCAACTTCACAAGCCTGCCTCTTCACCTCAGAGAAAGAACTTTCGTACCCGTTGTACTAAGAGCACTAGGAGATTGTTTGATTAGTGTGGCACACAATTATGAAATTAGTTAGTGAATCAGTCAATAAGTGGAAGACCTAGACGTAGATGGGGAGATAATATTAAAATGGTCTTACAGAAAGAGGATGGGATGATATGGACTAGATTTATCTGGCCCAGGATAGGGACAAGTGGTGGCTGCTGTGAAAACAGCAATGAAAGTTTGGATTTCACAGAATGTGGAAAGTTTCTTGACTGGCAGGGGGTCTATTAGCTCATCAAGAAGCACTCCGCTCTATTGAGTAATTTGATTGGTTGGCTGATTTAGTTATTATTTAATCATAAGTTAGACAACAAAATTGTGAGGTAGGTAGGGGCTTATTTAATAAAGTCAATGGGACGGAGTCCTTATCGAAAAGCTGATAATCACTCAAGTTCTCAATAAATTCACTGTGTTTTTTAAAAACCCAAATTTTAATATCTTGTTCACTAATTATCCTGAGTGAAATGACATCATTTTACACCTCCGCGCTTTATTCGTACATCTATCTCTGCTTTCAGTCTTGTCAATTTGCCACTGTTTAATTGTTATTAAAATGTTATACAAATTTCACACTTCTCCCATGCGTGTTACTTGTTTTGAAGTATGTAGTAATGGACTTATTTTACGTTACTTGTACCTTACATTTTTAATTATATATATCTTATGTAGACAAATGTACACTTTTATGTTATTTAACACAATTTTTATTAAATGTTGCCCAACATGTTTCTAGCCTATATAAGGCTCATCTTCAGGGGCTCTTTCGTTGAAATTACAACAGCTATATTATTGGTATATAAAATTCTTAAAATGCCGTTAGATGTACTTGGTTATTGACATCTGAAAACAATATTAAAACGTCCATAAGTTAAAATATTTAAGATAAAATTACAATTAAAATTCTGTTTGGTAGGACGGTTGTTGATCGTACATAACTGTAACAGTCATTCTGCTTTCACTATAGATTTGTTGGAGGCCTTCTGACTGTACAAAGATCAGGGTGGGATTTTATTAGGTCAAAGTCACGTGAAGTGACGACTCTGAAGGTTGTAAACAAATTTGAATAGAGGGTTAAATTCTCCTGGTATCTGTTCTGTTATTAGTTTTTTATTGTGTGTAAATAATTGGATGTAGAATTGTTCTAGTGAGTTCATATGTGGTCCTTTGTTAGCTTGTTTTAGTAGGGTCATATTATTATTAATACTTCCATATTCATGTACGTTATTGAGAATGTGTGTTGCGTAAGCTGATTGTGGATCGTTGTTCCTGATGTATCTGACGTGTTCTGAATACCTTTGTTTTAGATTACGTCCTGTTTGTCCCACATATGAACGTTCGCACGTGGTGCATGTTAATTTATAAATGCCACTTTTCATATATTGATCTAGTACATTGTCTGTTCTGATTTTTAAGCAACTACGTAATGTATTGGTACTACGGTATGCAATGTTTATAGTTGTGTTCTTAAATAGGTTGGTATTTAGTCTGACGGAGGGGTGGTGGTATGTAAATGTAGTCCATTTTTTGGGTGTTTTTGTTGTTGTACTCAGTGGATTATGGTTTTTCATTTTTTGTTGTATAGATTGGTTTAGTTTTTGAATGATCTTATTCGGGAAATTATTGGTTTTGGCTATGTATTGGATGTTGTTCCATTCTCTTTGTTTACGTATCTTTGATAGGGGCAGTGAATTTATACGTGTAAGGTAATATCTGTATGCTGCTAGTTTGCGTTCCATAAGGTGATTTGATAGGAAGTTAATTGTTTTGTCTGTAGTGGTTGGTTTTCTATATATATCAATTTCTATTGTAGTTTATTTTCTTATGATAAGTAAATCTAGGAAGTTAATTTTGTTATTGACCTCATGTGTCGGTTTGAAGATAATGTCTTTATGTATATTATTCATTTTTTCGGTCAGATGGTCTGGGTCAATTTTTGTACTATCAAATATAATAAAGATGTCACCTACGTATCTAGTGTAGTAAATTATGCGCTGTGATTCGATGAGGTGTTAAATTGTGTTAAATAACATAAAAGTGTACATTTGTCTGCATAAGATATATATAATGGACTTATCTTTGAATTTGTGGTAAATCGGATGCAGAACTCAGCTGCGTACTGTTTTGTGACAGTGCCGGCAAAACAGTCAGTCAGTCAGGCAGTCAGTCAGTCAGTCTGTCTGTCTCTCGCTCTGTGAGTCAGATGTTCTTTTCATTTCCGCCTCTTCTGAAGGGACCCTCGTTACAGTGTAAGGCAAACAGCTGAATTTCGCTTAAAAAGATTCTTTCGATTAGCGTATACAAAGAGAACTTTCTCACTGTCACATAAAGGAGTGATATATGCAGATAGGAAAATTAGGAAATTTTGCGAGTTAGGGCATTTTAGAGGTGGCGGGAAGAGGAATTCATGCCTCGAGGGGACGGCGTCGTGGTGACAAGCTTCGGTTTCTGTTTCAGTGGCTGTCACAATAATCAACGTGCATCACTTTGCACCTAATGATTATCTTGTTATTCTGTAGACAGTTTCGCGCAGAAATGCTCATCAAACTTCGTGTTCAGCTCAGATGGCACGCAGCTTCTCTGTATGTTAGCATTACCAGGGGTATAAATTGTGTGAATATAATGGGGCATTTCAAATGCATCGCAGCTGAGTGAAACAGCAACGTGCAAGCTACTAGTTCGCAAGGATTACATTCTTCTTCATGCATCAGGGTCTAAACTGGATCGATGTCTTTAAATAGAGAGGAGATATGTCCATGGGCAATGGTGTAGAGTCCTTCTTAAGAAGCTAGCCTATAATCAGTCAAGAAATTCTCCGCATTGTAAGAAACCTGAATTTTCTTTGCCAAATCTCATATTCGTTTCCCTAGAGTAGGTCACTGCAAGATCAGTTTCAAGTCCGAGGCCTTGTGTAACATTTCAGAATATGCTAATTCGTTTATTTCAATAAGTTGTTAATTCCTCTCCCGATAAGCTACTGGAGGACCACACATTTGTCGCTGTCCGCGACTGCTTATTCAACATACTGCCCAACACCTTTCACACCTGGAGGCCTTATCCTCCGCAAATTCAGATTCTCCATGCCGCGACGACAGGGAACCACATAACATGGCGGGAACGTATATTCAGTTTCAAAATAATTTATTTTTTCCTTCTTGACATGCGTGGTGTGAACTGCATTCAACTGTCCTATAGGATCCTGCGTGGAATTTTATAAGGACTGTAATGTAACTAGATGTTTCATAAAAGAGTGGGGATTTTTTAACAAGTCGAGCGACGAGCAGCTTCTTAAGAAGAACTACTACAGGTAGTTATAAAGTACTTGATTACATTTCAGGAGGGTGTGGTCTGGTGGTAGCATCAGGTTATGATTTAATTAATACGCGCATTTATGTTCAAGACAGTTCATTCCAACTACATTACATAAACACTGCAAGAGGCTTAACTAATTTTCTGAAGGAGAGGACCTTATTAAAATACACAGATGATGAAGTTTATTTCAAATTTATTTTGTAAATCCATCTTTATTCGGATGCTAATAAAAGCATTCCAAGTGAGAAAATGGTGTAATAAAGCTTAATTGTACCATGAACGTAGGATGCAACAGTTAACAGAAATAATTTTATGTCATTGTTTACGACGTGGCATATTGTAAAGGGAAACTTTCATGTTAAACGTTTTATTAACCGAGCTGTTTTACTTATTACTACTTCAATTATCGTCCATTATTTACGACGTGTCTGTAAAATGCTGAAATGCAATAGGCTATATATATACACAAGGACATTTTTTTTAATATGGGAGTTCAAACCAATTTATAATTATTGTTATGGTGACAGTGTGTTATGAAGCAGCTGTTCGTCACACATCATGGAGCAGTGTTGTCATGATAGCACTTCAGGCAGCAGTGATCTATGTGATGTCAATCATAGGAGTTTCATTTTTCGTACTGCCTAAAGTGTACGTTCGCCTGTTAGTGTGATACCAGTGAAAATGTAGGAGTTTGCTTTAGAACACAATGGGTTTTATTAACATTAAAGGCTTGTCACGAGCCGCATGCGCAGATTTACAGCCAGTCTCGAGTATTATCGGATTCGAACCTCTTCGATACATAAAATTTATCAGCATTTATTCCGGCTGTTTCATCATCACGTTCTTCCTGCCTAAGATTTCAGACACCCGTAACATTACAAAAGCGCATGGCTGAAGTAAGAAGAAACAGAAGAGAAAGAAGAAGAAGAAGAAGAGAAGGAAGCGATGCCCAACATAAGCAGATTTCTTTTGTAACTGCACTACGGAATTCTCATCAGTATACCATTTCTTTCACTTTTCTACAAAAATGCAACACCACAATTTAATAAAATAGTTACTTATTGACAAGAGCACATCTATTATTCCATCTGTCCGTCCTTAAAACCTGTTGAATAAATTGGCCGATTTTCATGTAACTTATTACGAACGCGATTGTAATAGACACTATACAATATTTGTGCTATTTAATTCCCCGTCATAAATGGTAACCCATGTTGCCATATAAACATGTGACATCACATTGTTACAAAATATGATATGACAACATTTCTTCGAAAAATATAAAAATGCGCACCGTTTTAGAACGTTAAAGTAACAATTAGTTGCCGCGCTGAAACATACGTGTAAAAATACTAACCAGTGTTTGTAAACTTTAAAACGAAAAGAGCCGATGGCTGCATGATGATATATGGTAGTTTCTGACAAAGATTTACAAATGTAATTGAAATCTATAGTAGTCAAAACTAATCACATAAATGGGGTCATTGAAATATATAATTATGATCAATTTCTGTCACTTATATTTTTAGGAACTTTTCTATTGTTAGAACACCAAACACCACACAACGTTTCGAAAACTGTTTTCTTCTTAGGGTGATCCTTTTCTCTGTCTAGCTCTCCATGTAGCGTAATCGTTTTAAAAAACGGCAGCGTTCTTCTCCCTCTTTCTAATTTTGTTGTTGGTATTCGCGAGCATTATGCTATTCGTTACTGTAGCCACGGCAGATTCCAGCTTGAGTACTGTTTTATTCAGAAAATGTAAGTTTTGTAAACACCGAGCCACGATGGTTTTGCTATTCTGTTGAGCGGTAGCGCTTAGGCCCTTTATTCTCTGAGGCGTGGCAAGAGCAGCAGTCAGAGTCAGTGCCAGCTGATGACATTGACACTGTGATGCTGGGGGATCTCACTGCCAACACTTAGTCATCCCGTCTTCGTTCTTTGCCCTGTGGTTGTTACTCATCTGCAGCTTCACGACCGACACAAACACACCACGTGTTGAAGTTGGAGTCTTGCCTGCCGTGACTCTGTTCCTTTGTTTCATTACTCTGTTTGTTATTAGTACGTCCGGAATTAATTTGCGTGGGAAGAACAGCTGAGTGTTCGTTCACCTTTTTCTTTTTTTACTAACATTGGCGGACAGGATACGTTACACAGGTTTAACCATTTAACAGCTAAAACTGAGTTATCTCATCTAGATGTAGTCATTTTCTTATTTAAAGGTAAGCACTGTTTAACGATGTCAGCTAAATTAAATCCTAATTGTTTTCCTAATTGAATTAAAGTTAAAATGTTCGTTATTTTCAGCAGCGTTCATCATGAATGTCTATGTGAATGCACAAGCAATAAATATAGTTTATTTTCAATGAGGCATGAAATTAATATTTAACCTGCGGGTTTAATATGGCGTATTTCTTAAGTGCTACATATTATGTATTACTAGTTGTACCCTACGCGTGGGTCTTCGGCCGCTCGCTTACTAGGATCCCACCGGGGGCATGGATGTCTGTCTCTTGTGAGTGTTGTGTTGTCAGGTAGAGGTCTCTGCGACGAGCTGGTCCCTCGTCCAGAGGAGTCCTACCGACTGTGGTGTGTCTCAAATGTGTGTGACCATGAAACCTCGACGAAACGAGGAGGCCCAGGCCCATATAGGGCTGTCGAGCCATAGAAGGAAGGAAGTTGTACCCTACGAATAATTCGCACTTAGAAAAAATAAAATATTTAATAAACAAACTTTATTTGTATTTTGAAACGTTAAAGCACTCCTCGATACACAATGCTTGACGTTACCAAGCTATCATTTCCTATACTTTGTTGATGCGTTTCAATAACTGCACCAGCGATTTTGTCGAATGTAGAGGCACGGGAAAATGTCGCATAGAGTTGACCGTGGGAAAGAAACAGGCGATGGTAGACGTACTCGAAGACGCTTAAGCGACTGCCCTTGTACCTTAATGATTGTTATAGCAAAGGCAATATTGATCTGAAATTTGTTAGACTGTAGCATTTTCAACTGCTGCAAAACGAAGAACATGACAATAGCGTAATTTTTTAGATTTAGTTTACGAGTATGTGATGGTAAAGCTGATGGTGACAAACTGGTCAGAAACTTAACAGGATAGAGCTGTTCGCCCGACATACTTAGTAATCTGCACTATAATAAGTCCTGGAATTGTCTTGGATTAAACTACAGCATTCAAGATCCGGTCATTTACTTCAGTACAGTCGTTTTTCTTTGAACTTGGAATTTCAAAGTTGTTTAGACTGTGTATATAAGTTCCGTTAATGTAATAAGTTTAGAAATAGACATTTCTGCCTCAAGCTCTGGCAAAGGGAACTACAGCAAAAGTGTTAGGTTCCATTGGCGCTCACTTGGGGCAGTACTCTGAATTCTTAAAGTTAGTGTTTTGTTTAAAAAACAATTTTTTTTAGAATGCATTAAAGAAAACGAAGGCGATTGCCATCAATGCTGAATCACAACTTTTAAAAAATGTCTATCTTGAAAAGATCCGTTCGGTAACACAGTAGATTATGATATCGCAAACAAACCTTGCCGTATTAGTATATACAATATTGTACGGGTGTGAAAACTTGGTCCCTGACTTTAGAAAAAGACCGTAAACTGAGGACGTTTGAAAGTAAAATGCTGACATATATATTGTGACGGGAGAGGAAATAACGTGATGATGGAGGAAGTTAAATTAAAGACAAATTTCGTAATTTATACTTTTTTCCAATATTATTAGGGTTAAAAAATTAGTGTGGACCTGATGTGCGAAAGGGGTAGGCCTACTACACACTGGGGATTGAGATGCTAATACAGAATTTTGTCAGGAAAATCCCAGTGAAACAGGCCACATTGCATTGCGGCTAGACGGGGGAAATAACAGACAACCTCTCATGAGGTTTTGGTATTAGATTAAAGTGGCTAAGGTAAGAGTCCAAGGATGGACTTTTATGATTATAGTAACGAACTTCCCGTTTTTTTTTTTAAATTTTCAAGAAAAATCCTACACGACCGAAATAATTATGTTAATTTTCGCAGTTATTTTTCTTAGCCATTTGAAGTGAAAAATGTGAGTACCATACAGAAAGTTTTTTAAAATGTGGGTTCAAATCTGCTGTAGGCTCCGCCAATCTAGCCTCCTGTTGCAATAACTAAGAATTTTACAGGTGAATTACTTACCTGTAACTTATGTCATAGGTGCCCAGAATTTTGGACTCAGTAATCTACTCTACAGACAGAAAATCTTTCGCCTTCTGCCATAGTACATAATGTACTAATATTAGGTCAGTTAGCAAAGAAATATAAAATAGCGTAAGAACATCAACCATGTAAAAGTAAAATTGTTTAATTTTTTAAAAATTGATCTTTTCAAAGTAAAATAATTTACCGTAAAGAAAATGTGTTTTTCATTAACTTCCTTATTGCGAATTTGATGCATGACACTGCATATCTTGCGACAACTTGCTGAAAAAGGTTCATAATTACTTAGGCAGAAGTGAAGGCAGTTTTTTAAATATTCATCTGTCAGGCGTCTTCGGTATCTTGATTTAATTACCTTCAAATGGGAGAAGGCCTCTTCGCAGAGGTACTGTGATCCAAAAAATGCTGCCAAACGAAGCGCTATTGATCTTACTGAAGCGGCAAATACGTTTTGATAGAGACCAAAAAGCGGCCGCGATCATCTGTTGTGCCACCTCTGCCTTGTGTTGTGCACATGTTCCTGCCTCTCCACTCTACTATAGTTCGACGTGAAGTAGTTCTGCTCTTGATTCAACGCTGTTTTATAGGATACAAATTTCTTATATACTATTTTGAAATAGCATAAATCTTATCGCCGATCCCAGTGGCCGTGCGGTCTAAGGCATGGGTCTGCGGCCGCTCGCTTACTAGGATTGTGGGTTCGAAGCCGATCTCAGTGGCCGTGCGGTCTAAGGCGTGGGTCTTCGCCGCTCGCTTACTAGGATCGTGGGTTCGAATCCCACCGGGGCATGGATGTTTGTGTTGTGTTTGTTGCACGGACAGTAGTATGGAACATAAGTGGCATGAAGGACAAAAGGATTTAAACAGTACAAAAATGGATCAAAGGGGAAAAACCCGGAGAGACAAAAAAAAAAAAAAATCCCACCGGGGGCATGGATGTCTGTCTCTTGTGAGTGCTGTGTGCTGTCAGGTAGAGGTCTCTGCGACGAGCTGGTCCCTCGTCCAGAGGAGTCCTACCGAGTGTGGTGTGTCTAAAGTGTGATTGTGAAGCCTCGAAAAATGAGGTGGCCTAGGCCCCCAAGGTGCTGCCGAGCCATTGAAAAAAAAATCTTATCACTTCACTCGCCATACCTATCAACTTTTTTGTGAATTGACTCTCTTTCCTACCTAATGCTAGGATATACGAGTTTGGACTTCACAGCCTCCCGGCTTATACTGATGTTGCTGTAATGGAATTTGTAAGTTCTCAAAAAGTTTTTATTAAACATTAAAAATTATAACGCAAAATCTAACCGGCTTAGTTGAACGGACGTATTTCACCCTTGCATTTATAAACTTGCACTGTTCTAATTCTGTCCGGGCATTGACTGAAATCGTCTTTCCTCTGGCATTGATTTAGTCGCTGTAGGCGAATGCGTAACTGTTCTGTTGTATACAGATATAGCAGGTTATTTCTTTCGCCCTGAAAGTACTGGTATACACATCAACCATGCAGTTGAAGATCTAATTTTATCAGCCCCGCAATGCCCGCTTATATTGCGGTTAATAGTCAAAGCGTTTGTTTTTACGTCATGCATAACGATAGTATCAGCCTCACATTATATAGCCTCGAATGAAAACATGACTAATGGTTAATTAATTAGAAAGAATTTAAAAGGAAATAGTCGTGGTATAATTTAAAGCACTATGGCGTTATTTAGAAAGAATGTGAGAAATAATGACAAAACTTTGCCGATCCCAGTGGCCGTGCGGTCTAAGGCGTGGGTCTTCGGCCGCTCGCTTACTAGGATTGTGGGTTCGAATCCCACCGGGGGCACGGATGTCTGTCTCTTGTGATTGTTGTGTGTTGTCAGGTAGAGGTCTCTGCGACGAGCTGTTCCCTCGTCCAGAGGAGTCCTACCGACTGTGGCGTGTCTCAAATGTATGTGATCATGAAACCTCGACGAAACGAGGAGGCCCAGGCCCATATAGGGCTGTCGAACCATAGAAAAAAGAAAAAAAAATGACAAAACGTTAGTCAAAGTAGTTGGTCCTGGGGCTAGATTTGGACCCTGAACTTCGGGAATAAAAGCAGCAGTGCAATACACACGACCGTAACGTTCGGTACTAAGGTAAAATTATCCCTGTTCACGCATGAAGGAATATGAGAAAGTGGAGATACAGCTCCACATAATCTTAACCTCAACACCCACTGAATACGAAGCTGGGTGGACCCCAGAGAATTTCTGGAGGTTTTGGACAACAGATAAATGTCCTTCCTTGCCCAGTATGTGTAATGTTTTAAACCTTTCTACTCTATTTATAATACCCCATGATGTAGGGTATTTATTGAAAGTTTACAGTTTCTCATGTGACAGAGAAATTCGGAATTTTGTGGTGAAATCAAAGTTCCTTACAGTGTCCCACTTTTTCACACGTTGCTTTAAGATCCATTTTAATATCATCCTCCCTTCCAGGATTAGAGATTATGAGTAATCGTTTCCTCTCCTTCATATTTAATAACGAATATGTTTAAGCACGAATTTATTTGTCTTTTCTTAGTTTGTGATAGGCCTATACGTTTCGTTCCTTTTATTATTTTTGCTACAGTAAAATGCTTGCTGAGGACTATAAATTATGAAGTTCCTTATTAGCCAGTATGCTTCAGTCTTTTTCTACTACTTTCTCCATTGTAGATTCAAATATTCTCCAGAGAACGTTAGAAATTTTTCTTTAACGCCTGCAAACTCTCTTCCTCACTTTTGACGAGATTTGAAATTTTTTATTTACCTCAGTGAAATTTTGTTAATACACGTGTGTTCAGTCCTGTCATGATCACGGCAACATGCGCTGACTAAGGCAGTTCGGCTCTCTCTCAGAGTCACTGTTCAATCATAGTTCTGTGTACGCACCTCTTTCAGCCGGAGGAGTCCGTCAGTGTTGGGGCGCTGATTACTGAACTTCACTTTCAGCATTACGTCCGTCAGATTCGTATTTGAAAGGCGCCGGGTTCAAGTCTCAATTAAGAAAGAAGGCATTTTCACTTAGGGAATTTATCTCTTTTACTCAGGCCTTCAAGATGAAAATTAGGATAATACCCTAAGGTCAATTCAGCCTGTGTGTCTTTCAGTTCGTCACTCGCAGTTATCTAAACATTTGATGCTGAGCTACCTGTCGGGTTGGAATGCCTCTTTAAATGAGAAAATAACCAATTAGTCCCATAAAGAGATCTGCGCTCTTCTGGGATATTACGCAGAGTTGAGTGGTAGTTCTGTACCGACGTTTCGAGACAATCTATAGGTCCCATCTTCAAGGGTCAAGAATTGACCCTTGAAGATCTACATGGCGACGGAAGCCTAAAAACAGGCATAGTCCCATGACATTCGGTGCTGTATATTGTGAGCAGGTAAAACAGAAATACTGTCTTCCACAACAGTTATTGTTCAGTGAGTCTCATTTCCGCAGCACGATATTAATATTGTGTTCACTTCGCGCATGCTACGTCTTCAATTAACTCACACCTCTTATTACACAATTGCCAAAATAGGGTTCCCTGTGGCTTGCAAATTTCAACTTACAGGCGGTTAATAGTCTGCTTCTGAAAGCGGAAACTCGGTTTTAGTCCCAGGCAAGGCTCTGTAGGATTTAAGGTGGACAAACTTGCACTAAGATAGGCTTTTCTCCAAATATTGCGTGTTTCGTTTGTCAGCATTATTGCACGAATACTCCGTACTCAGTCATTGTACCATCACGGACACTATATGATTTCAGCAGTTGACAGCGTCGTAAAATAACGCGCGCACTTACAGGAGTTCGAAACCAGTCTCGCTGCCGGTAATTATATGAGTCTAGCTTTTCTTCAGTGCCATCATGTGCTTGTCCATCCTGTATATTACGGATTGATAATGGGAATAATATGAAACTGATAGAGCACTGGCATCTACATTGTATGATGTCTCCCTGTAGGTTTAAATGTTGACAGTTCTCAAATGAAATCTAATTCGTGTTTCAGACAGTTTGCGTTGAAAAGCTACACGATATGGAAATTTATACAATATTAATTGTACGCTGTTCATAGCATCTACTTTGCTTATTATTATTATAATTTAGCCCTTTAAGGACAAACCAAGTACTTTTTTTATTCAATGCTTCTCGATTACAGAAAAAACATTGTTTTTTAAGGTTTTTAGTCTTCTCCCTTGTTTCGTCCTTGTAAGAGTAGTTTTACAGTGAAGATGAGAAGGGAGCATTGATGGAATGATACGAACAGGGGAAAACTGAATTACTTGACGTAAAGCTTATCCCAGTGCCACTTTTGTCCACGACAAATCCACATGAACGACCTGGGATCGAAAAAGGGCCTCCGCCGTGAGAGGCTGGCGATTAACCGCCTGAGCGATGCCACTGCTAATTACAGACTAAGTATAACCTGAATTATACTTAAAGTTCCCAGGTCGTACCGCAGAGTAAACAGTCCATCTCTGTTATAAAAACCACTAAATGAATGTTGTGTGGGGAAGTAATTGCTCTTTCTTATGAGAGTATCATAAAACACGGAAAGATAGGCTGTGAGGAGAATTTTGAATTTTTTAATACTAAACCTACCGTTACATACAGTAATCTTTATTTATTAAGTGGTTAATAGAAAATGCGGTTGTTGATAAAAATTATCTTTATGGCCGAACACAGATTTATAGGCCATAAATAAGGAATATGTTTGGAACGTGAGTCCTTTAGAAAAAATATTACTGTAATTTCTCTGGCGACATTTTGGACACCACTGTGCCTGCTGGCGTCATCGCAAGTATAAACAATTGCCGCACGCCACTGCGTCACCACCCACGAAGTTGTCCATTGTGTAGAATGCCATGTGCTGCACTGTGAGGCGAGAAGCCTGTTACTACAGTCAGAGGCGTGCTAGCTGACAAAAGTAAACACATTGCTTACAGCACCACTGTAATTTCAACTGTTCATTTTATCAGTTGAGAGAACTAACTTACTGACCAACTCTTTCTGGGCAAGCTGACAGCAGCTCAGCTAGTCAGCAAGTTCTGTACTTGTATGGAAATTACATATCTATTTTCGTGTTCACAGGAGAACAATATTGGATCCAGAACCAGTCGAATGCATGTGGTATTTCAGGCTTTCGCCTCGAGACCGCTGAGATCTTCGCTCGTTTGTGTTGCTGTGTATAGTAGGTAGCTTAGTAACAAATATAAGCTACGCATCATCACGGGCGAGTGAAAATCTCAGTTTAATCCAGTTCCCATATATATGCTCTATTTCTGTGCCGCTTATTTTAATATTTTAATCCGATCTGGCTATGTCTAGTTGTCTCGTACCTTCAGGTTTTTCAACTAGAATGCACGCATTTCTCATTTGTCCTATTCGTGCTACAAGACCTCTAGTGTCATCTTATTAATTACGTAAAATTTTCGAACCGTATTTTGATAGCATGACACACTTCTAGCCGTACCGTTGTGAGATGTAATTACATGAAGGTTGAAGGTGAATAACGTCGTGTTATAGATTTCAGATAGGTTATTTACTTTGAAATCCAACAGTTAATGTTATATAGGTTAGATATAATTTTAGCCGACAAACCCAAGAGGCAGGTTTAGGCACGGAGTTAAGACAAACCCTTGGAGTTTTCGTCTGCAGACTGTATGGGACAAAAGATAAAAATTTTCAGGTAATATGACCTCCACCCTAAGGAAGAGCGAATACCGCTTCTTTTCGAATATGATGCAGCCGATGTTGACCACTAGCTGCTGGTCTTCACCTCACATGTCCGCTGATGGTGCGACGAATGGTTGCAGGTTCTGACGGCACGGATAGCCCGTCTTAGATAAAAATTTCAACATATATGCCAGGGAACAGGAACTTGTCTGTTAGTTTCGCAGAAATTTTTTTTTCATTTTCCTGCCGAGTTTAGCCTAATGGACGTGTTCATCATTATAATATTTTAAGAACATTACAAATTATGAATTTCCACATTATGTATTTGTCTCTATTCTGCTGTCATTTCTCGCTCTTAAGTTCAAAAACTCCTCTTCATACACTGTTCTCAAACACTTAGTGTTTTTCTTTTAATGTGTGAAAAGAAAGTTGGCAGTTGTAAAAAGCAGGTAAAATTACAGCTTATGTTTTTACACATGCCTGTCTGTCGGGTAGACAACAGGTACGATATCGCGCTGTAGCAAGCGCTGCTCGACATTAAACTGACGGATGCAATTATGGTTTATTGTTGTTGTTATTTCGTTGTGTCCATATATTTAATGTTTACCACATTTGAAAATGACTTATTAATCAAGTCTGTGTTCATAACATAATTTTATAGTCATTACCACTAGTAGCCTCTGTGTGTCTCCTATTGTACTGGAACTAGAAATAAAATATCGATTATTAATGATAACACTTGTTAGTGGTCTGTATTAGTTTATCGTATATGAAAAACAGTCTTCACGTTATTTTCACCGTGCATTATAATACTGCTAAATGAAAAACAGTGTTTTGTTAAACAACCGTAAATTAGAGAATTCTCTAAGTTAGAAGCAAATAATTATGTCGATATAACGTGTCATGCTTTTTTCTGCATTTATTTAACATCATTTTATATATTTAGCTGACAATTAGGATTTGTGGATGTGTAGGTTTTTGTAACGATGCGTTTGTGTTAGGAATATATATACGAAAACTAAAAACAAAAATCAAGCAAACTCCAGTCAGTTTTGCCGAGGTAATGGACAATATTCGAAATAGATACCGAACTAATGCGCGGTGTGTGCTATATCACTTACTGTGCGACATTGTAAGTATAGTGCTAAATACGATATATTGTTACCATTGTTTTAGTTTCAGCAGAAACGTCCTGAAAACAATGTACCAAAGTTGCACAATTCATAACGCGTACTAAGTCACTTGTTTACAGTACCTCATAACTTAGATGAAGATTAATTACGTAGATTCCTTGATACTTTAGCTACGTTGTGTGGACTACATAGATAACAATGCTGTTGAATGAAAATAATGATAGGTAATTGAAACAAATATATAGAATAATTTTTCGTTAGTTTAAGAAAATCCGAAAATGATAACAGGGCACATAATGTAATGTAATGTAGTGTAAAGTATGGTAAATTTCACCCTATGACATGTCATGTAGACACAGAGAGGTAGTAGATCTACTCTTTCTTTAACCTCAGCTCTAGACTGGAGTGGATGATTAAAGCAACGCCCGGCCTTTTTACCTGCGGGAAAGAGACCCGGTATCAAATTTACTGGAGGCTGGGTGGGCCCCAGGGCCTGTCTGGACGGGGGAGGAAAATCTTTCCCACACCGGGATTCGATCCCCGAACCTTCCAGGCCGTAGCGAGTTGATATACTGACTACGCTATCCCTGTCCACATTGTAATTAATGTAATGTATTAGAAGTGCTATGAAATTTCTATAAAACTCCAGATTTTTAAACGAGAATTGATTTATAACTGAGGCCGTGGAATGTTCCGTACACGCCTGACCATTTCCCGTTGGTTTAGTTAAGACTGCGAAATCTGAAAAGCAAGTTGACTCATAAAAAGTGGTAGAGTCCCCTTTCAAGCGGCATGTGTCAGCTCCAGACAAGCGTCGAGAATGAGAACAGGTGGCCCAACGTACAGCGCCTCATTTTCTAAAGAGCCTACAAAGTTTAAAGTTGCGGCGAAAAGCTTGTCGTCAGGTGGACTAGTGATATATTGCGGCGAAGAGGCGGATGGGGGGACGGCATGATTGATAGCCCCGCGTCTCGGACAATCAATACGCACTTCTGTTGTTTGTTTGTTCTTCTCAACATGTCGATAGTGGCATGTAGATTGTTACGACAGCGGATTCGTACCTAATATAAAAGCACGGAAACTAGAGGCACAGTTGTTTGAATTCGAAAGGCACAGATCTGAACCTTGATTCAAACATGTATTATCCTGAGATACTTAAATATTTCCTTCAGTCCTTTTAGACAATTCCCTGATCACACATCTGGTTATCTGCTCTAAAAGATTCGAATAAGGAACAACACTGTTAAATAACGTAAAGAAAAGAAAGACCAACCATTTAGGCAAATTTACAAATCAGAACACATTCATCCTATGTTCTTCCAATTCCACCATGTACAATCATCATGTCTCACTTGATATTAACTTTTAAACCTAATGATTACTTTATATTCCAACACGTTTAACATTACAAAACTTTACGTTCTTCCCAGCACAGTGTATTAATGTTTTTTTGGTACGTATCACTGAAAAAAAAGGGTAGCTAATTTGTCCTTGTAACCGACACGAAAAGCGTTTACTGTGCGGTACGGGCTGAATATTTGAACAGAGTGCAGCTTATTCTTAGACTTTAAAGGGTTTATATAGGATATACAAGCAGGTCACCACAACGTGAAGGTGTTTCAAGTTAAATTATTTTCTTTGGGCATTTATCTTCGCATATGTGACAAAAATGCATAATTTATTCATAATCAACTATTATTAGTGTCTTAAAAAGATGTTTGATTGAGGAAGGTCGAAGTAGTACACTTGAGAGTAAGGAGAAATGCTTGCAAGATTGTATTTGGAAACCTGAAGTTAAAGGACCGCTCGGGAGAGAGCAGTTTAATATTAAACTTGAAAACGTCCGCGGTACTTAGCAATTCTCCATATTTTAGACTTGCGAATATTTCATGAAAAACACTGAAAATGCAAGTATTTTAAATTTTCATTTTCCCGTTTTACACAATATTCTTTATAAGAATTTTCCGTATCTAACCACCAGATGTACAATTGAACGTAAGCAGTATCTCATAGACGTAGGGATATGGAAAAAGGAGAGTTTTAAAAATAATCGTGCTCTAATTTTACGTTTTCTTTTTCAAATTTTTTTTTTTGGGGATTTCGCCTTGTACCTCACAGAGAACACAATTTCTTCTATGTATAAAGCACAATTATGGCGAGATATCGTAAAGGTACGTAGGTTCTCGTGTAACGTGCCTGTTAATTTTCTATAAATTTACATAAAATAGCATGCAAATTCAGGTTTTGAGTCCAGTCCTACACCTTCCCCCAGAAAACAATCGTTATGGATAGCTTATCTTTTGATCTTGTCGCAGTCTGCTGGTGTACGTGTCCAGGCCATCAATGATCAGCGTGGATTATATGAGTGCTAACCCCAGTGACTAAAGGACACAGTTGGATTACGTCTCCATAGTTGTAGAAATGTCAGTGTTATATGTGGATGTTTTAAACATTTCTGGACACAGGGGAGATCATTGCGAAAGAGACTCATTACATTCATTTGTCGGAAGCATAATTACTTCATTAATCTGGACGCAATGTAAATAAACGTAATATGTAAACAACATTCCACGTAATAAGGATGAGTTAACTGGAATCAAATAAGGAGTCTGCGAAGCTCCAACACTTTGTCAGATCTTCCACTTGATCTAGAATATCCGAAGACTGACACCACACATATTATTCTCCTCATACTAAATATAACTTTTTTTTTCTGATGACTCAACAGCCCCTTGGGGGCCTAGGCCGCCTCATTGTTCGAGGCTTCACGATCACAAAGACACACACACTCGGTAGGACTCCTCTGGACGAGGGATAAGCTCGTCGCAGAGACCTCTACCTGACAACACACAACACTCACAAGAGACAGACATCCATGCCCCCGGTGGGTTTCGAACCCACAATCCTAGTAAGCGAGCGGCCGCAGACCACGCCTTAGACCGCACGGCCACCGGGATCGGCTAAATATAACTTATAGCCTTAAGAATTAAACCTCTAGTAGGTCTGTACACAATCTGACACTGACAAGAACTTACCAAAAATACTCGTACATAACCATTTATGGTACCATCGTTATTTTAAAAATATATGTAATATCATATCAAAGTCTCAAGAAAAATCGTACGGCAGTGCTAACAGGGCGTGACCGACTGCAGTTTATTTCAAATTTGATAGACAGACATGGCAACAACCTAACTGCTATTGATTCCCCAAGGTACTGTAAATATAAAATTTTCCCCAGTGTGGGAAGGGCACTGCCATCTTAAAATACAAAGAAACCTGACGTAAGGTGTTCTGTTTTCCGTTCCGCGTGAACTGGATAATCGAAAACATAGTTTACTAGACCGTGGTTGTATTTTATTTACTGTCACGTCTGTACTGAGGCAGCAGGACCTTTGTATTGCGCTTCGTGCTTCGTAGATATGACGTGACTGAATAAGAGATGGGTGACCGCTGTTTGTCAGCTGGGGCAGGGAATTTTCTCTTCGTCATCACGCTCAGGAAGGCTCTGTCGACGCTGTCGAATGGTTACTGCGGGTAAAGATGCCGGAACGATAAACTGAACAATTATTTCAATACACTTATACATTAGGAATGCCTGGTGCTTGGTATCAGCTCTGCCATAAAATTCATATCCGTAACTGAAATACAAATATCATTCAATATTTTGCTCTTTTAGTAAGGAAAAATGTCAGAAATAGCCCGATTTTCTATATTTGCTTTATTCGGTTACGGCTATCAAAACGGCTGAAAATAACTCACTTTACAAAATCTGTGTTCTGCTTTCGTTTTCCTAAATATAGATATCATTTGGATATGAGAGCTCGCCCAGTCATTATCATATCCTGCATCTGGTAAAATTTTCATCGTCTGCCCGTTTTCGTTTATTTATTGTTTTTGTCACGCTCAGGGCGACATCTGTGGCAACCGATGGACTTAATGCTTTTATTCTTCCCTATACACCCAATGTTGATCTGCCTCGCAGAATGGCGCTGCTGTTTAGTGTCTCTGAATACTGCGAATCCTCTCTGCAAACTGAAGTGGATCTCTTACGTTCCTAAACCACAGGGATGTCCAGGACCTTGCTGTAACATTAACGCATATTTTGTGATTGTAATAGGCCTAAACAGGTCGTGATCTAGCCAAATTCCTGAATATATGCCTTCATATCCTTCTCGTGATGTAGCAGATTCAGAAAATTTTATAATGTGAAACTTTGTAATTAGGATTTTTCGCATAATAATAATAATAATAATAATAATAATAAAGGGTAAGATGGATGATGCATGTAGCACGCATGTGAAAATTGAGGAAAACCCATACGATTTTAATCGAAATACCTCCAAGTAGGATAAACTTAGGAGATGTGAGAAATATGGAAGGATATTATTGAAATTATGTTAGAGTCTTAGAGCATGAGGGTATAATCAATTCAACTATCGCGAACTATGCGAACTCGCCTAGAAAGGAAGGACTGAAAGAAAAACAGAAAAAAAGAAATGCAAGCCAGAGCAGTAAATATCGTAATTAGGATAATACTGAGTTAGAACATGAATTCACAGTGAGGTTATACACCTTCGAAGTTCCAGTTGTAACATTCAGTTGTACTCTCGCTACTGACCATAGTGATAAGGGAGGCCTACTGCTATTTCTGTGGCCCGCACAGACAGACTGCTACTCAGAACAGTGGTTAGGACGAACCTGCCTCCTTATGTCTGGTTTCGTCTCTTTCCTCGCTTAAACGATCCGCCCCTGTCTCTGTCTAGCGGATTATTCTGGTTCATCAGCTTACAATAAGCATCTCCTGTGATCTAGGCTGCTGTTGTAACATGTACGTGACGTCGCAGTATAATGGAAAACGTGTTTTTACACAAACAACATTGACCAGTCCACCTGAAAGTTCATAACATTTCCTGGAAAATTAGTACACATTTCCGCACATTTATTTTGACATAAAACGTACTGCAACAATGATATTAGAGCAATAATCATTTATTTTTAACGACGCTGTAAATTGCTAAGATGGAATTTAGATAAATAACGTACAAGTATGGAACTCAATTGAAATGATACTGACAGGGGAATAAGCGGCATACCTAAGGACCCTTGTCGCAGTACGACTTTGTCCACCACAAATTCCACGTGGTATGGACTGGTATTAAAATTGAGCTCTTGAAGTGACAGGTCGGCGATTATCTGCCTGATTCATAGCATGGCCAGTAATCAAATAAATAATTGTTGGTAGTGGTGGAAACGTGATAAAAGTTATTAGTAATTATTGAGAATAATATCATGATAAATTTAAGGAGACGTGTAAAAGTATGAGAGGCTTTAGTATACACAATGGCAGGATTTTGTTTTATCGGTTATGAATGGATGAAATGTATCCCTATCAACATTATATTATAACACAAGACCGGCCAAATACATTAAAATTTTTCTTACATAGGTTGTGAATTAGGTTGGTGAGTACCGGTGTTTCGGAGGAAGATACTGTTACCAAATTCAGGGTAGAATTTACCATATCACAAGGTGTCGTCAACAAGAAAGCGTAATATAAATATTTACCATTATAAGAACTCAGATGTTAGAGAAAATATAAAATTTTTCTTATTGAATTTTGGTACTTGGTTTGTCGTTTCGCTTATCTTTATACAACAATGTTGAAATTCCTTAAAACGGGGTTTGAAATATGATAAGGCATTATCCTAAAACACCCATCTGAAATAATCATAATATCACTTTCACTCGAAGTTATGTAAGGAATGCACTTCATAAAGCATTCTTAAAGAAGCCAATAAAGAAGAAAAGAAGTAAATGCTTGCAGAATTTTACTTTATTCCAACTCAGACTTCACAATTTTAGTGTTGAGATAAAAAAGAGAGATAGTGTAATAATATGGCTTTCATAGCAGAACTTGTAAAGCCTAATTTCCTGTGAAATAACGTTTATGTCCTAAAAAATTCTTGCTCTTCTTATTGTTATTTTTTGTTATTTTTATAAATAATTCATTACTTAAGTACATTACTTTCATGTACGTAAAATTTCTCGGTTATAACTTGAAGCTTTACATTATTACGTTCTTTGAAATTATTAAATTACAAAAAAGTCCTTACAAGTTTTGTAGATATCTGTCTATCAAATTCACGTGCCTAGCTCCCATGTTTTTATGGCCATGAAGTCAAATCAAACATGTTTCCACACGACTTCTATCTCCTTATTATACATTTTACAAAAATTTCCTTATAAAAAGTTACTTAATGTTTAAGATATATGCAACATCTTTTCGTTTAAGAAACCTACGTGTTGCTAGTGTCGCTGTAGGCTCATATATTTGGGTGTCGGCCATGTTGTTATCATTGGTGTAGGAAATTAAAACTACGGTGGTGGGTTGTCTTCTGTTGGTACAATATTGATACAAATTTTCCTGAAAATCAGTAAATGTGTTGAAACATCGAAATTGGTCACACATAAACACACACACATATATACACACACAATAAGCAGAAGAAGAGAAAATGAAGGTAATAAGGAGGAGGAAGAGGAAAACAATAGAAGATTATTAAAATGTAAAGTAAGTGTTGTATTTATGTCCTTTTATTACTCGTCTGTTTACTTGTGTCTCATTCCCGTGTCGTGTACTGAGCCCTTGTGTTGACAATAATGCTTCTCATTTGGAACCTGTATCCTTCTTACACTTTGTTCACTTACCGGGTGCTTATCTATTCTGTGTGCCATTCGGACTGAGTCCAGGAAAGCATCAAGTATTTTTTGTTTCAGTTGGAACATGTGAACAGACAAGTGTACAGCAGAGATAGAATAATCACATTACCACCGTGCACATGCTTCGGACCGTGCCCGTCTGTTGAAAGGCGTCATGAACACGTATTCTTTCTCTTGCATTTTACAAATCCGCGTACATTCCCATGTTTCAGAGCTCTAAGAGTTTTAAACAGTTCAATTCCGCGTTGTGAGGGAAAAATAAAGGTTGTAACACGAAATAAAGGGACACTTGAACCATGGTGCTTTCTGGTTACTGGAATATTCTGCGACAATGTACCAGTTTCCAAGGTTACTTCACACGTAAGAAGACCTATTTAAGCCCCGCGAAGAAAATCATCACGCCCGCATCAATATTCAGATAATATTAAGCCTCTAAGGTCGACTGGTTATTTTATACCATCACATTTAATGTAAAAAATACAGCATTTTCCTCAAACCGTGTATTTATGTAGCTTTATACTTATTATATCTTTCGTCAAAGTAGCGTTGATTTCCATTTAAATATAAAGTGGTTGGTATTTATAACAGAGAGGAATTCCGTAATTTCAGAGATAAAAACTGAATTTTACATATGAATTAGTGTAATCGTAGCCTTTATAGTATCAATAATGGACACTACCAATTTTTACATTATTGTGGCTAATAGAATAAAAGAATAAAAAGATAACTGTGTCTTTGTCCTCGTAATTTAGGCATAGAGCGAGGGTGGAGTAACAGCTCCACTCTCTCTTGACCTCGGTAATAGATGAAGGTGAGTGGCCAACTTCACACCCCAGCCGCATTACCCCCAAAAAGATCCCAGATACCCATTGATTAAGAATAAGCTTGAGCGCCAGAGTCGGTCTGGAAATTTATTTTTAGAGAAGAGAAAAATCTCTTGTCCCTGTCGGCATGCGAAACACGGATCGTCCAGCCTGTTGTCTAGTTGCAATACCGACTACGTTATTCTGGCTCTCATTGAAGGAAAGCACTATAATTGAAAGAAATGTCTAATAAAATAGAAAGAATTCCAGATATTGCCTGGAAGGCGGAATTTTCCCACCAGTCAGGCCACATGTGCTTCCTCTCCTCGTTATTATTCTTTACTTCACTTCTCTTGGTTAATGCATGTCGTAACAAGCTGACAGCACCAAGCAGAATTTAGTATTTAGCATCTGATTTAATGATAAATTATAACATTCCTAACGCCTTCTCTTGTACCGCTCATATGAATATGTTCACTTAGAAGTCGCCACATCCGACTTTGGTGTATTTATGTTTATCTACCCCTGTTCTGAAAGTCCTCTATACTGAATGTAAATGAAGAATTTGAGGGAATATGCATGGAATAATCGTGGTCAATTTAATGCCCTTTTTGTGCGTTCGCATAGAAGTGCTGTGGAAAATTTAAAAGTCAATTTTCGGTCGGGGTTTGATCTAGGCACTTCAGTATATGTGTATTTATACACGTAAAACAATGCGGGACTTTGTTAGTGCTGCCAGGGTTCGGAGAATTATAGTAGATTTTTTAAAATTAAAAGTTGATCCTTTGAGTTTCGTGAGTTCATATAATTTGAATCATGTAATTTTGAATATGAAAAATGCACATATAAAACTGACACCAAATGCTAACTAATAATAATGACACTAATGCTGCCAAAAGAGCACTACAACAACAACAACAACAACAACTACTACTACTACTACTAGTACCAACACCACTACTACCGCTGCGACTACTGCTACTAATGTTGCTACTGCTGTACTACTACTACTACTACTACTACTACTAATAATAATAATAATAATAATAATTATGTACCTCCAAGTGGGAAGACTTTAGCAGTACTCTCCTGCTCTCAATCTGATTGCATCTATTTGTAAAAAGAGCTAAATCCATATGAGACGTCATAGTTCATATAAAACCTTCATTTTTAGAAATGTCTTGAAGTGACTTTCAGTTCCACGTCAGTCACCTCCGCCCTTCGGATGCATCCTGAGTAAGGGTGAGGAGTCCCATACGAGTCGTTTGCGCCGTCCTCTGGAGCTGTGCGATTTCGAGGCCCGCGTGCTACTGTCTGAAAAACTTTGTTTTTTTTAGTGTCATTTTAACAGTTTAACTTCCACGACTTAGAAGTGTCCGTGTTCATTTATGTCACTTCTACACCTCTTTACATTCTAGCTTTTGACTTGTACTAGTAGTTGCGATATTAAATATCCGTAAATATTTGTTTCCGAATTTACATTTTCATAAATACATACGCGTACTCTTTACATATTTCGTTGGATTAAAAATGTGTGAAAGAATTTTAGGCAGAAGTATAAAACACTTTGATGCTGAGGCATTTCTGAAACCTTCCATTCCGACATTCTATCTGCGATGTGCTGTGTCTGTGTCTGTGCTACCAAGCGTAGGACACTGGATTTACTGTCTGTTGTCTGTGAACAGCAAATTGAAAATATATCACGAGCATGGTTGGCATGTTCCGGATTGAAATTTGCAATCTTGCATATATGTGTGTAATACCGCATCGATTATAATTGATTATGTAGTTATGACTGGCATGACAGGTGCTGGTAATAATCAAATATAGCGTGCCTGCAATAAGGTTAGGTTGTTAGGTGCGTGTGCAAACAATAATTCAGTTGGTCTGATAAATTTTCCTGTTCGTTAGTGACACAATTATACTATGGACTCATTTTATTTAAATATTTTTTCTTCTAAAGGACACTGAAACCTATCCCAGTGGCCGCGCGGTCTAAGGTGTGGGTCTGCGGTCGTTCACATTGCTGGGATTGTGGGCTCGAATCCGCTGGGAGCATGAATGTCTGTCTCTTGTGAGTGTTGTGTGTTGTCAGGTAGAGTTCTTTGCGACGGGCTGATCACTCGTCCAGAGGAGTCCTACCGAGTGTGTGTGTCATTGTGATCGTGAAGCCTCGATAATGAGGAGGCCCTGGCCCTCTAGGGGCTCTTGCGCTATTGGAAAAAAAAGACCCTGAACATTAAATTAGTCATGAAAGTCTAAACATCATGATTACAGACTTAAGTTTATAGACGAGGGGTGCATAAATTATTAAAAATATAGGAGTCACCTCAAAATTCTAAGCGCCGGAAGCGTGAACAGAATCCAGTTCCATACTGGGAACACACAAATATTAAGCTCCACACTAAAATAATTATTCGCTAGGCGGCCTGTTGCCCGGGATTTGTGCACGCCGTTTAAAGAGAGTAATAATATTGGAATGAAATTATATACCAGCAATTGTAGTTCCACAGGGTAAATGGTTGCATTCAAGTGCTTCGATTGGGAACTTCTAAGAAAAAGACAGTGTGGGGGCTTAGGATGGATATTATTGAGACCGATAGTACAAAAATTGTGAGAAGGAATGGACCTAGAATTGACTCAGGATAGGGCCCAGGAGAGGGGTTTTTGACAGTAGTAATAAATTTTGTGTTCCAAAAAAAAAGTCACGAGCATATTTTCACTAGATTTTCTCAACTTACGGGTTTCGAGAAGCATTCTGATTGACAGCGTCTGGTGTTTCTGTAGTTGGGTAGTTAAAGGTAAAGTTGTTCCTGTGCACACGATGAAGGCATATAGACGGAGTGGGGGTATAAAGCTACTCAATCATAACTTCGTGCCTACATGGAGTTTAGTGGTCAGCCATAAGCCCTGTTCACATTACCTCCAGGGAAGTCCTCCGATACGTATTGAATAGGGGGCTTGGTGGATCCCAGAGCCGGTTTGGGTATTTTAGAAAAAAGATTTAGTTTCTCTTTTGCAAATCGAACCCCGGATTATCTGTTCCATAGCCTTGACATTGTCCCGCCTGCATTATCTCGGGTCCTCAATTAGGGATTTAGGAAGGGAATGTGTGAGCTATTTAGTCAGTTTCCTAGTTACTGTAGTCAGTTACGTGGCTAATTATATTCCCCCTATAAAAGTAGTTTGGAATAAGCTTTAAGAGTAATTCATTGTGCCAGGGAACACCAAAAATCCAGCATCAGAAATACGGTTTTCCGATACTGTCCAGGGGACGCATGAAAATTTAATGTTTCGAAAACTTTAAAAAATAATTAAAATGTTAATTCTCTTCATCAGGTTAAGACGAAATCATAATACAAAAGTAGCGAACAAGACCTCTAAGAATGTGGTGGATTTAAAAGAGAATTATGTAGACAAAATTAAGAGTTGTTGAGCTAAGAACAAAAACCAGTACTGCTAAACACGATGAAACTTGTACTTCCGAACAAATTAAAAGACCAATTAATTAAACTAACATTTTACTCTCTGCTTGTATACATGCCGATTTTAATTGAACGGAAGAACCCACATTGAAAACACTTTTACAGAATGAGCGAAGGGCAACCTTTAAAATATAAAGGTAAAATTCGCCCTAGAACGGGTCGTGAAGACCCAGAGGGGAAGTAGAAGTATACCTTTACTCCTTCTTTAACCTCGGCGCTAGATGGGGGTGAGTGGTCAACGCTACGCCTCGGTCGCTTTACCCCCGGGAATGACGCGGTACCCATTGTACAGGAGGCTGAGTAGGCCCCATGGCCGGTCTGGATGGGTTCGGAAAATCTCGACCCCCACCGGGACTCGATCCCCGGACCGTCAAGCTCATAGCAAGTCGCTATACCGACTACGATATCCCAGCCCACGAAGGACAGCCTTTACTTATAGTAAATAGAGGTACATTTGAACCCGAGTTTATCACACAGATTAATTTAACTACTGCCTTCTTCACCTACTGAGTTATTTTTAAAATTGATCTTGTTTGGAACTACAGAGAAGTATACTTCCATATTATGGCTGGAAAATTTCGTGGAAACATTCTACTTCATGTCACGTTCAGTGATCGACAGCGAATCGTTGAAATAGCAGCTAGTTGTGTCATTCAGCTTATGGTAGCTTGCACAGGAGATGTTCCAAAACAGCGTCCAGAAACAAGTGTGTCTTGTTGCGATGACGATTGTCGATGATCGACGATGCTTTAAAATACGACCTTGTAGAAACGTCTTTCAGTGATGGTGTATGGGAAAAGAAGAGATACTTTTCCACTCATTATTAACACCTGCTCTAGATGGAGGGAGGGATGAAAGGTCGTCGTAAGGAGAATCCTCTTTAGACAGGCGGAAAGATCAGTAGCACAGAAGCCAGCTTTTAAAATTTTCCTTCATTCTGTTTAATCCATTCATATTTTAAGATGATTTTTCTCTAAGAGCCATTTTAGTATTATCTTCTCCTTCTTTATGGTGTAAAATAGATAAAGAAATTTTACCAGTGAAGATTATTTGAGAAACTGTGGTAATAACATAAAGGACAACGTGACATTTTATCTTCTTGAGTGTTACGGTGAATGTGTGTGTAAATATTAAAGGAATTACTTTTTTTCTGTGGCGCTTCGGCTCGATTCCGTGTCATGGCCTCCCCTTCTGATGCTGTGCCATCACTCACATTTTAGACACACCGCACTCAGTAGGACCCCTCTGGAGGAGTGATTAACCCGACACAGAGACCTCTACCTGACAACACTTACAAGGGACAGATATCCATGACCACGGTGGGTTTCGAACCCGCAATTCCAGCAAGCCAGCGGCCGCAGACCCACGCCTTAGACCTTGCGGCCACTGGAATCGGCTGAAGGAAGTACTTTCAATGGGAAAAACCTGAAAGTTTGAATGTATCCTGGGATTGATTGTGCCTATAATACCTGGGTAGCCCTCGCACACTCTGTACATACAGAAGAAGGGAGACCTTCTCTTTCAAAAACCCATTTTCCTGGTCATCTCTAAAGGGTGTTTACTTTATTAAATGCCTTCACATTCGCTTCCTCTAAGCAATACTGGCCCAAGTTATAATTCACAGCGCTTCGATCGCTTCAAGTAGATATATCCATATATCCATACGTGACGACCACACCAACTTTAACCAATTTACAGGGTAATTGAGAGATATCTCCAACAGAAACATTGATTTTTGTAGTCTATACTTCTTTACTATTTGCTTACCCCCAAGGAGATATCCCCCAATATCTATTGGACAACACTCTCTATAGGTCCTGGAGCAGGCCTGGACATGGTGGCGAAAACGTCTTATGAGCAATTGGAAGTTCGTAGTGTATTCCGCAGCCAGTCACCTTACCGACTGAGACACTCGTATGTTATAAATCAACGTAAAATGTCAGTGTTCTGCACATGTACTGAATTATAAAGAACAGCTGTCTTAATATTGCAGATAAAAGGATATTTTATTCTGCCGGGAAATGAAGCTATCTAGATTAGTATGTACGTAAATACTAACGTTTCGGAGAGCATAATGTCTCCATCTTCAAAGTTGTCAATATTCCAAGGCAGAAGATTACATTGAAGAGGGCAATAAGCTATTCTGAAATGTTGATACTTACGCATATCTCTACACAATGTCAAGTCCTAGAATATTTGGAACTTTAACAACACCGCCGCAGAAAATTAAAATCTCGCAAGTCGTATGTAGTTCTATGTACGTTCTATGTATAATGCGAAGGAAATAATTCAAGACAATGAATTAAGTGGAAGTGGCGTAGTTTAATAATCCTACGTCATGTTAACTAATGTGGGGTTGTGTCATAAATATTATGACTGCGCCTGAGCAACATGTTCGGTAATTCCGACGACATGAAGGTTTTAACAGGAAGTAACATTAAAGAAGTCGTAAAGCAGGATCCGCCTTGATAAGCTGGAGGTCATTTGCTTACCGCTTGTTGCGGGAAGAAACTCAAGAAACGTGAAGATGATGCTATTCACTGCAACAAGGAAGGGTTCTGTTTTTTTTTTTTGGTAAAAAGTAGGCAATATATTTCGATTTTTCCAAACTTTTGCTTTATCTGTGATGATTTTGTTGTAGAGATAATTGACATCTCTTAGGAAAAATTTGAAATATTTAGATGCAGTTAGAAGTCGTAGCTGCTACTAATTTAATTTTATAGAATAGCTTTAATTAAAGAAAAACAGTTCTTTTTTATGGCTATAGTAAAACTTCTCAATTATAAATGCCGCCATAACCAACCAATTTTACTGCAATAGGAAAAGGCACGCAATCTGCGGAATGTGCACCATTTATAATCCACAGTGGCCGTGGCTTTAGACATATGTTGATTTCTTCTATCCTTTCAGGTGAAAGCGGAAAAATATATTTAAACTGACAACGACTCCTTCTTCTTCAATGTTTACAGTTGATTGTATTGTACACAGTGATTCTTATTATCTAGCCCGATTGTATAAACCTCCGTAGCACAATCTATGGTTCAGTTATATAGACGAAATAATTTTAATTCCAATGCTTGGCATTGGTCATGATCATTTTCTATTTTGTACAGATTTTACTGTTACAACTTTTCTAACATAGATACTTTTATTGTCACGTCTCCTTCTCGTTCTTCCAGGTGACATTTGCCATTTTCCCTACCAAAATTCTCTTAAGAGTTTTTACTACTATATTTAATAAGAGACGCATGAAGCATCTCACTTCATAACAAGATAATCGTTGTAGAATTACTCTGTGTAGGTTTATCGTTTCTGCTTTGTGTTATGTCTTGGTTCTTTGTTTGCGTGGAAGACAAACGCAAATCTCAGTTGCTTAAGATAGCATCAGTAGATGGCAGCAATAACGACATTGTAATTGGGTTGTTGTTTCGACCACCGCTGGCGAAGTATGCATGTAGATCAGTGGTTCCCAAAGTTTTTCGGTCCGCCGCCCTCTTGGTTCCTTATACACACCCACAGCGCCCTCTACCTTTTTAAAAAAACATAAATGCGCTTTTGTTTCCACTTTTATTTTATAATTAAAAAATCGTTTAAATAAAATTATAAGAGTTAAACTTAATGTTTTATGTGTTAATTAATAAATTAAAATTGTTATATTTCTTTGTAATTAACAATAATTCATCTAGCAATAGTTTATTAAAAAATAATATATGCGTGAATAAGATTCATAAATTAAAATACTAAAAAATATAGTTAATTTTTTATTTTTAACACAAAAAATACTTTATTTGAATTTTATTATAAAAATAAATTCACTACTTGTCTACTAGCGCCCCCCTTGTGATAATAACAGCTCTCCCTTCCACCTCTCGTACCTATTAGCGCCCACCTCGGTAATCCCTCCTCCCCCCAGGGGGCGTTACCGCACACTTTGGGAACCACTGAGGTAGATCCTACAACAAATACTGCTTATTCTGTCAAGCTGCCTTTACGCTATTTCATTAATACAGTGTTATAATTTTTATTGGGTGTTTAGAGGACAAAATAAGAGATGACTCAGATTAAAGGGTAACGAAGGGAATATCAGTGTTTCTTCAAAAAATTAATATCTCGAGACCAGTTTTTCTCAGTTTTCCCATAGAACGAGCTGGTTACACAGTCTTAATGACTCTTCCGACTTCTTTCCCAAAGCTTTTACAAATCTTCGGCCTCTGAATCACAACTTGCAGTAACATTAAATGCTTGAACATTTACAATCAAACATACTTAAGCTATAAAACTTCTCTGAAGTCAATTTAATATTTTCTTACAAAAACCATGACAATAAATCTAAGATTATGAATACCTGAAGTAAAAATCTTTATATTATACTCAGCAGAATCCACAGTGTTATTACCATTGTTACAGGTAAAAGTATTTTGTGAACTCTTAAAATTATTTAATTGAATATTTCTCTTTCTACCTTATAATAGGAAGACTCTACAACTTTGCGGACCCTTGGCCAGGCCTCGCGAACCCGGGCCACACAGTACTCTAGAATATCGTCATAATTATAATCATCATCGTCATCATCATCATCACCACCACCATCATCATCACCACCACCATCATCATCAATATCATCATCAATTTTTGGAGTATCATACAAAAATTATCTTTCCATTTGATGTGCAATTGCTGAAAGTTCGATAAGCAATAATCCAGATATTTTTCTCAAGCAAATCAGAACCCTTAAACAAGTTATAAATTTGTGTTTCCTTCGTTGATCTTTTATGAGAGACGTGGTTTTAATTCAGGTGGGTAATTTACAGTTACTTTACATTTACTTTACTGTTTTGAGTACCGAACTCTTTGAGCAATACTCCTTAAAAACTTAATATATGTACTGAAACCCAAATAGATATAACTTTTTGGTTATTTTTATGTTATGTTTTTGTGCTTTCGTTTGTTTTGTAATGCATGTTCTGTTTATTCTGTGCTAGTTTTTTAGGTGGCTATTATGCTCTTAAAATATCACATTAATAAGAGAAATGAACTGAATTGCTTTGAATCACAGTGATTATAAGAAGAGGCCTTTCAACATATCTTCATTTGCTCACTATGAATAATGAGAGAAAAATTATTTTCAAAATATTCCTAAGTGCCTGTAATATACATATATATTTGTGGGAGGATTATCTGCGGAAAACGTGACTGGATTTAGAAATTGTCAACTTCATTAATTGGATTTTCAGCTCGTGTTACCCTAGTAGCTTGTTAATGTGCATAGAATTTCCTTGAATCACTTTTGTGCGTAGTCGTAACGCTGCAGTAACAGGTCTTTGTTAGCATCTCCATTGTAATGCCTGGAGCTGTTAGTGTAGCTGCGATTTCCGTACTTAACCGCACTTCGTATAAAAGACTGTGTAACGGGTGTGTCACTAAACACTCTGGGCTGTTTTGTGGTTTGTTGAATCAGTATTGTCATATACAACTTTAACACTCATTCATTAACTCACTCTGCGTTTTATTCGTATCAGATTTTCATTTGACCATGTTTCGTCAAATATTCCCCCCTGGCATTTTGAATAAAAGAAAATGTTTGTCGTCTCATCGTTGTCATCATCGTCACCACCACCACCACCACAACCACCACACCACCACCACCACCACCACCACCACCACCACCACCACCACCAACACTACGAGTTAATCATTTCCGTGCTATGAGACTGTAGACACTTCGAAGTTTAAGCTACTTTGTGTAGGCTAGGCTAGGCTAGGCTAGGCTAGGTTAGGTTAGGTTAGGTGAGGTTAGATTAGCTTACATTACGGGCGTGCGTACCTGTCTTATGACATTTATTTTGTCTGAGATACCCAAAGTGAGAAATAGAGAATGTAAAAGATTCAGAAATTTGGCTTCTTACAGTCCCAAAGTTTATATTTTCTCCGAGATTGTCTTCGGTTTCATCATTCTATTATCTATTATACAGGATATTCGTAATAAATCAGGTACTTTTCTGTAGTGATTTACTTTCTGTCCTGCTGCAGCCTTGCAGTTTTCTTCAATATCTTCATATTAATTATATTAAAATACAAAAATATATAGAAATCTTTTTAAAATCCTTACCTACTCCGTGTTTGCAACCATACTAATCATGTGACAGGTAACTATAAGAGATTTGTTAAACTAAGACTAAATCGTATTTGATTTCATGAATCTGATATTCGTGACAGAAATTCACAATATCTTGTGTTGTGGTATTCTTTTCTTACACGTGAAATGAATTTGTTGCTTTCTCAAATTCATTGGAACTGTGAAACATGGATTAGAATGCGTTTTCAGAAGCCAATAATAACTCTCTCAATCACATGTCCAGCCTTAAATGAACCTAGATCTTCAGTACTTTGTTCCTATCAGACGCTACTGAACGCTTCTGTTACCCGCTCGAGCTAGTTTACCCCTTTTATCTAGATGTATTTTAACGTTGTAATCACAATATTATTTCTTAAACATTTGATACTGAGGACAGATACACACTATTTATTTTGGCTTGAAATTTGCTGCGTCTCGAAAATAGTACATATTGATAAAATAGTGCTGTAATATCAAAGACCAGTGTATGTATGTTTAGGTTTAATCAAAATTGAACCTGTTTTAAACATTCAACCCATTATGAAAGAGAAGAATATTTCTTGTAACAATTCGGGGATCCCGAAAAAAGTGATTTCTCGAAACAGCAGGGGTTCGCGGACCATAATTTGAAGAACTGTGCACTCAGATACACCTAAATCTCTCAAGAGGTCTGTTTCCTTTACGTTTCCCAACATAAGTTTTCTACTTCCTGTCTCCCCATTCGTGCTGTGTGTGCCGCCGATTATATCCTCCTTGATTTTATCGCACAAACAAATATTGTGTGGAGTGCAAATTCTGACACTTTTAATTACGCTGTTTTCTACATATTACTAACATTTTTATTAGGCTGGAAGACAGAAGTAATTCAAAGTAGGTAAACTTCTCCAAAAATCATCATAAAATAACGCAGTATCTTGAAGGCTGACGTTCATCTACATTATGTATAAAACTTCAGTCCTTTCCTCACACAAAACTCCCGTCTTCTTTACAAAGACCGATTTGCTAATATTGTTTAGCGAAATAATATCTCTTTCTCCTGAGAATGGTAAAAAACAATAATGCAGGTTTTGTGCAAAATGAAGACTTCCATCATGATTTAGCGAATAGTGTCCCTAGTTATGTGTGGGCTTCAAACAGTTAAATATTTTATTATATTATGGATGTTACAAAACAACTACAGTTTTGCACAACACGTCTATTATATTTGTTGTACATTTTTAAAAAACACCTGACCCCACAATAATTTATAGATATTCCTAAGAAACCTTTGTATGGCACAGAGTTGTTTCAGAAGGAAATTAGTTTTAATGAAGCTTCTGAGTCTAGGAAACAGCTGTAGTAATTGGACAAAACGGGGTTTGCTGTGTATCTGCAAGCATGTTAGGTTTCAGCTACTGTCTTGGCTACAACAGTTTAACAGAACAGAGACTTTCTTTACAACTGTATCTATAGTGGAATAAATATTAAAACATGTTGACAATGTTATTTAATGGTCCATTTAAGATATATCGTGGAGATAGAAAGGTAGGAAAGAAGAATCAGAGAAAATAACTCATTTCAAATATGCTACATGCAGTAAAATGTAAGGAAAGTGTTTGATGATTTCCTTATAAGTAAATGCACATATTGCCACAATGTTCTGAATTATTACATACTGAAATTAACCTACATTATGCCTATATATAAATTTGGTTCTTAGCTCCATTAGGACAAAGCTGGTAATGTCCATTTAACGCAATATTGTGGCGTGAGTGTGTGTTATCCAGCAAGCAAAGTGCATTTTCCATATTATATTGCCATCTATGACCTCTCTGGCTGTATCATATTTTTCCACATTATCTCATAAACGGTAGATTTGCGACAAAAAAACTATTGAACATAAAATGTGTATTTTGATTTTTTCTACAAATTTTTCAGAAAACTTTCATATTCTATGAAGAATTCAGCGAAATATTATCATAAACCTTCATAAGTCTTGATGTAAAATATCCGTTATTTTTATCAGATTTCAATGGAATATTAATTTCCTCGACAGGTTTTCACAGAACCCTCAAATAACAAATTTCATTAAAGTCCGTCCAGTGGGAGCCTTGTTGTTCCGTGCAAACTGACTGACAGACAGACAGACGAGATAATAGTCGTTTTTTCGCAATTTTGCTAACGCGCCTAAAACCTATTCTCTTAGTGGTGTGTGTGTAAAATGGACAGTTGTTGTGTATAATAGGAAGCATAAATAAACTGTGTAGGAAACATGCAGACATTTTAGCATTAAACCTACAAGTACACGCAGAAATAATTGTGCTAAAAGGGCTTACAAATTTCTTTGTAAATAACAAGCTGACAGTGACTGAAAATACATTCAAAGAAAGTGACAGGACAGTATGCGGTAAGGGGGAATTTCGACTGGAGGAATATGCAGAATGGTAATATTTTTCAGTGTTCTTTACGTGTATGGCATGCCAGGGAAATAACTTTCTTACTGAGTACTGGGGACATGACATAAGGCAAATTGCTTTTCTGAGAACAAGAGTAAACTGACAAGAACTTTGGTCTGACACATATGTCAATCAAAGAGACAGTGATTCTTTTGTTAAACACATTTCTGTATCTGTAAAGAGCAAAAGTTCATATTTAATATTTCGTCATTAGCTTCTGATTGAGAATATCTTGATTTGTGTAATTACGATTAATAAACGGACCAACTGGGTCCATGGAAAAAAACTCCTTGAGAAGTTAATGGCCCCTCACCCAACAAAGAAACACTCGGTTATTTTGAAATCCAAATGTCATTACGTGTTACTGTTGAATCCAATTAGTAGACTCATTAGTAGCCACACATTCTACTTTCTTAAAATCCACTTTAATGTTCTATTTATATCTACTTGTTTGTCTTTCAAGTGGTATCGTCCCTTCAGGAATTCATATCACGTATATGCATGTTCTGCTCTTTCTGAATAGAAAGGACAGAACTGGTAGTCTTTCCTAAGAATTGAATATTTGCATTTTACTTGCCTGTACTACAAATTTGGGCCCTTTTTAGACTCTTGTAAATCATTAAATGAGCATCGATGTTTGGTGAAAGACGGAGGAGAATTTGTTTAGCTGCTTAGCGATTGTCGGTTTCTTATAAAGAATTCTGTTTTTAAAGTTAGTTGAAAGAATCTCGACTGTGTCACCCGAACAATTGCATTAATCTTCACACAGAAATCATTTTCACCATAAAAATATTAACTGTCTCATTTGTTATGCAGAAATCGGTATTACACAAAAAACACAAAGCAGCTTTCGTGGTTGCGATATGATATAATGTCCGGGGGTATAAAAAGAAATCCTTTTTGCTCGAATGTAACGAAAAGGAAACCTGAAGCCACAAGACACAAACACAAGAATAAGAGTTTTACATTACAGCTGAAGTAAAAGGCGCAGAAAAGGTTTAAATAATGTGAAATGAGTCCAGTTTCGTGCAACATATAAGCCATTGCTTAGGCGTACTTAGGTTAAAAAGATTACAAATAACATTTTGGTTCTTTTGTCATGCGTGTAAAAAGAGGGCGAAATTTCGGGTTTATAGAAATTTTAAAATAATTTCTTCGTAGGTTAATTTATTGCGAATAAAAATGGTCATTATCGGGGCTGATCAGCAGATTGGTCACAAATTCTGTTCTTATCACAATTATAATAGTATATGTTCTTGTATTTATTCCCTCAATCACATCTTCAGTCGAAATTATTTCCGAACCATGTTCTAATCAGTGATCAATTTGTTGTGTTGGCGGTCTACGTTTTCTATATTTTATGGCTCGACAGCACTAGTGGTCCTAGGCCTCCTCATTATCTAGGTTTTGAGATAACACTCAGACACACCACACTCGGTATGACTCATCTTGGACGAGTGATCGGCTAGTCGCAGAGACCTGACAAAACACAACACCACAACACTCACAAGAGACAGACATTCATGCCCCCGACGGGAGTCAAACCCTCAATGTCAGCAAACGAGCGGCCACAGACCCACGAATTAGAGTGCGAGGTCATCGGGATCGACAAGTTTTTTTTTAAATTTAGGGCCCAGAAATTAACAGCGCCCTGTTTGAGGACTCGTTACGCGGGAGGGGTGGGGTTTGAATTTATTTAGGTTTCCAGACCTATGCCTTTCAAAAATGTTTAGGGATATAGCTACCGACTCCAAATCTCGATATAGGCGTACTAATTCTTACCACTAACTGAGCCACCATTACAGGCCACTGAAGGAAGAGGGGGAAAAAAGCAGTGATGTTCAAAACGTTATTTGCCAACAAGGGGAAACATATTGGGAAATATGTTTGATAATCACAAAATAGAAGTTTTCCGACCTGTCAATTTGTGGTTGGCAAAGTAGCATTGTGGCAAAATCTTTCTACGGGTTTCTTTTTCTTATCGCTGTAATTCTAGCATGGTCCATTATCAACGTTTATTTCTCTATCATGGAATCTTTTTCTTCTGGGTAATTGATAGTGTCGTAAAACGAAACTAAAATCAAAAACCTTCAGAAAACTACCGTAAAGTAGCTTCTGTTCGCGGGCCATTGGTTGAAAGTTAGTGAGGCGTGAAATAGTCACACGCTATGTTCCTGGGCAAAAGTAATAAAATTATAAGGCACAATTATTTCTTTTTTTTCGTTAAATTTATTTCAATTGAAAAATTAATTGCGAAAACGTATAGACCTTACTGAGATCTAGAAGCATGTTTTGTGTCGTGTACATTTTATACGCACTTGGTAAATTGAATTTGAGCTTCATGCACAGTTGTGCCTACAGTTTATATTGGATCGATGAAGGACAAAAATGAAGTCTGAAATAAAATATTAAAGGAAAACCAAGCAGTAGGTACAAAATAATATGGCTGCAACTTTTGAAGCTTCTGCCTCAGACTTCTCTTAATTTTGAATCTTTGCCAGATCCTCGAATATCCTCTCTAAGATTGTTCGTAATTTTCCTCAGTCCCTACAGAGTAGTGTCGGGATTCTACTTTGAGTAGGCCGTGACCTCTTTCTTCCCTTTCTCCTAAATAAATCCTCGATACAACACATTTATTAGACAGTATACACAAGCTAAAAGAATAGTACTTCCATATGTTCAAGGATTTCAAAGGGATAAAGTGGGGGCAATTTGAAAAAGTTTCGCGGTTTTTAAATGTCTTCTTCATACCCGAATTGGCATCAACACAGCGGTTGGGAGGTAGTCAAACTGTGAACGCTGTTTAGCGCTTTCTAAAACTACTCATTTCATTTTCATAAATGCTTATTGGTCGTGCATTGCTTGTAGAATTTTTAATGATGTTATTTTCACTTAATTCTCAAGAGCTCTTCGAAATGCCTGCCACCGACTTTATTGCAGGCTCTGCAGTGACGCACCATGTTCTGGCGCACCATTTCAAAGATCCCTGGCTTGTGCTGAATAGTGTAACACGCTGCTCAAATTACAGCTACAGATCCTATTCTGTTTCTGCGGTGACCTCTTAAATGAGACTCTGTAATTAACCCCACGGAACAACATCTGGAAGATTCTAAAATTTATTCTGTTAGCTACATCCTGTATTTTCTGAATTAGTGGGAAAGTCATTGAAAGATAAATGAATAAATAAATAAAGTAATTTTAAGATGACATATTTGGACGGTTGAATAAAATGCACCACACACACACACACACACACACACCCACACACACACACCACCCACACACTTATATATTTATTTATAATAATATAACCTATCCAGTACGAAATTACTTTATGCACTTCCTATAGAAAGACATAGAAATGTGGTTGTGATGATACGTGCAGTCAGAAATTAATATTCCGCTGGAAAGTAATATCTTCCTTGCCAACAAAAGCTTGAAATTACTAAGAGCTAAATTGTGATAGTTACGAGTTTATTTACAATTGGATAATTTATATCTGGACAGAGGAATAGCGTCAGTAAGCGCTAAAGAAAAGGAAATTATCGCAGATACTTTTTGATTCATTAAAGCCTTGTTGACGTCATAGATGTGGCTTGCATTAGAAAAATACAGATAAGGAAGAAAACATTTTTAAGACAGTAAGAAATATAAAGAAGGTGTAAATGAAAACAAGATGACGAAAACATGTTTAGATGTACACGCTAAGTTTCGGACTACTTGCACGACATTGAGAAATACCTTAATTTTTTCCGATTCTGACAATTGTCAAGACCAGCAACTGTTTTCCGGATAACCAGGAATGTTTTGGCTTTTGAAGCCCAAGGACAGAAACTGATGCAGTCTGAAATCAAGACCATGTACACCTACCCACAGACCACGCCCACCTAGACAAACTTAACTATGGTGATACTAATAAAAGCAAGTAAGTCTATCTCTAAGTATACAGCAAATAACTTTCCAGCCGCTGAATATATTTTCACACTAGCTGGTATCCATAATTAACCCTTCAATGGCGGGGATTAAATTCCAACTACCGTCCAGGGCGGACGGGTTTTAAACTTGTGATAACTTTAAGTGCATGCACGACCGTGCTGTGCACTGAGGCCGGCAGCGTGTAGAGAATTAAACGATCCGTACAATGCACGAGGGCCGACATTGAAATGTTATGAAGGCCACAGAACTTTTACTCTATGCTTGCATTTTATGACGTGGGTTTGTGTGGGTTAATTTACGAGGCTGCCGAGGAGGAAGGATATGTAGTGTGTCGACTGGCAGAATGATTAATGAATGATAAATTGTTAAAGATTTGGAGGGAAGAAGTCATGGACAAATCGAGAATGTGTTTTAGCATTTTTCTGGAGGCGCCGGTGACCTGGCCGAGAATGGAAACAGAGGTCTCCCGGATACAAGTCTTCAGTGTTACCGTTACACCAACCTGTTTGCTCCTAACTTGTTTTTGACATTATATTTGCTCTTAATATTCTTATCTGTATTTCTGTTTTCACTAAATATTTTCCTCACTTCATCTATGATTATCTCAACCCAACTACTATAAGTAAAGGTAAGGGTAAAGTTGTGCTTATGCAAACCATGAAGGCGTATGGGGGATCCGAGTTATAGTTCCAGACATTTAAGTCTCCGCAATGGGGGGGTGAGTGGTCAGCTCCTTTCCCTGGCCGCTTTACCAGCGAGAGACCGACCGTGATAATCAGCAGGAGGCAGGGAAAACCTCGCGCCGCTGTAAACGCTTTGCAAGCCGGGAAAAGGAACACGAATTCTCGGACGTCTAGTCGTTACCTTGGTTACTGTACTGACTGCGGTATTCCGGCTACACAATAAACGATACCCCTGAACGTATTCATTCAATGTAATAGACAAAAGTATTCGATTGAGTTAACATATATTGCAAATGTAAACAATATGAGTTAATTGTACTACGTTGAATAAAAGACGTAACGTACGTACAAAGTAACATTGTAGGGCTTCGCTTAACGTTTAAACTTCTCGACTATCCTAGCAGCTTGATACCATCCACTCGAAGAGATCGCATTATGGCGAGTTAGTCGACGGGAACTAAAAACCTACTTCGGTCCTCACGTCAAGTTCCCGATATTTTTGCCAATTTAAACCAAATTTGGGTTTTCTCGACAGGTTTTCATAAACGTCCTCAGTATCGAGGTTCAAGGGAATCCGTCCAGTGACAGCCGCGCTGATACATGAGGACAGACGGACAGACAGGTAGACGGACATGACGAAGTTAATAGGTGCTTCCCGCGAATAAGCGAACGCGCCTAAAATGGCATATATTTATTATGAGGGCCCAATATAGGGCCTATATCTTCAGGTTGGCTCAGATTTACGGTTGCGCTCACAGTCTAAATAGTGAAGACTCAGCAACCCATTTGCTGTCGTTTATATTGATGAGGCACAGCACTCGCTGGCTTGAAGGCGGGTAATTTGTTTAAGGATGAATTCAAAGCAACGTAGCTTGATGATTAAATTTGCCGCTGTGGGTGAAACGTGCGGAGTTGGTTAAATTACTTCCTCCTCCAGCACTGATGCTAGGCAGATTATTCTCAAACCCAGCGTTCAGGCTTCAATTTTAGTTTAGTCTTGAACATTCAACAGATTCGATTATATGTGATGTATATCACAATTAATGTGTGGCAGATTTTATATTGGTTTTTATAGGAACACTGGGCCACCTAATTCACACGATGTTGAAATCTAATTTATGACACTTTTCAAAAATTGCTTAAACCAAAATTGTAAAAGGAAATATGTACATGTATATACAATATATATATATATATGTATATAAAGACTTCCAATTGCAGAATCCGTCCATGCAAGACCACTGATTTGTCATTCATTTTCTTGGTGTCAACAGAGTTGTTTGCAGAGGCGATCCATCGGCTGGTGTGTCAATGTTATTCTTGCCTACGCCAACGGGAACTGATGGTTAAAAGCCACTGCTCCTTTGCCCAGCACAATTCGGGACAGGTTTCTTTTAAACTTTCATACATAAACAGTGGCGCAACATATGATGTCCCTGTTTCCTGAAATGTTGGCATCGTTGCCATGTTTTTGTTTTACTTGCAGTGTCGCATATCTATTGTGAGCATTTCATAAATATTAAATGCTCTTTGAAAGCCAAAGATTACAAATAATTTGACGAAGCCAGATATTAAATTTATTTTATTTTGCGCCAATCCCTATATATGTAGCCTATATAGGTCTACATAGAATTTCTAATGTGATGATTAGTACTATTAACGAAATGTAAAAGAAACCGCTTTATGAGTTTCCGTTCTCCTGGGATTTGACGCCGCGTCACTGGATAATCAGCTGCCGATACTCGAGGCAAGGTAATGGCCTCATTTTCAAAGGTCAAAATTTTCAAGGAAAATCCGCGGCGAAAAGCTTGCGTCTCGCAAACCACGTTGTGTTCTCAGTGAGTCTAAAATACTCCATCATTTACACCTCTCCACAGTACCATAGACTGCAATAAGAATAAGAGTGTTATTGTTTTTTGGCGCTATATCACAAGTCGGGTCAAGGCAGCCTCATTCTTAAGGTTTCTTGATCACACGCAATTAGACACACACCCAACTGGTCTCCTATGAACGACTGATCAGCTCGTCGCAGAGGCTGCTACATACACAACACAAAATAAACACAAGAGACGAACATTAATGCCCTCCGAGGAATTCGAACCCGCACGACTAGAGATTGTCCGTAACGGTGATATATTCCTCAGTAATGTGACTATGGAGTACATAATTTCCAGCTGCAGCAGAAATTTCTTTTTCGTTACCATGTTCAAAACAGCTCTCTGCTCCCTTTATTAGTGGACACTGGAAACCTTCCCTTATATTAAAGCTTAACTATTTCCTCTGTCAATTGTCGAAGTTACGAATAATGTGTGGAGCTTTATCTGTCATTTGCCATACATCCTCATGCCGTCTTGCTTATTCACAGGGGCAAGTTCCTGTCGCAGTGTAATGTCCTGCCTATGCCAACAGTAGAGATGTTTCTGGAATCCACACAAACACGGATGACAGCTACTAATTTGATAATGAAACTCAAAATTGTATCACACAAGCTTGATTAGACATTCTCGCTTTGGCTGTAATCATAATTAGTTCCTTGATTTAGAGGTGAGAGATTATGACACCATGTAGTTTGGTAGATGATTACCAAATTTCCGCAGCAAATACCTCCACCTTCCAGGTATCCTGTAGATGGAGGCAGCAGGTTTCTCCAGAGTGTTAAATTATAATGCTATAAGTTATCATACCCTAGAAGAATAGGATTTAAATTTCTTTTCGGCTTGGTTTCAAATTCGGGCCAAGAAAGTTTAGTTCTCTACACCCCTTCCAGAAAACCCTTAGCTGTCTACTTATTTCCATGGTCGTTTTCCGGATTGAAGTCCTACTTGCTACCTCTGACGTCATTTACATCGACGAAATCGGGGAAATTATATCAGCTGTATTTGACTTAGAAAACTCCTGCTTGCACTCACTCATCTCCACAATTAGTGTCGTTTCTCCGGAGATGTAACATGCAGATGGTTTTGCTGTGCTAATTCAATTAGCCAGAGTCGTACATAATCTCAAACCGCAGCGGGAGGTTTCATACTGTGTGTTCTATAGAGAAAATGAGTTTATTCTTATTAAAATATGCCTGCAAATTTTTCTTTCATAAAGAGATGTAAAAATCTGCTGACGTTTGCAATGAACCTCGCATTACATTTAACATATTTAAAATATACAAAGATATTATGTTGGTATTAATTAATGCAGTGTTATATCACAAACAAAATTTTACGCATCCCTTCCAATTCATCATTCACTAATCATCCTGCCGATTGACGCTACATAAAATTGATTACCCATGAATGTAGACGTGAAATTAAATCCACAATTGCCATGACAAGAGGGGCATTCAACAAGAAGAAAACTCTTTTCACCTGCAAATTGGACTTAAATTTAAGGAAGAAACTAGTAAAATGCTTCATTTGGAGCATAGCGTTTTTGATGCTGAAAATTGGGCACTTCGGAAAGTAGATCAGAAATACCTGGCAAGTTTAGAAATGTGGTGCTGGAGAAGAATGGAGAAGAGAAGGTGGACCGATCGTGTGAGAGAAATGAAGAAGTGTTACATAGAGTCAAGGAGGAGAGGAATATCCTACAAACAACAAAATGAAGGAAGTATAACTGGATTGGTTACATCTTGTGTAGGAACTGCCTTTTGAAACACGCTTTTGAAGGAAAGATAGAAGGGACAGGAAGATGAAGAAGAAAAAGTCGTTCCACGACACGTTACTTAATTGTCGCGAATAATTTGTAAAAGCATTTGGGTTAACATTAGAATTAAATCTGAATTATTCTGATTAGTTTGGAAAATAAGGACCCATAATATACAAAGTGTGAAGTTCTTTACTAACCGACCGTCTCAATTTATAATTAGGCGCAGGTGGATTAAAAAATGAATATTTTAGAAGTAGGGTATAAGGTACGGATCAAATTCATCTGGATTAGAACGGTTGCAATCGAGGGTTCTTATGAATTTTCAGGTTCTGTTATGAAAGTAAATTCCTAGGTTAAGAGGGCGACTATCAGCTTTTCGAACTGTTTTTTACTCCATGGCTAAGATATAATAATTCCGCAATATGAAGTAAAGTACAATTACTGACAAGGTCATCTGAACATGTAAAACTGAATTTCCTGTGACGTGAGATATAAGAGCCACTAAAAGTATTACAACATTGTGACTGTCACAAGTTTGCTGATCTGCACTAAAGTCATGATGTGACAGTGACTATAGCTGAGTACAATACGAGGGCGGGGCGGACTACTTACAATGGAGGGAAGTTTGTATATGGAAGAGGGAAGTTTGTTGGACACAATGACAAGACTGACGTGACAAGGGAGGTCACGTACGTATTCTCCATTGTAACCTAAACTCACGCAACCCTCTACTCTCCTTCAGTATAAATATAGAACATTCTACTTAGCGTATGAACGATTACCACTCTTGCTTTCCGGTTTCAAATTTAAGCCCGAAAGTGGGCCTTATAACTGAGATTTTCACCGTTTTCTACAATAATTTCAGTCAATTACAAGGAAAATATTTTCGAAGAGTAATCTACCGCTTCATTATATATAGCTTCCAAGCCATCATTCATATATATATATATATATATATATATATGTATTCCACTTTTCTGCGCTATGCTCGTACAACATACAGTTGCCATAGCGTCGTAAAATAACCGAAGATAGGTCGATGGAAATGAAACGTACAACTTCTCTAGCGGATTAACTGAAGTGGCAGTGAGGGTGACGTAATAATCATCCACCTCATTTTTTGAGGGTTATCAACTGAAAATATTCGTGACATTTCCAGTTACATAAGGAAATTACATATCAGTGATATGAAATAGGCAAGGGGGTAGTATTCCCAGTACCTCCAATTTTATCGCACCTAATAATCTTTTAATCCCTTTTGACGCTAAACAACCTCTGCACTTGATCAAATGTCCTCAAGCAAACCAACCGCACCAGCAAATAAAGATATGAGTGCTACATGCGCTATGTAAGTAAAGGCTAAATTCCTTATGTACAGAGACAGATTTTTAGCGGGAAGTAAAATGTTAGGTTTTTACATCTTCGACTACATTAACATTTTTTCTTAAATGTAGGGATTAAAAGGGGAAAAACTATTTTATGAAATTGGTTCCAGAATTACATATTTTATTTCAATATATAAAAGCCAAGTCTTCATTAAAGGCGACATCTCTTACAAGGTTCTTGTACTGTATAGTAACTAACGGACTATCACACAAACCGAAGTCTCACCACCCACAATGTTGACAAAGTCAGTCATTTTGACACGCTCCTGTGCCAGTTCATCCACCTCCTATAGTGAAGTGTCCCTCTTACGATCCATACTGACTTTATCCTCTCGCAAGCTTAAAGGTCTTTCGAGTGCACCTGCTCCAACAGATTTCTCCACCAAAATTGTATATATGTCTCTTGTCTCCTCTCCACCATCCTAGACATATGCCCAGCCCATTAGAGCTTGTCTTAATTTCACTGTCCTAACAATACTAGGCATCCTGTAGGCAACAAATTAGGAAAGCCTGCAATATGAAATATCCTCAATTGCTTTTTTATTCGTCCTTATATAAAAATATATTCCTGAGCTACGTGTAAGTAACTTATTGGTTAAGCAAAAGGCAAAGTTGTCCATGTCCACGCCATGAAGGCGTATAAGGAGAATACAGGTACAGTTCCACTCATTCTTAACATTAACACTGGGTGGAGTTGAGCGGTTAACTTCACACCCTGTCCGCATTAACCCGGTCAAAGAACCTCCATACCCACTGAGTATATATTAGTGTGTGACCCATTGCCGTTCTAGACGGTCTTGGAAAAGATAATATTATTGTTCCTACCGGAATTCGAACCTTGGACCGACCAACCATAGCGAGTCGCTGTAACGATCACTACAACCCGGTTCTATTATCATTACTTTTTAACCTCTATGCAGGGTATTTAAAATTATATACCTGAAAAAACTGTGTTTCTAGGGTATATAATTTGGCAGGTATGCTGTGGTTACAGTTGAAGTTGTATGTGATGCTATTTTCCACGATAAACTGCTGTTGATTCAGGTTTAAAATGTTGTTCGTCTCTTTTGGATGCCACTGTTATTCGAGTTCTTCCTCGTAATTTTAAAAACTTCTCCTTGTTTACTGCTACTTGTAAAAACTCTCTGTCTGCTAGATGTGTTTCGGCTGTCAACCATGTGTGCACAGACATCGATATCTTTAGGACACCCATTATTTCTTTAAAACAGATTTTGCACTTGTATGTGATATTTTTAAATCAACTTATCTGTATTTTCTTTAGAGTATAGGGTTTTTGCCTCAATACTTCTTTCATATTGCTTCTTTTCTGCAGTATTGTTTTTGTTTTATTCTTTTAGTGTTCCGTTTTTATGTATTTGTACTGTTTGTTTTATTTGTGTCTTTCTGCTGGCTTTATAATAGGCACTTGTGCTGTTAAGCTTGCACGTTAATAAATACCCATTGAATTGAATTGAATTATTATTATTACTTCATTTTTGTATAATATGCAATAATTGTATTTTCTTAAGTTATTTCGTTGTATTACTATGAATAAATTATAAGTAAGTTTTATTGCCAACAAATTGCACTTATCTGTAAATACACCTCTATTTATAGACAAGTAATATTTGCTGGTAATAAATTTATTTTTATATATAAATTGCACGGTAATTGTGCAATATTAAAAATTAACAAATTACTTGTTTACTTATCGTTTAGAAACATGGCTTATGCTCTTACAATATTTACTTGAACGGAGTAGCAATCACTTCCTTCATAAAATCGCTGAGGGTGTGATAGCTTTATATCGGCGGTGAGGACAACGAAATTGCTATAGAAGCCAGTTCGTGTTTACCTCACATAGACGAGCATTCTGTTAATTCCTCGTTTAAAACTGACAGCTATATGATTTAATGATGAAAATGATTAATGCATTAGTATAATTAAAGGCGACGCTCTTCTTCAGATGACTTGTGACACCTTAGTGAAGTCACAACGCCGCATTAGACGTAACCACATATCAGACAACGTTGTCTTGGCGACGCTGAACGTCTGCAGGGGAGATTGTGAAATATAATGCGTGTAGGCAGTGTCATGTTCTTGAAGCGCCCTTTTGTTTGGCTCTGCCTACAACAGCAAGAGTTTAACTGACATTTGTAAGACACATGTCCAAACTTTTCGTAAAATGGACACGACAAAATCCATTTGCATATTATGTTTGGTAAGAGTCGTTATTTTAATTCCGCACTTTTCGTCAAAACTGACTTTTCATAAGTCAGTTTTAAGTAGAAATTGTTTCGCACATCCACATCAACGGTAACTTTTACAAAGTTCAGACATTTTCGCATTTTATTAGATTCAAGCCTGTATTCTTACATCTCAGAGAAACAGCCAATGTGGGCCGATTTCCCAAAGCATTTGGGTCAAGACATTGGCCGTTTATCGTCACACACATCTATTAAATGTAAGGAGGAAGAGAGAAGAAGAATAAAGAAGAATTGAAGAAATGTTACGATAAGAAAGAGAAAGATAAGAAGAAAAACAAGAAAAATGGAAGGAAGTTTAAAGGTAAAGGAAAGATGAAAACGGGAAGGAAGGAAAATAATGATTTAATTTAATAATTGGTCTAATCACCCTTGTTCAACTACATTATTTACAAAGAGTACAACTGTGTAATTAATGTGATGAAGGTTTGTTAGGATGTAAAATAAATAGCCAATGCCTATTTTAATTTCTTGTCCTGGCATTGGTTTGGATAAAACACCTCCTACCTCAGGTTTCAACTAGAAACAACCTGAATATGAAAATAAAATGGTAATGGTAAAATAAGGAGAAAGATTAGAAGAATGAATTAGGAGAAAGGAAAAAGAGAAGGATATAGGACGAAGAGATGGAAGAAAGACGGAAAAAATAAGAAGAATAAGAAACAAAGGAGAAGGAAGAAGAGGAAGAATTTGAAAATATATGTCTGCTGTGTAGCAAGTTACTATACCTAAAAATATTTGTACCGATTGCTGGAGTGTGAAAGTGGGGTATGTGTGTGTAAAAAGGAGAGAGGTAGATGGCCTGAGGTTGAAGTTATAATAGGTCAGGATATGGCAGAAGTTTACCCTCTACTCATTCTTTTTCACAAATTGGCGGATTATTTAGACGATGGTGGTGTTGCATAATTTGTATCCCTGTAAATTCCTACTCTTTCTGGCTCATTTTACGTTCTCAGATAAAACGCAGAGTCTTATTAAATTCCTGCCATCTCGACGACATAGATCTTTCTGTTCAGTTAATGTTAGATGTGTCTTTTAGCGTGCAAATATACAAATTTTAATCTCTTGTGGTAAATCTTTATGGCAGCAGTTGAATTCTTAAATTCAGTCTTCTTTTGTCTCTAAGCAATATAGGCCCAGTTTTTTTGATATGCATGAAAAGAAATTCTAGGCTGTATGAAGGCAAACTTAACATTTAAAGGTTTAGTTGAATTTATGTCGTCTAAATGTAGAAAAAGGTTATTAAAAGGAATATGATAGAAAGAAATGTTATTTTGCAGAGTTGCTTCTTTCTAAGCTTTATACAGAAGGGAGAGTGAAGGTTGATATTTAACTCTCTGAATATCACGCACTAAGTACTGGCTTATGAATATCCTTAGGCTAAATTTATTTAAAGTTTTAGATCAGAGAAAAAGACGTGTCACATCAAACGTGAATATTTGAGCTACTATTCTGAGCTTCTCAACAATAAGAATTATACTTTTGCATGGATACACTGTAACACTAGAAGAATTCTGTAAATGGATTCCAAAACTGGAAAAATTAATCTGACTATGTATCAGTCCTTATGGTTTCACTGGCCAAAGCAGCTTCCGGCTCTACTTTTTTTGGAGTTTCCAGTTCTTATTTGTAGACATATGGTGCGGCGAGAGAATTGCTTTGTTTAAAGGTTTCCAAGCTCCGCCTGCTTGTCCTTCTGGTAAGGGCAGCGTGTGAATGACGATGGAGCATTGGTGGAATGATACTGACAGGGAAAATCAAAGTGTTTGGAGAAAGACATATCCGTGTGCCACTTTTTCTACCAAAAATATCACATGTACATTTCCTTGAAAACCCCGATCCTCCGTGGTAAGACCTGGCGACTAACAGCCTGAGACAGCATGGATAATTAGCTTAGGTACCTTTTCGATCAGTGCGGATCTTACAGAGAATATGCAATGATATTAATATATAAATTCCTAACCTTGCATAAGGCAGTTAGCCAAGTCTCTTAAACCAGTGTACATGTATTGTGAAAGAGCTTTATTCCCGGTCACTTCTAGCCTATATACTTTCCTACAAAGGAGAGAAAAGAGCTTATGGAATTGCCATTCTGCCTCGTTGTGTAAGTCCCTCCATTTCAACGTTAGAACTACTTGAACAATTTTCTTGAAAATTTGCATGATAATTATGTGCCTTTGGGAGATACCCAAAACTTGCAGCTTTTAATTTCTTACAATCCGTACTAACAAAACGAAAAAAGCGAAACTTTTGAGGAGAAAGCGACACTGGGCCACTTACTTCAGAGTCCCGAAATATAGTGTATTATAAGCCTTCGGGAAGCGTGTAGCTTTGGTTGAGGTAAAGTTTTATAGGTTATAAACTGATAACAAGGAGGAAATGTTAAAATTTTTATTAGTTTTTGATTTGTAAAAGATAACTAATCAAAATCTGGAGTTAGAGAAGTGAAACTTATTTCGGAGATACATCGTAAAAATAGTATCCATACTTGATATGCAACAAGTTGTTTACAGATCAGCAATTACAAATTTAAAGAAGATTAGCTTTACAAAATTTGTAGATGTAAGCACTTGTATGCAATAAACTCGTCACAAAATAAGAAATAATAATAATAACAATAATAATAATAGTCTGATAGTACTAATAGATTATGTATGAATAGAAATTTATGCAGTAGGAAATACGTTTCCTTAAGTTCTACTCTAAACACCTCCTTGTGGGATTAAATTAATAAACTTTAATAAGTCAATTTGAGTTCAATTTATTTCTTAACATTTTACGTACTACCGTCATATTGAAAAGGGCAGTAATCATATTTCAGTAGAAGAACGGCCAAACTTGCTTGTCTTTGTGGCGAGTTAGCAATGCGGATCGCCACTATTTCCAGTCGCATCATGCCCTTACGCCCGCGTGTAAAGAATTTTCTTGAAATCTCGTATTTGTGATTCTTATTAGTATTGGCCTTCACCGATTTTGATGAAAATCGGATGAAAATAGGAAACACGTTACATGAAAATCTACATACAATATGCGGTTGGTCGTTTTATTGAAAAGAAATTGTGTACTCTGTGAAGTACGAACCGAGGCCGAAGAACCAACTGACCATCTCAACATCTCGCCTGTCACGAGACAAGTACAGGCAGGAGGATATCTCGCCTTTTACGAGAAAAGAGGAGGCAACACGACACCTTGCCTTGTGTGACAGAAGTACAAAAAATACAATACTTCGGTGTTTATGAAGTAGGTACAAGTAATAATGCTATGCTAGAGAGGCCGGAGGAACATTTGAGTAAATGAACATAACTATCATCGCATTCGAAGAATAAAAGAAAGCAGTTATTGCATTTAGCGCCTACTTTGAAAGCATTCACGAATAATAGGAACTATACAAGAGCGAACACACCTGAATTTTTACGTCGTGCACACATTTTTCAATTTCTACACAATATTCAAGAGACTTCGATAACTCAGTCAGTATAGTGACTAGGCTAAGGGTTAGGCAAAGGAGGAATTGTAATATCCAAACCGAATCTTTGGCCCATGCACCCCTCTCCCTATTTAATATGGAGAGGGGTTCTATTCCCTGAGGTAAAGCGGTTGGGCGTGAAGCTGATCGCACACCTCTATCAATGTTAAGGTCATGAATGAGTGGATTCATAGTCCCACTCCCCCAATACATCTACATGGCGTGCCCAAGGACAACGTTACTTTTCCGTTTTATATAATGTAATATCTCTTTAAAAGGCAAGGAAGATGTGTTCACAGTAAGTTAATGGCAAGACAAATTGGTCCGACTTATTTCATCTTTCAGGGTTGTGTAAAAAAGGAAGAAAGACTGCTCGCCCCATATTTACGTCAGTTTAAAATCGGAAAAAATTAATTTCGCTGCTTTCAGTAAAAAAGAAAATCGTGTGTAGGAGAATCATTAATTTCGTGTTATATAAAAGACTGCGCATTTATATTCATTCACAAGTCTGCACATTTATATTCCTACAGAAGACTGTGAATAAGCCTCTGCTTAATTTGAACTTTACGTAAATATCAAGCCACAGAGGCCTTTTAGCGAAAGGAAGTCCTGTAATTATATCTTCGCTGCAGATGGACGCGGCTATTTGTTCACGCCCACAGGAGATATTGTTTCCGTGTTCACCGCTTATAATGAGTCCCCATTCAAGTCTCATTGCTGGTCGATGCATATATTACCTCTCCTCATTTTGCAACTTCCAGAGAATTGGATCCCAATATAATTACTTATGGCAGGTGAAGTTGCGGGAGATCGAGATGCACAGTATAACGCAAATAAATGAAGTGTGAATTCCTTCATCGGGTAAAAGGGATGTGTTCTAGCGAGTAGGGAAGTAGAGGTTAATAAAAATGGTAGCAAGTCCGTAAGGGATTATATTTTGGATTCATAAAGGTTAGTAAAGTCTAGCAGTCACAGAGGTACTTCGCTAAACCACAGCCACAAAGATACACTGTCTCACAGTAAGCGGCTAGCCACTGGGTCTTAAACGACAGCATGTTAGGAGCCATTCCAACAGTGTTCCTTCTTCACAGGTGTTGGTTTCTCCATCTTTCCCTTCGTCGGCCTACATATCGTCTAACAGCTGCACTGTATACGTACATTAACTTCCAAATACGTATATCGTTCTTTCTTGAAAAATGTTGTGTTCACTTGCATCTACACTCCAAAATAGTTTAATTTAAATTTTAATTACTTGGTAGTTCATTGTTTTTTCTGAATCATGTAATGTACGAGTATGTTGTGTAATTCACCTAAAATTACCCCCCCCCCCCATCTTCTTTTATGCCGCTTCTTTAAAGCCCAACTTTTACACCCACACAGGAACATTAGCACCGTCGTGATCGTAAAAAATTTCAGAAATATTTCGTTATTACTTCCTTCAAATATGCGTCGAAGTTTACCACACAAAACAAGCATACACATTATATATATATATATGTATATAAACTTTTGTAGCTTATTATGTAATGTATTATTCGTTTGCAATATATTTGATCTCAAATGCTTAAATTATTTATTTGTTTAATTACCTTGTTTTACATGATTTTTTGATTTAATAAGCTTCTCCTTCTAAATGTTGTAATTTTGTTTCAAGAGTAGAAATTTTAAAGTCGTGTTTCTTAAAGAATTTAATAATATGTATATTACAAATAAAAGTGCGAATTAAATTGTCAACAAAGTGTCAACAATGTGAAATTTAAAAGTGCGAATATTTGGTCCGTCCAGGCATAAATTGCAGAACACCTAGCTTTTCCTTTATGAATCAGAAACTGTTGAAAGTTTACAAAGCGAGTGATTCATAAGAAATAATAAGAATTATTCTACATTATAATAAAATCACATATACATCTCTGAACACCTACGTAGGCTGTACAGATTATCTGTTTCTATGAAATTTTATGTTTTTATGTCTTTGTACACGCGGGAAATTTTCACTTGGAATGGAAACGAGAAGTGTTCGGCAAAATTACATACATTGTCTAGAGTAATGAGTGGGCCCAAGACCCATTCTGCATGCAGTCGTCTACACTAAAATCTCTGAACCTGCCGGAATCAAAATCCGGTCCTCCATATACTTTGCTGACTACGATATCCGGGCTTACGGTAATTTTGCAGAATGTGTTACTTTATTTACTATCTTAGTGCATTACATCATGTGCAGTTGTGAAGTATTTGTGAGACGTCCTCAAATTTGTGTTGCAATAATTCTGAAAAGCAGACTGCAAGTTTATTTGAACCATTTAAATCCTAGTGGTTAATATATGTACGGCCAGGTTTAACACTAAAATCTTGGCATTGTGGCCAGACTTCTTATTAGGTGTCCTTTGTGATTCTCACAATAAAGAGGGATCATTTCTCAATACAGCATTCAGAGACTGGTCTTTTTGACGAAAGAACATTGTGTTCTCTGTGAGGTGTGAATTTTATCTTTCTATATAAAGCACATTCCTGTAAGCATTTAAAGAGTGCAATCCCGTTACATGGAAATACATTGTCGGTACGGCTGTCCATCTAATACAGAAGCACCAAGTTTTGATTTACGAGTTAGGGGATCATAGTTTCACATATTCTTTACCTTGGCTCTAGACAGTGGGAGGAACTAGCTTGCTCTCCGGGTAACTTACCACAGGGAATTAAAGGCCAGTACAGGCTGGATAGGAAGGCGGAGAGTGCAGTAGGCTAGTGTGGATGAAATGTAGGCAGGGGACAGTTCCTGCTACTGAAGAGAATTGCAACCTCTCGAGGCCGTGTTATGGCTCAGGAGGTTAGACACCGGCATCGGTCCGCGGAGGCCCAGGTTCAACTCCAATCCGGTCTATATGGAATTTGTGGTGGATAAAGTGGCACTGGTACGGGTTTTCCTCCTCTTACTTCGGGTTTCATCTCTTAAAATTATTCCACCAACGCCGTGTCCTCATATTTCATTTATCTACCACCGACGCTATATAATCCTAGCAATCGACAGCATGGTTATGAAACAGTTTATACCCCCGGTCGTCAAGCCTATAGACGGTGACAAATTTACGATACTTACTTCAGGCCTCTTTATATTTCATAGCTGCAGACACACCCCTACTCTCACTGTTTCAAGTTAAACCGTTTTAAATTTACGCAATTTTCCAAATAATAATAATACGATTATTATTATTATTATTATTAAAATAAAATTTAACTTTAACCGGCATTTCGGGAACTGACCACTGCGTTTCATCACAGCGGAAGAAGTTAGTATAGCAGCAATTGCTTTGGGATCTTGTAAGCCATTTTCAGAGCCCAGTAGTTTATGAATTATTGCTGACGTTAGTTTTGAGGCTGGGAGCCGAACGTGAGTGGTTCAGGAGAGAATCCAATAAAGAGCTCTTGTGAACATGGTAATGAACCTTCGAGTTCCATACAAAAGTTCTGAATTTATCGAAAGACTGAGCGATTATCTGCCTCGAAACAGGAATTTTGCTTGATCGCTTTACTTTGTTCAGCAGACAAATGCGACAGTTGTCATGGACACAGATTTCATTATTACAGGTTATTGTCACCTCTTCTGCGTTGCTTGAACACAAACATTAATTGGCGATTGTTACAATTAGTGCATTGATGAAAAAGGACTTTGCAATAGGGGATCTAGTAATTGGTTGCAAACAGAATTCATGGGCAATGAAACAAGGATCTGCTCAGCCATCTAGAAACAGTTCGTGCTATAGTGAGACCCAGTTGCAATTAGTTCATTACACAATTCGTCTCAAGGGCACTGTGAGCTAGGCTCTCAAAGTGATTGGCGCACACATCTTGTTACCATCTTAACAGTGCAATTTAAACTACCTAAAGACAAGAACAGACGTTCGGGAAAAGAATGTTGAGTGCAATATATGAAGTGGAAGTGAATCCATGGAGGTGTAAAGCTTCAAGGGGTACAGAGTAGGGCAAGATAGGGTTATGGGAGGGGTGGAGAAGAGAGAGAGAGAGATGAAAGGAAGAGTAACTTGGGTAAGAGCTTTTCCTAGTTGATGGATCTCCTAAGCTGGCGGGATCCATAAACATCTGCAAGAACACAAGGTTTAGGCTCCCTCTCTCGGGATTATAAACCCCATACTAATAAAGTCAAACCCCTGTGTTTCAAGATGTTACGTTATCCTTTAGTGTGGTGTATAATAACTTCATGACCTAAGTCTTTCTTCCAAATTGGATAGTCGCTAAACCGCTCACGAATTCGCTCCTCTTGTAGAACCCAACAGTTATTACCGTGACTACAAACACCTAAGAAGGTATATCCTATCCGGAGGCAGTTTAGTTCACGCAGCTCTCTCACAACCCATTTATCCAACATTGATTTAATAGCCTCTGCTCAAATATGTCCATATATCTAATACATCTTCCCTTTAGGTTATTAATAGAATTTGTATATAGATATGTACTTCCCTCGCGCTTTCCACGTGCTTACAAATTTTTAGAACATGGCTTTGATGGGATGGAACTAGTAAAAAATAGAATGTATGGACATAGACTCGAGTAAAGTGACCCAGGGTAGTGTTCGACAACGGCATCTTACAACACCAAATCACACAAGATCTGTAGTAGTAACCTTTTTTGCAATGTATAGCAACAGAATGCAAGAAAAAGATTAATTTGTTTAGGTCCACGGCTGAAGGCACATAGAAAACCTAGAGGTATAGCTCCACTCATTCTTAACCTCGGAACTTGATGGAGGTGGCTGGTAGCCTAAACTTCAAGTCCAGCCACATTACCCCCAAGAAAAGAATCACTATACTGGTTTAATAGGAACCTGGGTGGGCCCTAGAGAAGGTCTGGACGATTTTGGAGAACAAAAATATCTCGTTCCTGCCGAAAATAGAACCCCGGGTCTTCCAGCCCGTAACTTAGCAATAGCATGCACATAACACATCTAGGGTGAGGACAAAAATCAGTCTGAGTGGCAACAATCATTATCAACTTATTATTAGCAATTCCTTCTGAAACAGATTTAATACAAGATATTGTGAGAAGGATTTGCAGTGCATAACTCAATGCTCACAAGATTTTTCACTTTTCACTAATATACTAATAGAGTAGTTGAACAGGGCAATAAATATTTTGTTTCCGTATGAGGGGCAACATTTCTTTACCAGCTCAATAATCACCAAAATTTCACGAATGACTTATGCCTGCATAGTCAGTAAATTAACCACTGTTGGAAGTTCTACACACTCTACTTCTCCTTGCCTGCTATTTTTTAAACCCTTTTTTTTATCTAAAGTTAATACTTCACATTTAAGTTTTAATGATGTAAAAGTTGTCAGTGCTACAATTTTTATAAAGCCGATAAATTTTGTATCTCTTTTTATAATGAGTTATAATTGGTTATAAAGATTATAATGGGTTATAATGATTATAAGAGTTATAAGTGTTTATAATGGCTTATAACGGTCATAGTGGGTTATAATGGTTATAAAGGGTTATATTGGGTTATAATGTTTACACAGGACTGACAGTAGGATCAACAGTAGCTCAACCATCCATAAATATAAACTTGTCCCTGTGCACACTAAGAAGGGGAGTGTATGTGTAGCGCCAATCATCTTAACCTGTACAATAGATACATGTGAGTGGTTAACGTTACGATCTGACCTTTTCACCCCGAGGAAAAGACCCCTCACCCATCTTACCCATTGAGTAGGAAGTTATATGGGCACCAGTTTCGGTCTGGTTTCTGCCGGGAATCGAAACACAATTCTTGGATGTCTAGCCCATGGACTATGACTATACCAACTACTTCCCGTCCATATTAAATTTGAAAAAGGGAGAACCATTACGTGGATGGAAAATTAAATATTCCACCTGAAGGATATATATCATCCTATTCACTTTATGCATTTCTTACAGGAAACGCGCAGAATCGGGTTTTAAGGACGTAACTTTTGTGTCTGTCACATTGCTCCAGGTGCTCTGACTTATGGCGGTTGGTACCCAGGGCCCAGGATGACACATAATATGACGCTAGTGCATTGTCTTACATGTGACTTGCTCTTTGTGTGATGTCATGTAATATAATATAGTATATGTATATTGCACTATGCTGACATTACTGTCTACTGAGATCCCTTGGGGCTCTAGAGAACAGCTATTATGACGCAGGAAAGGAGATCCACACTACTTGAATTTTATGTCACGTCTCTTATATGACATAATAATAAACATTTTATGTAATGTAACGAAAGCCGGTAAATTTGTGTGGCTTTTTATTTTTTCAAGCGAGAGATCACTTTACTAATGCAAAAAGGGAGAGAGAACAGAATTATTCTGAATAACCCATCAGCTTAAGTATCTACCAAGAACAATGCTTTTTCATCTCAAAATAGATGACCTTTCATATTTGTATCTTCTTCTGTGTGCGTTCTAATAACGAAAAGTAACACTAATAAGGAAAAGAATGTTACTTTCATTCTAGTTATAATCAACATTATTCGCTAATATTCATTTCAGAAACGTTATGCTGTACCTCTCATAGAATGGTGTTATCTGGAATCTGATCTGACCATATCCAGGATAGAAAGTTGATACTTATTTTTCTGCCGTGAAGAAGGAAGCAATTGCTTCCACCTAATCATTTATAACTTCATACCAAATTTCACAGCGTTACTTCTCGTATAAATGCAACCTTCAGAGCCACATTCATAAGAACATGAGATCTTTATAACGCTCTAACATTAAAAAGGTTATATAGCTATAAATCTATCCTTTGTTTTATGTCGGTGTGCAACTTAAACTCTCATCCTAAAGGGATAACACAAATTGACGGTGTTTCAGAACAACGTTCTGAGAAAAGTTCTGTTGAGTATATTCCAACTGCCAGCAGCTTTTTCGCGAAAAACTCTTTTCGACCTATTTCACGTTATCATCAGTGTCGTTATTGAATTGTGGTTTTAAAGTTTCATGCTCCTATCTGTTTTATCACAACATCTGCCGAAACGTGTCACATCATGTATTGCACGTGTATGTATTTTCACTGCACTATCCATTGCAAGCGTGCCAGTACAGTGTAAGTACAACGGCGAATTACAGTACAGCGAAAATGCATACACGTGCAATATATGATGAGACACATTTCGACAGAAGTTATACAACAGATAGACGCATGACGCTGTAAGACCACGTTACATTACAGACAATGATGAAGATAATGATGTGAAGGAAGTCGAAACGCGTATATCGCAACAAAGATACTAAAGGCTGTAAGTTGGAGTATACTAAATAGAAATTTAGAAGATACTTCACGGAACATACTCGTATTACACCAAAACGTTTGGAGGAAAGAGTTTTAACGTAAGAGAGAAAAATCAAAATGGTGAAGAAAATTCTATAATAAGAAACGGCACCATTCTTAGGCCGGTTTTTCAAGATATTGTTACTCGTAGGACGACAGAGTTAGGGATTTAACGTAAGAGAGAAAAATCAAAATGGTGAAGAGAATTCTACAATAAGAAACGGCACCATCCTTAGGCCGGTTTTTCAAGACATGGTTACTCGTAGGACGACAAAGTTAGGGATTTAACGTAAGAGAGAAAAATCAAAATGGTGAACAAAATTTAAAATTAGAAACGGTACCGTCTTAAGCCAGTTCTTCGAGACTTGTTACTTGTGGGATGATCTAGTAAAGGAAGTTAGTGTGGCCTGTATATGAAGCAGCGTGTAAGAGGTAAGAAATTTATAAAAAAGTATTTGGTCAGAACACCAAGGGAAGGGGCAATAAGAAACATAGACAGAATAAGATTAAGATGGACTTAAAATTTGTGTTCAAGGTATGGACTAGAATTTTCTGAATGACGAATACAAACCAGCAGCCGAATAAAAATTATTTCATATTACTTGTTGTAGGCCAGTGGTCCTTAAATTTTACTGTAGCTCACACCCCTTTGATAATTAAAATATGTTCTTAAATCCTTATAAAAAATCTTTAATTGGTCAGTTTTTAAATTTATGGTTAACATAGCTATACAATGAAGACTGTAGAGTTACAAATTTGTTTCAGTTTCACATTAAAATTAAGAAAACTTTGACATGTCTCGGATCCCAACAAAGGGTATTTTGCACCTCCATCCCAAGAGAAATTTTGAAAAACAGGTTAAGAATCTTGTGTAGAAGTAGAATAAATAAGCAGATTCCGAAATTATAACTTAAATTTCTTTAAGATGGATAGATATTACGAAAATAGTAAGTACGTCAATAATAATATACTGGTAAGGACAGAACATGTCGATCCCAGTGGCGGCGCGGTCTAAGGCGTGGGTCTACGGCCGCTCGCTTGCTGGGATTGTGGGTTCGAATCCCTCCGGGGGCATGGATGTTTGTGAGTGTTGTGTGTTGTTAGGTAGAGGTCCCTGCGACGGGCTGGTCACTCGTCCACGGAGTCCTACCGAGTGTGGTGTGTCTAAAGTGTGATCACGAAGTCTCGAAAAATGAGGAGGCCTAGGCCTCCTAGGGGCTGTCGAGCCATAGGTAAAAAAAGGGACAGAACATTCCTTTGCTTCACAGATATACAGGGTATACACAAAGAATGGTGCGGTTTCAATAGTGAAAACTATGAAACCGCACCATTCTTTTGTGTATAACCTGTAATTATGTGAATTGAGGATTGTGCAACAAAAGCTTCTGACACATCTTTTACTGCAAGCACATTTTGCATACCTAGGTCACGGAATGACACCCAACTGTACAGGGCTGTTGACAACCTCAGAAATAAATATTAAGTAGAAAAGAGGAGTGTTAATTTTATTACAGCCAATTAAACCTCTAGCTAAGTACTTTCAACTGCAATTAGACAGAATGCATATTGAAGCAAATTAAAACTTAAATCCTGTGGAAAAATAAATGTAAACCTTTTGTTTGCAATTTGGGGTTTACACATACACACACACACAAACACACACACAAAAAAAAATATATATATATATGCCAATCATTTAGCATCTTGCCGATGACAAATCTTCATATGCTTTCTGCATAAGGTTTCTGGTAAGGAAGCAAGCCTGTAAATATTTACGAGTATGTCCTACACAAAGTACGTTAATAATACTTAATACTCAGTAAATAAAAAGTCTAGAAAAACAGGCTTGAATATTCAAGATGAGCACCACTAGGTGTAGGATTTCAAATATTGAAAATGGAAACTTTAAAAACACTGATACATTTGCATTATTATGTTATTATATTACTAATATAATGTAATATAATATAATATAAATTAATATTTTACTGATTTTCAATACCTATTAGAAATATTTTTTAACATATACTTGTAATATTCTTTTTTCTTACCAACACTGATGAAGGGCTTCAGTTTCTTCAGTCACTTAATACATTTGTCATAATTAAGCTTTCACACTTTCTTACAAAATTTTGTTAGATTACTTAAATCAAAACAGAAGAATTGTAGATTCTGCACAGACCGCAACATATCCATTGTCCGGAAAATCTGTTGTCAAAGAATGCGTCAAACGTGAGTATGTACGTAAAGATTTCCGGCACAATTTCCACTAATTTTAATGCTTTTCCAATAAAGAAAATGCTTTTATTTTTAAAAGAGGCGGGATAAATATTCAAACGTACATAATGTGTGCTGCGTTATTTCAACACTTGATTCTTCGACAATTTCTCCGTACGATTCTACGTCAAGTTGTCTTTATTGTAACTTCAATTACATGCTTAACGAAGACAATAAGGGCATTGACGTCTTAGATCACAAGGACGTTGCAACAAGAATGATCCTAAATATAACGATCGCTATTCATAGCGTGCTTACGAGGTAGTTTTGATATACAGAACTAAAGATTATCTCATGTAGACTGAACAGATGGAAGCAGAGCAGAATCCGCGAGCTCCAAATACTTTGAACTCTGAGAAAGTGAAATTATTTTTTTGCCTCAAAATATTAATCTTGGGCTTGATCAAAAAGTGTAAATTTTTACAATTGACAAATAATGACAACACCGAGAAGGCAAAATCATATGCAATATAGTCGGACACCGGGCCCTCTTCCGGACCACAGAGCCCCTGTAATTTGTACGGTCTTCCTCGCACTCTCTTCAGCACTGGACACACACTCAGAATATATAACACTGACTGATTTTCCACGGCAACAATGCTTAAGCCTGTCGCGTTTTAAAATTATTTAGGATTTTAAAATCTAGAAAATACTACTTTTCTAACCTTAAACTTTGAGATATAAATGTATGGTAACCGCTGGGATCTTTAAATCCCATAGAAAGGTCAGTTTCTAATTCACATAGAACACATTCGCTGTCAATTATAGAGAACATCAATTTAATGCTGTTTACGGAAGTAATAGCTGCTTATGAGAAGAAAAGGAAGCATGTTCGAAGAGTAATATAAGCTGTATTATGTTATATTACTTGAAGGAAAGGCATAAGAATCAGTGCACTTTATAGGCGTACTTTGTGTCATAGCATCAGGCATATAGTTAATTGCAGTCAAGATTTCTAGCAGTGACAATTTACGGATTCTAAAACTAGAATGTAATTTGATTGTATCACTTTTGTTCACTACGTTTTAAATAAAGTGTAGTTACAATTATTCGTTTAACACAGTGAAGCTAAAAATATGTTCAAACGTTATAAACTTTAATATCTATCTAAAAATTCTATCTCCATTACGAAGACCAGTCGTTAATATTGTTTAGAGAAGTAGTCATAATATATCGTGACAGTCATAACAACTTAGAAATAGAGCGTGTATAATAATACGTAGTTTCATTTTTATTATTGTAATTGGCACTTACAGTAACAACTGAGTTTTAAGAGGATTCTCACTATTACGTAGCACCACAGAGCTATTAGTCCGGCTCTTGTAGACACGTATTATATCGGCAATTGTATTGAAAGTAAAACGGGTTAACTCCTATATTGATACATATACACTCCCTCTGAATTTAACAGACATAAACGTTTTAAATATCCACAAACTCATATATATAAATGTTAGTTCAGGCAAGGTATTTTTTTTAATTCTGAGCACTTTTTTTACAATTTTCTCGCAATGTGGCACGTAAGTGGAAAATATTTAAGCCATATTAAGTTTTTAAATTCCTACCGGAAATATCTGGAATATTATAAAATATTTTGTTTAAAGTTTCCTTGGAGAGGAAAAGTACGTGACGGCGGATAAAAATGAAATTTAAATCAAAGTTGTCGGTATTAACCAGTCACAGACTGAAGTTAACCTGTGTTATATTTAAACATACAGCTCTCACTGCGCGGTGAACAATTTCCGTCTCAGTTATAAAGACAAATCTCTTGATAATGTGTAGGGAAATAATCGCTCTTTGTTCTGAGAACCATACAGAAGACATGAAAGCAATGTGGGAAGAACGTAGGACTACTAACTTTTGCATGAGATGATACATAACGTAAACACAATGCTGGAAATATTTGAATTATTGGTGGAAAGTAATTCTCTATTGATATTATACAAAATTACATTAAATAACTTAACAATATTAACATAATTTTAGAAAACTGAATAAAATTCAACAAGAAATATTTATAATTCTACTAAGAATAAATATAACCATATTATTTTTGAAGAGAAAATACATTTTTCTTTTGAAGGAATAAATTATTAATTACCGTCACAATCACCTTATAGGAGAAACTATAACTCAATTACCGCCTAATGTGATAAAATGGAAAAGGGTACATAAGTTAGTAGAGTTGCTGCCGGTACAAGCAACATAACTGTGTAATTTTTTCACGATTCCGTGACGGGTCTTATTCGATGATAGTCGTATGGGATATATCGTGCACGATTTTAAAATTTTTCCGGCGTTTCGGAAGTAACGTGTTGTTCTCAGGCTTTATGGTTTCTGAATTAATTTCATATGAAAGCTGAAGCAGTATTATGCTATTAAGGGGTGTAATAATACAAGGGACTATCATTTGAAGACAATTTAATTTTAATGTTAAGTGTAACTGAATATGAATATAATATTTTAATTCTATAAGTCGCATGATAGAAATGTAATGGGTTATTACAGCATCGCTTATTTGAAGTCTCTTACTAGGGTGTCTGTTTTGAGGGCCCATTCTGCTCAGATGGTAACAGCTTGTGTTGGTGAGAGGAGACGCAACAGAAGCTTGGTATTCAGGCTGCCGTTAGTAGAAAGTGCGAGCTCGGCCACTGAAACAGGAAATTCGATCAGCCTATTGGATTAATTGACAAGGAACAAAACGTAAAGCAATTATGGAAGGAGATACCGGCAGTGCTTCCCAATAAAACGTATTTGAACGCTTCAGTGCTCGGCAAACCAACTAGAGATGTGAGCACAGGTCTCGAGTTCGGCTGATGGGTTCTTTGATTTAACTCAGCTCTGAAGAATTTGAATCAAATCGAATTCAAACTTATAAAACTCAACGGTACAAAATAGAATTGTTCCTTTGTCTAAGCGTCACTCAGTGAAAGCATATAGGACGAATACTTATAAATGCCATATATTTGTGAGCTTGGAATCAGTAAAATTTCAACTTTATGCTCCGGCGGCTTTGGTCATATGAAAGAGCCCGTTCTATTCACTGGATAGGGATTCGGTGGGCCTTACATTATGTTTGGGACGCAGGACTATCCAGAGAAAGAATTACTGCTCCTATTGGGAATGGAGCCTCACCCGTGTAATCTATACATATTTATGTAGACAATAAAATTCGAATTTTCTTATATTCGATTTTGACGTAGCAAGCACGCTTATACTGCCCTTATGGCAGTAATATATTTCAGTTCTGTAATATAGGCTCTTAGAGACTTACGGATGGGTTCCTTTCCGCAAAACCTTAGGTAAATCGATTCTTACTTATCCTGGAATTGATTTCACTACTCACAAAACACGCATATATGGATTTAATTATTCGTATTTTATAGGTTTTTGTGTTTGTTGTTAATCCAGTAAATGTCTAGTGAAGTACTAAGGAAGTACAAATAACTAACTAACTACATCGAGCACAATACTTCTTGAAAAGGTAATAGGACCTTAGTTAGTGAAGAAATTTCCCGCCTTTGATGGAATTCGGAAGTGCATTACCGCATTTACAAGCGCCCCCCACCAGTCCCTGTTCTGAGCCAGACCATATCCAGTTCAAGCCCTACCAATTTTACTTATTGATGATACATCCTAATATTATCCTCCCATCTACGGCTAGGTCTTCCAAGTGATCTCCTTCCCTCAGGTATGCACCTCTCCTCGCCCACTTGTATTAAAACATTAAAAGTAGTTATGGGCGCAGTAACTAAGACTCCAGAAGAAATCACCTTGTAACCACATAACATTTACTTTTGTCATCTGTGTAATTTTTAAGGGACGGTATTTTAGGTTACGCAGTCTTGCAGTTCGGACGTGAAATGGTTTTTGGAAAACTATTCCCTTTAATCGGGGTTTACTTTCTGAATGTAAAGTAATACTTCAACAGTTTGAGTTTCTTTACGTGTGGTTATGGAAAAGTATACGCAAGGTCAAGTTTTTGTAAGTTAGGGCTCGGGTAACCCGTAAATGCCTGTGTAACACACACACACACACACACACATATATATATATATATATATATATAATGGTATTTTTTTGTGGATGAGTCTATGGTTTGCGTGTGTGAAAACAGATTTTGAGCAGGGTGAGTGTGTAAGAAAAAATCATTTTCTTATACACTCGAGTTACAGATGAATGAAACAACCCTGCGTGTAAAAACATTCAGCGATTAGGTAATTAAATTAATATGTAATCAGGTTAAATCAATAACACATAGAAAAAATATTAGAAAATTAAAATAATGTTACATAAATATGTTGTGAACACGTAAATTGGATAGCAGTGACCCAGAATGTTGTACAGTGACAACATGTAGTAAAGAACACAATAAAATTAGGGTGGATTATTGATTTATTAGGTAAGACAGTAAGTTAACTGACTGAGCAGTACTCTATACCACGGAATAAATAAAACTGACAGAAAATAATACTACGCTTTTACATGCATTGTCATTGCTTTTACATGTGATCCTTACGTAGAATAAAAGAAATATTTGTTACATTCATGTATAAATCGATACAATATTCGTGATTTCAGGCTTCTGCCGCCATGTTAATGAGATCTGCGCTCTTCTGAGATATTACGCAGCGCCAAGTGGTAATCCTTTCCAGACGTTTCGGGACAAACTATCGGTTCCATCTTCAAGAGTCAAGAAGTCTTATTGGACTTCTTGACCCTTGAAGATGGGATCGATAGGATGTCCCAAAACGTCGATAAGGATTACCACTCGAGCTGAGTACTATCCCAGAAGACTGCAGATTTTAAATCGATATAGCATTTGCTGTCTTCGATATGGGGGAAGAAAATTTATTGAATATTGCCTTTTTGCACTTCCTCGCAATTACAATTTGATAAGAAGCTGTAAAAGCTTTCTTTGACAGTATAGAACATTGCTAGTTGGTGTAGAGTTTGTAGAATATAGCGCGAAACACGCAGTCATATAAACAATTCTCATGTATAAGTAAGCGTTGTAAACGTTCCGTGGAATTTATCAGTTAGTTTTATTATCTTTTTGGGTGGACACCAGGTCATTTAATATATCTCAGTATTAGAATTACTCTTAAACGACTTGTGCTACATATGAGATTTCAGTTGTATGAAAAAAGTACTTCTAACTATAGGTATAATTAACGTTCCCCTGGAGCAGCTTTCCTCTCCAGAAGCTGATGGCATTTCAGATGCTTAAGCAATTTCCTAATTGTTATGGAAATCTAATGTACATCCTCCTATTCATAAGAACTTTGTCTGAGCCTGATTTATACATCCATCGTCCCGATATCATATTTCACCGTGACTCAATTTGACATATCGTAATTAAAAATTGCGGCACAACGTGTTAGTCCTGTTTTATTTGTTTGAGATCATGACCTTGAAGGTTGTCTCAGAGGCCGCTTTTCCTTGCTAATATTTGTACTGTTTTCATCATGATTCACATAAAACAAAGTGTTTTTTTCAGCTGTTGGAATTTTTACTCATATTGGAGTTAGTGCCACAAATTCGAGTTTCTTAAAAATATTAACAAAGTGGTTGTATCTGAATTTCTTGTAATTCTATTTCGTACAAAATTGGCAGGTTGCTGGGTGGAGTGTCTTAAATCAAGTGCTGCAAACCAATATTCCTGAAAAAAGAAAAGAAGAATGTTTGGAAAACAGAGGGTTACACATTTTATTTAAATTGGTATCTTTCAAGTTTTCTTTACTGAAATTAGAAACCAAAATTCTCTCAAGAAACAAACATGATAAATATTCTCATAGCTCTTGACAGTACTGCTAGCTACCTGATTAAATACATTCCTGATTTACAGATGCAGGCTTAGAGCTGGTGATATATCTGTTTCATTAATATTGACAGCTGTTTGAAAAACCAAATAAAATTTATCACTTGCTGACAATATCAGAAGACACTTAACTGCGGCTAAGAGAAATTGTCAATGGGTACTTTACAGGTATATGCTTATAGAAAAATGTGACAAATGAATGGTATGTGAGCCCGTATGCAGTGGGGTAAAGTAATCAAAGGAAAGACTGACATGGGAAAACCAGAATTCCTTCTTTTATTAAAAAACCGACTAGTTGCTCATATAGGGCACATAGTCCTATACATATGATATTCCCTCCTATATATTTCGGCTGTCGACCGCCATCATCAGGGACTAACACCAAAAACGTATATAGTTTAAAGTCTAATGAAGCCATTTTTTTTATATAAGTATATAAGTTAGAATGATAAAACATAGTTATTATTTATTGTAAAATAAAATATATAAGAATGATAATACGTTTGATTTAAAATTCGTTAAAATTTTTCAGATCCTCTAAATATAGAGTGCGTATATTATAATCTTGTATTTATGTGAATAAGCATTTTATATCCTAGTAGGTATTCTACTCTTCTTGATGTTACATAATGTGACAAAGCTCATATATGCATGCGGACTTCGACTTCTTGTATTACCTTGCTATAGCCTGTGATGTTGTAGACATAATAACACTTACTTTTTTTCAATCCGTAGTGAATTGGTTGGTGAATTCTGCACTGTGCGGGGTCTAAATTGTATGAATAAGTATAATATGTTGCACGGAATAAGCAATGTCGAAATACGGAATTCCTTAGTCTGCGAAAGTATAACATACTTAAAACAGAGTTTCAGGACTCTTACCTAGCAAGGTCTTGGCGAAAACTTTTTAAAATAATGGATTCTTTTGACAGAACTCTGAGTTTTCTAATATCTTTGTCGACATACATAGCTCTGAAGTGGGCTTTTCTGTGATTGTAAAATTAAAATAAAGACGAAGACTATACTTGACCTTATTCACTGCACAAGACCTGCATTAGCTGTGACAACATATCGTACTTCTAAGTTAGTGAAAGAGGAAGAGTATTTGTATGTGCGCTAAGAAATTCAGATGACGCAATATTATTGTGTGGTGCTTTAAATGTAAGAATGTCGAATTTAATTATGTCTAACATTAAATAAATGTTCAGTTCTCCAAGGAGTTCTAAGAAAGAAAGAAATTAATAAAAGTAAAGAATAATAATTTTCTGTTCATCTGTTAATATTAAAAAGGGATGGGATGTATTTAATTTTATTTGATAGTTTATAGCGTAAAAGTGCCAAGAAATTTAGATCCACTGGATTTTGTTCTTCTTTTTTTTGTGTGGTGAAGAGCCCCGCAGCAGATGCTACGGACGCACCGCAGTCTTGAGGCTTATTGTGCAACCCTGTGATGAAGATAATGTTTTTTCGTTTTTCCGTGTATTGAAGCATGAGTGGAATGAAATTGACAGGGTAAAACCTGTCCCAGTGCTATTTCGTCCACCATAAATCCCACATGGATTGACCCAGGATTCGAACCCGGGCCTCCGCTGTGACAGACCGGTAACTAACCGCCTGAGCCATGGCACGGCCAAGAGCCACTGGATTATACTACACAGAGTCACGCCAAAGTGTGTAATACTTCGTTTATTCCATCGTACATACACACATTTATGCATACACATATATAATCAAGGAGAGGGGTACTCAAGGAGCTGCAGATTTCAACGGCTTGAGGATGAACGAAAAAGGAAAAAGAATCATGTGTAAATGTAAACGCTGCATGATGTAAATTAATTTCAAGCTGGGTAAATGTACTCCGAGCTTGCGTTATTGTTTGCGGCACAGCAGGCTAGGAGGGCTGTCCTGATGTCAGTATAAGCAAAGGCGTGTAATTATAAATTGTCCTGATGCGCGATTTGAAGCTTCCGCCACGGTGTAGATAAGGTCTTCGCTCTTCTCGTTGTCACGCAATTTACATTGGTAGTTGTTTACCGGAGTTTCGGGACCTCCTAACTGTCCCATCTTCAAGAGTAAAGCAGTTAGACGACTGCTTGACCCTTAAAGATGGAACCGATAGGCTGTCCCGAAACATCGGTGTACAACTACCAACATACACTGCTTGAAATCCCAGAAGAGCGAAGACCTCCATTGTCATGATCTATGGACACACAGTGTCAAATTTAAATAACTCGCTTTCTAAAACTTTAATTTTACGTAGGCTAAACCTGAATAAAAACCCCTAATTGCGAGTACAACCACGTTTTCATCATTCTATGAAATTTATAAATACTCCAACACTTGAGAAGTTAGGAGTAGAAGATTTGTTTTATCTCAAATTTAACTTCGTCCGATGCAGCCTTACAATGAAGCTCTCAGTTTGATGGATATTATTCATGTACATATTTTTTATCCAAATAATTTTACATGCGTAATTGTGCTCAAATAGTAATCAGAGCATCCATCTCTTCCTTCCACTTAGTTTAAAAACATATACGTGTCAATATTTAACTCCTTTCTTTTTTTTGTATATTTCTTGTAACGGTTTAGTGATATGAATTTGGACAGACATGAACATGGGCTGTCTCAAAATTTTCCATTACGTGCTAACAACATCCGTAGAATATCAGTCAGCATATTCTGTTTTCTAGCCAAGATTAAGAGTGACATCACCCCAACTTATCTCTGGTTGCGGGCAGAAAAGTAAAACAATTAAAAATATCTTAACACATGCTACGGTGAATTTCTTACCATGGTTCGCACATCAATCTACAGAAGTGCTCTCAACATACGATAATGTAACTCAACTATCAAAATGTCCACAGCTGAAACAAAGTTTTTAAATAAAATTTATAAGTCAACACCCATAATTAACATTTAAGTGAACTGACGCACTCGTAGTAAAATTACTTTAATACTCTGGATCTTATGCAGTGTTTTATACGTCAGATTAAGCTGGCTAAATGAAGAACAAAAGAAAGTACACAACAAATCTTCTCAAGTCTTGAATTTTTTTGTATATGTCACTTTCAACTCTTCACTTTCCACATGCTGTGTCAATTTCGCCCCATCTTCCTTCCATGCACCTTTCATACCTATGGCATTTGTCGACAGGCTTCACCTCTGCAGTCAGATTCAAGTACTGAAACTACACATCAGACCTTATATCCTGCGTCGGCCTAAATATTTTACAAGGCGTCTTTTACACAAGGCACTGCTTTCTAGCTGTTTCTTCTCAATTTCAGCTTTCCTTATAGTTGGAAGTTTTTTCCCTAGAGACTTACCGGCAATTCTACTCCTACACTATAAGCCTATGCTTCTTCAAATCCCAAACTGTAACTCAGTAGGGATAAAATCTGTTATGCCCACACAAAAAAAATATGTATAAGTTTACAGACACTTATCTGTTCAGGATATTCTCAATTCTTCACGGAACCCGAAGACACATTTTTATTGGATTATATTCTGTGCCAGTTTAATCCACTTCTCCGCCTCTAGTTCTCTTTCTGCAAGCTATAATTAAGTTGAAATCTCTCAATTATACACCGATTTTTTCTCTGACTTTTTCGAATAAAACCGTGTATTCTTTTCCAACTCACCCCACAGGACCTATATATTTCTTTTCACTCCACCATAGTACTCCTCACAACACAACACGTGTACATTCCGCTCCACGCAAAAACATTTCATATGCTTTTAATACCACACGCCAGCATTCCACAATCTACCATCTACAGTGCTTTATAATTTTACAACTTTTAGAGAATCGTTTTACAAGACTTAACTTATGTTTCAAAGTGCAGATAGAATATTTTAAATCATGTGTTGAAGTGACTGTAGCTTTTAGCAATAACCCCCTGACGATGATCCTAGGATCGAACACGTGTAGGGGTACAATTTAACAATTTATAATAAAGCTACTTAAAAAGTGTTTTAGTGTGCATCGTTGGTTTATACTAATTTAATAGGACCTATATATGTTATTCATGATATTTTCCTTAATTTGTTTACTTGATAACCGTAATATTCTTTGATAAAGAGTATTAATTTTGAAGGTCCTCCTTTCGCAATATTTACCAGCCTCCTCTTGCTGCTTCTCACACTTATGACCAAATGTAAAATAACAACGAATAACAGTTTTTCTACATTATTTTGATCGATGTAACTAAAGGTTATGGATTCGATGTCCGAGGAATCATGCCTCGATTTTTGGTAGGGGCAGAGGTTTTCATATCCTCCAAAACATCCAGAATTGTTCCGGGCCCATTCAGCCTTCTATTCAATGGATGTCAGGGGTCTTTCGCTGCTAGGTAAAGCGATTGCGGCGTGAAACTGACCACTCACTCCTATCTTAGTGTTGTAGGGAAAAATTTGTAGATACTTTCCACTTCCACATGTGTTTCTGTCCTGCGCACGGAAAACTTTACCTCGGATTCTTTTTAAGAAAAGGATGATAAAATATTGTTTAATGTCTTAATCTAATCTGCTCGAAATTTCTTCTTGAAACTTATTTTGACTCCTTACTTTTTATATTAATTCTGCGCTGGCCGTCGTAAATGTATTTTCCGCAACAGGTACAAAAACATATAGTGCAATATATTTATGTCTTTAGGTACGTCTGTATAATATTGGGCGTTTTCTCCGCACATATAACGAGAAAATATTTTTACCTGATTGTCGGCATCTCTATGTCTCGGGTCTCACAATATTTTTCAATTTGTCTTTCGTTACTGTACCTGCAGTATATTAATTATTAGAACAACAGTTTTGAAAACATTCTTTTCGTAGTGTGTGTTGCGAAAAAGGCCCGTAGGCTCTTCAAAGTGAGTTCTCCAGAGAGTGCAATATAGCGCTTCCTGTTTAAAATTCCAGGATTTTTCTTTATCTTAATGCCATTCAGTAGCTGCTTAAGTTTTCTTTTTTTCTTATCGCACCTTCTATGCTTCCTTACCTCTTTCCTTCAATAACGCGTTTTAGAAGGCAGTGCCTAGAAAAGATGTGACCGAGCCACGTAGCCTACATCTGTTTTACTTTATGCAATATGTTTCTTTTTTAAAACACGGCATGGCTGACGTGGAAGTTGGGTATGAATCAAGTTGTGGTTACATTACATGACAAATATTTCAAATTTCTCTTCTGTTTCGAGACGGTATTTATCTCGCACTTTTATTGTTGAGCCCGAATGTTTTTATGTCTATGGGCAGTAACTACGTAAAGGCGTATGGTGGAATGGTGGAATAGATCCGAGTGTTATTAACCTCAACACTAGATTGAAGTAGATGCTCAGCACCAATCTAGCCGCTTTATCTTCGAGACAAAAGCTCCTCATACCCGTCGATTTTAAAGCTGGTCTGTCTGTAGGCAATCGAATCCCTGTTTCCCAGCCCGTAGCCTAGTTACATATTGATACAGTTATTCAAACAATTTCCTACTTCTCTGATACAGTTTCATCACCATCATTCCATCCTCCGCCTAGTAATGCTTTCTGCAGTTTCCCAACAATATTGCTGTATTTTCTTAGCTACTCTTTATGAATATTCAATAATTAACTTAATTTTAACCTCTAACAGTCTAGGCCTTTCTTATCTTCTGATATCTCAGTCTGTGTTTTATCCTTCAATTTCTTCAAAAGCAATGTTATTAATTTTATGTTAGTTTTATTGGCTTACATATTCCGTGCAATGAATTTACATTTCCTAACTTTTAAGCATGTCGCTTTTGTGTTCAAATTTACTCCAACGGAGCTGCCGCGATCTATTATCATGAGAGGAATTAATTTTCCTCTCTTCAGCCGTTAAAATAAAATGGGCTAGACGAAACAAAGAGTGTTCATAATATCTTGAACGTGTTTTCCTGTCCTGTATCGTATTCAAATATTTTTATTTCAAAGCACAATTTTTCTTTCAGTTGGATTTATCTTGGACGCTTTTAGGTCTGCAAACACATGTAGTGGATGGTTGTTCAAAACTTTACTGGCAATGAGCTGTGTTCTTGGTGTTATGAATCAGACTAAATCCCTTCTGGTTTATAACTGTTAATAATGTTACTATTCGATAAAGTATAAATACAGAAGTTGTTAAACCATCGTAGAGTAATCAAACAATAAATTAGAAGGCAATTTTGTTTACACAGTAAATGTCTGCATAAATTAACCCTTTTAGGCTGATATCAATTTACGTCATTTATAAAAATTCAGTTAGTACCTCACAGAGAACAAATTGTGCTTCAATTAGAAAGAGCAGTCGTTGAATACCTTACAAATAACGAAGGTCTGTTTATTGTAAGATTTATACGGATTAGAAAGAGACGCTCTACTGAAAAATGTAGTCTTTTAAAGGTAAAATTGGGGGTACATAAACTAATCACATTATTTCAGAGGGTTATGTATTGCGTTCAAAATAATTGGTTTAACCTTTAAATAGAAAAATCTACGGCAGTGTTTGGTAATTTTACATAGTGTTAAATGTTTCTTTCTGATTCAAAATGAAAGGCAAAGAAAGATTTACGAGAATGGTAGGGCATACAAAAATCGACACCTCTTTCATATTTCATTACTAACAAAACACCGAAACTGTCGAGACGCCTTTAAAGAAGGTGAATTAGAAGTATATTTAGAGAATGTTTGGTGTATTTTTATGGGAATACAGGACCAAATCGTATTGTAAAAATAAATTCATTAATTTTTCCAAAACTTGGCAGTTCTCATTTACTTGAAAACGACATGGAAGATTAAATTAACAGAACCTGTGCTTCCACACGTTTAAGTACGTTTTCTTTCCATCTCTTCTGTAGAGAAATAAATAAGACCATGTTTACTTAAAATTTTACGTGATAGGTTGAGGATATTCGAGTATAAGGGGATGTGGAGAATACTCTAACCTTAGGTGAGGAAGGAAGGAGAAATATAAACAAAGATTTCGTAATATTGTACTACACACAAAATATTACCTGGGTAGTCAAATTGAGCATGTCAGACCATGTAACGCATATGGGAATGCTGAGAAATGCAAGGAAATGTTGAGTCTGAAAAACTGAAGAAAAGAGACATAAGTCAATAGGGGAAAATAAAATTAAAACCAATCTTGAGTAAATAAGTTGGACAAAATTGCCGTATTCTTGTGACTCAATATCGAGATTAGAGTCAAAATCTTTTAAACAAGAAATTTAACCTTCACATTTCATAAAAGACACGAACCTGATCAGATAACTACTAAATTTTCTGGAGATCTATCTTGCTGTTTAGACATATTTATGAAAGTAAAACGTGAGAAGCCTGTGAGAACAAACTGTTAGTCGTCTCTTGTGCTAAATCAGCTGAAAATATCACAGGCCTCTGCTTCAAGTTAAAAATACTTTGTGAAAGATTATTGAATTTAGCCCATGTAAAAATATTTTAATGAGATTCCTATAGCAAAGACAAGAGAGAAAGAATACTCTTAAACTACACAAATATTTATGGGATTTATAGTTCGTACACTAATAAAAGAAAATTCTTCAACCTAAAACCTCATTCAGGAATGACACATCAAATGGAACTAAATGTCACAAACACCGTTGTCTACCTATTCAGTGGTAACATGAAAGCAGACTACCCGAATTAAACGAGGCTTTGAACTGCAAAACCTTTCAGAAACACCGACAATATGTGACGAATGAAACTCTATATATGCCAAGGCCAGGGGTCTCACATTCGGCTCGTACTAGGGACAAACGAATTGTTTTGAAATTTAAGGCGGTCTGCACCCCACATTAAGCAGTAAAGGCCGTCAATATTTCCTTTAAAATTAAAAATACTATCAAGAATAATTGACAATTTTAATAACATTTAAATATATTAAAACTTTTAAATTTAAAGCCTGTTATCTAATTGCCAACGTATGTTGTACGTTAGCATGCAGGGAGAGCAAATACTTATGGGTTCTACGGCCTGTTAAAAACACATTTTTATTCATTTGTAATAAAATTTATTTCACATCGAGCTTCTTAATTTTTATGGTGTGAATAAGATCAGTGATCGGGTCACATAAAATAAATTGGCATATACTGTAAAATAAATATTTATGTAAGAGACATTTTAAAGTCTCCGTAGGTGCATGACTAAAAGTAAACTATTTTGGCAATTAGGCATATTAACTTTCTAATTTTTACCTTTAACAGAGTACGTAAGATTAAAAGTATAGTTGCACTTTGCTCGCTATGGGAGCGTGTGAGGAAGTGAAAGTGTAGCTTTACTGGTCCTTAAACTCGGTGGTAGATGGAGGTGAGAGGCGAGCTTGAAGCCCCGTCCCTTTTAACACCGGGGAAATCTTCCGCGATAGCAATGGAATACGTGGCAAGGTGGTTCACATAAACAGTCTGGACAAATTGGAGAATAAACCATCTTTCCTTGGTTGGCTAGCCCACAGCCTAGTCTCTATACCAACTAAGCTATCCAGTATGCCGAGTCCCATAATTGTTCTAATAAAGGATTATATGATAGGATCGATATGTTACACCTACATTGAAACTAAGGAGTACAAGCAAAATTTGGATGCAAGTAGCCTTAAAAATACAAATTTGTGCCGTCTAAAAGCGCTTTCTCTTTCTGTAGTGCAGTATATGTGGGGTGGAAAAACAGTAGATAGGTATGTATATTTATACGATCACTCACCGACCTGGATCATAATTCACTACACGTATTTTCTATGTACATCATCCACAACAATATACTCCATATACAACTTTTTATGTTTTAAATTTTACATCCATCCTACACGATACTCTTTTAACCGTGAATTTAACCAAAATTATATGATTTTGTAACTGTGAATTGATTCCGACATATTATAATTATAATTGCATTCTTGTTCTTACCAGTCTGAAGATAGCCACATGAGAGGCCGAAATATGTCGGTGGTTACTATGTAATAAAATTACATTCGTATACTCAAGTGCATTTGTTTGTCCTTTTAAAAATTTTATAGGCTCAAGTATCGTTTAGAGGAGAGTATGTAGTCTGGTCGTCGACCTCGGTGTTAGCGTGCTCGCCACTGGACCCAAGGTTCGCGGGTTCGATCCCGACCGAGGTCGATGGATTTTTAAGGATGATAAAAATCCGGAGCACCACTTCCTTTGGAGGGGAAGTAAAGCCGTCGGTCCCATGTCGTAGATTTACGGCATGTAAAAGAACCTTACGGGCATGAATAAAAATGTTGCGTAAGCCAAATTGCCTCCATTTCTCATCCAAGTCTCCTGACTGCCTGCCAGATGGCTCTGGCGTGCACATCAGGATCGATAGAACACTAAGCGCGGCTAGCTGGCCGGTCACCAGCTGCCATGAATGCGCATGACTTAGTAACCTCGACAAGAGGAGGCAAGAGGAGGCCCAGGCCCATACAGGGCTGTTGAGCCAAGAATTATTATTATTATTATTATGTAGTCTGGTTATTTGGCAGGAGAGCGACTGAGGTGGGCTTAACTTTAGGCTCTGAGGTTCTCACCGTCGGGTTAAGGGCACGTTGTACCTGCTTACGGCAGTACCCGTTTTGCTTGAAAGAGGTCTTAAAGAAATCCAACTCACCATGGAGGCTCTCCTTGTCACACAGTGCCCTGGCCCTGTGCACCAAATTTGCAAACACGGCCTGTATTGGAAGGCTGGTGATGTGATTCAAGGTTCAGGTAAAGGTTTGTGTATTTAGGTTTTTCTTAGACGTTATGGCCCAAGAAGCCATCCGGTCTCCTATATATATCAATGTCCAGGAAAGGAAGGTGGCCATTCTTTTCCGTCTCCATGGTAAATTTAAAATGCCTGTGAGGGCCATTCAGGTGGTCAAGGAACCTCTCCAGGTTTTCTGGTCCGTGTGGCCAGATGACAAAAGTTTCATCCACATAACGGCACCAGCACAGTGGTTTGTGTGTCGCCTGTTTTAAGACCCTCTCCTAGAAGTCTTCCATAAAGCAGTAAGCGATGACAGGAGAGAGCGGGGAACCCATAGCCATCCCGTCAGTCTGCTCGTAGAATTTTCCACGAAAGGAGAAGTATGTGGAAGTGAGGACATGCCTAAATAAGGCCATAATATCTTCACCAAAATGTTGGCTAAGGAGGTTAAGGGACTCCACAATAGGCACCCGGGTGAAAAGAGACACTACGTCGAAACTGACCATCAGGTCCTCTGGACTGACTCGTGAAGTACCTAAATTTTGAACAAACTCAACGGAATTTTTCACGTAAAAACGAATGAGTGACTAGAAAATTTTCAAGAGGGATATCGTCCATGTTCCAAAGGGTTGCGAATTAATTACCAAAGCCATCCAGTTAAGTATTTGAATATTGACATAAATTTAATTTTTAAATACAAATTTGTTTCCCATCTCACAGAGCATATCTGTGCACTGTAGATACAGAATGGTTAATGATGTTAGGGAAATAATCGATGTTTTTTCCGACATTTAATTGAAACACCTAAATACACTTGTGGGCAAATTGCGAAGTTTCTTATTTTTACAGCAGGGTTAATCAACAGTCTGTTTTCCTCTGCCCTAGCTTATTGCAACAAGACACAAAGTTTGAAGCAACTGTACGTAAGGATCTAGCGTTTGAAGCAACTGTACGTACGGATCTAGCGTTTGAAGCAACTGTACCTAAGGATCTAGCGTTTGAAGCAACTGTAATAACGCTGCATCTAAGCCTATTATCTCTGATAACTAATGACAATAGTATTTGTAGTAAACACTCAGTGAATTCACAAAACGGTACTGTCCCTGACTTATTTTAGGGATTTTTTATTGTTTTATCATTCTCAGTGACCTATTATCCTAAATATATTTTCCTTAGTCTCTGCAGGCGAATTGCATGCTTCCCGCAACTTTCTCAATTTATCAGCCCCAGCGATACTACCTCACACATTCTGAATTTTAGTAAAACTCCTGCGGTTGATACAGCTTGGTAAAGTACTCTTAGAGCCCTTTTATGTAAACCATAGTCTTCGCGTTTGTGAGATTCTTTACTCTACTTCATTATTACTTTAGCATTATCAACCTCTCCGGACTTTAAATGCAAAGGAGGATTCCTGTCCGTCCGCCATTAAAAATACATTGCTGCTCTTACGGCAAAACCGCTTCTACTTCTAGGGGAAAAGTACGCCTTACAAAATCATCGTTAACAGTTCTCTGTCAACATAACATTCTCTTCATCGTGATAATGCAGCACTTCAGAATACTTTGGAGCCAGCTGCGCTGAAAAAGAGTTAAAAGAAAATATGAGGCACTAATGTGGAAAGCTGATAAGTTTAGCTAACAGACTTCTGGTAATATAAAACTGCCATACACAGTCCGACAATTATATAATGAGACTGATTTTATTTTGACCAAGATAGAAGTGCCATCTATGAAGCAATGCATGCCATCCAAGTGCCCAACCTTCATCTGTGTATGTTATATTTCAAGCGGATTTAAAACATTTAACCTAAGTGTGAAAAAGAAGACAAATTTAATATAGAATTTCCAGTTAAACTCGTAAAATCTAATTTACTATTGCACCGATTTCGAGCCGTGTCTATGCTCTTTATTGTTATTATTATTATTATACAAATTATTATGTGTTACTATCAGACAGAGTGTTTAAAATTATATAATGTTGCACCTACTCTGTGGGTACAATTTATGGTATGCGTGGTGCTATCATCATCATAATAATAATAATTATTATTATTGACTACGCACATTAATAAATATGAAATGAACTGATGTGAATTTAATTTTTTTAAGGAACGTAATATTTAATTACGTTTTATGTATACGTAAATCTTGTTCGACTTAGCTTAAAATTATTAGTGTCGATGTGTTTGTAAATCTTGACTTATTAAACAGCACTTTGCACATAATATGTAGGCTTACAGTTATCTTCCTACCAAATTTCGAACGCTTAACTTCAACGCTTCATTTGTTTCCGCCGTAAAAAAAAAGCTGATAAAAATATATACAGGGCCTCCAGGGATATAGGCTTATGCACCCTAACAATAATATCTCGACAAGAGCTGCACATTTCTCCAACATTTGCGTACACACAGTAAGTGGCACTAATATGACTCTCGCTTGAATTTACCGCGCGTCCACTATACTTGGTATTGTTAATTGTAGAAAATTAAAGGTCAATGGCGTAAATTTATATGAACTGTAAAAATTGGCCAAATGCTTCAAAAGTTGAAATAAGGGACACAAATAAAAACACACCTGTCAACATGAGGTTTTCTAAGTCTAAATATTTTCCTTTTTTAGGGAAAAAAATATAATAAAAAATGGCTTGCACAATTGTGGGGTCGTTGGAACTGCCCATAAGTTAAAACAGTCTATTTTTAATGTTGGATATAACATAAAAATATAAAAGGAAATTATATAACTGTCTATGGTAAAGTTTAGCCTACGTTACGTACCTCTTGAAAAGTAGCAGTGATGTTGCATTTATTCGCCTGTGAGTCAATGGCCTTATCATGGAACATCTATAAATCATTTAACACACTGTAAAGCTCTCTTATTGTTAATCTTCTAACAACACTCACTCTTGACGTTGACAGTCGCTCAACCGTACAAAAATTCACTGCCACTTATGTAACAATAAGGATCATTGCCGTACTAATTGGAGCACACCACTGGTCCTTAGAATGATGCAGTTGAATTCAGTTTGTACTCTAGCTTAGTCTGTATAGTGAGTAGGCTACGGACTGGAAAATCCGGGGTTTGAATAAAGGAGGGAGCAAGAGAATTTTAATTTATCCAAGACGTCCACACCCGCTCTGCAGCCACACGCTCCTATTAAATGGCTACCGGGGTTCCTGTCCGGGGTAAAGCAGTCGATGCATGAAGTAAACCACTCACCTCAATTTGGTGCGAGATTAAGAATAAGTGGAACTGTACCTCTAATCCCACCGTATGCCTTCATGGCGTGGATAGGGAAATATTTACCTTTTTATCCTGTTTCTTTTAATATTTGTTTCAGGGTTACATTCGCATACATCTTTTGGGCCCACAAGGGATCAAACACTGTTAGGAGTCTAGGATAAAATTTTGTACAAGTTTTCTAAATGTGTCATGATTTCTACAGATGTCTCCTTTCACATATCCTCCACACTTTTTTGCTTTGATTTCGTCTCCTTAATAATGTTTGGTGAATATTACGAATGATGAACCTCCTCATTACAATTACAATTTTTAAATCTCTTCGTTACTTTCCCTCCTAAATCCAGACATTATCAATAACTTGTTTCGAAAACCTCAGCTTATGTTTTTCTCTTACAATGAGGCCAGGTTTTACAACAATATAAAATACATGTCAATGTTAACCCTACGGTCAGTAGTAACCAAGCGGGTAGGCAGTTTTTCTTGAACTGAAGTCTTGCACTGATTGCGATGCAATTACTTTTCTAAAGTTATCCCATTACAGGCCTGGATAGGCCCCCTTTTTTTTGTGTGAAGGGGCACCGCAGCAGATGCTACGGACGCACCGCAGCCTTGAGGCTTATTGTGCAACCCTGTGATGAAGATGATTAGTTTTTTCGTTTTTCCAAGTAATGGAGCACCAGTGGAATGAAACTGACAGGGAAAACCAGCAGTACTCGGGGAAAATCTTGTCCCAGTGCCACTTTGTCCAACACAAATCCCAATGAACTGAACCGGGATGGAACCCGGGCCTCGTGGAGAGACCGGCGACTAACCGCCTGAGTCATGGCATGTCCCCTGGATAGCTGGTGATCATGAAGGGAAAATTTGGCAAATGAAGAACGGGAGCCGCTATAAAACCTGACTGAGGCGCAATTTTGGGAGCAGCAGAATAGCAAACGCACTCCGACTGACCGGAGTGCTATGTTCCTGCTGCATGCAGTCAACTCATTCCTTTCAGCCTTCTGCTGCTACTGACATCTATGCGAGTCATTAATGAACCAAGCTCTGTGCAAATAAACCTCACACAATAGGCCTATGCTTGCTCGGTACTGTTATAACACTATCTTGTTTCCAGTTCACAGACATATCGTCACTCACTATGCGATGTATGCATGACTGCCATGTAATATGATTGAAACGTCCTATTTGATAATTGGGTGTATCTATCCGGGAGGTTTATAGTAGCATATTCATAGACATGGGTGTACCAATTATGGAATTATGGGTTATTTAAAAGCCATGAAATAGTATATGGTGATGTTTAATATCAATTACGATATGATGGTAACGAATAATATTTTAATTCTTTAATTGCTTCTAAGTACAACAGACTTTTTTGGCAGTTGCGGAAACAGAGAGAAATAAGAGTAGAATTTTTATGTCGTATTAAACAGAATGGCCATCCTACCTAACATGCAAAGCTAGTAGTAATTTTTTAATTCTGATATACGCTCTTATTAATCAGCTTTTTTTGGAGGTAATTGAAAATAAGTCTATGATGTTAGGAATAGTGGGCTATACAAACTCCCTTCTTATAGTCCTTTATAAGAAATATGAACACAAATTATACGTAACAATTTCTTTAACTGAAGCGCAGTAATTCATGTTTATCCATGCGCATTCCTTTAATTACTGCGAACTAATGTGTCATAAATAAGACAACAAATTGATAATGTAAATATAATCAATACATAAGTGTTAAAACTAAACTCTTTTATAAAAAACATAAACTAAAATGCAAGGTTTTTATAAAATAAAACATTGCAACAAAAACTACTTCTGAGTTCAGGGTATGCTAATAATAACAAGAAGCAACCCTTAATGCTAAGGTCATCATTCTTTGTGTTACGTGATGTCAAGTTGTCTTATAATTATGTCATATATTGCTCTTGCCGTTTTTTAAATCTTAAAGTGAATTTGATATTGTTTACGTATGTAATAATTTGCATTTTCCTATATCTCAGACAATATATATGTAAAAGTTTTAATTTTGTTTATGAATACTATCCTATCTTATGTGTGTATATGTACATACATGTTGCAAATTGTGGGCTATATAGCAAGCCGTGTGATTTATTGTTCAATCTGACAGGCTTACGTCACAATCTTGTTACAGGTTGTGAGAGAGTTTGGATAGCCGAAACGAAGTTACGGGCAGAAATAAAAAAGTAGGCACGCTCTTTCCTTCATCCAAAGTACATAAATGATTCTTGATAAAGAAAAAATAAGACTACAAAAAACGGAACAGCGCTAGAATTAAGCAGTGATAAAAAGTATAATAGTAAGTTATTAATGTGGGATCTTATAAGAAGAAAAGGATGAACAACCTGGAAGCTGGTTTCGAAATTCGAGTTAGTCAATAAATTTAGTGAATGCGCTTGAAAAGTCCACTATGGGGGTTTGTGTTAGCAGCAGGAGAGTCCAATATGTGTGTGCAGCCGTGGTTAAGGTAGAGGGAACAATTAGTCAGCCATTTAATCAACACACGTTTCGCCATAGACTGCTTCTACTGTTGGGATCAAGCAGCATTCTAGAAGAATCTCGCCACAGTTCCTTTCAAATCACTATCTGCTGACATCTATTGATAAAAGCTCCAAACGTAATATAATCCTTTGATGCAATTCGTTATTTTGCTCTCACAATCCAACTGTATTCTGTTATTTGAATTCAGTCTTCTGTGAATTGTAAGTTACCTATTATAATAGGCCGATAATACTTCAATAATTATTGAAGTATTATCGGCCTGTACATTATTATATTTGACATTATAACTCATTACTCTAGTTGCTCATATAAGCAGCTAATTTCCGCCATCGGTTCTTACAATGAGGGAGTTTATGTAATTTATCTCCGTGTTTTTCCTGACTTAGAGATTTTTCTCTATTTTACTCAAAGTTTTTCTTAATCTCCCTCCCCTTCTTTTGTCTGGGCACTTCAGGCCAATGTGAACTTTGTACTGATTTCCTTTTATATTTTATTTTCTTCTTTTAATTTCCACGATAATATGGTTTTCATTATTGAAGGAAAGATAGAAAGGAAGGATAGAAGTGACGGGAAGTTGAGGAAGAACACTTAAGCAGCTACTGGACCACATTAAGGAAAAGAAAGGTTAATGGAAATTGAAAGAGGTAGCATAAGATCGCACTGTGTGTAGCACGCGCTGTGGAAGAAACTATGGACCTGCCGTAATACAGACTGCAGAATGAAGAAAGAATTAACGTCGCTATGTGCTACTGGAAAAGGATATGTGACAATACATGGGTTGAGGCGTCACGTCTCAACGTAAAGCTATCTCCAAGGCACTAGACTACAACTCATACATAATATGGAGCTGTTATAAAAGGCTGCTAAACAACCTGAATATCCATAATGCTAGCGGGGGACCCTTCTGATCTATTACAAGTAGACGTTGTAAGTAATTATATTTATGTCCAGACGCACTGGACCGTATAATATTATTCTTCAGGATGTGATTTCACATGATTAGCAAATTTTAACTTCTTAAAATAAACAAGAAAGATCTAATCATGTCGTAATATTTGCACAGTAGTATATCAAATATTTATATCATTTATAGAAAATGAGATACGGAGAAGCCTAAAAATAATACAGGGGAGGCCGTGTTACCATTGGACGGCAACTTAGTCATGTTCTGCTTAGTCAGAACTCCGCCTGCCCTGATTCTTTGGCTATTGCTCTTCTCCGTTATTTCCATGCCCCAGGTAACGACGTAATTCCAGTTCCTGGAGGAGGCATTTAAACCTTTGTGAAATACTGATGATTGTGAATTTTATCGTACCCGCTGGCTGCCCAAGACCTAACTTTAATTATAAGGCGAAAGGTCACCTAGGTCTCAAAGCTCATTTCGTCAAAAAATTGGTGTATCCTGAAAACTCATTACTATTTTCACCAATTAACACTTTTTTTCCAGTGGAGCAACAGCCCTTAATGGGCCCGGGCCTCCTTATTATCGAGGCTCCTCGATCACACTCAGACCTGACAACAGGTATACAAGTCCCGACGGGATTCGAACCCACAATTCCAGCAAGTGAACAGACACAGACCGACGCCTTAGACCGCGCGGCCATTGGGATCGGCACCAGTTAATACTACTGAATCCTTTCCTAAGCCACTTGAATACGGTCCAAAATCTCACAACCCATGTCCTTAAAGTTAAGTCATGCTCACGCAGTTTTAGTCGAGTCTATAATTTGAAATGTGGAAGCGTTTATGACGAGATGGAAGAAGTAAGTGTTGTTATGTGGAGAATTTTTAAGAAGATTCTTGGTGTTCTGGATGTACGATTATAGTGCAGCTGAAGTTTAATTAGATTTGAGAGTATTAGAGGCAAGACTACTGTCAGAATTTGTAACTATTGGTGCCATTCGCTACCTCTGAATAACTTAAGCATTTTTAAAAATTGTATGACTTATCAAGTGATAAGCCTCATAATTGAAGGAATTGTAAAAATGACAAATTTTCTGGGTCAGGCTTATTTAAGTTTGGAGTGAAAATTCAAGAAAAGTAAGTAAATATTACAAAACTTTGGAAGAATAGGAAACGATTTTGGCGAAAAGAATATTAGCTACGTTGGCGGAAGTGTCTTTCACTTATGTTTCACGTTACAGTTAAAAAGAAGGCCGGAAGGTACAGATATGATGGATGCTGCAATAGGAAAGGAAAAACAGATGACAAAAGTGATACTATAGGCGTGGAAATGGCTGTATCAGAGGGATAAAGAAAAACCAATGTGGTGAAAAGGATGATGCTGATGATGCCACGCATTTCATATGTCAAAAAAATTCCGCTTTTTGTTTCTTATATCTTTAAATCTTCTCCTCTCAGATTAAGGAGAGTAGCATAGACTAAGGATGCTTGCAAACAGCCTGTTGAGGACAAAATTTTTACTTAGGGCGAAGAAAGTAAGAAGGATATTTAATAAGAAAGTTTACCTAGGTTACAAAAAATTAAATGAGACGTCGCAACAATTTTAAATGGAGCTCAATTATTCTCTAAAGTACGAGCATTATTATTTTTCAATGAATTTGAACATGAATTTTTCTCAATTTGGAACGAGTTTAAAAATTCCGTCGCTGTAGAAATTATGATCGTGCTTTCATATCATTCATGAACAGACATAGCCACTTCCTCATTATTGTGGAATCGGCGATACGGTTAAAAACTTCAGATTTTATTAAATGCGGGGAAGGTCTCAACTAGTAAGCGACTTTTGTCTTTTCAAAAGGACCCCGCACCACTTAGTTATAGCCAAGGCCTACAACTGGTAAGTGGAGACTGTGTGAAATGAAGTAGCTTCCACAAACAACTTTAAGAAACCTGTCGTGTTTAATTATAGGATATAGATATATGTGTTCAAGGAGTAATAATGCCTCTTTTGTTTTACGACGTACGTAATTATTACGTACATAGTACGTGGTAGCAGATAAATGTGAATGAAGTCTGTAGGATATCACAGGATTTAATGTCAGTATTACAGTATTCTGAAACGGGAAACCGGAGTAGGTAGAAGAGGACGACTAAAAAAAATTACGGTATGTAATTCCAGCGGTAATTCTGAGCCATAAATGGTTTCCAATTGCAGCAGTTTATGAATTAATAGTAGTTATGTAGAGAATGCGCGCAGGCGTGAACTTATTCACGCAATCGTAACAACGCCATTAGTACGTGAGGTAGCATACAGTGCAGTCATTTCGTCCTGTGAGATGTAAATGTAAACGTGTAATTTGCCCATCAAGAATGCACCGATTTGCATTTTGTGTACGGGTTATGCAAGGGTAACTCCACTGTTGCTATTGAAGATCGGCCACTTCTTCTCGACGACCAACCCCCCCGAACTGAAGCGTGTTCACTCGAGTTCAATAACTGCGCGGAAGAGCTCATTTCCAGGTCTAGAGCGCCATGTTGAACGTCAGGTACAAAGAAGTGTGAAGGAAGAGGAAAACAATTGGCATGATATGGTACAGCAAGTCCATGCAGTAGTGCAGGAAGGATTTCCGTTCGTGTCAAAGTTCTGGCCATGACAGTCTGAACAACCTTGCACACACTCTGACTCTGTCCGTATCATATACAGCGCAAACAGCATCTTGAACCGGCTGACATGTTTTAGCAGGCTAAAATTCTGCCATGGACTAATGATAACGCCCAACGGTCGTAATATTTTCCTTATCGATCAGGGCCATATTACCTGCGATTAAGTCACCAATACCAAAAATTCCCATTCTTGGGACCTTTACTCACGAACATAGAATAGACAACAGTAAATCCCAACGTCTCTTTTTCGTAAACGGTGTGTGAGATATTATTGGTGACCACTCATTAAAGCTAACGTCTTCCTGCAACGTCTGACAGGTGATATTTAGGCCAACTCTTTGCTACAAGAACTGTCAGCCCTCTCAGAGAACGTTTCTCTATGAACAAGACGTCAGATGTGCTACCGACAGGAGGAGCAGTCGGGTCATCGTCAGTAATCTGCATGGCAGTTGCCAAACTGAAGGATTATTTACGGTGCACAGAACTGGCCACCACCATCACCACATCTGAAACCGTTATGTTACCATGTGTGGGGTTACATGAAAGCTATGGTGTAGGCACACAAGGCGAACACGAGAGAGAAAACTAATTCGGCAGGATTCTGAGCGCTGCCAGGTGCAAAAATCGAGCGGCAGTTCTTCGTAACATTACTGGTTCCCAGGCCACAGGGCCAGAAAATGTATGCAAGTGGATGGAAGCCACGTTGAAAAGCTTACATGGAGAGTTAACTACGTAACTGTAACTGCGTATTTAAGGGAAAGTTCAATAAATATACAGTGTTTTTATTTCTTTTCTGGTTTATTCAATAATTATAATTCAGTAACACTTGTGAATCGGACCCACGTGTATATGAAATTTCTGACTCAGAATTACCTGTTGTGTTAGATACTTAGTAATGGCCTTAAGTCCGGACGCTCTGTCTGAGGGGTCTAACTACTATACATTATAAAGAGGGGTTACGCGTATAGAGAACTCTGTTTTAGGCGCAATCACAAAGGAGGTGCAAAAGCGACTATTAGTCTCTTCGTAACACCTGCGTCTCCGTCCTTCCATATGGAACAGCGCGATTCCCAACAGAAGGATTGTCGTAATACTTCATGTTTGGAGTTCTTACTAAAATTTACAGACACAAAACAGTTTTTTTTAATCGACCAAAATAACCGATACTTTACATGAAGACTACTCTGTTTGTTGTGCGATTGAGATGAGGCAAAAGAAACAGTTAATGATCTGAACATATCAAGCGAACGTGATCGATTGTACTTCTTCCCGTTTACGATATGTCGACTTTTACGAAATATAGGTTATGATCTATGATAAATTTGTTGCTAAAGTATGGAGGTGTCTCATAATGTGAGTTATGTAAAACATAGTAAAGCACATTCAAAACACTTGCATATGCGTTAGAAGTTTCAGGCGCTGCTGACATTTCTTAACTCCTTAAATATACCACAAAATAAACATATCAGCTCTCAGATTTATTTCATGTCTTAGGCTTACTGTCACCTATGTCTACTTTTCTCACGCCCTTCAGCTTTTCCGATAAATATTTCGTAGGTATTTCTGATCTATCCACGTGTGCTATATGTCCCACCATTTTAATTCACTTGAAGGATATTAGCTAAATCGTAAATATTACTTTGTTCTTCGTTATTGAGCACGTAATAGTGTGTTAAGTACGTGCACCAGGCGTCCATGGGAGACCTAATTTTAATGGGAAGATAATATTAAAATGGATATTAAAGAAATAGGAAGAAGGGCGTGGACTGGATTTACATGAATAAGGACGGGTGAAGGTGCCGCGTTTGGCTAACCGAGGAACTGTCAACTTCTTAAGAAGGCTGTGCTCATGAAGGGAAACAGTTAATTGCTTATGACTAGTATGCTTTCGGCGATGTTTGGATGTTGTTTACATATAGGCTACGTAAACGCTATTAATTTCTTGTTAGTTTTACTGTTTTGCGGGAGTTCAGTGAAAACACCAGCCCAGTGGTTTCGCATTATCTTGTATAGGGGTTTACTGTCAATGTTAAGTAGTAAGAATGTTTAAGTATTTCTTCTACAGTATTAAGGCTGTTTAACTGGAACACAGTCCGGAAGAAACTCCGACTGTGCTAGTCCTGGTTATCTTCAGTCATTCATTAGGAATGACGGCCAGCACCTTAAAGGAAAGCGTTGACTGACTGCCTTCACAGATTCAGTCCTCATGCGCAACCTTGGGCGCCACAACTCAGCAATGCTCCTGTTTCTCCCTTGTCAGCCGCCTGGAATATATACTCTTCGGTTTATACTGATTGAGCAATTTCGGGATTCGGTTGTTAAGCTTTCTTTCCAAAGGTTCCAGCCATTCCGTTTTGATAGTAGTTTTATTATTGCATTGATAGCTGTTATTCCCTACTATTCTGTTATAATCTCATTAGGTTTACGATCTGCCATTATGTAACACGTAACCCTCTGAGAAAAAAAATCCTTGCTGTCACAGTTCTACTCTTTTGTGTTTGTGTAACGTCCAACGTTAAGATCCACATAAAACATGGGTACATCTGTTACTATACCAAATTTCAACATTTGCTCTGTGTGTCCTCTTAGCAGGTTCACAGAACTGCTGCTTGTAGCCTGCATGCCTCTCAAATATAAGCTTGATAAAGAAATGCGTCACCTGTTCAAGTGTTTTATTATCTAAAACAATTTTTGCTCTTGTAGATCTCTGACACTAGCACACCCATTATTAAGCGCGTTCGAAAAATAGCGAAAAGCGACTATTAGCTTCGTCATATCTCTCCCTCTGTCTGTCTGTCTGTCTGTCCTTCCGTCCGTCCGTACGTTCGTCTATCTGTCTGTCTGTCTGTCCGTCCGCATGAAACAACTCGGCTCCCACTGGACGGACTTTTATAAAATTGATATGTGAGCATTTTTCGAGAACTTGTTCTAGAAATTCAAATTCCATTAAAATCCGATAAGAATAACGGCCAATTTACATGAAGACCTAAGTACATTTATGATAAAATCTCGCTAAATTCTTCTTAGAATAATAAATGTGTCACACGAAGTTGTACAGAACCAAACACACATTGTATATTGAATAATTGTTTTACGAACGTCGTGCTGCTTTAGAAATATGTGGAAAAATGTTGTAGATCCAGACAGGTCACAGATGATCATGTAATACGGTGCATGCGCTGTGCATGCTGGATACATAAGGCTACAAACACACACTTATACTATGTAATACTTATTGCTTTACCACGGGAAAAAGTTTTACGCGAAGCCTCGTCAATGTTACGTTATAAATACATTGTATGTTTCGTTAATTTTCAGGTCGACATTTCTGTATTGGTGAATGGTAGATATTATGTTATTTATGCAGGGGCGTTATGATCTGCTGTCAGCAGGAAGAAGAGGTATGTGTATGTGCGGCATTGAATTGCAGAATTATTTAAATTTATGACTGCTTTTGCCGCCTTTGTCTGAATAATCGTGTTGCCGGACCATATACATCGGGATGTGGTTTATAGAGAAACACCTTGCGGGGGAGTTGTTATCCTGACATGAGTGTGCAGGACATATACTGATTGTCACATAATGCTGATCCGAGCAACAGGATCTAAAATCCCGTTACCATCAGTGTGTTTATTTTGTACTGGAATGGAACACGTCATATGGACGGGGTTAACATGATATTGACACGTATATCCACCCCATCTTTCATCGGGCATATCTTCGTCCAAGATGATTAATGAAGTCATTAAGATACTGGTTATCAAATTATTATCTTTTTAAACATAACGAAAGTTGTCATTTTCAACACATCAATGAAAAATCACGTTAACGTCAGTTGTTCAATAACTCCTTTATTACAACATTTTTCCTAAATGGTTTATCATGTGACAAAACCCTTCCTTGATAATGCGTGTCATAAGCACAGAAGTAAAATTTTCATGATCATTCCTCCTTTACGTTAATATAAATTTGACTCACAACTGTGTAAATGAATTCGGGAAACTGGAATGAAAAATGTTTTAATTTGTGGAAAGAAGTGAAAAACAAACTGATTTTTCGCATTTTCAAGAAGAAATTTGAGATGGGCAATACATTTATTGGTACTTTATAGGCCTATATCGGCAAAAAAATCAGTTGTCAATACATACCAAAAGAAAGGAAAAATCCTTCAGCTATTCAACAACCATTCCATTTTAACAGCAGTTTACATAACCTTCTCTGAACGGGCCTTTTTCCTGCTCGACCTAAAACAAAATCATAACAATTAAAATAGACAATTAAATACTTACATACACTGCACTAATTTTTGTATGAGTGATTTTAACTGGGAAGAAAAAATGTTTTATCTTGTGGAAAGAAGTGAAAACAACTGATTTTCGCATTTTCCAGAAAAATTGGATGGCAAACATTTATTGGTACTTAATAGGCATATAAGCAAAAAAATCAGTGCAATACATACAAAAGAAAGGAAAAATCCTTCAGCTATTCAACAACCATTCCATTTTAACAGCATTTACATAACCTTCTCTGAACGGGCCTTTTTCCTGCTCGACCTAAAACAAAATCATAACAATTAAAATAGACAATTAAAATACTTACATACACTGCACTAATTTTTGTATGAGGTAATTTTATTTTCTTTGTTGTTTGCTAGAGCAAACGCTAAAGTCCTAAATAGTTTTCATCTGCGTGCACAGCTTTGATAAAGAATATCATTCAGATCTATCACAGGCAAAAAACAATTCCATCCAGAAATGTTTCCACAACACAAACCATGCAAATGATTAAACAAAAACACCCACTCACGGCACATCAAAAAAGCATATTCCATTCTCTTGCGAGCAATGCATGGACTCTAGCGACAACAGAAACTTCGACGCTGGCGGTTCAGTAAAATCACTCTTGCGGGAAATATGCAAACCACCAAGCAATGAAACAACGAATGAACCAAGAATCAACAGCAATAACCCGTTTTTAAATTATCCATAACCGTGCATTGAGCAAATAGATATGACTTCACAACCAACAAATGCACATACACGTATGAAAGTACATTATACACACCGTATACCTCCTACATGTTTCGGCCATTCATGTGGCCATCTTCAGGGAGGTGCATTACGAAGAATACACACATCGAAATATTACTGAAGTTTCTGGAACAAATGTACAAATACAAAATATTAAATTTTAAAAAATGCATGGTTTAAAATGCATATTAAATATTAAAATACAGATAAAATGTTTGTGATTTATTCTGATGGATATTCCTTACCCAAGATCAATATATAAGGTACAGAACATGCGCAATAAATAATATCAATTTTCGATATTATGTCGATAGTATCTGAGCACATCAGCAAATATTTCCATTAAGCATTATTAAAAATGAGGAAGCCCTGCCAACCGTGTCACAGCAGACATTGAAGTTTCGAAACTAATTTAAAAGTCCGTCATTCAGAAAATAATTTCTTTAATTTTAACACGTTGCACAATTGTCCCTTTTATCTTTCCGGGTTCCAACTGGCCACGTTGCCACGTTTCTTGCAACAAACCTATATAATCGGCTGACTTTCTTCCCCGAATCACTGCACAGTCTACCTGGAATTAATTCCGTCACCATGAAGAGCGGAAAGTAGGTACCTCCGAAATATCTGTGTTAAATCAAAACCCTAGGCAAAGATTACCAATTTATCAGAACCTGCCCTCAAATCCTGAAAGCCTAAAGTTCGTTACGTTTCACGAAATTTAGCCACTTTCGTGCAATTTCTATTCTATCATTTACCCTTAATCGACATGGTATTATTGTCATTTTATCTTATTCTTCTTCTTCCAAGTGGACCCATATATCTCCCTCTATAGCAACGTTACTCCACCATTCAATATAGTCTTCTCGGGCGCACAGCCGCGTCAATTCGTTTGAATACAACGTTTCGGGGACTAGCTCCGTTCCCATCCTCAGGCAAAACTGATTTAACATAAAACTCGTCTGTCCCGTGTTTTTCTACCTGCCGCGGCAGGGAGAATCAGACCGGTTTTGTAGTACCCACAAACAGTTAAGTTGGTGGGCGGGCTGTTGACTGTTGTGCTCCCACGCAGGTAGAAAAACACGGGACAGACGAGTTGTATGTTAAATCAGTTTTGCCTGAGGATGGGGACGGAGCTAGTCCCCGAAACGTTGTATTCAAACGAATTGACGAGGCTGTGCGCCCGAGAAGACTATATTGAATCATGTCGCCGCGAAAGTTTTAAAACTTACTCCACCATCTTTACCTCCTATATCTCACTGTAGTCACAAGATTGGGTTTACTGTACAAATTACGGAGTCTCTATCCCGACATTTCTCTGAAAGAACTGAGTAAAAGTGAATAAACCACCAGACATTTCTCAGGGCCGAGGTTTGAACCCGGGACTACCGAATACGAATATACTACTTTTTGTTTTAGACGTTCCTTTGCGACTCTTATAAGGGAAGCATTACATAGATCGCTAATAACAACACTCTATATAGGTCTTTCATCTTTTCAAACATACAAAATATTTCGACCGCAAAGGGCCATCATAAGTTATCAGTAAAACAATTACTTACAGAAAATTATTTATGTATAAATATAAAATCCTTATTAAGAAACATATCTTATTGTTTTACATTTGAAGTTCTGGCTTTTATAAAATCATAAATTTCTCAATATAGTTAGGCCGAAACAAATGCAATTCACTTTAGAAGTATGCACATTTTGTTACGTTAAAAATTTAAAAAATCTAAAAATTTAAAACGAAAATCCTTGAGCAATCAAATGCCTTTAAATTTATTGTTACTCTATATTACCCACTTTATCGCAATGTTATGTACCGCAATGTATTTCTGGACCCCTTAAGTCACAGTGGTAATCATACTTACCACATATTTGAACTTTAAAATCTCCGTATCATCTTCTCAAACAGCGTGTGTATGGGTATTATATAAGTCCCAGAGTAAACAGTGGTTACTTCCCTACGGTCTACACAATGTGTTCTTTGGGAAGTAAAAACAAAATATTCAATAAAATTTTGAAGAACTTAAAGCTTTAAGGGTGTAATTAGTCTAATCCTTTGTAAGGTTTAACTTGTTTACTCTGCAGCGACACGCATTTTCAACAAGTATGCACAGCCTAAACATCTGGGGTGTTTGAGAATAGGGTAAAATATTTGGACTTAAAAGGATAAAATGTCAGGGGAATGGAGAAAACTGCACAGCGAGAGCTTCAGATTTGTGTTCATCGACATTTCTTATTAGGATAATGAAATCATGGAGGAAGAGATGGTCTGGCATGTAGCACGCGTAGTAAAGAAGGGAAATGCATATATGTTTGCGTGGTGCCTGAAGGAAAGGAGTTTGTTACAAAAGTAAAGTGGTTAAGCTCTGCAAATTGTGTAGCTGTACAGACTGTTGTCCAATGCATAAGCAAATACTCTGTACACAGACCTTATCTACTAACTTGGAAAGAAGATACTTAGATGCAGATCATTTTTATTAATTGAGTTCTGTGTATATTTTATATTATATAAATCTATTTTATACACGATTGCCTACTGCATACGAAGATACTGAAATTTACTCTGGAATGTACATTTTTACCTTTAACTTGGATAATGATGTATATTGTTCACTAAAAACGACCTTTGTGCCTGCTCATTCATGATGGCTATGCATCTTAGCCGAAATATTTTGGAATGACATATATTTTTATATTAATATATACCAGTGCAATAAGTTGTAATTAATATTATCTATGCAGTTATTTAATATTTTGGAATTGATCGAATCAATAAAATTTTCCTGTGCATGTTTTGGAGAGTAACTTTGTTCAATGTTTAAAAGAGTTTTTTCATGGCAGTGCTTACATATGTAGCGACAGTCACTTCATCATTAAACTAGCTAAAGTATTCTGCATACTTGGACGATAATCAATTTTCATGTCTTCTAGCAAGATGGTCACAGTAATGTTCATCAGCTCAGCGATAAACCGAAATCATTCCTTAAGAAATTTGAACTTGGCAGAGAAAAATTGGTAGCAAAATGGTGTATATTTTTCATAGTTTAAAAGAGTTTGTTGACAAGAGTGACATACTGAATTAGTGCAAATGTGAACCTGTGTATACTGAGTCACCTTTTTCCTAAATTCCACAATGGTATAATTATATTCCCACCAGGAATAGAAAATTTTTTGAAGAATTTTGTTTACTTTCAAGATTCACCTAGAAGGAATTAACCTCTTCATTACCAAAGAGGAGCAAATCTTTGATCTGTGTTCTGAGACCTCAAAATGCATCTTCCAATAATGTATCTTCTTGAATCAGAGCGCAAGCCGTTTACAAAGAGTAACTTGAAAAGTTCTTGAAAATGCTGGGTTTCTTTGCACCACCCCATTTGTGTGCAACAGGGTTTTAAGACGTACTACTATGAAGATCATATAGACGCAGATAAATGTGGAACATCAAATGGGAGTGGCTGTCTTCTATATAAAGCCCAGGTATGAGAAACCATGCAGTAACAACCAAGCCAATTTCTGTCACTGGAAAGTATTGATAGCTTAAAATAAATGTGAAGAGTTTCTTTTTACAACATATAATCTTCATCAAACATATAGGGATAATGGTAACGACGGCGAATCTCATCAGCAGCAGTAAGATCTAGACCGTCAGCCCATTCAGACATGGACAAAGTTAAATGTGTTAGGAATTCCCTCTCATTAATCCTCATGACATCATTAGCTTTAACTGCGGCAGCCACGTAAATGTATGTGCTACTTTAGAGAGTCATAAAGTTTGAGCGCCTCTGCTTTAGAGCATGAATATGAAAGGTCTTAATTTTCACGTACTTGAATTTCGATTAGTGTGGATGCTGTGACACTTTTAATACGGCTTCTCTATTAATAAATTATACAGAAGAGAATTAAGGGCCAGTGATCCGATTTATTTTTCCGGTTGAAGATCGTGATAAATAGCAACATTTATTGTAGAACCAAAGGTCGTTGGAGCCACAAGTTTATGAGCCATAGAACAGTTTACGATGGGTGGGAAAATCCGAAGGAGCCGGAAGAGAGTTCATGATGTATGCTATGTATGTATGTATGTATGTATGTATGTATGTATATGTATGTACGTATGTATGCATAATGTATGTATGCATGTATGTATCTAGTGTATATGCATGTATTTATGTAAGTATGCATGAATGTACGTACGTATGTATGTAATGTAAGTATGTGTGTATGGTAAAGGTAAAGTTCTCCCTAGAACAGGCCATGAAAGCCCAGAGGGGGAGTAGAGGTATAGCTCGCCCCCACCGGAATTCGATCCCTGGATCGTCCAGCCCGTAGCGAGTCACTTTACCGACTACGCTATCCCGGGCCACACGTATGTGTATATGTGGTGCCCTTTCTACCCGTCTGTCGACTGTAACATCCATTGAGGTCAAGAAGTAGATTACTCAGTGTTCTCTGTACAACCAAATAAATTACATATGAACCAAACACTAGTCACGAGAGTAGTGGCGCAAAGTTATTTTTAAATTTTCAGTCGAAAATATTTTATTGTGATGGAATCGTGTAAATTTTAGACAGTCCACTAAGTGCACCGAAAATCAGGGAATAACGCGGCACAAATATGTAGGCTTACATCTACATACTTTGTGAGGATTAGATGAGAGATAAACATTAAAACGAAACTTTGAAGGGAGGAAATGTACGAGTATGTGAACTGGCTTGAGCTGTTACGATTTTGCATCTATCATAGTAATATGAAAGTTGAGTTACACGTTTGTGTACTCCTTACACTCAGAATTAGTTTATTCAAATAATAACGTTACAAACTGAATGAATACTGAAATAACATTCCTTTCTTAACAGCAATTTTTATGGTTGGCTTAACGCAATGCCAGAGCAAAGAGAAATTTTTCGCAATGTTGCACGTAACCTCAGTTTTGATACATTACTTGCCGGAGTTAAGTTATTAATTAAATTTTTGCAGTTTTCATGAGTGGAACATTATTTTCAGATGTCCAGTAGCTAGGAACTGAATGGTCCCAGAGCTACCCTGGACAACGCTTTAAAGATAAATACCAATATAGAGCTACTGTCAATTAAAATTCGAGGATCCAATTTACGTTTGACTTCATTGTTCTGTTTACTCTGACAATATAAAATTAATTTTATAAATAAATTGATTTATACCTATTGCCAGAGATGGGCGACTTGTTAACGCTTTCATGATTAATTATTGTGGAGGAGATTTCAGCTCAATACGAAAGCAAATATATGCGTCTCTCGACATATAACAGAGAACAAGTGAAATGGAAAATGCCTCTCCTACAGAAGAAGATGGATCAAGGAAGTTAAGAGCTTGGCATACACCGCTAACTATTACGATATATACATATATATATCGACATTTAAAAAAATGAAATGGGCGGCGTACATTTTAAATATAATTTTAAAAAAATTAAATTTTTGCAATCTAAGAATTGTCTACGCAAATTACGAGTATCTTCTCTCTTTGAAGAACATATTTTGCCTATACGAAAGCGGTTATAAATTGAAAGGTGAACTGATCAGCGACGTGAAACGTGTACTTCATAAAATATTTAGTTTTATGTCCATAATGCATACTGATTGCTTGACTGGAACCTGGAAATTTTCATTTGTTTTTTCTTTATTTATCTTTATTTAATTGTTTATTGAAATGTATTCTTTATCTTTGGTTTGGATTGTAATTATTGTGGATATAGTAAATTTTGTTATTAAATTGTTTTATTTGTGTTAATTTCTTTTGAGGAACTAGGCAAATTTCATGTCCGCCTGTTTAACAAAAACATCTTTTCTCGTTAGTTTTTGAAGTATGGCCTGCCCTCTGACTTGTTTGAATGTTGAAAGCCCTCGGTATTTTGACCGTGAAAAGGTAGCATAATCATTAGTTCTTTAATTGTGATCTGGTATGAATGGCTTGACGAGAAATGGGCTATCTTATTTTGTTGAATTTAGGTTGTGAGTTAAAATTCTTAGATGTTTTTATGAGACGAGAAAACCTTAAAGATTTTAACATTTGGACCTGATCCTTTATATTGGTTTGTTTGGTTTGTTGGGGTGTACTTTTTATTATTTTGTTGGGGTGATGGGAGGAAATTGTTTAACATCCCTGTTTCATTCTAAAAGTTTTTTCACACTACGTGGTAACACAAATACGATCTGATTTGTATTATGAAGATGCGACATGAAAACTTTCCTTGTTTGACAGCCCTCCATATCCTACATATTACTTCGCCATGCACGCACACACACACACACACAAAGAAACTAGAAATCCCATATTGCATCATGGATGTCTTTCCTTGTAGACTGTATGTATGTAAACGTATTTTGAAAATGAAGGCTTCAAAAAATATTGCTGGTGTGAGTTTTGTAATTTTAATTCTGAGCTCTGTTTTACATACGCCTTCTTGAGATAAAAGAAGCATCTTTTTCATCACAGAGAATACTCCACCTTGACCGGTACCGGAATAATAATACCAGGTTAAAATATGGCCTTAATCTGCATAATCTCTAAAACTTTGTTTTAAATTCCTTTAAGAGCATGATTATTTTGCCTGACCTTCTGTGATCAACTATTGTGTCTTCAGATATTATATTCCCATCCAAGAAGAAATAATTTATTACTTTGAAATTAATTGTAATTTGGAAGATGTTAATATTCCTAATTAAAACAACACGTCAAGTGTTTCAAATTCTGTAAATATGTATTAGAACCTTCCTTTAGGATGTTATAGTTGCTCTGCTAGTCAAGAAATTCCCCGCCGCCCATGGGGTACGAAAACTCGACATTTTGTTTACAACAGTCCACACTACACACCAACAAGAACGAAGTGAATCCAGTATACTCGTATATTCATTTAACATGTATTACAGACCTATCTTCATATACACGGTGTATGTACAACGCTTGGACAAACTTCAAGAACGTCTTTATCACATCAAACAAAGAAAACAGTTCTTATAAACATATGTCAGGAAATTAGTGGTTTCTAATTTAAATGAAAGATTATATTCAACAACAAATACGTTAAATATGTAATATTTTACTGACACTTGAAGTAACATTTACAATACACTTGTCTGATTTAAAAACTTTTGAGTTCTCATTGTTTATGAAATCACAAGGCAAAGCAAATGCTCAAAGTATCGTCCACTTGAGTAAATGCACGCACTGACACGTCTAATCATGGACTGTCGCACTCTTTCAAAGAACCCTGGGCTCTTTTGAATGCCTTAACAGGCATAAAAATGCGTTGGTAAAGTGTCTTCTCATTTTAATTGGAGCTGAATAGATTAGGAACTTTAGTGTCTCCGCAGATAAAAATCTAAAGGACTGGTTCAAAATGTTGTTTGGCTGTACTTTGAAATTATATTGATAAGAAATTTTTTTTTTATTTCTTTGTGAGGAACTCACACCTGAAATCTGTCCAAGGACTTTACGTACACTCTGTTTATGTTAAATTCCCTCCAGGGTTTCCAAATAAAATTGTGCACGTTTCGGCACATATATATTCCATACTTGCTACATATCGTAAAAATTCGTCCTTCTCGCGCGCTGGCCACACCAATGTTATATGAGTATTACAAAAATTGGTGTAATATATAATATCCTATACTAGTCTGTTACTTTTCCTTTCTTAGGTCCAAATACGTGACATCATAGGGACTTTGTTATTTGTCATCGTGTCTCTGCATAATGATACGTCTTATGTATAATAAATAGAACGATTTATACAATAAACCTGTGTGGATACGGAACGAAGGAATGTCAGATACAGATCGCTGTATGCATTATATGGTGTATGTTATCCTAGCAACCATAGACAGAAAGGAAATAAATTCTTAACATATGTACGTGTATAAACATATATTTTATTTTTATATCTCGGAGAGATTAACATTGTCGATCCCAGTTGCTGCGCGGTCTAAGGCATGGATCTGCGGCCGCTCGCTTGTTGGGAATGCGGGTTCGAATCCCGCTGGGGCATGGATATCTGTCTCTTATGATTGCTCTGTATTGTCAGGTAGAGTTCTCTATGGTGGGTCGAATTTTCGTCCAGATGTATATGTGTGTGCGTGCGTGTTGTTTGATGTCATAAAGTGTAATAATAGCCCTCTACACCTACGATGAGTAGGTACAAAGAGGTCATACTAAGAAGAAGAAGAGATTAACATTCATACTTTTTCGCTTCAATTGATACCTAACTACCGCGCTGGTACTTTATACAGAAGACGTCTTTTTTGTGAGTACCTACGTGGCTAAATTTATTTCATTTTCTCCAATGGTGTAACAGCCCCTAGTAGGCTAGGGCCACCCATTATTGAGGCTTCACAATCACACTCAGTTATATACGCCACACTCGGTAGAACTCCCCTTGATGAGTGATCAGCCCAACGCAGAGACCTCTACCTGACAACACACACGACACTCAGAAGATAGAGTTATCCTTGTCCCAGGCGGAATTCGAACCCACAGTCCCAGCAAGCAAATGGTCGTAGATCCACGCCTTAGACAGCGCGGACACTAGGATCGGCATTTATTTGAGTCACTAATAAAATGTTAATGAGAAGCACACTCATTTGTGTGTTGTTGCAATATTAATTGTATTTGACTGCATTAATTAATATTGATTTGTTACGTTGCTGCCGAGGTCGCCACAAAAGGTGTTATGACTGTTCTAAAATATGAATAATTGTATATTTAAAACTAAACATAATTGGACAGCAGGCCGCAAAATTCTCCTGACTGGTTGTTCTCTATTCAGCACTACCGACAAAAACCAGAAATTTGCAGTGGCGTGCAGTCAGTTCAAGGCAGCATTGCTGATACTTTGGGGTCGAATAGAGAGGAAAGAAAAGGAGCATGAAGAAAGTTCTGCAACGTGCAGCCACATAATTCGCAGTCTTCAACAATAACATAACATAACATAACGGCGATCAAATAAGGTAGAATGAACTAGGAGAGACATGTATCACACATGAAGAGATGGGAAATATGAACAAAATTGTAGTATGCAAATTACAGCCATTTAAAGGACATTGGCATATAGAAGAGGGTAATATTTTTACAGATAGGGTGGAAAATAGTTTCGAGCGTGTGAACTACAGTCAGCGTGATAAGAGTAGTTTCCATTACCAGGCCAAGTTGAATAAGGCAATGAACTTTTGGGTTTTATGAAAAAGGGGGAATTTCTTGATTAAATCGATGACTTCAAGCTCATCCAGATGATGAAAAATGTAAGTAATTTTCTAGTCAATACTCTCGATTTACTGGAAAGCATTGCCGCATTCGACAGTTTCCCAGGCTTCAAGTGCTTTTCCGTCTGATAAGAGCAGCTTGAATGTGAAGATAAATATGGAGCATTGGTGGAATGACACTGAAAGGGAAAAACACAATTTCTTGGAAAGTTCCTGACCCAATTTCACTTTATCGTGAAAAATACTTACAGGACAGAAGCTTATTATGTGGACATTCTCTTCAATGGAGCTAACAGCTACGAACAGCGGACTACATAGTGGCCCAGTTGTTAACTTCATTACAGTAATTTAATTCACCCAGTATTTTTTAATTATGAGACGTGTTTATAGTACTAAACTCATTAAACAACTGCAAATTCTGGTAACAAAACTAACCTCATTTAGTGATCCAATCATGCAAATTATATTGACCTATATGTATCTGAATAGGACTATGGGGATTGCTGTAGAGTGAGATTTTATCCGATTATAAATTTATTTGCAGTGGAAAATTTTGTTAAACCTCTTCGAAATCGACTTTGACTGTAACCCTTTTGGTTGCAGTTCAGTTGCCGGTGATATGCCAGCATCATTTTGCTCTTTATAAAAGCGCATTTAGTGGACCCCCTGAAATCTGACTTGACCTTGTGACCTAGCTCTACGACCACCCGTCCGCGTATATATCATAGGGGCTGCTCAAGGGCTTTCCGAGGCCCTTGTTATTTGGTGCCTACGGCAAAAATATTTTTGAGGTAATTTAATTTTGATCCGTATCCATCATAAATCCTAATTTACACGGAGCTAAAAATTATACTTTACATTTTCTCAGAAGTTTAGATAACGTGAAATATAGAAATTTATTTCTATCTAAAACTTTGTGAAACATTTTTCGACTTGTTATGTATTTAATAAGAATGAAAGTGAAATAAATTATGACATGCATTTTGGGGTTTTAAGTGTGTTTTTTTTTTCAAAAATATACTTGTATCTTTAATTATTATGACTTTTAAATATTTTATTCAAAACAAGTCATAGAAAACGTATTCGGCAGTCTTGCGCTCTATCCGGTATCTGGGTGTGGCTGCTCAGAATTCTGCAGTGAAATTTACTGTCCTATACACCTATCATTATCTGGCACGATTGACAGCTGACGAGATCTGCTGTAAGCCCTCTTACAAAAATGTTAGCCTTCGTAAGAGGTATTTTTTCTACTTTGTTGTAATCCTGGCTTTTTAAGTAAAGGAAATGTTATAATAAAATTTACGTCAGGAAATAAAACGAAAGTGTGCTGCATAGTGACAATACATACTGAAGAAAATTTAACATTATGAATGTTATTAGTTCTAAACAAGGAGGAAATTTATTCATACTATCTACCCAACATTGCTAGGATTATAAATTAAAAATGACGGGAAATACGTATATAAAGCTTAGTCGGAATTTCTGGAGGAGAATGCTAAGGACCCTTAGTTGTATTTTGGAGCTTGGTGCTAAGTGGGTCGTTACAATAGCAGGGTATTAATTTAGATTCTATGCACTGGATTCTGCTGGTTCACGACGTGTTCCGGTGGTGAAATCCTTTGAATACGGTAATAAATTTTCAGGTTCCATTAAATGCTGGGAATAACCTGGCTATTTGAACGACAATAAGCTCCTAAATAGAGCGTCAGGCCCGAGGAGTTAGTTGTACAGTTTAGATGGCTAGTATAAAATATTAGGGAAGAGGTAACCTTCCCTATTCCTACTACAGACAGACCTTTACATGTACGATGATTACGTGGTACGTACAAGTAGACGAACAAGAATTAGAGAAATCTCCTATCCTCTTCTTAATCAGAAGAGAGAGTTCGTGATAATACAAGATGATATTCTAACATATGACACAATATTCTCTTTGTATGGAAAGAATCTCTTCACACAGTAGACAGATTGATGTAACAGAGCCGTATATCGAGGCTGTTGCTCTTAACGCCACAGTCCTCTGCAGCCAAAGGTGATAATTGATCACTGAACCAACAGTTATTGCAGTAACGTTCATTTTATGGTCGACCATTCATATATTGCACACATCACCTTTGTTGTGGTTTCGAATTTTGATCAAAGCACACACTTGATTGTAACCAATCTGTTAAGACTTTTAAATTATGCAGAACAAATCTGGAATTTTGCAGTGGTTATGAGCATAAATCTATGGGATTATTAATCCATACATTTATTACCGTTGCAGAAGATACCAGTCAAAAACACTGAGTTTCGGAAATTTAGAACCCATATTTTTCTTCAGTGTACATGGCGAGGTTACCAAGGACTACAGTTTTAGGGTAATTAATATATATTCTCTACTGACACTAATCTGAATTCTTCAAATGCAGTTTTAAATTTTCGTAGCGTCGCCATATTATAATTTCTAAAACATATATTTTTGTACAGATTTTGGTGATATGTTTAATATTTTTCTTCACAGTATTATACATTAGTAGCTTCGATTTTTAATTAGACACCGCTGTCAATTTATCGACAACCTCAATTCCTAAGATTAATTAGCGTCACAATTGGATGAATAAATGGGCATGGTGCACTGGTGGAATGACACTGGGAAGGAAACCTAAGTACTCGTGTTCCCCTGCCACTTTATTTAGCACAAATCACAGAGGTCGAACCCATTCTTCCTCGGAGAGAGGCCGGTGAAGAGTGGAGTAACACAGTGCTGAATTAAACGTGGTAGGAGAAAATATTAATTATGAGTCAGTGGGATATGGGCAGAAGTTGTCTTGTCCTTCTTCACGAAACTGCATTGGCATTAGTTTCCTTTTGTTGAGTTGTTCTTTCCCTTACATTGGTTTGCATTATCCACTTGTGGGAGGAATTGAATTCATTGTTCCTAATTGCACGGCCGTTATAAGACTGAAAAGGAAGATGATGAAATTCTAGTTTCCTCTGTACAGAAAAACTCCGTAGCCTATACTGTGAACAGTAAGTACCTCCGTGGAGCAGATTTTATCTTGAGAAAGTGCGAGTCGATTAGTTGAACACAAAGTTCCTAGTATTGTGTGGACACGGGATTTCCATTATTCTATTCCCAACAGCCCTTCTCGAGACTAAATTTTGAACCATTTTAATAGAGTCCAAGAACCAAAAAACTGTTTGTTTAGTACCCACTTTAATATTATCCTCCTATTTGCGACTTGATATCCCAGTGATATCTTCTCTTCAGGTTTTCTAAGTAAAAGCTTGAATCACATTTCTAATCACCTCCATGGGTATTATACAATTTCATATGACGCCCATCTTGTCCGTTCTGGCTTTATTACTGTAAAGTGTAAATGGTAAGGTCTATAACGAATTTTAAGGGATGCTTCCTTAATGCAAAAGTGCCTCAAAGCTATCACTGACATTAAGTTAGCGCACACATTTATGTACGCGGGAAAAAAATATTTTATGTAGTCGCTTATTTTACAAAACTCCAAGTCATTCAGTCTACAGAAAATAAATTAGACCACAAGATAATGTATTTTCTCTTGACATTTGTAACTGAAGGCTACATCAACTGCACTGCAGCGTTTTTCCCAAACTTGAAACCAGGTCACGGTCGAAATATGAATGCAGATGTTCACTGACATTTGATGCTGAATTTGACATCCGATATTAACTGTAACAGCTCACATCATGTTGTCCGTATTCGGTAACATGAACGTTGCAGTGCTATAAATAACAGCGCTGTCTAATTCCATATACTGGTTTTAGAATAATTTCTCAGAACAGTAGTTTGCTGCTCGCTGCTTAAGTGATGTCTGCAAATAATAATACGATTAATTATTATTATTTTATGTGTATTTGCTTTACTACCTTTCATCATTTTAGACCATTTAAGCTTTCCATTTTATGAAGGAAATACATTTTTCTGAATCCAGTAATGTTTGTTCCATATAAAATTTGTATTGCATTGTCAGTGAAAAGTAACCTGTTATATCTTGATACTTAAGCTCAAAGGGCAAGGCGTTAAATAAAGTGAGTTACTAAAACAGAGTGCCGATCCAGTGGCCGAGCGGTCTAAGGCGTGGGTCTTCGGCCGCTCGCTTGCTAGGATCGTGGGTTCGAATCCCACCGGGGGCATGGATGTTTGTCTGTTGTGAGTGTTTGCGTGTTGTTGTCAGGTAGAGGCCTCTGCGACATGCCGATCCCTCGTCCAGAGGAGTCCTACCGACTGTGGTGTGTCCTCAGTGTGATCAAAAGAAATTCCAACCTCGACACTGAAACGGGAAATCCGGAGTAGGTAGAAGAGGACGACTAAAAAAAACTAAAACAGAGTAAGGAACAAGGATGAAAAATAAGCAGTTCAAATAAAATTCAAGGTCACAGTAAAATTTCACAAAAGCCACCTTTCAAATGGAAGCCATTTTTCGTCATCCCGAAATCCATACACCAGGCATGGGTCTTTCAAACATAGCAGTTTTCTTTGTCTCTTCATGGAACTCGTGATATTAGATCATACGCAACAAAGTGTACTTGATATCAAATACTGAAGCACTGGTATTTTCTGCAAGAGCGACAAGAATCTTCACATTTGTTCTTTCCCCACATACACCGAAAGACTGGAAAGTCCAAAATGGACATGTACGACTTTCAGTTGTGTAGCAGCAGTGACATGAGAGATAAGGTGACATTACCACTTTACCCCGGGGGACAACAGTAGAAGTTTTCCCCCATAAAAATTAAACGTTAAAACAGTATATAAAGAGGCATATTGAACTGGTTGTTTAGCGTGTCACGGTCAAATACAAATGTACGTTTATTTTGTATTGTTACACAGTAAGTACAGAGTTTATTTTGAAGGTGACTCATTAAACAACGGATTCAAAATATCGCTTATGTTGTGTAAAAAGTGGCTGTCACTTTGAGCCAAATGGCGTTATGTGTAGCAAATGATTCAACTGATGGTCCTCTATCATATGTACAAAGATGACAAAGCCATCTTCAAGAATAACCAAGATAGGTGGGGGACATTCTACTTGTCGAAGCATTTGCCATACGTAAAATGGGGCCACCTTCTTGCTGACTAGGTTCAAATAATTGCAAGTAACTTATGACCAAATGTCTTAGGTTAGCGGTACCGCTCTAAACCTTTATTCATGAGACTCCTCTTTCGAATCTTGGTCGGGTCGTCGGCTACCTGAGTTAGACTTTTCGCGATTTTCCTCAGTCCTTCCAGGTATATGTCGAGGTTGTACTTCGACTGCGCTTCAGCAGTTTTTTATCCATATCCACTGGAAATTATCCTTTACCAATAATCTGTTCTGTAGACCTATAGTCTCTGTTACTGAGTTTGCCGTAAAATAAACCACAAAACAAGGTGGTCTGTACAAAGCTCTGACGAAGACACACGCACCCAAAACGAGTCTAGAAAACTGTAGGCCTACTTGAATGTAATTTCAGCTTATTACTGTCGTTACCAGTTGTTTGAATCTGAAATATTTTGGATTGGATTGTCAGCAATATTTAAAGATATAGACTCGTGTATAATAATTATTATTTTTTTTAATTTTAGTGAAGTTAAGTGAACATAAGCCTGTAAATCATTTTATACGCATTTGCTTCTAAAGTAAGATCCTTACAAGCATCTAATAGATGTTCCGTTGGTTCTTTCCACAACATTAGGAGTCACATATATCATATATTTGTGACATATATCTATCAGCATTTTAAGGCGTCACCAGCATCTTCATGTAGCAATTACATGAGTTCTATGCCAACATTAATATTTATTTTAAAATTTAGCCTTTTTAGGTATATGTTTAATAAAAGAACTAATGAAAACATTTACATAGACATGCCTTCCTGAATTCGGCGCAGATCTTTTTACTTTGTTTCTTCTACAATTCTTAGTTTTACTTCTATCTCTCTTATTATATTCATACTGTTAAATTAGTTCAATTAATGCATAGTTTACGTATTAAAAACTTTTCAAATGATTGTTTCAATAATGTCGTTTATAATTTATTATATTTACAAAACATCACCTGCTGTCGACAGCCACGAAGTTTGAAGTATGTTATTCGAATTACGTACTTGTTTTGTCATTATCATTTTGTGCAGGCTTGTAATTTTTTGTTTTTGGTTATTGTAATCATAATCTTCAAGCACTGTAGGTTCCTTCATGTACGACTTGCTGTGTACATTTCGTTTTTTCCTAATTTTATGTGTCCAAATATTTCGGCTATTAAATGTTGATTTTGTCACTGTCTACTTAAAACTATTCAGACACTTTCGTGTCTGTAGAATCTGTTGCTATCTGTGCCGATCAGATAGTTGCTGCTGTATTCATCAGGTATTGTTTTTCTTAGTGCACTTACTTTCATAATGTACTACTTAATTTACTTTTATCGCTGTTTATCGTAATGTAATAATTCAAACCGGTTAGATCATTACCTTCTTCATATAATTTGCATCTGCTTCTGTCACTTGTTTGTTAATGACAAATTGTTTTCACTTCCTCGAAGTCGCGTGTTCTTTTGTGTCTATAGTCTATTGTACAGTATATCGGGCGTGATGTGACAGCCACCACATGACTTATATGCAAAACAATTTTTGTCTTATGCTCCTTTGGTCTATTGTCTTAAAGTCTTAGAATAGCCAGTCCTGAAACGGAGCTCCCAGTATCTGGACTAAAGTCTCTCTTTCAGGATCCTGTTCCCATTAATAGTTTAGACCAGTCAAGACCCTGTGCGAGTCACTTCGTATTCTGACTACTATCTGAAAGAGAAAGCTTCAGTATATGAATTATTGATACCTGAAACAGTCACAGGTATGAATGCAGAATAACTACAGCGCAAGCATTACAATGAAGTGTAATGAATGCGGAGTGTAACAGGTGACAAGTGCGGAATGTTACTGAACACAAACACTGCAAAATTTATCCAAGATTTTCTGAACGTAATTCAGTTTCTATGTAGCTGTCTAATGTTTAAAAGTTGGTATTATTATTATTATTATTATTACAATAATTACTTTTTAAAACTTAAAGTCCTACATCTATGTACTATAAATTTCACACACATCATATATAAATTGAGTATGGTCCGAGATATGAGATATAGATTTATGGTATTGGATCTAATTTATCTTCTGTGAAATTTCTACACATTTTTTCCGGAAATCTAGCCTCAGGGTTTTAATTGGAAAGGCAGGTGATTATGGTATAATTCGCCAAATTTTCTGAATTGTTGGGACAAATCAAAAAGTCTTTTAACGGAAAAGCTTTGCTGATGAAAGGGTGTTTTAAAATATCGCCTGACTTTACAACTAATTTCTTAATTTGTACTCAGTAGATTTGCTGAACACCAACACGAATTATATTTGGATACATTACTAGCGAAAACAGGACTGTACAATTATTATTAGGTCTGTTTAAAACACATATTTCACTGTATTAATTATCAGTCATCAGGGTTTCTTATTTGTATAGATTAAATGGCCGATCTCAGTAGCCGCACGGTGGGTCTACGGTCGTTCTATTGCTGGGATTGTGGGTAACGTTTTATAAAAAATTCATCCTAGTTTAATGTAAACAAATTCAGACGACTACAATTACGGCATCTTTTCTGATTACGAATTATTAGTGAATTACTTTTACAGAAATTTTCGAAATATGGTAATAGGAACGAAGGCATTATTAAACTGAATATATTCAATGTATTCAGTATAAAAACTTTAAAATAAATCGATTATATCTTTGTCAAGATAAGCTACTAGGTCTATGTATTTCATTTTGAACACATTTCTATACGACAGGCTACAATATTTTGAAATGACACATCCCCGTTGTATTCTTCAGTTACAATTATATTTTCTCAAAATCAAGTAATCCACAACATATAAGAAAAGCAATGGATGATCACCAATTATTGTGAGATGACACATCCCTGTTGTATTTTCCAATTGCAGGTACATTTTCTCAAAATCAGTCATACAAAACAAACGTGTTGTTTATGACTAATTTTGAGAAAAAATTATTCTTTCAACAGTCTGAAAACTTGTTAATTATCTCCATGATGGATTTTCAAACTTCTAAATAGTGTTGCTTCTTTTTTCCAAATTTTGCTTCTCAATTTCAAGTAATAAACTCTTATTAACATATATTCTTTGTCCTTTTTCACTGCAACAAAGAAGCGTTTGTGTATTACATATCAGAGGCAGATATATCGCTCACTCGTGAACTGCAGCATGTATGTTCTGGGAGAGTTATGTGCAAGGGAATGAGAGATTAGGGAAAGGCTATAGAGTATGAGGGAGCAGAGGGCCCTCTGAGTAATCAGCAGAGTGGCTAGTTGGTGGGACCATCAAGTTCCTTCCTTCCCCATGTAATTATCCGTCATTCCTGCTATGCTGCGGTTCACTTCCACCTGCCAACCTTATAGACGTAATACTGCAGCGTAGCGTCACTGCATCGACATCAGGCCACTTCTGCCGATAGGGCGGCAACGTTGCCAACATTCAGGATCTTAATGGCCTTCCTGACGTTAATAGCCTATTGAAAGAATGATTACATATATGACTGGAAAAGGAGCAAGTTTACTGCACGTTACTCATAGTTACTTGTCCACAAAAAGCCTTGAAGTTTGTTTAGGATTGCTTAGTGTCTGGGCTTTGTCTGTTGCCTAATATTCAAATTACAACACGACGTTTCGGAAACTGGATCTGTTTTCTTCCTCAAGAGAAACGTAGCATGGCCTACGCTAATTTGCATTTTATACGAAAGGCTGTTCTCAATTTCAGGATTTGTTATTGGGTGCATTCATTGTGAGTAGATGACTTTATCGGATATAATTGTTTAGGTTTCTAGAATGTATGCAGTACTGGTTTTAAAGTGTTGCACATTCAGTGAATTTGCAATTCTGTGTTTATTAACCTCCAACAAAGTACACTTACCAGATAAAAGTAGATAGCTGCTATTTATATCATATATTCTTCAACAAGTTTCTGTTCTAATTGAAATACGAATATCATCAAGGAAATTAAAATATTTTAAACTGTGAAATATTCAAACTGGCCTAATAATATCTCAAAAAATTTCATTTGATATGGTATGTGATACATATAGCATCGATGAAAGTATATGGAAGTAGAGTTTTTTGGATGATTCAATTCCCCTGGAAAAGTTAATCTCCCTGATGTTGGTTCGGTTAGAACCGAAATATGTTGGAGAACGTATGATATAAAATATTGGGTACCGACATTATCCTCATAAATATATTTTGTTGGTGGTTGATAAACGTTGCATTACTGGTTTATTTAAAGACTTTGTGTCAACTGCCTCTTTTATGTAGAAGAAAATAGTAGAATGACTTAGGAATTAATTTCTAAGCGCGTGGGAATGCAGTAGGCTTTCCCCTGAATTGGCTATATTTGCCATTTGCCTAGAGGGACTGAGAAAAACCGGGTGGAAACTCAGTGAATTTAAGTGGCCTCCGGACCAAGATATGAATCTTTGAACTCTCAAATATGAACGTTCTTTCTTATGCTCTCACTGACGGTCCCTGTGAGAAATCCATTGTAATTGAGAAGAAGCATTTATAGTTCATTCTGATACTCTCATGATATTTTCATTCGATACTGACAGACGTTTGCACCGTTGGTAATAGACACTACCAAAATCTTTAGGCCAAGTCTGGTTGCACATGTTTAAAGGACTAACAACACGGCTATGTTATTGAATGAAGTCGTGGGAACTGCAGACATCATTAACCGTAAACTGGGGGACAGTCTAATTACGTACAATGAAAAGGAAAGTATGGGGTGAGGTGGTAGCGACCTATATCAGGAGAGGCCTACTGTCCTATATTTACCTGGAAGTGTTAACTAAAATAAAGAGATTCTCAGTTTAACACTTTGAGGACTGAAAAATTGAAAGAATTTTTTTATTCAGTGCTTCCTAATTTCAGGAGCATTGGTTTTTCGGAAGGTTTCCTGGTTTCTGCACTTTGTCTCTCTGGTAAAAGCAGCATGTGGCTGATGATGAGTGATGGACTTCTACTGAAAGATGAAAACCCAAGTACTCGGAATAAATCCAGTCTCAGTGCCTGTGACCTGAATTATATTTAAAGATTAAGTCCATACCGCAGAGTAAATACACTTTGCGTCGGTTGTGGAAATCCGTGGGTTAATGCTTTACAAGGAAATAATCGCTGTTTGTGCTCAGAAAACAAATATACTTTTTGGACAAAGTGCAAGAATTTTTAATGTTTATAATGTGGTGGTACATAAAATAACCACTAGGCTTCGGAGGGCTAATATATTTTGCACTTTGTTTTCCTTATTTAATCTCTAGGTATGGCTATTTCCTAACTTCTGACAACACTTGATACATCTTCACCAAGAAGTAAATAATTTTTACTATTTTTGGTTAATAATTTCCTTCTGGTTTTTATCTATACTTTAGCGCACTAAGGTCCATTTGGTACAATGGTGGGTAAATTTCCAGTTCGAGAATTCTCAGTTGCTTCTTTGTAGCATCACACACGATGTGGTTAAGAGTAAAAATAAAGGAAAACTTGTCCCACCACATTCCATGAAGGCATATGAAGGATTTTATGTACAAGTTCACCCATTCTTAACCTCATAACTAACTAGATGCAGAAGAGTAGACAGCTTCAAGACCCTTCGCTGTACCTTCTGGAAAAGCGCCCCAGTTACGCATTGAATAGGAAGATGCGTGGGCCCAAGATTGGGGGAAGATTATAGTACTAACTTTAGTTGCTTGTGTGTTGCAACGTCTTTATTTGAATAATTGTGAAGATCAACATGTGACCACAATAAACGTACAGTAAACTTACCAGTAAACATAATGAAAATAATTAATGAATAAAAATAAGTTAAAAACATAGTAAAAGGCATTAATAAAAAATAAAGACAATAACATAAAAAAATAATCACCTGCAGAAAAATGTCTGCTTTACTGTTATACACAATTGTGTTACACAGTCGTTATATTCAGCGTCCTGTACGTAATACAAAGAGGACATATTTCGTAGTGCTTTCGTTTAGACTGTTATGTTCTGAGAGACGGAAATACTGATATTAAAAATAGATGCTGATATTATCAACAGAAAGCATCGTGGAAATAAGCCTGCATATTTTAATAGCTTAAAGCGCGAATTTTATTCGCAGCCTATATTAAAGTTTAAGTTCTACATCGCAGTAAACGCACTGAATCACCATTACGAAAATTAGCCGAATGAGTTTGTTTATGAACGTAACATCTCTTATTCTTACACATTCTGTGGGCAGAATGCACAATTTTTAGTATTAAAGTAGATAGCATATGAGGGCAATACTATGCTTTAAATAGTAAAACAAATGACCTAGGATAATTAAAAATGTATTATCATATTAGTCGCAAGGGAATAAACATTTCTTCGAAAAGAGTGGAAAAAGGATCAGCAGCTGCAAAGTTCACGGAACACTGCGAAACTTTTCCAGATATTTGGCACAACTCTGTATAAAAAGAATAAAAAGAGAGGAAAGTACCCGCAGGCAGTAAACACACCGTTCAAATGTGGTGTTTGGGTTTTTATATACATCCAGGTTTATTGTATATTTTGTAGAAACGAATTTGACGAGGGAAGGATCACTCATAAACAGAGGTAGTGCACTGTTTATAGAACAGTAATTGCATTGCAAAGGAACATTAATTTTGTTGGGTCCTTTTTAAATACACGACCTACTTAACATGCATGTAGTAATTATATATACGAAGCATACTTACGTTTTTACAATGAATTGTTTGTGGGTTGCATTTCAAAAAAAGAAATGAAAAGAAAGAAAGAAAAAAGAAAGAAAAAGTCGCTTATTAGTTTTACTGTTGTTTAATTATTATCGAGCATTTTTGACCAGGGGTAAAGCGGCGGGAGCGTGAATCTAACCACTCACATCCATCTAGTGTCGAGGTTAAGAATGAATGGGGCTATAATTCTCCTCCCCTCATATGCTTTCATGGCATGTGGAGGATTTTATATGTACTTTCAATGTATGTGTATTACAATCCACTTTAATTCATTTAAACGGCTTAACTTAAAGACCCACACGTATAAGGCATTTTGAGCATGCCTGTTATTCACGTGGATGTTCTTCTTGAATGAATTAATCAAACATTTGTGTTAGATTTTATGTGCCAATTTTTACTAATTTTGGGAAAATCATTAATGTAATTTAATAACAATAATCTTACATGTAATGCGCAGGCCTGTATAATCCAAAGCTTTGTCCAAGGTGATGGGAGATTCCTACCAACTTTCTGATGCCCGGCTTGCAAAACATTTCAGATTAGCTGGATGCATAGAAAAGACATTATGTTACGAGCTACGAGGACACGTTTGTTCACGCTTTTTGAGAAAATGCAGCAAATAATGCATAAGATTAAAACAGGCACAATGACACTAGAGACCATGTGTTCTATAAGGCTTTTAAGAGGAGCTTAATTAGGCCAAAAAATTCATTATTAATTAGTCAAAAGCTCTGAACTGCTCCAGGTGTCTCAGCAGTCTTCCGGCTTAGTAAATTGATTGTTCGAACATTCTCTCTCCTGGCCCAGGCAGCTTGTCTTGCAGCTAACAAAGCTGATTAATGTAGGCTTAATTATTCTTCGTCTATAAACGGTGGAGTTCCCTGAGTTCATATTAAATTGCTACATCTTTTTGAAAGTCTGATAAAAAAGAATGGCGCCGGTGATTGTCGGTCTGGCAATCAAATTTGATCACATTTCACTTTTCTTGTTCTCCTCTGACGGTGAGTCTCGTGACTTAAAATACATGGCTAACAATCTTTTCTGTGCAACCGTTCGTAAATATTTAAATTTGACGTGTGACTTCCATTTGCGTTGTGTAAGATATCAGCTATTAAAAGACAGTCTAACACAAGTAATTTTATTATTTGTTTGCGTTATGTGGGAAGACGTAAAGGTCTTAGGTCGTCCGATATAACGCCAACTGAATGCACGCCGAAGTAGTAAATACGGCAGTGTAAAACAATTTTCCGTAAATTACATTCAACCTTATATTTTAATAACCATCTTTAAAAAATTAAAGTCTGTGTAGTTCATAATAATGAAAAAGGGGAAAACGCCGAATAACCAGATGAAAACAAGTGACAAGAAAGTGTAGTGTTGTGCTAAAGAAAACTCTCCTACTCTCAGCGCGAACCATGCTCAGCATCAACTAAACTACATTCGTATCCAGATCTTAAGATTCCATTTTCATTTTAATATATAGTTACACGAATATAATACATTTACTGAATAAATTTGCCTAATTTTCCCCTTTCTTTTTTTAAGCTTTTTAAATGTTAGAGATATAAATCTCCCCAAAAGGGACGGTAATTATTTAGTTACAGACCAACCAAAGTAATGTTACAATTTATTGTAAAAATTGGAAGACTTTTGGAATCCCACAAATATAAAACACGATAATAGACGATACTTTGCATTCTTATCTTCTTTTTAAATAATTGTATAACTAGCCTGATGATTGTCGATTATTGACCGAATCACGTAGCTATCTTAAAAAATATAATCGTGTTTGATTGACCACTACAAGTGCTGTTGTTGTTGTCTTTAATCGCTGGTTCCTACTCATATTTCGTAAACGTCATAGTGTAGGTATACTTAATTCGGCGACATATAACGCAATTTGTAGTTGAAAAAAGGATATAAAATTGAGGAATAAATGAATAATGTGGAAAAGTAACTTATCATGAGCTGGCATAAAATTGAAGTGTATGGGAGTCTATGGGCAAGATTGGTTTCAAAAGGTGTCGCATAATTGTTACAATATATCCGGGGTCACTGCTAAAATTTGTCTTCTTAGAAGGTGGATCAGAAGATTGCAATAGCTAAAACCCTGTCAAAGACGCCGCAGGACTCTGCCTAGGAATAGCAAAAATTACTTTCCGTTCCGACTGAATCAAGCGTCTTAAAGGTACAGCAAAAGTGAATGAAAGGTAGAAATACAGAAAAGCTGAAGGAAGGTAGGAGGAAAGGAAGGAAGATCATTAAATAAGAAATAATTTAAGGGATATGAACAGAGAAAGAAAAGGGATTTCCATGCAGAATTCTTCAAGCCTGCTATCCAACTGTATACATTTTCTTCTAGAGAAGTAGGTAATTTTATGTTATGTAGTGTGTTCTCTTTTTTGCAGTACAGGCTGTCCTCGACATCCGGGTAACCCCCGCTTTCGCACATTATATATTTCCATACACAAACAGGCTTCGTTAGGCCGAGTTTGGACTTTCGTAGAACAGCTAATGAATATGTCTGCTAATCAGAACTTGACTTCCTGCAGTGCTGCCATCTTAGTCTATATAGAGAAGTTTATTTTTGCAGTCAATTTCTTTTTGCATTTTGCCCTTATTATTTTATGAAAATTCATGAAATGCAGAAAAATAGAAGTGCTGATACAAGTGAGAAGAAGTGCAGGTCTCATTAACGCAGAACGTTTGAAATAAAGGGGAAGAGCTTCAGGCTTTCGAAAGGCGGCGAATCTTTGGCCTCAATCGAAAGCTCACGGAAGTTGAACCGCTTCACTATGTTTAACTATACGAAAATAATGAAATAATAAAACCTGTAAGACATGCTGGAAATATGTCTTGGCAGACTTTGTCTTAAACTGAAGACTGGTGGTGGATGAAATTGAGAGATTTTACAGTCATGTATTGAGGATTAGCAACAAAAATATTCCAGTGATTATTTCAATAATTCTATCTAAGGCTATTAGTTTTTATGCAGATTGGAATAAAGGTTTCGGAGAAAGGGCCGCTGACATTCCAGAACATCAGGCAAGTAAAGGCTGGTTTCGTAAGTTTCAAGAGAAGGGCTTCTTTCCATAATATTAAACGGACTGAAAATCTAGTAATGAAGGTAAAGAATAGCAAATCTTTATCTACGCTGGCGTTATTGAAAAGTGATTCTGTTCTGCTCGTTATATTTTTTATTTTTAATAGCGGAACTATTTTAAAAAGAGATGACTGCCAAAACTTACTTGGTAAAGGAGGAGAGGCCGACACCTGGGCCTAATATTGCTAACGCGGTTCAAATTGCTGTCGGTGGCGATAGAGCAGGTGACTTGAATCTCAAACCAATGCTAGTCTACTACTCAGACAATTTTGGAAATTCGAACAGGAATACCAAGTGTATACCGCCAGTTATCATGAAAAACAATTCAAAGTCCTGCGTTCTTGGAAGAATTTTCCAGATGTGGTCCTTTCTTCATTTTTATCAATAGTCTAACAATCTTGTGACAATTATAATTTTGCGTTCAAGGTAATGTTAATTTTTGGACAATGCTTCTGGACATCCAGGATCATTTGTGTTTCTGCTTCCAAATACCACGTGCGCTATTCAGATGATTCACCACTTACAGCCACATTCAAGCCGTAGTATTTGAAAAGCACAATCAACCAAGCTATGTGGGCAACCGCCAAGAAAGCTGCACTTGTACTGAAGGAAAACTGGAAGTCTATAACATATGGAATGCAATCACGAATCTTGGAAGTCATTTATTTTCTTTGTGTAATTCTCAAAAGAGCGATTATTTCTCTACAGGGTATGAACTCATTGGCTTTACTAACAGACGTAGTGTGTTAAATGGGTGGCAACAAAAGAACCTGGAGATGTAATTTAGGTTGATCAAGGTAGAATATAATCCAAGTACCGAAAAAATGTTACAGGGTCTGAGAGCGATTGATAAGAATACAGCTTGCTGCAGGTTTCTTTATCAAGATGAGAGGAAATATCAAGTTTAAATCCCTCTTGAATAATACTTGAAGAAAACTTATAAGACGCCCTGAAAATCGTCTCAGAATTTCCTACTCAGTCCCCTGCAAAATCATTATCAACAAGTCCTCCTTTCCAAATTTCGCCCTGTAACCTGCTATGAAGACATAGAGGGTGAGTTGAGGTACAGTTCTACTCTTTCTTTAACCTCGGCGCTACATGAGGGTGGGTGGTTAACGCCACGCTCCGGCATCTTTACCCCAGGAATGACCCAGTACCCGTTGTATAGGAGGCTGGGTTGGCCCCAGGACTGATCTGGACTGGTGAGGAAAACCTCACACCCAATGGGATTCGATCCCAGAATCGTCCAGCGAGTCGCCACACGGACTACGCTATTCAGGCCCACTCTTTCCAACACTATAATCAATTTCTTCAATGTACGTATTATCGCTTTAAGTTAATTGAGATAACTAGAATTTTACGTAAAATTTCTTTAGAAAATTAATTTTTCTGTCACTTTTTAATACTTAATCTAGGGTATAAATTTTTAATATTTTAACTAATCATGCATACACTGTATTAAAATCAGGCGTATAAAATCAAATATTTTCATGATAATTAAGAACTTTACAAACTTTGAAAGGAACTTCCCCCCCCCCCCCCCCCCCCCCCCATTAAAACGTGAGCTAGTTTTCGAATTTCTTACCTTCGACGTTTGCATACTTTTCTAGGAAAGCTTTAAGTACAAAAGTAGGGAACTGTCTGCATATATTTTTAAAGTAATTGTTCAAGTAAAGCCAATTTTTGTGCTGAAAATTCCAATGTAATACAATGCAACAATATATGAATTTTCCATGCTTACTAGAAATGGCACTACATTCGAGCTTTGTGTTTTCCTCCTAACGAAATAAGACTTTTCGGTATTTTCCCTGAATCCTAGCAAAGTTTCTTCTTTGGATTGTGCCTGAGGATAATGCATGAAGTCCGCATCGACGCTTCATCTTTCAGAAGATCGAGCTTCCGCATGTTATTATTGTTGATCTCAAGAAACTGAAAAATTACATCTTTGGGTTGCGCTAAAATGACACATGTTCGTGAGAAGTTTTGTAATAATTCGTAAAATTTTTCGAAGTTTCAATTAAGAAACACACAAACACATGTAACAAAAGAGCATGGCGATCTCAAAAGCCTTGTTCTTCTTTGTTGGAAAGGAGAATAAGTCAGTAACAAGGTTGGCAATTTACGCATAACATAAAATTGTTGCACTTTTGCGTAACGATTGTTGCCATGGAAAAGCAACAATGCTTTCCCTTTGTCTTTTTGCTGAATTAAGTGTAACTGTAAACAATATACAATTGCTGAATTTTGCCACGAAAATGCGACAATAGTTTCGCTCTTTTACTTTTGTCAAGCTATAAAATATTTCGTACTGTTGTGAAAAATATGAAGTACTTAGGTCTTCATGTAAAGTGCCCCATATTGTTGTCAGATTGTAAGGTAATCTGGATTTCCTACACACAATTTTATACAAGTCTGCAGCATTATATTTCACAAAAATCCGTCCAGTGGGAGCAGAATTGTTACATGTGGACAGACAGAGAGAAGGACGGACAGACAGGCATGACGAAGGCAAAAGGCGCTATCGTGGATATGCAAATGCGACCGTAAAAGGAATAAATGATCTAATCCTTGACCTGTTAGTTTATAATGTGTTTCAAAAAATGGATGTTAAGTTTATTCTTCTTCTGGATTCAGATTAACATTGGGAAAACCTTATTCCAATCACACTTTTGTGGAAAACAAAAATCAGTTAGATCAGCTGAACTGTCTTATAGATCTACAAGGCATAACTGATTGTCTGTTTCGAGTCTATGGTGTTATCAGTTAGTCTGATGGACGCTGTTTGACGGATGTCGGTGTTGCGTTTGACCCTGCAGAGGTTGTGCCAAGTAGCGACAGCAGCTGCCGTCTGGTATGAATGATGGCTTGTTCAGGGGCAGCGAGGCGTATTGCTCATCTCACTTGGCAATCAATCTCTCACAGTCAGAAAACCTTAACTTGTTTTGCGAAGTCTCCTAATAGTTTAAAGGAATACAGATTTATAAGCCAGACTACGTGGGGTGATTTACAGAAAATTCAGTAACTAGTCTGTAGGTAACACAAGCATGCAGCACACCGACAAATGTCAACACACTGACATAAAATACTGTACACTTAACGAAAAAAAGTGACAAGCTATAAGAAGAAACAACAGTTAATAATGCTGGCGTAGGGAAATGTAAATTACCCCAACACAATCTAAGAATTTTTCTTATGTATAATAAGTAATACACAATTCTCTGCATAATTTGAAACATCCTAGCTGACAACCACAACATGACAGTGCATATAAGTACAGCCGTTAGGGAAGTCTTATCAACGTTACCATCCTAAGTAATCTACAGCTGCACTTGGAATTCTGCGGAGCTGTGAAACTCAGTTGTAAGATTTTAAACTTTAAGTATTCTTACATATTTCTATGATATACGTTTTGGGTATGGTTTTTAAATTTAATCATTGTTATACACTTAAACTCTATAGAGTCTTGGTAACTATTATTTTATAAAAAAAAAATTTTTTCACTGCATTACTAACATCTTAGCCACAAGTCTGAATATGTCACAAATGGAACACAGTCGTTACATGTGATAAATTTGTATCTTACACTAAACTATAGAACAGTGATTAAAAAAAACATGCAGCACTAATATCTGCAAATTTATGCTAAATTTCTTTGCGAACTCGAAATCAATGCAGTGCAGTCGGGTTGACCCACTGGGCAAATTTCTCTTAAAGATTGCTCATTTTATGTTTATTGTTCGCGGAGAGCTAACATGTGCTATGTGCTGTACAAGGGTTTACCTGATACATAACACAACTGATTAAGAACAAACTGAGTTCGGCGAAGGAAAGAGAGTGCTTGGGAGATCTAGATGTAGAGTGGAAGATAACATGAAGTTAATTTAAAGAAACAGGATTTTAGGGTGCGAAAGGGATTTACGTGGCTCTTGAATTAGATCAAAAGCAAATGTTTTACAATTGAATTTCATGAAAAGTAAAAGTTTCTTTAGAGCTTGCAATTATAAATTTTAGAATTGTGTTATCATATCTTTCCGCGTAGTGGGTAGCACTTTACCTTATGTTCAGAAATCTTGAGTTCAAATCTCCGTTGGAAGGCCGGATACCCTGAGAGATATTTTGTGATAATCCTTTGAATTCTCCAGGTAAGCTGCTTATGTTACACCACGAATGTTGACTTCCTCATTCTTTCCAATTAATTTTCCAGCAATAAACTTATCATTGACGCCAAGAATATGAGCTACTGACGAAGTCGTTAAATAAACTATAAACACAGTAATAAGCACAGCGTTAAGTAGTTAGTTATTTGTTTAATATTGTTTGTTATTCAGTCAGCCAGGCTTTTTTTCACCTACCCAATTAAATTTCAACGTCCTGATGTAAGAATTTAATCCTCTCTCCAGAATAAATGGTTCCCGAATTTCGCTTCATTTTCTGGTTCAACACTTCGTAACAAATTGACCACATGAGCCGCTTTCGATAGCAGTTGCCTTTTCATCTATTTGTGGAGTTTAGGAAGTAACTACGGATTAATGATCTGCTTTTAGAAGCCTCGACTTTAGGAAGCGGAAACGTATCTGGAGAGGCAAAAGATATGCCAAATGTGACTGCGTTGACCACGCTGAGTCGTAAAACCCTTTCTTTTAGTTATGCCATTCTCATTTTATCTTTACCTTTATTTACCGCAGATACAAATCTGCTAATAATGGAGATTGTACAAATTATATTATAATAACTACTATTATTATAATATTATTTAAAATGTAGATAGAATTTACATGTATCTAAGCCCGTGTTAACACGCTGTTCTTATGAAACTCAGACAATAAAGAATTATACAGACCTAAATGTCATTTTTGACATTTTTTTTTCAAATTGCTGGTATTGCACTACTTAATACACACAGGTGTAACAGAACCAAAAATTTAAACACCGACAAATAACAAAGCCTGGCATTGGATATGATCTTCAGTCAATTATTTCCACGTCCCATCCTCCCTGCTTATTATCTATGTATCTTAATATTATCCTCCATTCCCTCTCGGCTTTCTAACATACATCATTTTTCTCTTACTTCCCCACCACATCCGCTCGACATGTCTTATTTATTATAGTCTCCTAGATTTCGCTATCCTAACACTACGTGCCATGTGCAATACACGGTATCATGTTCCTTTTCATGTAATATCCTATGTGAATTCATCCTTTTTAAATCAAAATATTTTCGTGGGCATTTTATTTTCAGGCACTTGTAGATTAAATTCCTTCCTCAATTTACACCTATAAAAATAAAGACAAGTACTGAAAATTTGGGGGAATTATACGATCGACCTCATCGACCAGAAAACCTAGAAGTCGAAACTGAAGGGAAGGAGATGCAGAAGAGAAATGCTCTTATATTTTGCAAAGTGAAGTGGAAAAAGTTATCAATGAGATGGGGAATAAGAAGGCTACAAGAGATGATGATGTACATGGGGATGTACTCAAATTGTTGCGAGATAATGGGCTCAGTCTAATGACACAGCTAATCAAGAACAAAATATATGAAACTGGAGAGTGGCCCAAGGATCGCATCGAAGTTACAATGATTGCCTTAAAGGAGAAGCCAAAAGCTACAAAATGCAGCGACCATCGCACAGTCAGCCTCATCGCACATACAGCAAAGATAATAGCGAAGACACTTAGCAGAAAGATTGAAAGGAAAATTGAGGCTGCACTCGGAGAAGATCAGTTTGGATTTAGAAGAGGAAAAGGAACTAGGGATGCAATTGGGATGCTAATAATAATATCAGAACGAAACTTGGATATAGATGAGGAACTATGTGCGTGCTTAATAGACTGGCAAAGGCACTGACCGTGTAAAATGGACCAATTTAATGCAGATCATAAAGGAACTGGTATCGACTGTGCGAAAGAAGATTGATAAGCAAATTGTACATGGAACAAATTGTTAAAATACGACTGGATCAAGGGGAGGCGAGAAGTGTGAAGATTGGAAGAGGAGTTAGAAAAGGTTGTTGCTTATTTAAAAAAAACCAACTAATGCACATTTTGAAAAGTAGAGTGAAAATGCGCGGTGATGATAATATAAAAGCTTGCTGTTTGTTGCCGATTCAAATTGTACAGCGAGTACCTTACCAAGGAAGCTCTTGAAAGGTTTTGAGTCTTCAAAATAGGAGGCCAAGTACTTCGCACTGTGATATATGCAGATGAGCTTGTGCTACTGGCTAAGGAAGAAACGGTGCTACAGGGCATGATTGATAGACTAATTGAAATTGGAAGATGTGGTGGAATGGAAATGAATGTGGAAAAAAACTAAGGAAATGATAATCTCAAGGCCAACATCCAAATACAGATTATGACATATCACAAACATCCGGAGAATGTGGAATATTTCAAATATTAGGGTAGCACGATAACAAATGTTGCAAGATGTACACGTGAAATTAAATCCAGGATTGCCATGGCAAAAGCAGTAGTCAACAAGAAGAAGATGACCATTCACCACACAGACAGGAGGGAAGGAGGTTCTGCCAACAACATAACACACAGATAACTGGGACACATGCTGGAAATAGGACCACGCTGCCATTAATTAATAATTATACTATAGAGGATAGTATAATATACTACTTGATTTTATTGTAATTTTTATAAGTTTTAATAATTTAATAACTTTTAGCAGCTTAACAATACCACTACTTTTACAAAATTTTATACGATGTGGTAACAAATACTGACTCACTGTTATGACGAAACCAAAGAATTGGTCTATGTAAAAACTCACTTAAAATACCCCTGATGATGGCAGAATAACTGCCGAAATGCGTATTGGGGCATCGTAATAATAAAGAAAACAGTGAAAAAACTGTCTTAGTGCATTTGTTGGTACAAATAATTCAAGAAGAAGACTCTTTTCACCAGCAAACTAGACTTAAATTTAAGGAAGAAACTAGTAAAGTGCTAAACTTGGAGCATAGCTTTTTTGATGCTGAAAATTGGACACTTCGGAAAGTAGATCAGAAATACCTGGAAAGTTTAGAAATGTGGTGCTGGATAAGGATGGAGAAGAGTAGTTGGACAGATCGTGTGAGAAATAAAGAAGTGCTATATAGAGTCAAGAAGGACAGAAATATCCTACAAACAACAAAATGAACGAAGGATAACTGGATTGGTTGCATCTTGTGTAGGAACTGCCTTCTGAAACACTATATTGAAAGAAAGATATAGGGAATGACAGAAGTGACGGGAAGATGCGGAAGAAGAATAAGCAGCTATTGGATGACGTTAAGGAAAAGAGAGGATACTGGAAATTGTAAAAGGAAGCACTAGAATTCGCTTTGTCAGAGGCTATGGGCCTGTCGTAAGCGAGATTACGTAATGAATGAATGAATGAATGACAAAACAGGGCAGTAACATTGTTTTGAGTGACTTCATGTTTATCACGCTATCGTGAATAAGGAATTGCCAGAGTTTCGGAAGGGGTTTACAAGCATTTCTAAAATTTATTCAACTAAAAATTTTATTTTAGGCCTGAAAATTAATTTTCTGTTCTCTGTATTTAATAGTGTGATGCATAAAAATGGTTTAAATAATAAGTTTTTTGAATTCTGTTTATATTCGATCTGAGCTTCTTGTAAAATAAGGATTATTCTTGACACGAGTCTAAATAAAGTCTGCCGATTACTGTAAACGTAGTATGAAATTAAGCAGATAAATGTAATGAAACTTCTCGAATGGAACCTGCCTCCAACGAAAAACATTCCGTCCCTTGCTGTTCCGTTATAGGCACGTTTCACTGTAGTATGCGACGTGAATTACAATTGTGGAGATATACAGGGGGATACACGAGTATGGTGTATTCACAGCAGTGTTGTTGGAGATTCAAGTTTTCAGCTAGTGTTTAGTAATATGAATTACATAAAGATCTTCCGGTATCATGCTATGAAGGCGCAGTAGGAGTAGACGTATAGCTCCTCTCATTTTCGATTGCGGCACGCCTCGGCAGCTTTATCATCGGGAATGACCCGCGGTATTCTTTTATAGGAAGCTTGGTGGGCCCCACGACCCGTCTGGACGGACGTGGAGAAAAGAAAGTCTTTTCCGCACCGTGGTTCAAGCCTCGAACCGTCCAGCCCTTAGCGAGTAACTATCCCGGCCCACATTATGAATTGAGCCTATAGTTATGTGAAATTAACTAACTAACTCCATGGAGCAGAATCCTTCTTGAGAAGCTAACAGGTCTTCAGCTAGTCAAGAAATTCCCCTCATTTTATGGAATCCGAAGATTCATCATCACATTCACAAGAGCCCGCCACCTGTCTCTATCCTGAGCCATATCAATGCAGTCCATGCCCCCCATCCCACTTCTTGGAGATCCATTTTAATATTATCCTCCCATCTATGCCTGGGTCTTCCAAGTGGTCGCCTTCCCTCAGGTCTCCCCACCAAAATCGTGTACGCACCTCTCCCTTCCCCATACGTGCTACATGCCCTGCCCACCTCATTCTTCTTGATTTGATCACCCGAATAATATTTGGTGATGAGTACAGATCATTAAGTTCCTCGTTATGTAGTCTTCTCCACTCCCCTGTTACCTCATCCCTCTTAGGCCCAAATATCCTCCTCAGCACCCTATTCTCGAACACCCTCAGCCTGTGTTTCTCCCTCAGTGTGAGAGGCCAAGTTTCACACCCATACAAAACAACAGGCAAAATTATAGTTCTGTATATCTAATCTTGGTTATGTGAAATGCCAATGGATATTTCAAGCAATTCGACAAGATTTTTTTTGTTCAGTTCATCAGGACCAAGCAGTCCAAGAAGAGTGTTTGACCCCGAAGATAAAAGCATTACGATCCTTGAAAGGTCAGTATCTGTTCACCCAACTGCACAGCGTAACATCCCAAATGACTTGAATCTTCGGCAAAACCGCTGAGAAAACATCAAATCTCGAAAGGTTCTTTTCTTTTTCGAAAATCTGGTCAGTTCAGCGTTAAGAAAATTTGGTGCTAGAATTCGCAGAATTTTTGCAATTCCACCAGTGAGCCTTGCTTTTCAGGTCGATACTCTTCGACTACCTGCCAACTAACACGGCTGAAACCTTCCAAATTGCTATTCCAGCTTCCTTCTCACACCCCACTACCGCCATTTCTTACTGAAAAGGTAGGAAAAGCATGGGACTTCCCCCCCCCCCCTGAACACGCGCCGTTACTTAGCGAAAAAGAAGGAAGCCGGACTTTATTTCCAGCGGTGGAGCTAGTAATCCCACAGTGTGCGAATCCAGTGACGCCAGCAAAGTAATAAGTAGGATCAGGATATTCTGACGCTAAGTACGACGTAATGCTTCGAAAACATGGAGAACGCATATGTAAAGCGGAAGCAACAGTGGAGTATTAAGCTCCACGAAACTGAAAAGAAGTCCAAGGTAATATCTAATTCTGTAAATATCACAAGGGTAAAAGTTACCGGTAAATTTGTCCCTACGAACGTCATGAGGGAACATGGGTTAGTGGAGGTATACCTCGCTCTTAACCTCAGAGGGAGGTGAGTGATCAGATTCACGCCCAGGCTACATTAACCCCGGGGAAAGACCCCTAGTGCCTACTGAATAATAGGATGGTTGGTTGGGGCATACACTCGTGGAAGTAATGCAGCAGAGAGAGAAATAAAAAGCCCTTCTTCTTCTCCTTATGGCGTTTTAACCCTATGTGGGTCTTAGCCTATTCGATGAATTTTTTCCATTCTGTCCTATCATTCACAATTCTTCTCCAGCCTCTCACTCCCATCGTCCTCATATCCTCTTCTACATCGTCTATCCATCGTTTCCGTGGTCTCCCTCTCATCCTCCTTCCCATCGGTTTCCATTCCATCACTCTTCTAGTTACCCTATTTCCTTCCATTCTTGCAACATGTCCGAGCCAGGCTAACCTTCTGCTTTTTATTAGCCTCACAATATCTGCTCCCTGTATAAGATAATCTAGTTCATGATTCATTCTAAAATAAAAAGCCCTTACATTTGTAAAACAAGGATACCGCCGTCGCCTATTCCATAGTGCAATCACTATACCGGTACTACCTAGGATAATAATACTTGGAGGCTTAGATACACAATCCCATACATATTCGTGGCGAGCACGTGGGCAACTTGACTCTAATTTAATAAGCCAATAGATTTATAACTTCCAACACTCAAATAGAAATTTTTATAACGGCAAAATGCAGCATATTCAAATGATTAAACAAAAGGGCGCAGTGGTTTAAAATGAAGTAATATAGCATAATTACAGAAAGTATAAGAGAGCAAAGAAAACCAGAAGATGAAATTCTGATCCTCCTTTACGAGGGCGGAGCATGATACAAATGAGAGAAGGCAATTAATAAGGTAACATAAGAGAGAAAGTAAAGATTACTCTAGAATTGGAGGAGGTTCTGACAACTTGGAAATTTCGAAATACCCTTGGAAGAAGTGGAATGAAATGTCGAACTAGTAAACCTTACAAGGATATAAGGAGAGCTCTGTCGCTGTTTAAGTGATAAAGCATTACAGGGATTAAGGAAAAAAAATGGCAGTCGGCACTGAAAAATGTGATAATGAAATTCAAATAAATACGTAGTTTTTCTTTCACAATATATAGAAAACAATATGTAACATTAAAAGTTTAATTACAACACTAAACGATGGAATACTGGCAGATTAAAGGAACGTAACAAGTTTACAATGAAAAACATAGTGCAGAAAGTAATTTAATTTAACTCGACCATGTACATGGCTTCTTTTGACTATGAAAAATTTATGGCTTTGCAAAAAATACAGAAAAAATATTTGACTGGTTGAATTTTATGTTAGATTACAATTAATGAAACAATAAATGACATGTTGTCTGCATCCCAATATATACAGCTCGAGTAGAATCCAGCCATGCAACAGAAGTTTTATCAAGAAAACGTCTTAGATAGGAAAGTGACTCGAAATTTAAGTGGGCAGTAGGTTGTCCCTTCCGTTCCCCGAAATGCGTGGTAAAACTTACGATCGTTAATACAGTTGAGATTACTGTATTTGTAAGGAAACTGAAGACGTAATTTAGGAAAATCGTGAAATTATGTGGCTAAAAATAACATAGTACTACCTACGGCCGGGCAGATGACAAAAAAATGTTGGGAAGTAGGTTTTGCAGCCGGTATAAGAATTACGATATCCAATCCATATAGTGGATTATAAATGTATTCACACTTAACACACGTGTGTATTTCTGTGTGTGAGTGTGTGCGTGTGTGTGTGTGTGTGTTAAATTTCCCCTCGCAATATTCCCAACACGAATAGTAGCTTATACAATGCGGTTGCATTTTATGTGAGAGAAGCTCTCCTGACGACCTCGCAAAACTTAAAGCGCGCGTAATTAAACACTTATTTTTCCCGTATGAATAAATATGAAGTTAAGGTAATGTGTTCTCGGAAGGCATAAATGTACATCCACTGTAGCGTATTTTTACCTTTAAATATACTTCCTAAACACAATGTAAATGACTAAACAACAATAATTGATATAATAATTTGCCTTACATCAAACTTTGCAAATATTAATATTTTTATACAGCGCTGTTTCAAACTAGCATATTTCAAATTGGCATTAAATGTGACGGCACAGCTTTTCTACAGTACTTACGCCGTCGAGATATGAGACTTCTACTGCGCAACAGGCATATGTGATTTTAAGAACAGGGCCACTTTCTCGTGTTTTCTGAAGTACTTTCCAGTATAGATTAAATATTTGTAAGCCATTTTTCTGCAAGCCGTTAGTAACAAGATTTCTATTGTCGAAAAAATAAGACACAGAAGAGGAATACGTGCAAGGGACATTTTCTTTCAGCTTTCTTGCCTTAGTTATCCTGTTTGCTTGCCTTTCATCCAAGAATTCTCCTGATAAAAACATTTCAATTCTGCATACTAACAACTGTTCACAAAATAAGTGGGCAAAGCACGATAGGCGCTTAGACAAGCTAACAAATATCTTCCTTTCAAGATGCTTCTTCTGAATTTCTTCTTCCACGAAACAACAATGGGCTGTGAAGCCTTACATTTCCTATTACGATATGATACACCGTATGCATAATTGTACAGGATCGACGATAAATCCGGCATTATAGTGACTGGTTACATTCTGGAAGACAGATGTTGTTCTGTTTGCTAGTGCTTTTAGATCGGCTGTGAAACATATTCACTTTTCTACCGAATGGGCTGCGTTGGCTTTTCCTCAGGGGATAAATTGGCTGGGTAATGGCACTGACCATTTGACTACAGCTAGTGTCGAGTTCATGAACGTTTAAGGCTATGTATCTTCATCCTCCTTGCGCCTTAACGATGTAGTGCTTAATTAAGCACAGAAAAAGCTCATTTGTAACCTACTTTCTCTTCTCCAAAGGAAAAGAGAGGGCTTTTGAAATTACGGTATGGTATACGGATGTTACAACGTTACCGAACAAACCCTCGACCTCTTTGGTTTCAAGAAATAACATTGTTTCTTCTCCTATCCTCCCGGCGGACGCCCTATGAAATTTCTACCCATCAGTTAACTTTCACAGTGCAGCTTAGTGATTCGGTTATTGAAGTATTCTTTCTAACCTCTAGCCATTTCTTTCAACAGCTATTTTGTTATTGTGTTAACATCGGTCATTCCTAGTTATTCTGTGCGGTGTTTATTATGTTGATTACAACTAATGTTTTAAGTATTGGAGAGAAAATACCGTCGATCACATCTGAGAATATTTTTTTATATATATAAATATATATATATATATATATATATATATATATGTAACTTGCTTACAACATGTTTCGCTCAAAATGGGCTAACGTCAGGTAAGACATAATACACTTTACTTTACTTTATCGTGTCCGGACCATTAAATTAAAGATTTTTTGCCCAGTATTGGGCTACGTCAATTACTTTTTTATTTGCAAGCCATAAATCCTCGAGGGTGCATTGGTGGGGGCAGTCCTTGCATGACAGGAGATGCTCCATATCTTGTACCTCTCCACAGCCACAATATAGATCGCCAGCGTCTGTTTTGCCCCATTTCACCATATTTGTGTTTACTGGTGCCACCCCTGTTCTAATGCGATTAAGAGATTTCCAAGTATTAAAATCAAGGAGGTGCCGATCCCAGTGGCCGTGTGTCTAAGGCGTGGGTCTTCGGCCGCTCGCTTACTAGGATCGTGGGTTCGAATCCCACCGGGGGCATGGATGTCTGTCTCTTGTGAGTGTTGTGTGTTGTCAGGTAGAGGTCTCTGCGACGGGCTGGTCCCTTGTCCAGAGGAGTCCTACTGACTGTGGTGTGTCTCAAATGTGTGTGACCATGAAACCTCGACGAAACGAGGAGGCCCAGGCCCATGTAGGGCTGTCGAGCCATAGAAAAAAAAATCAAGGAGGTGGCCACTAGGGCAAATCTGGGTGAGGGGGAAGTCTTCGGGTGGTTCAACTTGCACTGTTCCGAGGAAGCTATTCCGCGATTTTAATCTTCTCTGTGGTGTTCTGGCTCCGTAGAGTGCATGTCTCATCGACAGTTTGCTTGATTTTCTCTTATGTGTTCCGCTGCCTTCCGTCGAGATGTAGGATCTGCGAAGCCTGCCGCTCTATAAAGGTTTGGCAATAACGTTGGTTTCATACATCCTGTCACTATCCTACATGTCTCGCTCAACGAGACATGTAGGATAGTGACAGGATGTATGAAACATAATATCAAAATATACTAAAAAGAACTATTGCATTATAAGTGGTTGTACATGAGATCTCATTTTTACAGTTAACTGTTTTATACTGAGGGATATTTTCTCTGCAATAATTATTATTACCACAAGGACAGGAATCAAGTTAAAATTAATATTTTGGTAATGTATGACCCAGGATAAAGCAGTTGGTATAGTGACTATGCTACTGGCTGAGCGACTGAGGAATCGTGTTTGGATTCCCTGCAGGGACAAACACATTCCTTTCGTTTCCAAAGTGCCTAGACCGGCTCTGAGGCCCATCCAGCCTCTTATTCCAATTGTAAAGGGAGCCCTTGCTCAGGTGGAAAAGGGACCACATGTACATCTGACGGCTCACCTTCATCTAAATCCGAAGTTAAGAATGAGTGGAGCTATACCCCAGTCCCCTATGTACCTTCGTAACCTGCAAAGAGACAACTTTAACTTTTTCTTTATGTTTATCATGTCTAAGTCCCTATCCTGCCGCCTAATTAAGAAAAGGCTTGATTATCCTTTACAATATTTTCATTTCCAGAAAGGTAATTTATTACGATCATCTTCTAATGTCATGAAAATTGTCTTTTGATATTTCCCTGAAAATACGCCCTTTTGTGTTTTCATATGTCTGTTGAAATATATTCAGCTGTACATTGCGAGAGTTTTATTAATGTTTTGACTTCCCGACACACACACAAAGGGAGACATGCCATTTTGCCTCCGAGCAGCGTGGTCCATTTTGGGGAGGTTTGCTTTCAAGTCTCTGCCGGAAACATGTCACTGTGCCTCAGCTTTTTTTGTGTGTTACCAACTTACAGGAGTAAAAGTTTGGGGACAATAATTGTGTGTTTCGAAACTCACAGCTTGCGCGAGGACTTTGTCACTCTAAACAAATATCATGCCTTTTATATTCGTTCATTTCTATATTAGGTTCCTTACCTGTTTTCTGTAATTTAGACAAATTCTCAACTGAAATTTCAAGTGTATAATTATACATCATAAATTTTCATCCTAAATTTTTATTATGTTCTACAGAAAATATTAATTCTTTGTGGTAAATTTCATTTTTTCCTTGTCAGGATTCCATACATTCGCGTCATAAGTAATTTGTTGGCAGATATGAATCTAAATTTAAAAAGGAGTGGCGGAGAAAAAATGGACTGAGGAAAAATATGTACATAGGCTTTTTACTTACGTTTACGTTTCATGCAATTTGTAGCCATGCCAATAAGGACAGACACGAACTGACTCGACCCTTGCGCTCTTCTCTCCACTAACCGAATAGTTATACACATAAAGAGATTATAAAACGTAAATTCTGATCGTATTATGATTATGAACGAAGGAAATTAAATTGCATATTCAATCTAATTTTAGCAACTGCGTGGTAATTTTAGAGTTGCCTCTCGTCCCATTTCAATGCTTGTTATACATACACCCAGTCATTCTACCACGCCACCTCAATTCCGAATGGTTAACACTACAGACATCCAAACGATTTACCTCATAGAACATTTCCAAACTGTCAGTATTGTCGCTTGATTAGGTATAGCACAATGTACTATTAGAGTTTTGAAATTAGTTGGTTGAATAAACAAGAGTAATGCAATTAAATTCTATTGATTATTCTTATGGAAGAATGGGACTGTCACTTAGAACTACCGCTACTAGTGGGTCAATTGTACATCTACCTAATGATACTTGTAGAGGAATGAATTCGGAGTAATGGTGGAACATATAGGTAGAGGTCAAGGAGAGCCGAAGTACTCTTACTAGGAGAGAAGCTTATCCCAGTGTCACGTTTTGCACCGCAAATCCCACGTGGATATTGAAAATCCAGTGACTAACTGCCTGAACCGTGTCAAGGTTTGTTAAATAATTAGTCCAAAAACACGCTATTTCCATCGTCACTACCACACCAACCACCACCTTGAACTTCCTCAAGATTCGGCTCTTCTGGACCCTCTAAATCCAGTACATCTCCACAAGTTACGTTGATACATCCAGCCCCTCTCCATTCAATGCTATTTATTATAATATGTGGCTTGGTATTCTACTTGCCTTGAGTCTGTATAAAATTTTTAGCAAATTTTTTTGTACTTTTCAGTGCTGTAATACGGGCTGCAAGAATCTGGCCAGTGTTGCTTTCAGACTTTGTACATCCCTTTCCTTCAACAGACGACTCTCACTGCCATATTTCGCCTCTGCTTTCACAGTGCTATTTCAGGGTAGAATTGTCCATCTATATGTTCATGTCAAAATATTATGCTGTGTCAGTGACATTGTATTTTGTTAGGTGATTATTTGTTGCCTAGGTACGTAACTGCTGACGCGGTGAAATTAGTTATATTAATTTTAGAGTCACTTCGTATCATTTCAAACCCCTCGTATATAACAGTGACAGATGCAAGTTACAGTACAGGACAGGCAATGTACGTGTAAAGTAACACTGAGGCGCGTTCGCCTGAATGCGTATTGTTGCCGTGGAAAAGCAATAAGCCTTACTTATTCTGTGTGTGTGTGTGTGTGTGTTTAGTCTTAGTTATCCAGCATGCAATGCGCATGCGCCTTATTATATTGTCATCTGTGGTATGTCTGGCTGTACCATATTTTTCTACATTATCACATTACCGGCAGGATTTTCGGAAAAAAGGTACTGAACATAAAATGTGTGTTTTGATTTTCTCTACAGCTATTGTCTGAAACGTTTTTCATTCTAAGAAAAATCCAGTGAAATATTATCATAAATTTACATAGGTCTTCAAGTAAAGTACCCGTTATTCTTGTCAGATTATAATGAAATTTCTCGACTGGTTTTCTAAAAATCCGGCGGTATCAGCTGTCATAAAAATCCGTCCAGTGGAAGCCGAGTTGTTCCATGCGGACAGATAGACACACAGACAGACGGACGGATAGACATGACGAAACTAATAGTCGCTTTTCGCAATTTTGCGAACGCGCCTAAAACCAAGTCACAGATATGTTTTACATGAAATCTGCGCTATTTTCAGGTTTTACCAAGTGTAGAATGGTAGTTCCATACCGATGTTTCGGAACAACCTATCGGTCCCATCTTCAAGGGTCAAGAAATCCTTCTTGGAGTGCTTGACTCTTGAAGATGGTCGTCCCGAAACGTCGGCGCAGAACTACCATTGTACGGTGCGTAAAATCCCAAAAGAGCTCAGATTTCATTCACATTGCAGCAGAAACCCGAAATCACGCATGTTTTACATTAAGTTAATGCAAAGTTTGCAGCCTCGTAGCCCGCATTGAACCATGCATTCTTTCCACCAACAACCATAAAGGGAATTGTTCATATACCTAAGTTAACACTTGTAAAGCATCGCACCCGCATTCGGCAGTACGCGTTTTGAATCCCGATTACAACACATGAAATCACAACTGGTCCTTTGCAGTTCTGTTTCAGTACTTCCAGGCGAATGAAAGTTTAATGACTTTAAATAGGCGACGGTCGCTTTCTACAAGCCTGGTTGGTTGCTGTAGCTCTAAGTTACAGTCTTCATTCGACTACGCTTTTCAAACTTCATGAGATTTGCTGCAGGTATCGAGTAAAATTTTTGTGTTTTTCTCACGTTTTCCGCCGTTATAACCTCAGTTATATGGCGATCACGTCTTTTCATATCCTTGTCTATTTACATTGATGTTGTGTAATAAACGCAACTGAAGCAGTGTTTTAAACAATCTAAAAATTAATTATCTTCCTACAATATTCCTTCCTGGTCATGTGGCACGGGTGTGTCTCTTATCGCTCGATGTTAATACTGCACTGCCTTTGAAATGCAGACGAATCAGCAACTGTGATGGCTTCATAATGCCTGTATGTAAACAGAATTCAGAATATTTCAACCAGCAGAAGCTAATTATGAAACATGAAATTCACGTTGTTCCAGCAGCCTGAGCATTGCAAAGTAGAATGCCAGTAAGGTAAAACTGTCATGACCCGCTCACATTACTACTTCCTGTTTTGAATTAATTACATCCGCATTTAAGACTTAACTGTTAACACTGTGTTATATGAACGGCCAAGTAGATAATTACGTTAATGCTGTGGCGAGTAAAAATCATTATTCCAGCCAGTAATATATATATATATGCACTTCGTAGTCTGTCTTACGACAGGCTCATATCTTCCAAAGCGAGTTCCTCACACAGTGCAAGCTAGTGCTTCAGCTTTCGGTTTCCAGTATTTTCTCGGTTTCAATTATAATTACAAATTACAGACAGTAAGCCACGAGACGCCAAGGCGTTACTCCTTTTTTCAAATATGCACAGAGAAAATTTTATGCTTTTGCAAGGACTTTAAATAGGCCATTCTATTTTCATATCACTGCATTCTTTACACAAATACTTATTTATGGGAAATGTATACACAGGCACGCGAGCGCGCGTGCAAACTTTTTACCTCTCTTGCAGACAGAAAGACAGATGTCTTATAGGATATAAATTACACTTTCTAAGAATTATTAACTTCTCTAAGAGGAAGTGTGAAAAATTTCAACTTAGTGGACCTGAAAGTCAATAAATGATTCACAGCAAACCTCACACGTCCTTTCTTTGTAGTGGAAGAAATATACAAACTAGTATTTCGTAGTAAGTATTATTATTATTATTATTATTAAATTCAGAGACGTGCAATCTCCGATTAAGATGATAACATACGGAGCTACTCTCTATACAATTGAAATTATAACATGACTTATTTACTGTTAGCGTGCTCGTTAGAAAATATTTGTATGTACTTATCAGTTTGTTCTTCCCCACAGCCTAGAAACGGAACTATAATCCAGTGGGATAGGAATCGTCTAAGCGGTGTTCCCCATATCCTAGTAAAGGAACATGCTTTTCACCCAATTAGGATCTTTCCCTGAAGTCTATGTCATAATTCGCTCCTTTCACTTCCCAAGTTCCGACATTTATCTTGTTGTTATTACTGATTCTAGGAATTTAAAAAGTACTGCGGTGGCGTTGGCTGTAGTTTTTTAATAAGTAAGTTCTTTCTGAAGCCGAAGTTTGAGAAGAGGAGGGAGGGGTCACACAGACAAAAAACACACCAATGCACAGCACGCTCATTTCATGAACATTCTTTTTAGGCGTTCTTAACGAAGTAAAAACATAACACATTATGTGGAGGTTATATCTGTCCGTTTGTCTGTCTTTACATCACCCTCTGCCCTAATATCAGGGTCTAAACAGTCGGATGGAGTTTTTAGATTGTCTGTTGGTTTTTTGATTACGATTTGATGGGAAAATACGATTTTCTTTCATACTGTTATAAAAAGGCCTAAAACACATTTCACATTGGGCACTAAATGGACATTTCCATGTATACCATAAATCATTTACATACTTTGCTTCACTTTGATGTGGAAACCGTTTACCACTAGTGTTATATAGTTTTGGTTTACAGGCATATTTATCCACAATAAAGCCACGTTTTCATAAGGATGTAAAAGTCCATTTAGCGATTAATGATTTGTATTTTCATACACACAATGAACCTTGTAAACAGACGTTACTGAAATCAAATATGATAAAGTTGTGCTAAAGTTGTCAGGCATTGAGTCATAATGAAGCCATTAACACAAGACTATAATTGGACTTTTTTCCATTTAGCGTATTAACCGTTTTATAGATTTTGTCAAAATTCCACATGGCAGACTTTCATTAATTTGAATTCAGCAGTTCCCATTCGAAGTTAACCTAATACATGCCAACAGAGTCGCAGGGGATTTTGTGTATTAGCTACATTTTGAAGTAAGCCCTTTCCAGTCTTGATTGTTTTCGAGGAGGGACAACGTGTAAAATATACAAAAGCACAATTCTTAGGTCCACTTCTTGTGTCACTTAGCTCTCACCGCCAAAACGTATGTGATGCCACTTGGCTATGTTTACTGCGCACCCAATTTTGAAGATTGTGTTCTGTAAAGTTTTTCTCATAGCCTCCTCGCAGGCGCTGCTAGAATATCTCGTTAGGGAGAAAAACTGGATTCCAAAATTTCTTGTAGATCCCGTCTACTTTAACCGTTCGTACAGTTCAAGGAATTACGTCAGAGCTAATGTTTGCGTTTTTAGTTTTCCTTTTGTGTTTTCTTGGCACCCTTACATTTCCTAAACAAACTTTAAATTATGAAATTAATAATGAAAGTAAAGAGCCTTGCCATCTTGACCGCAGTATAAGTTGACACTGAGCCAGCCGACGTGCCCTGTAGCCATCTAGTACAAACATCAAATTTCAAGTTTGAGATTAGTTATTTTTTGAAGATTGACTCTTACTTGTTTGTCGTATTACCACAGCTATACGATAGGAGCGTATACTTTAACGCGCGCTGGAACTCTAACAGAACCCTCAAGGAACGTAGTTTCCAAAGTATAATTACCTTTTTTTGAGTGAAGGGCCCCGCAGCAGATGCTACGGACGCACCGCAGCCTTAAAGGCTTATTGTGCAACACTGTGATGAAGATTAGTGTTTTTTTTTTCGTTTTTCCTTGTATTGGAGCACCGGTGGAATTAAATTGACAGGGGAATACCGAAGTACTGGGGGAAAAACCTGTCCCAGTGCCACTTTGTCCACCACAAATCCCACATGGACTGAGCCGGGATCGAAACCTGGCCTCCGCGGTGATAGCCTGGCGACTAACTGCCTGAGCCATGGCACGGCCATAATTACATTACTCAGCCATGTATAAAAATTAAGTAATGAAATATTTTTTCCACATAACTCTTAGCTTAGTGCCAACTAACTTTATCTGCCTGTGTGATGTATGCTTGATGTTAGTTGACTGGTGCTGCGCTCTGTCAAAGGCGGGGCGAATTCTTGATAATGTGACAATGTAACAACCATGAAGCCAACTGGATATGATCTCCCATTTCATTAAGAATAACTGAATGAAAATACCACTGGGATACATTGATAGTATTAATTGTAACTGCAAGAAGCTGGTGTGATTTTGTGAACTGGAGTCGTGTGGGTCACCATGCGGTGTAGTGGCACGAAGTATATAAACCAGGTACGTACTGAAAAGTCGGGTTCCGTAAAAGACTGGAAATTTATTACTAGTTGAGCGACTGTCAGCTTCTAAAGAGAGTCTCTGCTCTATGGGCTTAGTTCCACGGCATATCCAGGTAAATTATACTATAGTATCTTCACACAGAGCCGATCCCAGTCGCCGCGCGGTCTAAGGTGTGCGTCTGCGGCCGTTCTCTTGCTGGGATTGCGGGTTCGAACCCCGCCGGGGGCATGGATGTCTGTCTCTTGTGATTGTTGTGTGTTGTCAGGTAGAGGTCTCTGCGTCGGGCTGATCACTCGTCCAGAGGAGTCCTACCGAGTGCGGTGTGTTTGTGTATGATCGTGAAGTCTCGACAATGAGAAGACCCTGGCGCAGTAGGGGCCGTTGCGCCATTGGAAAAAAAATCATCAAACAGACCATGACTTGTTCCTGTACGTACTTCGCAGTTCTTAATTTTCATTCTAGAATTCATCTCTGGAGGCTAGATCGTCATTGAATAAACTGAGATACAGCGTTATTAAATAAAGTGAAACAAGGTGTCATTATACAAACAAAGATCTAGCGTCGTTAAAAAAATTGAAGCGCAGCGTCGTTAAATAGAGACACAGCGTCATTAAATAAATACAGATAAGGCGCCGTTAATTAAGCTACAATGCGTCTTAGACCTTGCAGTTTTAATTCGTTGCGTAATTTGGGAGATGAAACGTGCGAATGAGCCGACATTCGGACATGACTTTCCCTCTACGCAAAGAACAAAGCATTCTGCCCCCGTTTTACTGCCCACGCCTCCGTGTTATAAGCAAAGCACTCGTCATCCGCTGCGTGAACAGTAGCCAAAGGACTGACTGACTGAAGTCCGTTCACACGCCGCAAAACGGTGGAGGTCATTGTATCACTAATGCGTCCTGTACGTGGCGATGTGGAGAAGCGTCAATGATTCATGAGGGTTACGTCATCATAGTGAATGCGAGAGGATGTCTAATTCTGAGCGCAGAAAGGAGTCAAGGCAATGACTTAAGGAAGGAGGGATGTTTAGTGTGAAGTTATTATGGTGATAAAATTATAGAGAATAAGATGAACAGGGCATGCAGCTCGCAGGTGGGCGGTGGTAAATGCACAGAACAATTTAGCGGAAAATCTCAAAGGATATGCCTCTAAAGAAGGCCCGCTCAACCTTTCACGTGTTGCGGGCAACAACAGCAAAATCTGGTTTGTATGGGGGCAACATGCAGCTCAATATACAGACTGAAGGACGAACAGGTGTACGTGTAATATGTATAAATGTACCTGCGTATTTTTCTGTACAACATATGCAATAAAATAAAGTACGGATAATAATAAGAAAAAATATTTTTAAAAATGCAATTCAAAGCCTGTGCTTGGGTGTAACTATTTTTAGCACATTTTTACAAAATTAATTGGCAATGTAATATATGTATCCTAAAATAAACAGCTCGTAAGTGTTCAAAATTAATTCGCCGTACTTTTCGGCTTGGCCAGGGAAACTGTTACGAGATGTTTTCTCATTTCAAATTTTATGTTGCCCGCGAGCTGCGAGTTGAGCGGGCCTATTTTAGAGAGGCCTAGGCGGAGGTGGGGATGTAATATTAAAAGGGAAATATTGTGTGAGAATATTGACTGCTTCCGTCGGTCTGAGGAGAGGCTCCAGTAGCTGGCATTTGTGGATAAGGTAATGAACTTTCGGCAACCATAGAATCAGGGGGAATTTTTGATTTAGTTGAGTAATTATTAGCTTAGCGAGTTGTAAGGTTCTCACAGTGGAGTAGCTGAGGATTCCTTTCGTCTGGAATATGTCTCTGCTTCAAGGGTAATCGGATCCCGACGTTTCGAAGGAACGTTCTTCGCCTTCAACGATAACAACATTTGAAACGATGGGGCCAGAAAAACGGAATAAGCTGTTAAATTCTCAAGAAGGACCTTCGTCCAAAGAGTTCGTCAGTCAGTCAGTTGGTTCATTCGTTATGTAGTAAGTTAATTACTTAGCTAGCTACTCAGTCCTTCACTCACCGTACACCTTCCTATGGGGCTGAGATCACAACCCTACGTGAAGGTATAGTTTTTGTATAGTTCTTGATAGTTGATAGGTCTGATGATGGCTTAATTGATAAGCCGAAACTAGTAGCCTGTAAAATTTTCTAAATTTTGTTGTGCATGACGGTGGTTTGGAATATATATTTGACTGAAGCACAATGGGGATGTTTTACGTGAAGATCATATGAATTCAGTATAGGCTCTCCCAGCTTACTTTTTTAAGTACATTTTAATATCACACTCCAATCTAAAGCTATGTCTTTCAAGTAGCTCTTACCTTCTGGTTTTCCACAAAAACCTCTGTGCATATCTCTTCTCCCACATGTATGCCACATGCCCCAGCCATTTCATGCCCGTTGATATGATGACCTTCATAATGTTTGGCGAGGAATACAGTTCATGAAGCTCCTATTTGTGCAATTCTACAGCCTCCTCTTTTTCATCCCCTGTAAGACCAAATACCTTCCTCAGCATCCGGTTCTCAAGTACTCTCAGCTTATGTGGTTTCCTTATCGTGAGAGACTACGTTTCACACGATATGCAAGGACAGGCAGTAACATGGAAATGTACTGACAGAAAGTTTTAACGTAAATAAAAAACAACAAGGACCTTGTCTCTTCTATAGGGTTCTAAAAACAATCTCTCATGACTGTGGGATTGAAGAAGATAAATGCACGCGAACAAATGGTTTGTGAAAGTTCCTATGTCCTTCATGATATAACTGCTTAAGAATTTCAAGTTGACAAATGAATTGCTTGAAATTGTCGAGTCAAACTTCATGTCTGTCCTTGTTGTGCTTCCTTGTTTTTGTTTCTGACGACGAGCAATGAGGCGTCGTGTTTAATGGCTGACATTTTCTCCTTACACGGTTCTGGACTCTTTATTGTGTTCTTAGCGATCATAACGCCCACGTGGCTGAAGCTTGGTGCCTTTTCCATGGACAGCTGGACAAGAGGAGGAAAGGGGATAAAATATGGGCCATAAATCCTCCCTTCTTATTAATAATATGTGTTTATTAATAGATGAAAGAACATTTATAATTTATTTCAAAGTGCATGAATAAATCAACAATTCAATTCACGTTCTTCTTTGAACAGATTATAATCTGTAACCAACCGATTGTCTATAATTATAGACATTCGGTTGGTCAAGAAATTCCTCGTGGATACAGAAGCTTACAAAGACAGATGTCTCTTGATTCCGTTGGCTTTTCTCTCCTCTATGTAAGTAACTAATTCCATAGAGCAGATTCCTTCTTAAGAAGCCATTAATTGCGCAGCTACTCAAGAAATTCCACACATTCAATTCTAAAGTTCATTACCGTTAGTTGCGGTGTTCACAAGAGTCTATTGTCTCTATCCTGAGCTAAATGAATCCATTTCACGCCCTCCTGTCCTATTTCTTTGCGATCCATTTTAATTTGACACACCCATCTACGCCAAGGTTTACCAAGTGGTGTTCTTTTTCAGTTTTCCCTACCAGAGATCTAAAGCATCTGTCTTCTCCTCAGCAGTGCCACACGTTTCTCTCTCTATGTAGTATATATAATTTATTTATATATAAATAAATTACATAATTTATTTATTTATTGTTATACATACATATATATGCATGCATAAAATATGTTCTACATTTCTTCTGTTTCTAATTTTTGAGACGATTTCCTGTACGTTTCAAGTGAAGACTAAATTTCATTACAGTATGCACTGCCTTACTTTTCATGCTCTCTTTGGACAGAGTGCTTATGAACACCGCATAATGGTGACTGCCACCGCTGCACGTAGTTGCTTCTCATTATAACCCAAGCAATCTCTGTACATTATTGCCGTATACAACTAAATATTAACACACGCAGGTTAAAATACACACGTTACATAGGTACATTATGTGACATAATTAGGAGTTCTTAATTTATTATTTAGTTATTACTTAATTTATTATTTATTAGGCTTATCTAATCGAATACCTAAATCCTTAGATGCCAATAGGACTGCAGAAAGAACACCTTGGGGACGAAAAGACAAACAGGAAGGACTATGTCTTTTACCTCGTATTTATACTGCGACTTTAGTTTTCCGGCAGCTTTACAACGCAGCTTTAACTGCTGAATTATTTATCATCAAATTAATTATGGTTGTATAAGAAGATGATATTATGTATTTGAAGGCATTCGTCTGAAGGGACTAAGAAAATCTTGTCGGGTTATTTGTATTCACCAAGATTTGTTCCAGACGTGTTAGGGTACATGTGTAATAGTCATACATCGTGAAATTATTTACAATTATCCACGATCCGTGCAGTAAGACAAGTAAACATTATATTTGAACAACTACAGGATAGTTAAATACAACAATGCCCAAACATGTGGTAAACCTCCTACATGTTTCGCATTTTTCGGCCATCTTCAAGGAGATATTCAACAAAGAAAATATTGCACATCTATGACATAACTAGCCATTACTGCATTTTCCTTTTTGAATATCTCTCTGACAATGACCGACAAAGCCCGAAACTTTAGGAGGTTTACCACTTGTTTGTATATTATTGTATCTAACTATAGTGCAGTTGATGGAATATGTTTGTTGATATGAAATTATTTTTTCCGAATTTACGTAAATAAGTCTATTATTATTATTATTATTATTATTATAAGAAGAAGAAGTAGTAGTAGTAGTAGTAGTAGTAGTAGTAGTAGTAGTAGTAGTAGTAGTAGTAGTAGTTGTAGTTTTTGCCTTAATAGTAATCAGGTCCAAGTCACGTTCTAAGAAGAATTAGTTGTTTTCTTTGTCTCTCTTCGCTCGGCCGATATTTAGTTTTTCTACTCACTCCCTGGACTTGGCTGATCAAGAAATTTGCCTTTGTTTATGGAACATAGAGATCCAATATCGTTTTCATGAGGGCCCACCATTGGTTCTTCTCCTAAGCCGCTTAAACCCAGCCGACACGGGCGACATCTCTTAGCTTTTTTAGACATACTTTAAGATATATTTTAATATCATGCTCCAGTTCAGGCTAGGGTTTTCTTACCTTACGTTTTTCCGAATGAAATGTGTTATTGCTCCCATACTATGCCCTAGTTAGCTTTGGATTACATAAGCAAGTTTGCCTCAGTGAATGTCAATGTTCATACCCAGAACCAACAGATATTCTGGTCATTTGCTTTGACTTCACTGAATCCTTTCCACAGTGTCTTTTGATTTGAATCCTTTTCGTTTATTGAAATTTCTCATTATTTTCTTTTACTGTAATTCCTAACATGCATCTCATCAAATTCATCTGAAAAATATCTTCCGTCTTAAAATTTTTCTTATACACGTTTCCTGCTGGGGAACATATGATACGTTTAGCTGTTCCATATGCCACTCTTTAAATAAAGACCTTAAACGTTTGCTCAATGGGTTTCATTTAGTAGACTTTGTGTGTTGGAGAATGTAAGATGTCATGGATACTGAAGTGCTGTCATTATTATTATTGCTGAGAGGATGATGAGAACCTTCATGTTAGAGCATTTCCGGGAGAATTCTTTGTGGTCTGAAGCAAGAAATGTACTTATACTTAGCATCGGTTCGTAGGAAACATGCAGCCTGACAGAAACTACAGTTAACTCGTTTGTCGTGGATATGTAACATGCCTTCCTTTACAGTTATTACTCACTCAGCTCATTGGACAGTTTCCTGATACTATGCAGTTTGAAGATTCATCACCGCCACCAAATAACCCATATCTTATCTTCTTCTGACCCACTTCATTACAACTGATATGCCACAACTTAAGACAGACTAAGATGGGATAACGTAGACGGTATAGTGGTTGGGCTACGGGCTGGCTGATCGCGGAATCATGGTTCGATTCCGTGCAGGGAAAAAGGTTGTCTGTTCTTTAAACGATCAGACTAGTACTGGGGCCCAAAAACCCATTTATTCATCGCCCACAGGAGGTTCTTTCTCCGGGGATAAAGCAGTCGGGCTGTGAGGCTGATCATTGACATCAATGTAGAGCGGAGTGTAATAAGAATGAGTGCAACTGTACTTTTATTCCCTCACAAGCCTTCATGGCGTGCGGATGAACACCTTTACCTTTACCTTGACTTGTAATAATTTATGCTGGAGGCGTCGGGATATCCCGTCGGTGTGGTGACTAGGCTAAGAAGTTGCGACCGAATGATGGTGGTTTGATTCCCGGCAGGGTAAGGATATTTCTTGTCTTCAAACAGCCCTGACCTGCACTACGGCATGCCCAGTCTGCTAGTCGAAGGACACCAAGGGTAAGACAGCCAGGACAGGAAGCTAATTACTCACCTTCATCTAGTGCTGAGATCAAGAATGAATGGTATGTAGTTCCATGCCGCCGTATCCGTTCAAGATCAGCACCGGAACATCTGTACATTCACCTTACTTCCCACCTATGACAAAGATATATCTTGACAAATACTAAGAGTGCACGCTGCATATTTTTGTGTTTAATGACCCTGATAATATTAAAGTGAAGTTACAAGACACGACAGTGTAATTGCAAAATAACTATTGTTTTTCGCACAGTATTAACATTGCACGAAGAAAGCGCAAGGACGTGCCTTAATTCAATCTTGCTAAACAAAACGCGCTGTCATGCGGTGGGACATATGTTACTAGCATATTCAGGGATCAAAAAGGATTATTTGAATTTTTTCTCTTTGCCCTTCATTTCTTACAGTCTTAAAATATACTCGCCCTTCCGACGTCTTCTTTCAGCATCTGTTTTTTCTCATAATAAACTTCCTTTAAAGAAACGATGAAAATGTAGAGTGAAAGAAAGGCAAACTGATGTGAAAGTTGGGCTCCTTTATTAACACTACTTGCGTGCTGTTTCAGTGATTCCATCATTACTGTTACCACAACTGTACTCCTGAATACTCACTTATGCAATCAAAGTTTCGAAGAATAGTGGTATATAACACGTTTTAACTTTCACATGCTGAGTTTCTTTTAGCAAAAATAACTTACATTTTTTCTGTAAGCGTGTTTTCCATTGTAACGTAAATATGGTTTTATTGATGGCATAATACACTGAAAGTGTTTCGCATTAATGAAGGTAAGTCGGGAGAATTTTTATGTCCAAAAATAATATTAGAATACAACATTATTTAAAAGAGGAATAGGAATATGGTTCATATCTTGAAAAGGACTAATTCCAACGCAAGAAGATTGTGGCACAATATTACTGCGCTAGTGGCAACTTGATTCAAGTACTAATTAGGACAATAGTGGGCGGAGGGGGTTGTTCAAAATGTTACAAATATATTGTGATCCTGCATTCAGTAGGACTATACTTATATTCCTTCCATTTGTCCTCAGTTTTAAATGAGTATTTTCTTTGTCTTATAAGTATATAACATGTGATGTCTGTAGCATAGAACGTCCAGGATAAAAAATAAGTTACCAGTGCTATGGGTCTTCCGTACGAAGTCAAATTTCCTGTTTGTGAGTTGAAGGCGTGACAATGTTTTCTCACACCGAAATATGCTACCCTCCTCTTTCTTAAAGTAATTATTTAAGGTTTAATTTTCCGGTTAATTCTTGCATTTGAACTTGTTTTGAATTCTTTTTGAGAGATTTTTCAATTTTTCCAGGAAAATGTTGAGGTGGTGCCTTAATATAACTGCTGGTTTAACTGTTCTTCTGAAAAGGCAAATTTTAGACACCCTAGCTTGAAATGAATGTACTATTCTGCAAAACGTGTGTTATTATTGTCCTCCGCGCACATTTACTTCGAACCTGTCTGTTACGAGCATATCGTGTAACTTTTCGCTTGAGAGGATTATATTTTTAATAGTCAATAAAATTTTCCTGTGTTTATACTGCCACATTTCCATTTCCTGACATGAGATCGCCCGCACTGCAGTGATGGGGCCATTGGTGCTGCCAAACAGGTAACGCTTTCTATATCTGGGTCATCCCGTTTCATGACATTCAATAAATAAAATAAATGTGTATTACAATAAAAACAAGTTACTTATTTAACAATACAGTGGCTACATACTTCAGCTCATTACAAAACCATTATCAGGTCTAATCAATTATTAAAAGGAATATAGATAAACCAACAACAACGCTTTTGAATGCCAACATTTGGGAAACCCCTTGGTGCTGAATAACAAGTAAACATTTTGGTCGGCAAACTATGGCCTTTATTACAATCAACTTTGGCTACGCGTTCCCAATACAGATAGCTACCCTCAGGCAAGTCTGTTCAGCACACCAAATGTTACGTAGCACGAAATGCCGATTCATATCACATGTTGGCAATTCAAGTTACGTACAAAAATTGTGTATTAATTGAAGTGTGTAATTAAAGCAGTCAACATTTAAAAAGCTTTAAAATAAACTTTAAAAAATTAAAAATTATTCCTTATGTCCACATATTAAGCCATTGAATCAATTTGTTTGTTTTTGTAGACAGCTGTCTTAATTGTAATATAGGCCTATCGGTACGTTCTATTGTACTTCTTTAAATAGAAATCAATGTTAGATATTTTTCTTACGTATTCCGTAATGTTATAACACCTTTACTTTTCGAAGATTTGTAATTCTTGATTCGCAATTCTGTTTATTCACTGTGGAGTTTTTATGTTAACATCCAAATTCTCTTTTGTATGTGTAGTGTTGTTACGTAGTGGAGTGTGTGATTTTTTTTCATGTAGTGCGTAGCCACATAGACAATGGTTCTGCAATGAGCCGAAACATGTATCTACCACAAATGAAATTAAAGTAAGTTATGCTTACTGCATTAAAACTTTAATTGAAATAATGTATGAAATTTATGTTCTACGTATAGAGGAGAAATGATACTCATTGTTTCTTATTTAATAAGAATCTTTAAAGTAAGAAATTATATTTAGTTATTGTTGAATGAAATGGAAATATGGACGTAAGTGATAGATTAATTTAGAAGGAACCAATCGTGTTTTATTTCATAGCCTTTTTCCGGCATTCGTCTGGAGGGAAGGAAGAAAACTACTAAAAATTCAGGAAGCATACGTCTGGGATTCGAATTAGAGGTAGTCACATTGTAGAGTTAAAGTTCTACCGGCCTGCTTATTAAGAAGGACAGAGCGTACAGCTGTAGGATTTTACGAAATGTCTCAGGAAATGCCTTGAATAGCTGCTCAAGGATGAATTTGTACCTTGTAATGAATCTCTGGAGGTTTTTTTTTGTGAAGGTTTCCTTAATGTACAAAAGATGCATGTTCTCTGCCTGAAGTGAACACAAACTCTACAATGCAGTTCTTAGGTAATTACGGAATACACTCCTCACTCATAGGTAATAATACTCTTCTGAAATAAGCATTCTTCTGGGAGTTTACGCAGGGTAGATTGGTAGCTTGTTAATGACGTTCTTCCAAAACATTCCGTATGTAGGTGCGTACCTACCTGTAGCCGGTAATCTTCTTGGACCGCTTGGTCCTTGAGGTTGGGACCGATAAGTTGTTCCAAAACGTCAGCAACCACTACCAATCCACGGAGCGTGAAATCCCAGAAGAATTAAATCTCATTTACACCGCAGCAGACGCCTGAAATCACAAACACCCTTTTGTTAAGGGTATCGGGGCTTCAGGAAATAAGATAGGCAGGAGGGTATGGATTTGGATTTATGTGGCTCAGGATAAGGATAATTGCAGGACTCTTATAATTACGATAACGAAGCTTTTAAGTTCCATAAAGTGCTGGGAATTTATACAAATGAAATTATTTTCAAGTTATTTCACTAGTGCAAAAATTTGGAAATGAATTCACTTGTATAAGTTTATTGCATAGAACGTGTATATTATTAAGTTTGTTGGGAATTTCTTTACTAGCCAAGAAACTATTAGCTTCTCAAGACTCAGCTTCATGGAGTTATTGATGGGGTGCTGGGGTAAAGCGGTCGGGCTGTGACTCTGAACACTGAGTTCCATCTACTATCCAAGTTACTGGAACTATACATCTAATTCCCCTATATGCATTCATTGGGTGCACAGGGAAAATTTTACTTTACCTTACACCCTCAGTTTTGTCTTCTTTCCTTAAATTAATGGTCTACATTTCCTACCCATATAAACCTATAAATAAAATGATAGTTTTATATAATTTCTGTTCATCACATCATACATTTTGATCAAGCACATAGCGTCGTGCTGTGGAGGAGGGTGGGGGACCCAGCAAGCTACAACACAAATCACAAAACGAATTTAATCTCCCTGGCTTTGAGCACTCTTGCGTCGGTCCATTGTAATGCAATTTATAAAGCAGAACTGCTGTCCAATATTTACGTTCCTCTTAGTCTGTAATGAAACGCTAGTCGTATTTACACGATCAGTTATGAATTACTCGTGCTCAAACATGTACTACAAGCCTTTTAAATTTTATAGGTTTCTGGATTTAACTTGTCGTAACCGGTTCTGGGTGCCACACTGCCTTCTATTCGGGCTTCTCCTCGGTAGTAAAGTGGCAGGGAATTGAAAATGACAACTCAGCAACATCTAGTTCCAAGGTTAAGAATGAGTGGAAGTATACCTAAAATTTTCTGCATATCTTCGTGGCATGGTGCTTACCTACGTACAGGAAAAGTTTAGGTTTATATGGATACAATTCGTCACATTTGAAATTCACTGATATTTCGCCCTAAGGGTTCTGTTCTTCTTAGTTAAATTTTATTTCCAGCACTGAAGAAAGTTGGCAGGCAAATTAATGACAGCTCACATACAAACACCGCCTTTTTCCTACTATTTTGTCACCGGAAACGTTCTGGCTTAAAAATTTATAGCTGGTTTTAAGTGTTTTGCCGTGACGCAGAAACCAATTTCCTTCCTCTCCCATCCAAATACGCAATTACTGTCAGAAGGTTTACATGTTTTTAAGTATGCTAGTTAAGGATGCTGTCAATTCCTAAGTTTATATAGCGTCGGTGACAGATGTGTGAGTATGGGGTACTGGAGGAATGGTAGGTCTATTGACAGGCAAAACCGAAGTAGGGTACTTAGGGAGAAACCTGTCCCAGGGCTAAATGTTACACCAAAATTCTACATTGACTGACCTGGGTTCGAACCCGTGCCTCCCCTATGAGGGGACCCATGGAAAAATCAGGATGATATGTTCACAAATATACCCAGTTCCATCTTAATTAGTGGGGACAATTAAAAACTTTATATAATTTCTGTGGTTTCAAGGCGGATGCTGCCCCAATAATCGTCTTCTGGGCTATACACAGCCTAACGGCACAAAGTTATGACCCTACATGGTGTAATGTACCCCAACACTCTTATTAAATTACAGACTTTTCTGGTACTAATTTACTATCATTCATTGCGTGCATTGTGCATGTAATCATTTATATATATTAATATATGCACATAAATTATATTAAATTATGTTATCAACAAACATAAACCCTCCTACATGTTTAAGCCATAAATCACCATCCTCAGGGAGACGTCATTACAAAGGAATATATAATTCACGATATATATATATATATATATATATACACCAACAACTGCACTATGATTTGATCCAATGACATACAAACATGCTGTAAACTTCCTACAAATTTCGGCCCTTTTTGGCCGTCTTCAGGGAAGCATTCAACAAACAACAGTACATTAATGGCTAGTTATATCAAATATGTTCAATAATACAGTTAAATACAGAATATTAAAAGGGTTAATTTTTTTTAAAAGTCCCTATGTCTCCTGTGGTTGTTTATATCACTATGGATGAATGCACAATAATACATCAATTTTATATGTACAAATTTAAAAGTATGTCAACATCAAACGAGCCATAATATCCATATTATTACACCTATAAATACTATTATATATTTTCCACATTGTACATGTAAAGTTGTTGCACCAATATTATATAGTTCTTTGTACTGACGTCTCCCTGAGGATGGTGATTTATCGCTGAAAGGTGTAGGAGGTTTTATCCTCTGGTAATAGTTGTATGGATACTTGACGAAAGCAATCTGTGACTGCGTAGACCTATGTCCAGACGGTGCTGCCCGTCACGACAGAAATTATCGTTGTGCGCTAATAGGCCTACACCTGTTTAAATGACCTGTCATGGTATGTGGCTGACCCAGCAATGAATAATAGTACAACGGAGCAAGTATTGGCCTTCCAATAAATTTCCCTTACTTTAAGCCTGCCGCATACAACATGCAAATGTTTGTGGTGGCCAGAAAAAAAAAAGACGTTTGTGAACAGCTATGCCAAGAGTAGAGCAAACCAAAGTAAGAATTCGCAGGGAGACAAACTTATGCCTCAATTTGATCAGGCACAAGGCCACGAAGACTTATGAGGAGTGGGTGCTTAGTCCTACAATTTGTTAAATCCGACACTAGGTGGACGAGAGTGGTCAGCTTCGACCCCCGGACTACTTTACTCTCAAGAAAAGAGAACCTCCCTCCCAGATATATAATAAATAGGAAGCTGAGTGGATTTCAGAGCCAACGTAGACTATTTGGAGCAGAGAAAGTTTACTTTTCTGTAGTCGGTTCCTGTCACCACGGCATGGCGCTTCCTCGGGTTGCGGATGGAGAAACGGCCTACCGATATGGAGGGTAGCTGCGAATATTTTGAATAAGCAGTCGCGGACAGCCGACAAGGGGTGGCCCTCCAGCTTGGGGGCTGGGCGAAGTGCTGACAACTCCTCACCGTAAAAATTACCAAGCTATGAATCATTCAACAAAGCCTCGGACCTTTAGTCGTCCATCCCCTAGCCTAACACCTCTATATAAATTTCCAGTGGCACAACGGCCCGTAGTGTGTCACGGCTTCCACATTATCGAGGCATCACGATCATGCTTAGTTAGACAAACCACACTCGACTGGACTCCTCTGGAGGAGTGATCAGCGTGACGCAGGGGCCCCTACATGACTACAAACAACACTCACAAAAGACAGACTTCCATACCCGTGGCCGTATTCGAACCCACAATTCCAGCAAGCGAACGGCCGCAGAGCCACTCCTTAGACCGCACGGCCACTGGGATCTGCAATCAGTGTACATACTGAGCTATAAAACTCCTAATTCGCAGGTAGGCCTGCACTAAAATGCCCTTGAATAAGTTATGTCATACATTTTTTTAAATTATCCTCTATTATGAGATAAAAAAAGATTTAAATTATCATTGCCTTGATTTAAACACATTGTTGTGTATAATTTAATAAGAGATTCTTATTTGCGTACGTTAAACTTATACGATAAAAACTCAGAGGTTCCTAACTTCTCGATATTTGTAATTATTAACATAAAATATTTGTACAGTGTTTTAAGAATTCTTTAAGATATGAGAGTTCATAAAGGAAGTCACACAAACAGCCCTAAAGATTAATTAGTTAAGGCCATTGCAACAGCAGTTAAAATAGATTTCACGCAGCTGCTACAGCATTTCGCAATGTAGACAACATACTAACCCGAAAACGTGGACTTTCTCCCAAGGCGTATATGAACCTAAAAACTGCGGGTTCCTACATTAATGATTATTATTCATGTTATTACTGTAGACGTTATTATCACTGTCGCGTCAGTGAGCCTATTACTGTATACTGCAAATTAAATAGTACAAAAACTGAGTAATTTTAAAGGCATAATATCCATATCACGTTTGATTAAAATTAGTTAAATCGTTAACATTTATTGGGACAAAAATAAAATCCACTACAATTCTAAACCCCATCTTTATTTATAGGATAAGGAAAGTAGTTTAAACAACAAAGTCCTTTTAAAGTACGTGAAAGTAGAATATGTAATAAATTACGGTAATGGTTTTTCCGCTAAGTATTTCTTATTACTGAGAGGGCGTTGCTGCTTTTATTATTGATAATTCGCTAATTACTGTGATTAGACATAATGATAAGTAACCAGTTCTTCATGGTATGTGACGCCGTTTGTTTCTGTATTTACTTTTGTCGTTTTTTAGCAAAGGAAATAAAGCAGAGCAGATCACTTTTAAATCAATGTACTCTGTAAACATATTTACCCAGAAAAGAATCAAAAATATTTCAGTAAATCTATAACAAAAGGTGTGAATATTGGTTATAAAATAAACCCAAAATGCATACATTTTGATTCTACCTTCCCTGTTGACAGCAGTCCGTGTATTGTGTTATCAATCATTGTGTCACTAGTTCCACCTCATGGTCATCTGTAAGATTTGACCGCCAAGAATTTGATGGAGCTTAGGCAAGAGATGCTAAACACTCGGCTACTAATTCCCTTGACATCATCTCGATTAGTTTCCGTTCTTTAATTACGGAATTAATGTCCTGTAATCTTATTTTTTGAAGGACGATCGTATAATTTGGAATAATACTGGTCAGAATCTAGGCAGTACAAAATGTTCGATGCATGGATTTCACAAAGCTGGGAGAAATGTTCATGGCGGAAAAGAATCAAAATCCACATGAAGACTTAGAAATGTCAGAGCAAGTAGAATGCTACTTTAGAACTGATACTGTATAAGTAGGTGAAGGAATTTGCTGCCTTCACAAAAAAGGGTTTTTTTTTTTTCAGATGACAGGATAAACCACGCACGGAATTCTGCTCCTCTGCACCCCTTGGGAGAAATAGTCTCAAACCCTGGACGCAAAGTACATTATCAGGCTAATAAGATCCCGACACACCCTGTACTGAACCATCTAGATCCAAAAACAGATTTGTTTAAGATTCAATTTAACAAAACCTCCCAAATAGGCCTACTCTTAGATATATTGTCAGGGTTTCTATTACAATTTTGTATTCATAACTCGAGTTCCCTCTCCGTATTACACCTTCTGCACATCGCAACATTCCTGATATTATTACACTATGTACAGCGAAGAGAGCAGTTTATGAAATTTCCCACACGAAACTACTAGCAAAATGGTATTAATTGTACGTGCAGATACACTGATGCTGTAGACACTCATTACACCATCATTACGAAAAATTATCTTTATTAGTCTTTGGAGTGTTTATGAGCGTTCAAGTCTCGGAACAAAGTTCACAACGAAAAGCGATTTTGAGACAAGTGACAGGATACTGTAAAGTAAACGTAAATCTTCTCTGTACAAGCCAGAAAAGCATATGGTGTTGGGGTATAGTCCATTGATTCATAACTTCGGAAATAGATAAAAATGAGATGTCAAATTCACAACCCAACCACTTTACGTCTAATATCCATTGAATAGAGGTGAGTAATCCCAGTGCCGGTCTAGACACTTTGGAGAACAGAAACGTCTATCGTAGAATGGATAAAATCAACGTCAAGAAAAGAGATATAAAATTAACGTATTTAATTTAGAAGAAAAAAGAATGAATATTAAGGAAAATTCAACACACAGGTAGAATTCACCCTGAATGTAGAGCCAGAAATTTGATGGACTGCAAACCATAACAAAGAATACAATGAGGATATGTGTTTCAAAATGGAAGGAGCAGTTGATATGGAACAGCCCAATAGGCCTATGCCCCTTAGTTGTTTGGTTTTGTTGATGAAGGACAAGATGTATAACCAAGGCGAAAAAAAATGTTACAGAGATATGCCACTCTTGATCTCACGTTTTGGAAGACTATTTGTAGGATCAGTCGGGCAGTCGTCTTAGTGCAGTGCCCTGAGTTGGGTGGGACAGGAAGATGCACGTTTGAATGATTCTGTGAAGACAAAGACACTTCTGTATTTCGATTTGTTTTGTGTGTCTGACGCGCTGCCTTGCGGTACATATTAATGTGGTCCAATATAACTGCAAAAACGTGATTTATAGTTGCACAATGACAGGAAACTTTAACCCTCTCAAAACTAAAGATATCCGTTCCAACCCCCTTCCTCCGCCTCCGATAGAACATCGCTTTGTTGGAAGTTTCCCAGGCTTCTCCCGCTTGTCCTTCTTTAAGGGCAGGATGAAGATGAAGATAATTGTAGAGCTTCGCTGGATTGGTATGGACAGGGAGTACCGAAGTACCAAAAAGAAAATCTGTCTTAAAGACCACTTTTTCCATTACAAACCCTACATGGATTGGCCCGGTATTAAACCCGGTCCTTCTAGGTGAGACGGTGGCGAATAACAGCCTGGTCCATAACATGGCTTCTTTGAAGACTGAAATTTGTGTCAGTTGTGTACAAAATTAAGTTTCTACCTCATACAACAGGTTCTATCTTTAATACAAAGAACAATTATTTAATTATGTTTCGTGAAATAGTCAGTGTTTTTTGTGAGAATAGCATGAACTACATAAATAAACTCGGTGGAAATTCCAGTTTGATGCAGTAACAGGCTTTTATTTTGCACCGTGACCGTGGGCTTATTAAAAATTAAATTAAATTAAAAACAAATAAACTGCACAAACAAAAATATATTTTGGACAAACCAATTACATATATTGTAAATTATTTTATATATTAACAAAGAAATCAATACTGGTTAGATTAGGGGTTATGTGTTTTGTTGTACGTATTCAAGCTTGTATTATTAACACTGGGATCCTCCCTGTAAGGAAAGCATACATGGAAGATGAAGAATTGTATGAAGTTCGTGTAACAACTCAGCTATCCTGGGATATAATTCTTAATAATTAAGTAATTTCCACCAAAATTAATTGCTGTCCTTGAAGATGGCCCTACAGGGCCAAAAACACGTAGACAGTTGAATAAAGTTGTTTGTCCAAACTTATTTCATTATGCGTGTTGTGTTGGGGTTTTAACGAATTATACACGGACTTTGATGTCATATGACTTATGATACACTTGTCCTCCCTTCAACGCTTTTTATAGATGCGAGATTTATTTTTCACAGCGATGTTGTTGAGGATTCAAGTCTTCTGGGCTGTTACGTCTTGCCGACTGATAAATTGCTACCGACGTTCCGAATATTCGTAATGCCTTCATCTTCAGGACCAAGCAGTCCAAGTACACATTCTGTTCAAAATAAAGTCTAGACTCGGGTTGCTTGACACTGAAGACAGAAGAAATATTATCCTTCGAAACGTCTGTCACCTTTTAACAGTCCATACGTCGTGGTAACACAAATAACCTAACCTTAAGCCCTGCCAAGTGTATAAATCGTCATTATTTAGCCGGAACAAGACAATGGCTTAAATAATGAAAGTTGAAGAATCGCTAGAATATTTTAAATAAATATTCTGTAGACAATATACACGTACATACCTGACTTTAAATGAGTAACGGAAGTATCAAGGCAAGGAACCAGTTATACAAATTAAATGTGTGATTTCAATACACACCATGTAGATGCCTAGGAGCTGGAAAGCGTAGTCAGTATAGCGACTAGGTACGGGTCGGACAGTCCAGGGTTCAGATCCCGTCAGGGGCAACAGATTTTATCTTCTGAAGAGCCGTTCAGTCCGATCCTGGAGACCATCCCACCTCCTACTGAATGTGTAGCGGGGTACCTTTCCCGCGGGTAAGGTGGCCGGTTCATGAAGTAGAACACTCATCCCAAAATGTTGCCGAAGTTAAGAATAAGTGGAGCTCTTCCTATATGCATTCATGGCGTGGACAGGGACAAATTTTACTACGCATATGCCGTTGTGTGATATAGTCTACTTCAAATAAAATTAATGTTCTTTGTGCAGGCACAAGTATTTCTTGAAATTCCCATTACGGGGGGCAATATCACTTCTGTTACCACTGCCCTGTTATATTATACTACAATGTGGTTATTTTTAGGCGCATTTGCGCAGTCTCGAATAGCGCCTATTAGCTTCGTCATGTTTTCTGCCGTTTTTCCGCAAGTATAAGCCCCCCCCCCCCGTCTTCTGGCGGATTCCTGTAAAATTTGCTGTTGGGGTCTTTAATGAAAATATGTCGAGAAATTATGAATTTGGTTAAAATCGAACAAAAATTTCTGAAATTTTACGTGAAGACTTAAGTAATTTTCATTTCTTCTGGCAACATAAATTCGCCATAAAAGCATTTTTGTGCAACACTCACTGTTCTTATATTGTTGACAGTGACATGTAGTTCAGCAATACACACAGAACGAAGTATTATTTTTTTATTGCAACAATGTTTATGCGAAAGTGCCACAATGCTACGTTATACATAAATTGCTTATCTTTTTCTCCCGCAGCAAGGAAAGATCCTTTGTGTATTGTGCTAGGAGTCGGTCCAGCATGCGAGGCCTGGTAAACACATTATTAACACATGGGCGGCTACTCACAATGGACCGCGATGGGAGTAGTCCAACTTGAGCTTGAATTTAAGTCAGTAGAGGACACAAAGAAGGGGTGGTGACAAAAGGTATATGTGCCTACAATAAGGTTCAACCTTCCATTTAATTTACGTATTATGATGGATCTTATTGAAAGGTAATTTAAATTCTTAAAGGAAATCGTTTTCAATGGTATTATTTACACGCTTGAAGCAAGAAATAAAGTCTGATAAGTTGAGAACAAAAGGCTTTGTTCACACCTCAGATCGACTTTCAGAATTTATAACGTCTCGTATTTGTGGCAGAGGTAGACCATTCTAACTATTTTATCTAGTTGTTTTACTTTATTTATTGTGCTGTGTAAGTGGAGTTTCATAAATTGGATGGAGAAATTCTTCTTATATTCCACGAGATAAACTTCGAGGAGTGTTCCTGAAGACAATGCAAACTGGTCGTTATGGAAAAGCACATAATGCAGAACTGAAATATTTAAACTTGTCATTGAATGGAATCCATTTAATAGAAACTGGGGCATTAACCAAAAACTTTTACGGACAGAGAATGTGAATTATTTGTTTTACTCATAAACATAATTAAATAATTACTTATTTCTGTGCCACCTTTTATCAAATTGCGTGAAATTGGGATTTAAAAAATAAGAGAATTATTTTTTGGCAACTGTATATGTAAATAAACAAGGTTGAATACATTAAATTAAACACTTCTTTGTAGCAGGGCAAATTTATTGATTGATATATTTAATATTGGAAAATAAATGCATATCTTACAATTATATGCAATATAACAAATGTTGAAATTGAATTTTTGGGGAAATAATTAGACCTTTAAGATAGGAGGAAACCGAAGGGTGAGCAAACAGCCTAATGGAATAAAGAATATAATAATTGCAGGGAAATGTTTCTCCTTGAGAAGCTAATAGTAGCTTAGCTACTCAAGAAATTCTTCTTTCCTTGTAAAACCTTAATTTTCAAGACTATTTTCACAAAACCAGCCTGGTTCCTATCTCGAAATAAATGTATACAGTAGGCATTCCCACACCCAGCTTGTTTAAATGTGTTTAAAAGTTTCTTTCTCGTTTTGGCATCCTTAAAGTTATTTTTGACAGTGATAAATATAGTCGTTAGTTTATTTAACTAAATCAGCAATTTCTTTGTTTTAGTATTGTTTAGATGCATTTCTGGAAATTAAAATTTCATTGTCAGGACTATACCTAACTGTATGTATAATATAGTCTCAGTAAGTAAGCAATTTCGTTATTTCACTAAAGTTTATTTTAACAAAAATCCGGAAAAATATTATTAGGTTTCCCTAGTTAATATGTCTATGAAACTGACGTTAGACTATTTACTTGCATCAAGCACATAAGGCAAATTTGTATTCTTGTAGGGTAGAAATAAATATCTACAGGACTGTCTGTCGTGGGTGTATAAATTTCGGAGCATGTTGTCTTCTTGTTTACTTTCTTTTTTGTGTTTATTTTCTGAAGAAAAAACAATTTATTATTTCCTTTAACTCTACATTTTATACGCTGAAATTTTGAGGTAGTAAAGAACACTGACAGTTAATAACAGTACAGCATACAAGACTCATGTTGACTGAACTAATTGGTAAAAGTGCAACTCTTTGCTTTCTTTGCAATTCATTAAATATACACCATAAGAACACATGAAACTTAAGTTGTAGTTCTTAATTAAATTAATAATTCACGTCATGGTTTATATGAGAACCCCTTTGTGACAAATGTATAAACTTCGATTTGACTTTCATGCGACCATCACGAACCATTTTAGTCTCTTTGTAGCTGTAATGCAGGCACACGAGATTTAAAAGAAATGAATTTAGCAGGTTCGAAAATGATATTAATTGACAAAACACAAATCGGCGGACCGATATTATGTTCCAATTAATGTTTACTTTGTACAAAAAAGGGCTGATAAATTGATCTATTTTACTTGTGACAGGAAGTGGAGAAATGCGCTTTTATTTCGTGCCGCAGGAAGAGCTGCTCTGAGTCACAGGGCAACATAAGTCATTTAACCTGGGATATTATTTGAGCCAAATCACACAAGCGATCAAATGAAAAATAATTAGAACTCGGTGGTCTGGGGCCATTACAGCGGGTTTAATGAAGATCCAAGTCTTCTGGGATAATCCGCCTTGTCGACTGATGAATAGTTTTGGATGTTTAGGAGGTTTAGGAGAAACGTACTCTTTCCTTCTTATAGGCCTAACAGCTCTTAGACCAGTATACATTGAGTAATATCATAGAAGACTTGATTTTTCAATAACTAGAACTCTCATAATATGAAAACCATTTGTAGGATGTTGGCAGAGATAAGGGGATATCATTACAGTGAACAGGAAGGCTTAGAATATATTACTATCTTTTAAACACAACAATAAAATTCGGTTTCCATCAATGTGGGGAAGTTTTTTAGTATTTGAGAAACTGTTGTTTCAAGTGGACTCTCTTTTAGGGAGTTAGCTGTTGAGTTCCCTCTAACTTTGAACCTTTTAGTCCACCAATACAAAGAAATATTAAAACATAAGGCATCAACCACTCTCATGCAGAGAATTTATTCCTCCTTCGATACATAAATGACACATGGTTAGCAGATGTAACACACCAGACAGCCACTTATTCACCACAGTCCTTTGAACACTTGTACCACTGTGACCCCTAGGCTTGTATCCCAGCGTAGAAGAAGTCTTTATCAAATATCTGTAATAAGAAGATGAGTTTGCGTTACGTCGGCGTGTGTTACAAATCGCTTGCCAGCCAGGCCTCCTGAAGCGGTCCGAATACAGTAACTGGAAATCACTCGTCGCCAGATCGAGGCTGTATAGAGGGTGATGGGTAACTTCGCAGCCGTAGCGCCGTAACCACTCACCAGTTTGCTTTGCAGCACGGGCCCAAGTTTTTCTATGTCTTTGGACCCTTTAAGAACCATCTGTCCGGCAAGCGATTTGAAACAGACCCAGAAGTGAAGCAAGCTATCGCCTCTAGGCTACAGAAACTTTACACTGATCTTTTGTAAGCCGATATAGTAGTCTTGGTGCGAAGCTAAGGCAAATACTTAAATATCAGCGGTGACCAGGTAGAAGTCGGATGTGCATAATCTGCTACACATGTTCCATATATACCATATCGCAGTCATAATAAATTACTCGGCGTAATTTCTTTAAATCTCCTTGAACGTGCAGAAATTAAGCAAAAGTCACGAAGAATTTATCAGGTCCTACCGGCCTTTGAGCGTGCTGGCTAAATTCCTTGAGGATCAGTGCAATCTATATGGACGAAAGTTCCAAAGTAGGTTGTATGAGATATGAATAAATCTTGCAGCGTGTGCTGAAACACTCCTTGTTTTTCTGGGAACTAATCACAAATTTAACGAGGAAGCGTCAGAATTTATGAGGCCTTCTAAATTGCATATATATGCCTATATCCTATACTATTTGTCTGTAACAAGACCTAATCCTAGGTGCATATATACAACTATTAAAGGACGTAATTTATCCAGTGATTCAAAGAGCTCTTTCCATTTTATCCAACTCAGTAGATGACTCCTCACACTTCCACTCAAGGATTGAAACAGATATACTTTCCAAAACGTGTTTTTATGAATCGAGACAATAGACAAATTCCTGAAGCCCAGTAATGTTACGTATAATATACCACAGTCAGAACTCTTTAGAATTGGCTTCTTTTTCTTCTATTTCTAAAATATCTTTCGAAATACAGTCGAACTCGGTTATAACGTCATGAAAGGGACTTAATATTTTGTGTCGTTATAAAAGAGTGTTGTTCTAACCGAGGGGTATAAAGTTATGGTTAACAGTGAGAAAATATTTGGTACCACAGAAAATCTGACGCATTAGATGAGGTATCGTATAAACCGATGTCTTTATAACCGTGTTTGCCTGTATATGATTCAGCGTACCTGGAGTCTAAGTCACAATTTACATAGAGATGAAAATATAAGTCCCTTATTCCAAGCACTACATCTATCACGTTTTCTGTGTAGCCACGATTTTATCAGTTTCCAAACCCAATTCTTCTTTAATCAGACCTGCAAACCCAGAAACCACATTTCACATACCTAGCGCAGGTCTCGATTTCAGAGTTGTGTTTTATCCCCTTCTATTGACACAAAAAGTAATTTCTCGTAATAATTCATATAAACTGATGTATTGTTCTTTTCTTGCAACCAATGAATGCATTTAAGTAAATTCAGTGCCGATTTTTAGTCTACCGCAGGCCTGCAGCTGAGATTTCCGTTCTTGAGGAATGTGGGGCCGCGTTACTGAGTTTTCGGTGCCCAGGGTTTCGAGAGAGCATGGTGGTCTCATTGTCAAGAGTATAAATGCTGTCGGACACTTCGATACTTGAAGATGAGACCACGAATTTTTCTCAAAACTGCGGAAACCCATCACCGAGTAAAGCACAGCCACGTATCACAAAAATATAAACTTATTTTAATATCGTCTGAAAGTTTAGTTGAAACGAAAATGTTTGTAATAAGGCAAAGAAGAGTGAAATTCGTCTCCTAACCGAAACAGATTAAAATGCATCAGTTATAATCTTATACGTATACATGTACGCTTTTCCTAACCTATAGATACCTAAATAGCCCTAGGTTTCTGGAATCCAAAATTTCATCTCCGCTAGCACCATAGTCAGTAATTGGACACGCTTCTACGAGATTTCTATTTACCTCCCTTGCTTACTACTCCCCTAAAATCATTTTTAATATCATCATCCCTTCTCTTTCTCAGTCTTTCAAGTGAACGTTGTCTACGCAATTCCACTAAAAAAATTCTGCACGCATTACTTTCCCTCCCTTTTTATGGGCTACAAATCTGGCAGCCGTCTCCCAGATTTACCTATTCTTACCGTACCTAATGTGGCAAGTGACACACATAAGCTTACATAGAACCAAACATTAAGAATTATCCTTCAGTTCTACTAGGCTTGAAAAAACTAGTACTGGCCTAAAGGAATACACAAGATGTATCGACTATCGACACCACTGAACACTGCACCACAATTGTGACATTATTTATTCCGTGCATTTCATCAAAATTTTCATTCATAAAACCAAAAATGCATATCTCGTATACATAGTGATACAGTATTTTGTTTACTCATACATGTTTTGACGGGACTCCGCCATCTTCACGGAGGCTCACTGAAGATGGCGGAGTTTGCCGAAACATGTAGAAGTAAACAAAAGACGGTATCATTATGTATACGAGATATGCATTTTTGGTTTTATAAATGAACAATACCACTACGAGTTAATATCTTAACACCATGTATCTATGTGTAATGTGTTAGGTTTCATGAACAGATACAAAACACGCAGCCGAAGCTACTGCCTGTACAAACGGTGCTGGACATTATTTACTTGAAGAAAAAGTACGATACTGTGAGCGAGAGATCAGTGACCAAAGCACGAAGAAGTAATGTGTCTACGATGACTGGTTTGTGGTTGTTAGAACTGGCCTGAGCTGTGACAAATGAGAAGGGGGGGTAGAAGGGGAGGGATTTATAAATCATCAAAACACTCAAGCGATATATCTTTCGGCTTTGAAGAAAAAAGGTGTTATATCCGCTTGCTGACCTGTGTTCTGAAACAATAAATACTTTTGTGCTTCTGGTTTGCTCTACAAAGCTTTCAGGATGTCACTTTACGTTTGCATGTTTAGTGAATGATGAAATGGAATGGATTTGAAAGGAAGCAGTTGTGGCTTAACTGTGGTATTTTACCGGAATTTGATTGGAGGGACTGAGGAAAACCACAAAAACGGATGATAATCAGGAAAAACCTCATGACAACTGTACCTCGGCAGGTATTCGAAAGGGACCTCTCCCATATTCAAGCCTAGAACGTGAAAGCTGCACTAAACAGCTCGGTAAATAAACAGATTTTGCGGTATTGTGTATGTTTATTCCAGAGAAGAAAGGGACTGTTACACTACGAAACTGCTTATATTAATAAGTGACCACTGAACGTCAAAACATACTCGTATATCAGTAGGTCTACGTTTCGTCCATGAGTCTTTTGGTAGTTTTTGGCCAGTGAAGAAGCTAGTGGTGCTGGCGGATGGGCCAAATCTGTACAAGGCAGGGTACGTCTTTTTTCATCCACCAATCCGCTTTCACTATCGCTGTACAAGTAACTCGCTCCTGGCTTCTGACTTGAAATGTTACCGGTCATAAACTAACAAATAGCTTATAACATACTTCACGGTAAAGCGCCTGTCTTTGCTCGCGCATAGATTCTGCGTTATACATTAAGTCTACACGTTCAAGAATAGTCAGTTAAAATGACATAGCAAATGTCTGAGTATCTGACTGTCGACGTTTCAAATCCTCTGGAATGTTAAGCCGTTTCGACTAAGCAGTACTAACCGACATTTTTACGGAATGTAGTGTCTTATCGCCAGCACGAAGAAGTCCACAAGCAGTCAAAGTACCTTTTGACCCTGAAGATGATGAAGCTACTTTCTTTCCACACGTTTTTTACCAGCCGAATAACTAACTAAATAACTAAATAATTAGCTAACTAAATAAATAAGTAGCCAACTAACTCCATGGAGCAGAGTCCTTCTGAGAAGCTAACAGCTCCTCAGCTAGTCAAGAATTTCCCCGAATTTTATGGAACTCGAAGGTTCATTACCGCATTCACAAGAGCCCGCCAGCTGTCCCTAATCTGAGCCAGAACAACCCAGTCCATGCCTCCCATTCCCACTTCTTGAAGATCCATTTTGATAATATCCTCCCATCTACCAGTCGACGAGGCTTAACATCTCAGAAGTCTTGAATCTTCAGTAACACTGTCGTAAGAACGTCAAATCTCGCATGGTAATCACCATTCAGCTGGTAAACATTTGCCTGATTTAAAGAAAAACCTATGTTACGTTCAACAATGCACGTCACGATACCATATCTTGAGCCAGATAATTTCCAGTCCACATTCCCAGCACTTATTCATATTTCTCCTTCCCACTCCTAGATTTACCAAGCGAGTTTATCTCCAGAGCTTTCGAGACTAAGATTTTATAAGGTTTTCTCACCTTCCTTATGCGTCCTACCTGTTCCTTCCACCACATTCTTGTTGACTGTCACCCAAATAATATGATGAAGAGTATATATTTTGAAGCTTCTCTTTATGCGTTCTCTCCATCCATCTCTTAGTTCTTCCCCCAGTATACTGTTCTCCAACACCATTAGTTTCGTGTATATGCTATACTTCCACCTACCATCAGGATAGTAATTGCATTTATTTTACTTTTTTGCCATATTGCCCGAAGCCTATCTCAAGGAAAAACAATTGTGACTTTTGTTAGGTAGGCATCCTTTTAAAGTCGTGGAAAGACCATTTCATGTCGTGTTGATATCATCAAAAACCAATACCAGCACAGCTTCATATACATCTCTTCTGCGCTTGCTGTATGTTACATCTCCCTCATTCCATTCTGAATGACTCTGCGTTTGATAGAGGGCCTTTAAATAATCCAGGAACCCACCAACATACGAAGCTTGTGAGGACGGATTGTATAATAAACACAGTAATCAAAACAAACCGATTGCTGGGTGGAGCACCCACATCCGTGTTAAGAGTGGAGGAAATGCCCCGCCCGTATGTAGGAGTAGAAGGCATGTCCGCAGGGTATTCTTTTCTTGTTACTGTAATAGGCTTGTTTTTTTACAGAGTGCTTCTCGGCACATCTTTAACGCACCGTTACAGGGCTTTCTTTCGTTTAGGAAAGCATCTTTGGCAATCCGGTAGGACAAATTACACTACATGCGGAGATGGTAAAATAATTTGGGAAGTATAAGCTTAGCTAAGAATTCTGGAACTTTTGCGTCGTTTTGCAGCCTTTAGATTTGGGGTTCGTAAATGCTACACTTGTGGTGTTCTCTTATAAATGAATTACAACTGACGATTTCAAGGAAACACTGACAAGTTTATTTTAAATGTGACGTTCCACTGTACAACCTAACGTGCTGGATTGTTTTTCATAGAATACCAGGGCAGCTTCAGAATTCAATTTTAGTAGAATCCTATTTGCAAAATGTAAACAAATATCTATTTTCAATGCACTCCAAAACAATCAAAATTTCCTTTCGTTTTTCGAAGAGGATGATGGGTAGTTGGGGCTACGAGTATGTGGGCTGGATGTGGACGCAGAAAGGCGCACAGGTCTTCTAGTAAGGTACCGATACTGTATGTCCAATTGTAACCACGATAGAAGTGGATCGACGATTTCTCGTAAAATTCTCAAATATTTAATTTACCCTTTCAACGGTTCTTGAATTATTATACGGAAAGAGAGAAACGGACTGTGCGATTTTTAATAGGTGTTCGGCCGGAATGCAGACTATGTAACAATGGATCATGAAGAAATATAACATAAGGTTTTGGAATGATTTAATCAGTCTTAAGATGGGGTCTAGAAACTGATTTTTGTGAATGTGGTTAGGAAACTGCTGTTTCCATAGAACGTGTTACATCTTTCGAAAGATTCAGTTCTTATATTTTCGAGAAGGACTTTTGTACGGAATGCATATTTTTTTATTTCATTCATGTCGTCTTTTTGAACATCTTCAGTGTTCAGATTATTTCTGTTTCTGTTCTTCTTTGCTGATGTTTAGAAAACCCTGGATGGGCACAGCCCGAAGGTGAAGTTCATGTAGTCTTGTTTACAGTTATATATGATGACACCTTCCGATGTTTCTTTTTGTCAAAGTTTTGCGAAATCTGGCTATCTACAACTTCACGGTAATGTTAAAATGCATAGTTGGTGAAGGCACCTTAATACGTTTTCTGAATTCAGGTAAAGAGATTTTGCTTCTGAAAGAGAGTGGCAGATGGAAGCATGAAAGTTTTTTTCCAATTTTTGTATTGCACTTGAATAAGATATAAGTCATTCTTGCTCCACAAAATTCCTGAACAAATGTCACGTTCGGCCGTATCACGAGATGCCAGGAGAAGAGAGAATTTACAGCACATGCTAGATAACAATAAGCATTTGTTGCTGAGCATGCGATCATGCGAAGCAATTTAATTACGAGTACATACGCAGGTCACGTGACCTGAAATACCTTCTCTGTCGTGGTCAGCAAAGTGGGGACCAGAACCATTGTGATACATGCAATGCACTTCTTGCCACAACGTACGTGTTACATTCCTAGAATTAACTGAATGAATCACTCAGTAAATCTTTTTCTGTTTCCATTAGTCCTCCTTCCTTTCTTTGTTTCATTTCTTCTTACATTCTTGTTTGTTTTCTTTGTTTTGTTGTTTTCCTACACTCCTTAAAGAAAGAAAGGGCTGCAGTTTTCCCCATTTTTCTCATTATGCTTTTAAAAAACACCACTTTTAATGAAATTAGGTACAAACATTATGCCATTAGAGACTTTGTAATTTTCAATTGCTTGGAATCAATAACAGAGTAATGATTTGACAGCTGCACAAATCTGAGACGCGAGGCATAACGACGGCACATAATACATGACCTTATAATGTATAGCAGGGCAAGTTCCATTTCGAATCCCGGACTTGTCACAGTAACAAGAATTTTAATTTCATGTCCTTTGTACAATTTAGTATTATTACTCGGAAATGTGTCGTTCAAAGGGCGCGGCTTAAGCATGGTTTCAAAGGGCGAAACTTTCTTAATTGGCAGCAAGGTGGCTTGTTACAAAGGGCTGAACTGACAGTTATCCCATTCATAATGTCGTTTGGGCAGCTTGGTTTCCATATTTCCAGAAGTCAAATTTCATTGATTCTTCACAGCTGTGACTTATAACCAGTCGTATGGAGTTACCATTCGGTCCAACCGCAAACAAGGTCGCACTGTTCGTAACCCTGCGGACATTCATACGGTACTCAACTTCTTGCCTTGTCCTTTGAAGCACTTCCGGAGTGACTGTCGCTACACTCGTGTCAATTCTCTCTCGCAATGAAGCAAATCTCGGATTTTCTCCGTGTAAAAAAAGATATTTTATAAACTTCCACAAAAAATCCAGTGGTGAGAGATCTGGCCTTTTTAGGGTCACGGCCTTTTTCCCCTTTTCCAATCCACCGGTTAGGAAATCAGAAGTTTAGGGCATTTCGTACCTCGTGACTGAAGTGGGGTGGAGCACCGTCCTTTTGAAACAAAATCTGACCTTCTTCTCCTTGTTCACTGCCATAAATTTGTGGAAAGACAAACAATTGTAACTTATCCAGGTAAATGTTTGCCCTATGCTGTTGTCAGCACCACGCATTATGCCACACCACACTTTAAATCCCAGGCAGTCTCGCACATGCTCACAAATTTCACGTGGCCGTTTCAGTCGTCAGATGCGACAGCTGTGACAGTTTACGTGACCACTCATATGGAAGGTTGCCCCATCTCTGAACATCACTTGCTGTAAAAATTGTAATTTTCATCATTTGCATTAAGCATCAATTGCCCATGGAGAATTCGCAACAAATATGCCCTTGCGTTTTGAAGAAACTTTATGATAAAACGTAACAACAAATATAATTTCTATATTTCTCTTCTCATAAGAGTTATTAGGTTTCGAATTAGGTCCATCACTTTCGACGACACTGTACAGTATATAGTTCATTTATAGTACATGTGAAGTGGGTGTGCTCATGTGAATAAGTGTTTTTATTATTATTATTATTATTATTATTATTATTTACTGCAATTGGGTTTTCACCCGGTGGCAGTAGTCCTTACACTAGTACACACAATACAAATGGAAATATAATATACATAAAAGTAACAATACAATACAAACTATACACAATTACAAAACAATACATACAGTAAATACAAGTACACACATTAGAACACCATTCACACATTACAAAAACATCCACACCTTAACAAAAACATCCACTCATTAACAAAAACATCCACACCTTACAAAAACACCCACACACAATACAAACAAAACACACGCACATTACAAAAAAAAAACCCACACATTAAATAATACAAAAACATCAAAACACACATACTGCAAAAAGAAAGAGTTGTTAAGCCTAACCTAAAACCTAACGTAAATGAATCAGAGTTAAAAGTAATTTCGTAACAATTTCGTGAAACAATACAGATAGTTTAATGGGGTTATTTAATGTAACTCATATTGCGTGCAATAAATTGATTACACCATATTTAATCCAACAAACTGCACAATCAATAATCATCACTTATGACCCTCCTACATGTTTCGACATCTACAATGTCATTATCAGGGAGCTGTATAAAAGACATACAAATACAGCAAATTCTGTCAAAGATGTGCCTTCATAGTTAACAGAACATTGTATTATTCGCCTCTTTGACAGAATTTACTGTATTTGTATGCCTTTTACACACCTCCCTGATGATGACCTCGTAGAGGTCGAAACACGTAGGACGGTCATACGTGGCAAATGATTATTTATTATTGATTGTTCAATTTGTTGGACTGAGTACTCTATAATTGGTCGGGCAAGTTTATTTTGTGTTAGTAACTTCGCGTTACTACGTGTCGGCACGACTTTCATGAAGGCCAAAACAAAACCCTCTGAGTTGGAATCATATATTTGGAGAGCCATTCTTTTTTTTTTTATTTGCGGTGTTGACTACGTATGGTCATTTAATTCCTGTGGCTCAGAAACGCAGCCATTGCCAGAGCCTTTTAAAGAAGGTCAGAAGCCTAAGATGTTCCTAAAAGACGCAATATTTTCGAGGAACTAAGCTTCTCAAGAAAGATTCTGATCCATAGAATTAGTTTAATTTCTAATATCGATCACACCTAATACAAAAAGAAGAATTATTGCACATATTACATACGATACGTTCCTGTAGATTATTCGTTCATAATTTGTTCGTAACGTAAACTACATTATTATGCTGAATGAATTTTTCACAGAAGACAATATTCAACATCATCGATTCCTTCAGTCTTACACCAAATGACAGAATTTGTACAAACGTTTGCTGTTCCTTTGTCGGAGACTGTGAAAATACCCTTTATCCGGGATTTGACGCCGTAATCTTGGTAGAATTTTATCTATATTTTTGAAGAACATACTGCATCCTCCAAACTTTCGGAAAATTTCTAAGAACCTACACGGCGTCACGTACTAGAAGACCGTAATATTCGAGATGTTTTACCTTGAAATGAACAGTCACAATCTCATTATTAAATTGCTGAAATTTCATTGTGTGGAAGAAAACTTTCCGTGGAACGTAGATGAATATTGAATTAGGGTGAGATATTGCTTTCACCCCCCCGCCCAGCACACACACCTTTAACTCAGACTAGATTACAGAAGCATAGAAAAGTTATTCCTTTATAGATTGAAAGAATACACGCCAGAGAGAGGCACAGAGATGGAAAGAGGAAACAAGATTATGTGCTTGGGGAAAAAATCAATGCTGCCGATATATTCCTGATGGGGAGTCTGTTATGAGGAAATGAAACAGGGCTACGCTTGCTATTTTAAGAACAGGTCTAAAAGTTGAGTTACAAGTTTTGTTGGCAGCATCATCTCCTGTATAGTGGTGTCCATCAGTTTTGCACAGAAAAATTAATTAAATTAAACGATTTATTTTTAAATATATGACTGAAAATATAAGTCATAAGTTTAGATTTTGTTCCTACAGAGCATCAACAGATTTGTCTTTATAACAGATATAAATTTGTTGTATGTGAGCTAAGAACTGAATCCTTACACGTACTTGTAATTCATATAAATACTGGTCTTAAAAATTTTAATATGCTTTATGTTTAAATTATATATATTACACGTATATATTATACTTTTGCAATTCTGTAAGTGTTTTCAACTAGTTTAAATTTTGATCAACGAAACGAAAAAACTACTGATTAGAAGGGAAAAGTAAATATATTCTGAGGTTAAACTTACTAACAGCGTGAAATCAATTTATAAAATTAATCTTGCAGCCGTACCAAGCAAGACCAGTCACCCTGTAACGTTATTTTTGCTGGCCATTTGATTTTGTTCAAGACGTCCTATCGGATTTATTTTAGTACATTACGACTGTTCTATAATTTTAAGTTTCCTTATAATGGAGCCTCTTATTCGGAGCTTCACTAAAGAGTTATTTAAATGTATATCATTCCGAAGAAGAAAAATATCTCCATTTTTCACGAACTAAAAAAGAAGAGGTAAAACTTTCTCCCTATAACAGACCATGAAGGCCCACAGCAGGAGTTTAATTATAGCTCTACTCTTTCTTTAACTTCAGAACTAGGTGGGAGGGGCAGTTAAGGCCACGCTCCGGCCGTTTTACCCTCAGCAATGGGACCACGCACCCATTGTACAGGGCGCTGGGTTGGTCTCGAAGCCGGTCTGAACGGGTGCTCTACCAACTACACCACGAAAAATCACAGAAAACAAGAGCCAAGGTAGTCAGTACTCAAGGCCACATTTGGATCGCCTACTTTTCAAATACAAGCTAAAAGTACCTGAAAGCAACATGAAATATGTGCAAGGGTGACCATCAACCAGAGAAGAGAAAGCGTCTGCGCCACCTCGCGGGGTTTATAACCGAAAGAAATAAATCTAACTTGAAGTTATTTGCACTACTAACTAATTCTAACGTCACCGTAGCGAAGAAAGGGAGCGTAATACTCGTATGCTATGTTCAATACTCGTGTTCTGCGCTACGGCAAATATATTTAATGCATTTCCCTTAAATTCTTCTTTTACTCACTATAAAAGAAATTACACCTGTGTGTTTACGTGGACTGCTCATTTTCATTAGACAAAGGATAATATTTACGGAACGCAGAGTACACAGAACTTTGCGCCTACCTTTCTCTCAAGCCCTGACCTATTTCAAACCTAAACATTCCCCGCGCTGATTCTATCACTGCATCTCGGTATACAGATAAGGTTATTTAACTGTCTGCCTATCCTAACCCTCATCTGAACGACAATTTCCTGATATATCACTTATAATCTCATGTCGTTCTGCATAAATCCATCAAAGCACGAGATTTATCGCCTGCTACATATTTTGGCCTCACTCGACAGTTCACTTTGCCTAATTGGCACTCACCTGTCATCCTATGCTCTTGACAGATTCACATGCATTGCTGTTTATTGTGATATGTAGGTTGCACCACAACAGTGTTTCAAAAGGGCATTTGGTGGCTGCTGTAATGCTCCGCCTTGAATGTGCGTGACATTTTATCGAAATGCAGGCTGTGAGTTTTCTATGTATTTTAGAGTTAAAAATGGACAATCAGATTTTAATGCGATATATACTGCTGATATGTCCCTATAACACGCCTAATTAACTACTTAAATAATTAACTAAAAAGCAAAATATATTTTGTGTGGCACGGGTACGTTCAGGATGCTCCGCCTTGAATGTGCGTGACATTTTATCGAAATGCAGGCTGTGAGTTTTCTATGTATTTTAGAGTTAAAAATGGACAATCAGATTTTAATGCGAAGTATACTGCTGATATGTCCTTATAACACGCCTATTTAACTACTTAAATAATTAACTAAAAAGCAAAATATATTTTGTGTGGCACGGGTACATTCAGGCTTTAAGTCTTCGAGGAATATTTTCTAAGCATTACTGTCTTTATTCATTCGTGCAAATACATATTCATAAGGATAGAAGTAATGTGTCATTTTGTTGTATATTTACCTGATATTAACCCACGGTATCACCAAATGTTGTATTTTGCAAAATGACTTCCTGTATCATTTGAAAATGTTGCTGCATTCATGGACACAATTTAGCTCTGGAGACAGGCTCTTTTCCCATAAATACAAAAACAAGAATTTTAATCCGATCTAGTTCATAAAATCTGATTAAGGAATAATTTATGTAATCAGTTTCTTTTTTACAGATAAATAATGGACTAGTCACACACTGATTAAATGGTAAGGGAATATATATATATATATATATATATTTCACAACTAGAAATGAAGTCTAAGTGTAAGTTCTAGGAGAAAAAAACGTGTAATATATTTTAACGTACATCAGCCAGTTGTGTTTTTAATAGTAAAAAATTAAAACAATATCTGTCCAAACACAACTAAATTCTGCTTCTTATGTAGAACTACATGTTTCCACTTATCCTAGGACATCCTCAGTTTCACAATTGGTCTTTAAGGCATATTGTAGAAGAAATATACATTATATATGTCCACAAAACTCAGTTAAAATAATTACAATTATTAAATTTTTTTAAGCTTTTAAACAGAAAGATTATGTGTGGGTAGAGGTTCTACCACAACTGTTACAAATATTATTTACTTATTTCATATCCTTCGTCATTCCAAATAGTTGCCATTGCATCATCTCCAGTCCGAGTATCTCGATGTAGATTCATTCCAAATTTTAATTTTGTAAGTGAAGTAAAAGTTACAGACATTGTAGACATTCGGAACAAATGTTAACTGCTCTGAGGTCCCGGGAAAGGGACGGCTGCCTGTAACATCAGAGAGTCTTTTGTGACGAAGTCTCTAGGAGAGGGTAGTGGTGGGATTTTGCTGGCATAGTTGCGGCTCTTCATGGCAGCGAAATTGCCAGCCTTACTTTACGTGTTCCGAGACACTGGAATAAATGCGGCTGTTCGAAAGCTCAGATCGTGAGGGCACTTCAACTCCACATACAGCGTAATCCTATCCTCATTTTCAGAGACAGGTTCTTTAAAAATATTGTAACACACGTGTATATTAAATTCCGATTTACGGGCGCCATGTTTTATCATTGTTGACTTATAATTGTAGACATTTAGATACGTTTATAAGCCTACCCTATATTCATACTATTTTTAACATATCTACCTATTGTCTATCATTAGTCGTCACCTTCAAACCGAAAACTAACAAAACAGTCATAGTGCTTTTTACCAAAACAAAAATTCCTTGCTTTTTCCACGCTTTCAGCACCGGAAAGCAAATACGGCTCCTTCCTCATTATTTTACTTGTGGCCGTTATATTATTATTGATGCACGAAATTATAAATACGCAGTTATATTGTCCTCAAGTGCCACAATATTCATTCCAAGCTTCTAGGAAATAGATTAAACTTTTGGAATTTTGAAATGGGAGACACAAAGAACTCTGTCTCCCATGGTAAAATCCAAGGCACATTTGTATCTTTCCTAGAAAAAAAAACTTAAAATTTATAAGCAGATGCTTTGTATACTGAGTTGTCTTGTTCTGTGAAATCTGCACTGCTTTAAATAGGGAATCACATGTATGTGCTCACCAAACAAAGAACTTCTTTCCATCAACGAAAATGAACAACTCCCTGTATCACGTGTTCTAAAATAACATTCTGATATCAATCGTGGAGCGGCAGCACCCTAGTGTGATTTAAAGTAATTTTCATAGATTAGTTTTCTCAACTCATAAATTATCCTAAACTTACTTGCTTCTGGAATATAGTCGCTTCATCTCGTCCCTTTTCTAGAGCCTGATTTTTATTTTCTTGGTCATCTTTAATACAAAATTTCTGTTTTCTGTCAATCCTAGAAACATTGAGCTGCACGCGTTGCTTCATAGTCTGTAACAATATGTACGAGATATATGCTAGGTCCATCCCTCATAATGCAACAACTTTGCTAAAGTAAGTGCTGTAACCTATGTTCACAATCAGAACACTGTCTATATACATACCTAAATGGCTCAAACTGTGTTGTCCTCTGTTAATAACCCAGTGAAGCACAGTCTATCATGTGAAGGTAGGCTAATAATTACTCTTATAGTCAACAGATCTCTCCACATAAAAAAGAGGAAGTTCATTACCGTGTTTACAAAGCCCGTCGCCCCTATCTTAAGTAATTTGAAGGTCTTCTTTAGCCTTACGTAGCATATACTTAGAATACTCTTATCATTATCCTTCCATTTACGGATATATCTCCAAATTTGCCTTTTACTTCGGCTTTTATGACTAAAATCTTGTATGTATTTCTCATCTGTTCCGTACCTGCTGCATGTTCCGCCCATTATACACACCTTGATACGATCAACCAAGATTTCCCTGTGAAAGGCACCACACCATAAAAGCCTACAGGAAATACGAGTACAGCTCCACGCTTGCTGAAACTTGGCACTACATGAAGTTGAATGGTTATTTTCACTCCCCGTCGCTTTACGTCTGCGAAAGACGCTGTAGCACCCATTGGATAGACGACTGGGCGGGTGTCTGTGGCATTGTTGGCGCTGGGGGAAAGAAAAGAAATTCTGCCCCTAATGGGAAACCAAATCAGCTTCCTCGAGCCACCATCTTATAGCGTAGTCAGTATTACTGACAAAGATAGCCTTGTTACAACAGACAATGTCTCTTTCTGTTAGAAACCAGTTTTACGAACGGCTTATTTGTACGATGAAGTAGAATGTGCACGACACTATAGCACCTGCACAACTGCAGTAGAATGTGCAAGACACTATAGCACCTGCACAACTGCAGTAGAATGTGCACGACACTATAGCACCTGCACAACTGCAGTAGAATGTGCACGACACTATAGCACCTGCACAACTGCAGTAGAATGTGCACGATACTATAGCACCTGCACAACTGCAGATTTAAAGAATAGGCAGGTAATGGCAGCTAGCTCATAGGCTAGTTATTTTGATATAATTACATCGATTTATAAAAGGAAGAGCAATAGCAACGTGTACTATATATTGTATATAATACTGTGAAATCTGTCTTAAAAGGAACCTGAGTATAACGAAACACTGCCTTTAACAGAAAACTCTTACAGTCCTTATCCGTACTCCCGAGGATCTGGAGTCCAGAGGAACCAAAATTCAAGTACCTGTATTAAAAGGAATCTGCTTGCAAGGAAAAAAATTTCGGTTTCATGTGGTTCCGTTGTAGGTAGGTTTACCGTACATGTATTATACACTTTATCAAAATATTGACAAAAATTTTAATAAATTTACTTTACGTTACTTGTTGGTAGGAAAATTTCTGATGTGGACCTCATTGAATTCGAATCTTACAGAAGCACACTGACGATTTTAAGAGTATATTAGGTTCTAAATATGTGTTTGTCATACGACGGGTTTAATGTTATTGATACGGTTAGAGAATCTGAATTTAAAGAGATGTAAGCCATTTAGTTTTACAAGGAAAAACCCCGTGGCGATATTAATTATAGTACATTCATACACTTTTTCATGTCAAGTAGACCCATGTCTATTTAAGCAGGCATTTCAGAACTAATAAGAAAAAATTCTCTATCATCATTACTACTAAAATATCTCGTTTTAAAAACTGGTTTATTTACAAAAAAGCATAATCTCTACCTGTAATATTAATGACTCTTTATTTATTAAGTGCTTAGTTTGAGCCCCAGCTCAGGTACCAGCTCTTTTAGCTTAGATTTTTAGTGTTATAATTTTCAGTATTTTCTTGTGAAGTAAAAAGCAATAGTTTCAAATAGACCGCAAATTTACTTTCCCTTATAGTTCCATTTCAATTATAGGCGTTCCATAATCACATCCGTCATAAAAACCTGCATTTGAGACAGCGTCATATTCATGTAGTCGTAATTAGGGCCATAATAGTGGAGTTTTATGTCTGATAAGTAGTCTGCGATCGGATAAACCTTGGAACTTTTATAACCCCAGGTTTATTAGAAACTCTGAACTTGAGATTTAAAACTTTTTTATTAAATGATCTCTTCTTAGCAACAGATAAAAAAAGAAGTTACGTGGTATAATCACACAACTTCTCCTTTGAATATATTCTTTCTGGAAAAAAGAAAGCCTTGTTCATTCATACTTTTTCATCGCCTCTTGATGGAGATGTTTTTCTTCAAACATTCTTTCAACCAACTTGTAAGAGTCGCATTTCTTGCTGGTTATGAGTTTCCCTATACAGTTCCCCTTTCTTACAAAATGTCTGACTCCCTTGGATAGAGCTCCGCTTAATTGCTGTTGAAAGAAAATAAACAGAACTCATATTGATGGCTGGAGGAAAAAGAATTAAAAATTTCATGAAATATTATGAGACACATACCATGAATTCATTGCCACAGACACAATATTGGTAAGCTCCAACAGGTAGCTCTAATGGACACTACTGGCACTTCTCCAAACGATAGCTACAACGAACACTCTATTGGCACGTCTGTCAACACATATCAATAACTTATACTGTATCGGTAAGTCTCCAAAGATAGTTACTATAACGCACACTCCATTGGCACGTCTACAACTCGGTGATATTTCATTCATTCATACTGTAGTCTGTCTTACGACAGATCCGCAGCCACTTCCAAAGGAAGTTCTCCACAGGGTGCGATCTAGTGCTTCCTCTTTCAATTTACAGTATCTTCTCTTTTCCTTAAGGTCATCCGGTAGCTGTTTACGTCTTCTTCCTCGTCTTCCCGTCATTTCTGTTCTTCTCTCTAACTTTCCTTTAATCACGTGTTTTAGAAGGCAGTTTCTACGCAAGATGTGACCAATCCAGTTAGCCTTTCTTCTTTTTATTGTATGTAGGACATTCCTCTCCTCCTTGACTCTGTGTAATACTTCTTCATTTCTCACACGATCGGTCCAACTAATCTTTTCCATTCTTCTCCAACACCGCATTTCAAAACTTTCCAGATACTTCTGATCTACTTTTCGAAGTGTCCACTTTTCAACACCATACAAAGTTATGCTCCAAATGTAGCACTTTACTAGTTTCTTCCTTAAATTTAAGTCCAGTTTGCTGGTGAAAAGAGTTTTCTTCTTGTAGAATGCTGCTTTTGCCATGGCAATTCTGGATTTAATTTCACGTGTACACCTTGCATCACTTGTTATCATGCTACCCAAATAACTGAAATATTCCACATTCTCCAATTTTTTTATCTATCATAATTTTTATTGGGTAGGTGATATTTATCTACTCCAAATTCATTTTATCGGGTTTTAAATATTTCAAAATTATTTACACTAACTGGAAATTCAAACTGGGGTCTGAAGTTTACTCCAACGTTTGTCCCAACATATATTCAAAATTTGCTTTTCTAGTATTGAATATTAATTGAAACTGCATTTCTAATAACACAAATATTTTTCATTATTCTTCTTTCATGGTAACGTGTAAGTTGTAGTTTGAAAAATGCAAAGAGTTTTTTTTTTTAGACTTTCCCAGCGGGGCAACTGTGGTATTCGTGCTTCTGGAGTACGGTGCCCCGTCACTTGGTAATTAGATCTCGAACCTTCAAGACCCTACATCTTCTCGAAGCGTCGGGAACCTATTATTAATTGACACGGCGTCGTATCCCAAAAGCACGGATATACTAACCAGATAAGATTTACATTTTGAAAGATGATATGACAATTTTTTCTTTACTGCTAATCTTTTAAAACATTACGTACATTCTGAATAGAAAGATTAATATTTCTAAGCAGGATATCCCGTGCAGACCCTGGAAATTATTAATTATTTTATTTATTATATTATACAAAACAAAAGTATTGCGCTGTTTCAGCCATGGTTAGTTTCTTTAGCGGGCTTTCAAATGTTATTTAGATTCGAATGGTGTGAAAGGGTAATTAAGTACTGGGAAATAGGAAGTATCGGAGAGGAAGTGACCACAGCATTTTGAAAGATCGTTGCCGTGAATAATAAGGGAAGGCTGTGGTTCCCTAGGTATTAATTATCGCTTTCTCAACTGCGTAGGTTTTACAACATCGGATAAGAGGACCACTTTAAATGAGTAGTCGGAATAAAGATGGAAAGAACATCGTGGATTTTTGAAGATGCCATCCTAGGTTTTGTATAGAGGGTCTCAGGAAAACCACAAAAATCCTTCGTTAATCTAGTTACTAGTCCCATCGTGATTCAAACGAAATTACAGATGTAGAGCTTTCTGCTATGTAAACATGATCATTGGTCTGGGATATGTGTTATGATGATCGAGAGCGAGTGACACATGCGACATCACGAAAGCACGGACAAAGACACTTCACTTACAAAACGTACATGACTTGCTCTACTCCCCTGTTCTTTCACACGTTCAACTTGCTTCACGACCGCACACTGGAACTTTTCTCCTATGTATTCATTCTGTTCAGCTGTCGGGGATTTCCTTCCTCGCAGCCCTTATAGGAGAACTTCACTTTAATTGGGAAAACACAAACCCAAAGTTTCTCAGGGGGCAGAGACCAAAGGAAATTACAAAGCTTTCCTAAGCTTCATGACTCCTCCCCTTTGGTTCTTCCAGCTTCACGGATCTGAAATTTAACCAGCCGATCTCTACACAAAGATGCATGCATGCGGGGTCGTAGACAAACAAATTTGAACGTCCCGTCATGAGGTATTTGCGGGATACCATACACGTCACTCGTCAAAACTCCTTCGTCTAGCAGCAATAATAATAGTGGTCAGTGCTTGGATGGATGACAACTTGAGAAAGCCACATGCTTAAAGCAGCAAAATTAATTGTGTTGTGATTTTGGTGGGTGACCAGTCAGCTCACAGAACACCAAGATTAATGTACACCATACAATTCGTAACATTTAGCCTTATTCCTTACTAGTTATAGTGACAATTTGTTATACAAATAATTTTACATGAAAACATCTGATATTAATTTTCGTCGCTTTAATTCCTTTACTTCAAAATAACATGTCGTTAATTTCCTGTTGATGTACATAAGTCCTCGGATACCTTTTGAGGCCCTTTGATTCTATTAATTCAAAACAAGTAGGTAAAACCCGCTATAGCAATGCTATTAACACTACACAGACTCAGAAAATACTTTACTGCTGTTTCATTAAGTACTGACAGCCCCAAGGATATATTTTACGTAATTCACAGATATTTTTAAGATAATCCGTTCCAGAGAAAATCGAAAAAATCCTATTTGACTCTTTGTAAAGTAACAATTATACTTGGTGAACCCAGTGGTCGCGCGGTCTAAGGCGTGGGCCGCTTGCTTGGATTGGGGTTCGAATCCCGCCGGGGCCATGGATGTCTGTCTATTGTGAGCGTTGTGTTTTGTCAGGTAGAGGTCTCTGCGACGGGCTGATTCCTCGTCCAGAGGAGCCCTACCGAGTGCGTGTGTGTCATTGAGTGTGATCAGGTGCGACAATAACCCTCTACACCTACAATGAATAGGTAGAAATGGTCAGAATAAGAAAGAAAGATAGAAAGAAAGATTTATTCTCGTATGTGACCCATGAGAGCAAAGTAGACCAATAAATACCTCTAATATATTACACAATTAGAAGCCTTCAAGTAGTTATGGCAATTAAAAGGCGGTGAGACAGGGTCGATCTTCTTAAAGTATTTATTTTACACATTTTGTATAAAGAATACTTTTTTTCAAGGCGCAACAGCACCTATTGGGCCAGGGCTTCCTCACTGTCGAAGTTTTACGATCACACTCAGACACACCACACTCAGTAGGACTCCTCTGGTTGAGTGATCAGCCCGACACAGAGACCACTACCTAACAAAAAACAACACTCACAACAGACAGACATCCATGCCCCCGGCGAGATTTTTTCCTTTGATCCATTTTGTACTTTTAAATCCTTCAGTCCTTCATGTCACTTTATGTTTCATACTACTGTCCTTATACAACAAACACAACACAAACATCAACATCCATGCCCCCGGCGGGATTAGAACCCACAATCCCAGCAAGCGAGCGGCCGCAGACCCACGCCTTATAGACCGCGCGGCCAATGAGATCGGCTGCAAAGAATATACCATAAACAAATAATAGATAGAATTGTATGAATACAGGCATGTACTTTAAAACAAAGCTACTTAAATTATGTTATTAATTGACGCTTTGTAGGGGTTAATTTACTGAAGCATTTGTTTCCGGATCATGTGTTTTCAACATTTACATTTCACACATTAGTAAATAGCAGACCACTTTAAAGTACGTACAGTAAAATGGTAACCATCAAAGGATGCAAAATAACAAAACTAAATATAGTAATGTTTTTGAAGCGCATAATTTCGGTTTTGCTTTTATGTACTACTGATTTATTCGCTAAACCCATTGTCTGAATGATAAAGCAGTGGAACTGAATACATATGTACTGCGAGGACCTGACTGCTGTGAATGTCGTAATAGGCTATTCTGAATACATATGTACTGCGAGGACATGACTGCTGTGAATGTCGTATTAGGCTATTCTGAATACATATGTACTGCGAGGACCTGACTGCTGTGAATGTCGTAATAGGCTATTCTGAATACATATGTACTCCGAGGACCTGACTGCTGTGAATGTTGTAATAGGCTATTCTGAATACATATGTACTGCGAGGACCTGACTGCTGTGAATGTCGTATTAGGTTATTCTGAATACATATGTACTGCGAGGACATGACTGCTGTGAATGTCGTATTAGGCTATTCTGAATACATATGTACTGCGAGGACCTGACTACTGTGAATGTCGTAATAGGCTATTCTGAATACATATGTACTGCGAGGACATGACTGCTGTGAATGTCGTATTAGGTTATTCTGAATACATACGTACTGCGAGGACATGACTGCTGTGAATGTCGTATTAGGCTATTCTGAATACATATGTACTGCGAGGACATGACTGCTGTGAATGTCGTAATAGGCTATTCTGAATACATACGTACTGCGAGGACATGACTGCTGTGAATGTCGTAATAGGCTATTCTGAATACATACGTACTGCGAGGACATGACTGCTGTGAATGTCGTATTAGGTTATTCTGAATACATACGTACTGCGAGGACATGACTGCTGTGAATGTCGTAATAGGCTATTCTGAATACATATGTACTGCGAGGACATGACTGCTGTGAATGTCGTATTAGGCTATTCTGAATACATACGTACTGCGAGGACATGACTGCTGTGAATGTCGTATTAGGTTATTCTGAATACATACGTACTGCGAGGACATGACTGCTGTGAATGTCGTATTAGGCTATTCTGAATACATATGTACTGCGAGGACCTGACTGCTGTGAATGTCGTAATAGGCTATTCTGAATACATATGTACTGCGAGGACATGACTGCTGTGAATGTCGTATTAGGTTATTCTGAATACATATGTACTGCGAGGACATGACTGCTGTGAATGTCGTATTAGGCTATTCTGAATACATATGTACTGCGAGGACATGACTGCTGTGAATGTCGTATTAGGCTATTCTGAATACATATGTACTGCGAGGACATGACTGCTGTGAATGTCGTAATAGGCTATTCTGAATACATATGTACTGCGAGGACATGACTGCTGTGAATGTCGTATTAGGTTATTCTGAATACATATGTACTGCGAGGACATGACTGCTGTGAATGTCGTATTAGGCTATTCTGAATACATATGTACTGCAGGACCTGACTGCTGTGAATGTCGTATTAGGCTATTCTGAATACATATGTACTGCGAGGACATGACTGCTGTGAATGTCGTAATAGGTTATTCTGAATACATATGTACTGCGAGGACATGACTGCTGTGAATGTCGTATTAGGCTATTCTGAATACATATGTACTGCGAGGACATGACTGCTGTGAATGTCGTATTAGGCTATTCTGAATACATATGTACTCGCAGGACATGACTGCTGTGAATGTCGTATTAGGCTATTCTGAATACATATGTACTCGAGGACCTGACTACTGTGAATGTCGTATTAGGCTATTCTCCATTGTATTTATAATGGGTGTTAAGGAATGGGTGACTTAGCCTTAAACTGACGTCACAACATGGAACTTGAGAAACGTCGGATCAACATCGTCCTGTACCAGTAACCGCAAAGACAAATTAAGAAATATTTAATTTATGTAATTAATTCTGCTGCAAGTTGAAGAAGAAAATTGGACCCTTCCCCGCCCCCCATTACACATCTCCTTTTCCTCCACCACCATAGTTTTTGTACAGCCAGTACGCGTATTGTCACTGTGCACATTATTTCGCAGTTCAGATGATTCGAAAGTTTCTCTCCTAAACTATCATTATGGCCGCGCTTCTCTGAAGGTCCATGCTATGCAATTTACTGCCCATAATGCTCAGTAGCCAAATCCAGAGAAACTCAGAGCGGGCAGGATTCATCACATAATATTCATAGGTGATTTTATGAGCACGGAAAATAGAAACAGAATATTTACGTGACTAACGTGGTAGCTGTATATCTTTGTGCTCTGATACAGAGTTTGTACAAAAGCATTGTGTTCCTAGCTCTCAGTGACATTGAGTCATAAGGATATTACGTGTGATATTACTAGCATGTTTTTACAAAGGGTAGTAACTTCTTTCGCCTCTCTGTTCCTGACTGTCACTTCAAAATTCCGCCTTCTCATTGCAGCAAATTTATCTGGCTGTATGTGTATATATATATCGTAAAAATTGTGGGGTGTTCAGTACGTTTTGTTTAATTATATTTTTTTCCCTATGGCTCAACAGCCCCTTCTCGGGTGCCTAGGCCTCATCATTTCGAGGTTTCATGATCACACACTTTAGACACACCACAGTCGGTAGGACTCCTCTGGACGAGGGACCAGCTCGTCGCAGAGACCTCTACCTGACAACACACAACACTCACAAGAGACAGACATACATGCCCCCGGTGTTTTTTTTTTTATGTCCGGTCCTTGATCATTTGTACTGTTTAAATCCTTTTCGTCCTTCATGTCATTGATTTCCATATACGTCTTTACACAACAACAAAACATCCATGCCCCCGTGGATTTTTTTTTTTTATTAATTCCTGTTTTCCCCTTTGTCCTTGATGTTGAAGTCCTTTTGTTCCCCATGTACCTTATGTTTCATGCTATCGTCCATACATCAACACAACACAAACATCCATGCCCCCGGTGGGATTCGAACCCACGGTCCTAGTAAGCGTGCGGCCGCAGACCCACGCCTTAGACCGCGCGGCCACTAGGATCGGCTGTTTAATTACATCTAAAGCCGTAAAGCGTGGGGATGAAATGTATTGGGCATAAAATATTTATTTACTTTGTACGTAAGTACGTACAAAGTTTGCATAGCATATTTGGGCCCGATAAATGTTTTAAAGAGTGACGCTCAGAGTGGCTTCGGATAAGCATGTAGATTGCAACCACCTTCAGTCTGCTTTCCTTCCGAATGCTGTGGACTGTGCTTGTCGCCTTTCTGCTCATGCAGAACGATCACTCATGGAGTAAACATCGGATGTCACAACCTTCGGTCGCCACTACATCAAAAACAGAGATATTGAATACTGTAAGATATTTGGAGACAGCCTTTTATATTTTAACATTTTATGTTTTAGCACATTACATGTATTTTAATCTGAATAATTTTAATGATATGGCGCATAGATTAACTGTTCTTAAAAGCTAATTTATATTTACCATTTGCTGAAGTACTACACTGTGCTTATGTCTTTGCAATATTGTGGCTCCCTGACGATGGCTACGATACGTAGCCGAAACATGTAGTAGCGTAACAATTGCTTTGTGCAGTAGTTGAAGTAAAACTTGTACGTGTAAGGTAACTGTACGGAATATGAGTAACATTAAGGCCAACATTACATTACTGCTGTTATTAGCAGCAATTTCTGAACTGTGTACGCCTTCGACTACAAGATTTGCTCTGTTTGTGATATTAGTCTCAGCCTCGAAGTGTGTATTTTTTTACCCATGCCTAAATTGCCGGGTTATCTACACTGTCTTCATTGTGCATACTACGACTCCTCAGCCACCTATACGCCATATTTCTAAATTAAAAAAAAAAGGAAACACACTTAAGAGTTTATAAAAACTCACATGTAAAGCAACTGCACGGAATATGTATAACATTAAGAAACAGACACTGTTACACTCTTTGTCGTAGTCTTACTTATTGTCGCACGATCTGAAAACTAAAGCTGGCAACTATGTTTGCAGCGTACAGGTGTACTGTAGGCACCAGTTGCATTCCCGTTGGCTGGTTATCTCACTCCGCTGGTAGCTGTGTGGCTGCAGTCCGATATTACGACGCTCTCACACACAAGGCAATAACACGCATACACGCAGTCCGGTGACAGCTGTTGCGGTCACCGACTGATTCCCACTGATTCTGGTTCTGTGCGTTGGCTCTGCTGTACTGACTTCTTAACTTGGTGGGGTCCAGACGTTTCGGTAGGTGATTATTCTTGCCAGGCGTATCTTCAGGGCCTTCTTCTTCTTCTTCTTCTTCTGAAATGGGCATCACTCTTTCACCGCTCCTCAGGGATGTTCTTCTTCTTTTCAGGAGGTTTTTTTTAGCTTCGCAGTTGGGTTGTCATACCATTAGATTTCACAGACTTGTTTCTGGCCTCTTCAGAATCGTCGAGCCCCAAAGTTGGGCATCCATTTAGGATTTTCTATAGCCCTCTAGTTCTCAGCCAGTAGTTCCCCTCTTGATATCAGGAATAAGTGGTTCATCACAGACACATGAAACCTTGTATAAATAATGCACACAATATATAGCAGTTTAACCAAATGTTTTAATAACTACTCTTTTCCTTGATTTATTATAGTTATTTTTCAAAACGATTATACAGTCATTTCCTATTATTGATGGTTATGGCACCGAATATTTTTGTCACTTCAGTGGTGTATTGATAGTAATTTCACCGTACTTACTTTGTCCGAATATTGAAATATATAATTTTTAAAACCAATTTCGCTATCAGAATCACTGTAATTCTTTTTTTAAGTAATACAGTATAAATTTCTATTTATGAAATTTAAACTGTAATTGACCAAATCGGAGTGACTCAAATTCACGCTTTCACCTAGCCAAGTCCACATGGCTTCTCCCCTTGGTGTCTGTAGGCGGTAGCTGGTGTCCCGGTCACAATTCATCCCACTACTTGAATTTTTTCACAGTTCCCTATTAGCTAACTCTTAATTTCACCATTTCTCAACAGGCCCGAAAAATTAAAATTTTGAACTCCCTCATCTTTGGCTACTAATGACATAATGTTGTCTCCCGTTCCGTAACTCGTACAAACGCCATGTAAGCGTCCTACTGGTTTTTGTTAATGTGCGAGCGTGGCTAAAATAGCATGCACCCCGCAAGATTTCAGAGATCCAAAAACTGTCAAAGTCATAAATTTCGATTACCCCAGAATATTCCAAAACCCATCATTTTTGACATTGACAAAATGGAACAATTACTAAGTTTCTTTGCTACCCGCTAACCCCTAGTCTATTTCCTTATACTATCCCTACCTTCCTTCAGCTGCTACTGCCATAACACTGCTGTCGCACTAGCCGGATGTCCTGATTATCTGCCATTCATACAGTTACGCAGTGGCCTCAATCTAACTTCTTTCAACACATCTACCTGATATAAACCTTTGATGGTACTATAAACAAACACTTTCCGTGAAACGGTTATAAGGTTTACATGCACTGCATCTCTTCATACCAACTTATAAACAAATTTGGCAAGTGTGGATAAAATTCAGTATTACCTGCTCAACAGCTATTTTCACAGCAATCATTTTAACTATGCTCAAATCGTTACATGCGGAAAGACGGAGTTATCACATAGACATGGCAAAGAGTATAAGCACAGACTTGTAACTTTTATTACGGAAGACTGTCGTAAATTGAAGTTTAAGGTGTTAGATTATTATATACGTAACATAATCTAAGAGGAGTATCCTGTTTCCATCGCCGATCTTAGTGGCCGCGCCGTTTAAGGCGTGGGTATGCGGCCGCTCGCTTGCTGGGATTGTGGGTTCGAATCCCTCCAGGGGCATGGATGACTGTCTGTTGTGTTTTCTTTTGTTAGGTAGAGGTCTCTGCGTCGGGCTGGCCACTCGTCCAGAGGAGTCCTACCGAGTGTGGGGTGTCTGAGTGTGATCGTGAAGCCTCAATAATGAGGAGGCCCTGGCCCACTTGGGGCTGTTGCGCCATGGAAAAAAAAATTGCTTCCCTCCTTAGGGAAGTCAAAGAATCCACCCTGAATATGCAGCCATTACCCTTCTCCGAAATAAACCGTGGAAATGGACAGTACGCTTACTCAGGTAAGCCTGTAAACCATTCTACACGGTATTATAGCCCAAAAGACTGGGATTCTTCATGAGCACAGCGATGACAACTTGAAAGCTAAAATTTTAGTGTTAACAACCAGCCGTAAGACTTTGTCTTGAGCCAGTTGAAAAAAGCGCACATTCCTTGTAATCTAATTAATTAAGATACGTAATAAAGTTATTATATCTTCTCACCTTCGCTAGGGTTTTGCACGTGGGTCGATCACACGACGTTTTTCGAAGAAAACTTCGTATCAATTTCTCAGTTTTCAAATGCGTGCTTCATATTCCTCTCATCTCATCCCACTTGTTTTGAATGTCCTAATAATATTGTTAAACTGTAACGTATAGATCTGTTTATTATACCATTTTCTCTTCTACTTTCTCTCTCTCGAGTCCAAGTATCCTCGCAAGTACTGCGTCGAATTCCACCCTATATTTGTTTCTTCAACTCAGTTTGATAAAACAAGTTCATGCGCGCTTAAAGTAGAGGGTATGTTAAATTACCAAATCCTACATTATATGCGGACGAACACGAAAAATTCCGTGTTACATAGCCCCTTTTACTACAAATATATCTTGGTGAACTACTAGACTAGAATCGTGGAAGTATCACAGTAGACAGGCATCCTTGGAAGTTCTATAGTAAAAAATGTAATCGCCATAAACAATAAATCAAGAGAAATAAATGACGCCTGAAAAATGACAAAGCAACAACTCAGATTGATGAATAATTGAAATGGGGAGTAAGAATTCTTAGTTACCAAATTAAAGAGAAATGGTAGATGAAGGAGTAAAGAAAAACATAGCAAGGAAGCATGGAAGAAGTGCGACGGACAAGAAAACGAATTGTGAGAGAACCCAAATGACAGTTCTCCACCCCCTTCTTAGTTCCTCCGTCAAAGAGTCACTCCCTTCCGTCTTAAAAATCTCTTTAGAAATCCAAGTCATTTCGTCCCTCACTGACAACCCTTGTGTTAATATTTTCCAAATAAAGAAACCTGTCCTCTTTTTTAACTTCTATACAAATGTGGGCACAAATACTCATAATTAGAGGGTTCTTGTGGAGGGGGGGGGGGCGAGTGGGGACGAGCAAGTAGGAGGCATGTGTTTCGTGGAGCTATAAAATGACTTTGCCCTAAAGCTGTTTGCAATGAATATTTGTATTCAGGAGGTCTAAAGTTAAAACTGCCGATTCCGGTGGTCTTACGGTCTAAGGCAAAGGTCTACGGCCGCTTTTTTGCTGGGATCGCGGTTTCAAATCCCTTTGATTACATGGATGTTCTTCTCTTGAGTTTGCTCTGTGTTGTGTAGGTAGCGCCCTCTGAGACGAGTTGATCACTCGTTCAGAGGAGTTCTACATTGTGTGTGTGTGTGTGTCTGATTGCGTGTGATCTAGACACACCAAAAATGAAGCGGCCTATACCCCATTTGGGCTGTAGCTCCACAAAATTTGAAATTTCATTGCGAAGAACTGTGGTACTAACTGAGATTCTTTGTGGATTGTCACAGCCGCTCCAGGCACATTTTGAGGCAGACCGAGACCATTTCCTTCCACGTCGTTTCTATTCATTATCACTCACCATCCTACCATTAGGAGCCATATAAATTTAGTTATTTTGAAAATCCTTAAATCGAACACTTATAAATAACTTACTTCAATTCATTTTTTCTTTTTCGCGCTCAGTTTAATTCAACATACTTATATTTATTAGGATACGAATACTTTTCAAGTGCAAGAAAAGAGTATCTGAAAAGAGAAAGCAGCAGGATTATTAATTATGTACAGCATATATAACTTGAGAAAAGCAATGGAATGGATATACAATTGCAGCCGGAAAGCGCATTAAGTAAATACACTGCAGAGAACTGTAGGGTACATAGATGTAAGGATAATAATAAAATTGTCCGATGGTGTGGAAGTGACGATCACTTATGATGAGTAAAATGGCTCTTCAGGTTCCTTAGGGTTGCGGGGTGGGGTGGGAGAATGTATTCTTGACTACTAGCGCGACTATTCGATCTTATATCATGGAGTTAGAAAATAAATATACTTTTTAAAGTGCCGAAGGGCAGGAACATGCAGATTATATATTAATTACGGTAAGCGTTATTCATTTATTAATTAATAGATTATACCTGTGAATTAATCGTAGCGCCACGGGAAAAAATGCTACACTAGTCGTGAATTTTTCTGTCCCAGTCGCCCTCTATAAAATAAGAAAATTAAGTAAAATTATGATATTACTCTACTGTCTCTCTGTGTACCTGTGTGAACAACACTTTTCAAAGTTTCAATAAATTTATTGCTTTTCACGAAACTTGGTATGGACGACATGCCTTTGGATATTATCGGAACTTCGTACCACTTAGTTCGTCACAACAGAAAATAAAGTGGGGTACACGGACTTGTCACTTCAGTTACAATGCTGAATGATATGTAGTAACTTATCTTCGAAAAGCGTAACACTTATGCTACGGTGAACCTTTTTTTAGAATGCGAAATAACGAATTGGCGGCTGCGTGTATATCATATTAGCTTTGTGTGTAGCGAAGATGACTAATATACAATTCGAATATGCGAGTTAGATATGTAACTTCTGTTACGGAGATGGGTCATAAATATTTACAAATCGTGAGTGAAGGACTTTGTGCGACAAATTTACAAACGTGGCGATGGTGCGAAATTTTTAGGTTATGCGTCGAAAATGAAAGGTACATAGGTTTACAAGTTCCCCGAATAATACGTAATATTGTCTTCCCTGCGGCAGAAGCCTGAAATCTCGCAGATACGATATTTATTTGTTTGCTATCGCATTATATACTTGCAAGAGATCATCTCTTTAAAGAGCTAGCAGCTTTAATTTCTTTCTTCCTTTGTAAGTTCTTTGACCTAATCGAATGAAATGACGCGTCTGTGTTCTTGCATTCATAAGCGATACAAGTGTCAAACTTGAACTTTTCTCCTTTACGTCACACCATCTGTTACCGAGTGATACGGGCATGAATATCAGCAGTAATTTACCGTGCTAGTGAAAGTCTAAATATATCACCGAACCTCTCGGCGTAGCTGATTAACTTCATGTACGAGATTATATGTTAATAAAGCCACTGTCACGAAATTTCTCCGCCCTTTATGGAATACGGTTTATTAACGTGTTAATAAGACTCCGCCAATGGACCGTATTCTAAGCCAGAAGAATCCTGTCCATATGTTATACAGGGTGATCGAAAAAGTCACGCAACCCGAAGTTTGATAAACTTCACTTTATATTCACCGTGCATCTTTTTATAATTGAATAATTTTTACCAACAAATGCACTAAGACAGTTTTTTCACTGTTTTGTTTATTATAAGGACTGTTATGACATAACCAAAGAATTGGTCTATGTAAAAACTCACTTAAAATCCCCCTGATGATGGCAGAATAACTGCCGAAATGCGTATTGGGGCATCTTTATAATAAAGAAAACAGTAAAAAAACTGTCTTAGTGCATTTGTTGGTACAAATAATTCAATCCGAAGTTTGACATTTTGTACCAGCTAGGAATGAGTGCGATGCAGTTGAATTGGTGGTTTAGTATGTTGATATGACTGTGCAGAAGCTGTGTCACAGGTCACGTGTCCTGACGCCATCTCAGCAGTGGCTTTAAAACCGTGCATTACCGACATGTCTTTTTTCACAAGCGCGGCGTGATTTTATTGTTGAACACTATCGTCAATGTCATTCCTATTTGAAATGCCAAGATGATATTAGGAGTGCCTTCCCGAAGTCTCAAGTGCCAGAGAAGTCAACAGTATATCGTTCAGTAGCCCGTTCTCTTGAAAAAGTTAGTGTCAGTGATCGAACAATTCCTGGTCGCCTTACAAATGACGTTGTTGTCGAAAATATCCGACATTTTTCGTTCAATCTCCACGAAAATTTCAATTTTATGATAAAAATGTTAACTATATTGGAATATTTTTCTTAATTTTTATTTTTTTTTTTCGGTTGTGCGACTTTTTGATCATCCTGTACATTACTTCTTGAAGATTAATTTTAATATTATTCCCCTATCTAACCATGACTACTACAAGCAGTTTCTTCCCTTCATATTTATGATTAAAATTTATGTGTACACTTATCCCTCGCTTTTCGCGCTTTCGTACTTCGCGATTTCGCATATTTGCGGGTTCGCCCAAGAATAAAAATACACCACTCTGACCCTTCAGTGGATAGGAGCAACAAAATTATTCGACAACTCGAATAGATCTTCGAACCAAACCGCATGGTTTTCCAGGAGCTGAAGGAAACAAAGAAGCAGCTCGTATCTCAATATTTCTGCAAAGAAAATAAAAACAATAAATATACTAAAACTTTTTTTTTGGAGGGGCCTTCAATTATACGCAAATTTTCCTTATACGTGTGGGTCTCATTTTCTCAAGCGTCTCATTTATTCAGTCCAGTTCTTCCTGCCTGGTTTTATGAGCCTAATAACATAAGTTGAAAATTACAAATTACGTAATCGCGTAATATCCTTCACTTTTCATACAACAGGATATAAAGGCAGTACGCGTACCTCTGTATATAGAATGTGCCGCGACGTAACGGCCATGTTTCAGGAGCTTGTTCTACAGGTCATTTGGAGCCAAAAATATGTACTAAACTATTGTATGTTCTTGGCACCTTTATCAAGTTACACGCTAGAGAAGCGAGCTAGCACTGCTGTAACTTGATCGAGTTCTGGTAGTACACTGCCTTCGCTAGTGGCTGTGTTGCGTTGTAGTGTGGTGGGTTAGTCAACATGCCTAACACTTTTACAAATTATGCCGTTGTTGTGGCATCATTAAGGAAAATAAGCAGCCTATCGATGCCAATTCCGGTAATGTCCTATCTGTAACTCTTCTATTTGTAATACTTTTGCATGGCTTGACAGCCCTAGTGGGCCCACACCTCTTCATTTTTCAGGTTTCGAGATCACACTCAGACACACCACACTCGGTAGGACTCCTACAAACGAGTGATCGGCCCGTCGCAGAGACCTCTACCTGACAACACACAACAGAGTTTGAAACTGTAATCCCAGCAAGCGAACGGCTGCAAACCCACTGGGCGACCACCGGGATCGGCATTTATAATATTACTTGTAATAATTTCATAAACTTTAAAAATTTCATTTAAGTTTAAAGCGCATTCGCTAAATTACGAAAAGCGACTATTAGCTTCCTCATGTCTGTCTGTCTATCTATCTGTCCGCATGAAAAACTCGGCTGGAACTGAGGGATTTTCATGAGATTTGATATTTGAATTTTTTTTCTAAAATCTGTCAAGAAAATTCAAGTCTTTTTACAGTGTGATAAGTATAAAGGACGCTTTATACGAAGAACTATGTACAGCTGTGATAATATCTTGCTTAATTATTATTAGAAGGAGACATTTTTCAGAGCTTATTTGTAGAGAAAATCAAAACATATTTTATGTACACTAACTTTTCCCTAAAAAGCGTATCTTTTATGAGAAAATGTGGAAAATTTTGGTAGATCCAGACAGGCCACAGTAGAAAAAATAATACGGAGCATGCGCTTTGCGTGCTGGATAACTAAGGCCGCATACACACACACTCAGAATATGTAGCAGTCGAGCTCGGATATAACGTCATGAAAGGGACTGAATACCTTGTGTCGCTTATGTATAGAAAGTACAAGCACAAACGTCTTAAACACTGTCTGCTATAAGCAGAGCTGATAGGACGGTAGTGTTTTTTTCTGCTTCTCTTATACTTTTCACTACTCCCATACATCGTCTCTGTTAGTTGAAACTGTGTCCAGGAGAGGGGTTTTGCCCCATGTAGAGGTTGTTGCAGCTGGTTAAGTGGTACGGCTGGTGTATTGTAAACAATTGTATTACCAGGTGGAAATGTTAATAAAGCTATTTTATTTAAAAACAATATTGTGTCGCTATAAGAGAGTGTCAATATAACCGAGGAGTATAATGGTATGGTTAATAGTGAGGAATTAATTGGTACCACAGAACATGTGACTTTATATGCGAGGTGTCGCTTAAACCGATGTCGTTATAACCGGATTCGACTGTACTTACTACTTTCCCACGGCAACAATCTTTAGGCGAAAGCGCTGCAGCATTATGTTATACGTACATTGCCTGTGTTTTTAACTTTGTTTTCACGTATCCTGATTAGATACATTACACAAAAGTAGGTACACATAAAAACCAATTATGCAGCTGTTATATTAATCTGTATATATCAGGTAATTTGTATGACGGTAACGACTACGGCTACATGTTTCGGCTAGTGTTAGCAACTCACAAACCCAAATATTCAACACTAGGAAACACTATACCAACACAAGCACTTCCTATTAAAACATTGATAGTTTAAGAAAAACATATGTAGGGCTTGTGTTTTTTTAAAACTATTAATGTTTTAATAGGAAGTGCATGTGTTGGTATAGTGTTTACTAGTGTTAATAAACATGCACGGTGAAAATAATATTAAGTATACCAAATACTCAAGTTCAAATATGTTTTGTGTAATGCATTCGCAGGATAATTTCCTTTATATTTTTCACAAAATAATGTAATTTGCATACAAAAAGATACTACATGTCTGTCAAAAATCTGGATGACCTACACTTTACATAGGCGACAGGGGTTGATTGTAATTGCACTCCCCTGCTCCCTCTCTGACTAATTCAATTCAATTGAATTAAATTAAATAGAATTTTGAATTTTAGCCACATTTAATAATTCAGTGCTAATTGAAAACGTGTCATAATTTGAATCTGGGACCAACGGTTTTGAAACGTGTTTTTTAGGCTATCTACATTCGTTTGCAATGAAAGCTTAATAATTTACTAAATTAATTTTTCATATATTCAGTGCACAATGTGACTCCGCCAATATGATTTCGTCCTGCACGTACATTTTCAATTTGCCTTATCATAATTTGCTATTTTGTAATCCATTTTTACTTTACAGATTTGTGTTCTAGGCCTACATCATTTCTTCTTTCCATCTCTGTTATTTTCTTAAGGTACACCTTTTTCTCCATTATAATTGTTGTTAGTTTTGCCTTTTACATTTCATAAACTTCATATCCACTTCGTTATCAACATACATCCAGGTCATTCAACCCCACCTCTTTTCCTTTCTTCCTACTAAACTAGAGCACTAAACACTAGGCGTAAAATAATTTACGCCTCTAGAAAATGCATGGGGTCCAATTGGGGCCTCTTAAATGAAACTTAGGGTTCCATAAAAGTTACTTTGTTTCTTGACCAGCTGAGTAATTGGAGAATACTCAATAAAGAGTTTTTTTCTATGGATTTAGGGAATGTAATATCTTTAGTGGCGAATATCTTTGGCATCGATGGAGCTGACAGCAGTACGTAGCGAGACGTATTGACTGTTGACTGTACTGCTTCATGAAGATAATTTTATTACCAACACATGAACACCTAATCGAATATGGATAAAAAAATTGGTAATAAAATTTGTAACTGTATATTCCAAATCGTTATGCGCGTCCTTTTCTCTTTTTTTTTTTTTTTGTTTTTTCTGACTTGAAGCCTATTTTTTCGGTATCCGTCCTTGTATTTAAGCACCTACCTCTTCTGCGGCCTTCTTTGTGGAAATTTCTTCCACTTAAAGTTAAACCACAGCTTTGTCTCCAAAGGTCAGGAAACATTTACCCAAGGACATGGCAGCATATTTCAGAAGAGTATATACCTCAGCTAGAGGGTTGCAAAAGCCTAAAAACTCCTATCTTCTTCTTCTTAATACGTCCTTCTATTTTTTATTTACGTACAATGCCTAAAAAAGTGTTTTTTCCTTCACTTTGCCAGTCTTTGTTCGGTTGTGAATGCGTGTCTTCGCTTCCTAATGAGCTTTACTTCACACAGCATGCTGGACGTCTTCGAAATGTAAAGAGATCTGATAAATTGACGAGGTATGTTAGGCTGCAAACTGATTCCACTCCTAGAAATTTAAAGTTTGCTAAGCGGAATATCTCTAAATGAAGACAGTATAGTCTTCCCATTTTTTATCCGTCAATACTTTCGTTCTTATAAGCCGGAACAACTCAGTTAAGTTACTGTCAAATATTCGGACTTCCGGGTTTAATTTGCTGATGGGGACACGATTCATCACTACTGCACCGCTGCTCTGAGATTCACACAGTCTCCTATTCATCGCAAAACTTGACTTTTTGTTAAAGGATAAAGCGGCCGGAGCATGAAGCTGCCCACTCACATCCATCTTTGTGGAGTATATGTATGCTTGGAGCTCTGTTTCCATTCCCGCTTACGCCTTTAAGAAGTGTTGGTGATGAACAGGAAGCAACTTTACCTGTAGACAATGTTTGTAATTTAATGAAGATGTATCCTATGTGTAGGTTGTTTATTGTGGAGTAAGAAAAGGGCGATGAGAATGTGCCATCGAAATGAAAAACCAGGACTAACACTGTTGGCGCCAAAACAATAAAGCTAATAGCAGCCACCAATGCGTGGAGTTCATGTACTCAAATATAAGCCTGAGGACAAGCCACGATGTGGTGACAAGTAATGTTCAGCTTCCTGCTATACAGTCTAATAGTCCAGGCTTCTGTATCTTCCAGAATAACTGGACCTTGCAAGCTCTTTCCACAATAGGTAACAGGTGACAGAAAATCCTCCTCTGATAAAATCCGCATATACAATTTTATGCAGACATATCTGATGACTTTTAAAGTGAAATAACTAATAACAAAAACTTAAAATTATTTACAGTTATATGGATACCTTCTTAACTCAGCAGAAAATGATCTATGACGCTAACCATTGGAAAATATTTTCCATGTGACCTCCATCGCCCGAACTTTGGCGGCGACTTTTCTTCTTGTGGGGCTACCTGAAAACCAAAATATAAGAGACACCTCCTGCAAACATCCGCGACTTAAAACAGCGAATTGCTGGAATGTGTATTGGCCTCTCTGCCAGGTCGAATGCAAGAGTGCAGGGGTGGTGATAGCTTCGATGGAGGTCATATGAAAAATGTCATATTCAAATGATGATGATGATGATGATGCTTATGTTTAAATCTCCAGTGCGTCCAGAATTTGTGTATGTATCTGTGAACAAATTTACATTTACTTGCATTATCTTCCCGTTTCAAAACACATTCAATGTACTCGAATCACGCCCCTTAAGTCCAGTCTAGGAAATCACGCATTCATTCTGTAATATCCATTGCAATATAACCCTCCCTTCTGCAACTATATCTTCAACATGTTCTTCTTGCTGTGAAATTTCTCCAGCGTATTTTTAATTCCTAATTCAGAATACATTATTCTACTCAGTCCTTTGTGTTCCTTCAACGGCCTTCAAATTTCGTTTTTGTTCTACTGCTAATTGCAACGAATCTCCTCCCATTTTAGGTTACGTGGTTTCTGCGTAAAAGCAACCTCAAACTGCTTGGCTACTGTCACCGTGGCTTTACAAATGAGACCCGTTTCAGTGGCTTGTCCATGTGGTCCATTATTTGTCACGAATTCACAGGTCTGTGTGCTCACACCAAGTAACGTTGTATCAAACAAAGTTTGCTGCTTTCCAAAACCGATATATGGCTCTAAGGATATAGCATTTTATTCTTAACTGTAGCACGTTTGAATCTACTTACTGCCACTATAAAAGTTAAAAGGATGTCGTGGGAATAACGTAAAACCTATAATTTTCGCAAATGCTTTAAGTATTTTCAAACACTTTCAGGAATTGAAAAAAATTAAGTACGTTATTAGTGGAAAACTCTAAGGAAAGAGACAACTTACAAATTATAGGTGTAACTGGTAGAATAATATTAATGGATCTTAAAGGAATAGTATGGAAGAGCGTGAACTGGATTCATCTGGCTCAGGATAGGGAGAAGCGACGGGCTTTTCTGAGCACTCTACTGAATTTCGGGTTCCGTAAAATGCAGGGAATTTCTTGACTAGTTTAAAAACTATTAACCTCTTAAGATTTCCTCAAGTCCATGCAGTATTTTTCTAAGGCACAACAGCCCCTAGTGGGTCACGGCCTCCTCATTATCGAGGCTTCAAGATCACACTAACACACACCACGCTCGTTAGGACTCCTCTGAACGAGTGATCAGCCCGACGGAGGGACCACTACCTGACAATACACAATAATCGCAGGAGACAGATAGCCATGCCCCCGGGGGGATTCGAATCCGCAATTCCAGCAAGCGAGCGGCTGCAGATCCAAGCTTTAGACCGCGCGACCACTGGGATCCGTCAAGTCCGTGCATTAATGTATATGTTTGCCTGATTTGGCAAAAATAGCGCTATTCGTGACATAGCACCCGGAGGATATCAGTCATAACCACAATTTTGGGCAGTTACATTTTTCTAGTGGTATCTCTATTTTATCCCCAACACATCTTGCTGTATGTGCACAGTCTAACATATAAACAGTTAAATCTCCATAGAGCTAGCTAGTGCCAGTTCCCTAACTGTCATGAGATCAAAATTAAGTATCAGAAACTCAGACTTAATTCATCACGTAGGATACCCACCATCCTGACAGGGTCAAATTTACATCTCATCCAGTCCTTCCAGTCGAACGATGCGATAGTGTACCGTCAGTATTTAAAAATGGTTTTTTTTCTCCTTCTCTCTTTGTCTTTCTTGATAAATTTGCGAAGTAAATACTCCAGTGATAAATGGACCAAAAAGAAAATGCACGCTGCGATACTAGCACACTAAATCGTCTCCAAGGTCCCTGTAATTGCCTCAACAAATGTTGCGCTTTCAGTACATAGCTGTAGATCAACATCGTCACGAAACCACCAAATGGTGTTTTCTCAAATCTAGTTGTACCTCAACTTTATGCAAGACACCAAAAGGCACATTGCTAGTGCTAGTGATAGCTCACCATCGTAACGAGGTTTCCAAACGTACATTGAGAACTCTTTTAACTACGTTCATAACAATGTCACGAAATGTTACGTTCCCGCGCTACAAATAGCCCAACATCACGACAATATCACCAATTTTGTACGCTCCTATAGCTTACATTATAGAAGTGCTACAAAACGCTGCCTTCTCTGTTTTCCTTAACAACGAACTTTCCAATTCTGGCACTGGCCTATCTTAAAAACGAAACTACCAAGTGATACGTTTCCAATGCTAGGAATAGGTCACAGTCGTAATAATGTCACCACATGTTACGCTTCTCTAACTCACCTTCCTGACGACGTCTGCTAGTGGTACGTCTCTGACCCTACCTCACCGTCATACGAAGCCACCATATTGCTCATATTCTTAAAGGGGCCACCAAATAACACCCTTGTATAACTCTTCTATTTAACAGGCCACAAAATGGCACTTTGCGGACACTAGCTTAGCTCACCTTGATCAGAATTTGTTGGCCTATTGATGGAAAAACGATATTCAGGTGAATCGATAGGTGTGAGGTGCAGAACGACAGATAAGATTGATGATCTAGCACTGATACGCGTGTTTATATGTGGGAGTGTGAGACGGCGTAGATTGATGGCGTGGTCCGAGGGCAAAGTGGCTGATAGACTGGTTGCCAAACGCAAACAGACGGTGCGTAATGGGCATCCAATGAGGAACACCGGAATAAAGAGTTAAGTGATTGTGTGGGAAGCGAACACGCCGATATACATTTGATTCAAGTGTATTACGGTAAATTGTAACACTCGGGAAAATGCAGCACAGCGCAACTATTTTCTGCCGACAGGAGAACTATGCATTAGGAGAATAAATGTAACGAGACCAACTGTTGAGAGAACAACTGATATCTAGGCCCGAATGTTTCGAGGCAACACGTGATAAAGAAAGGGGATCTACTTTAGAGGAAGCCTGATAAATCTTAATAAAATTCGCATCTTTGGAGGAAATATATTTACCATGTGCTGACCTATAAATACATAAGATATACATGTATACATATATATGTATTTATGTATACATATATGCACACATGCATACATATGCACGCACGCTCACACACATGCCTGCATCGAAATACAGTTAATTTATGATATTGCTTACACCGTGCATGTTTAATATATTATCACAAATTTTACCAACACATGCACTTTATTCTATTAAAAATTAATAGTTCGTTAAAATGCCCTATATATGTTTCGGTCGGTTAACCGGCCATCATCAGGGGCGACTAAAGTTACTTAGTATATACACATCCAAAAGTGCAGATTAAAAATAGCCCAGTGAGGGAATTATAAAAACTGTATTATATAGTCTGCCTACTGGTAGGCAGACTAACCTCACCCACTAGAAGACGACAACACAACCAACATACAAAGACATGTGACGCCATACAAAAAAAAAAGCCAATAAATATACAACTGAGTTGCACCAAAAGAACAAACGACCAACAAAAAGGATAGCAAGATATACCTCTGGTGCACAACATCACGTTCGCAACCTGATGTGCGGAAATCTAACGAAAATTCTACAGCATACAGTGCGTAACATACATGTACAATACGTCGTGCAACACTGGTGGAAGTGAACATTAATACGCAGTGAAATTAGTACTTAATATTTTATAACACAGTTTTTATAATACCCTCACTGGACTGTTTTTAATCTACACCGTTGGATGTGTATATACTAAGTAACTTTAGTCGCCCCTGATGATGGCCGGTTAACCGACCGAAACATATGTAGGGCATTTTAACGAACTATTAATTTTTAATAGAATAAAGTGCATGTGTTGGTAAAATTTGTGATATTACAGTTAATTTAGTTTCTTTTGTTTTGGCCGATATATTTACTTAAAAAATTAATCACATATGCATAGTCACTAGGCTACGGAATGGGGGGTTCGGGGTTCGAATCCCATTAGGAAAAGATTATTATTCTCTTCTGCAAAAATCCAGCCCAATTCTGGGCCCATCCAGCCTGCTATTTAATGGGTACCAGGGTCCTTTCCCGGTCGTAAAGCGGCCGAGGCGTGAAGTTAACTACTCATATCCATTTAGTGCCAATATTAAGAATGAGTGGAGCTATACATCTACTCCCCTTATACCTTTATGGTATGAACAGTGAAGGCTTTACTTATTAACATGCCACACTATCACACAAACCACTCTCACTATGTACATAAATTTATTATATTTATATATAAATTATTAGGCACTGACTGAAGAGTTTCGGAATTGTTGTATCCCTCGTATTCGGAATAAGAACAATAAGTAAAATATTGATCGTCTTATTACAGAAGTAATAAAATTCTTCCATCTGAGAAAGTTTTGTTCTTACAGCTCGGTGATAAGTAACTATGACATATCATACTGTCAGAAGATCTGCATTTTACCCACACAATGGGTGTATATTTTTTCTTTTCATTCTCGTTCTAAGCTTCGATTTTCTCCCAGATGAACATTATATTAACTTATTTCTTTTTTTAATGGAGACAGTTCTTTTGTCAGAGATAGGAAAGCTACACTGTTTGTTATTTGCATTAAATTCGTTTTTTAAAATATTATTTGTACAACATTTTTTATTTTTTCCTCCTTTTTTTTGGGTTAAAATATTCTTATCTTCAACTTTTTTCACAATTTAAATATATGTTGTTGCCTTACTCACGGATAATCAGGTCTTACAATTTTAAGCCCAAGTCCGACTCGCCAGTCTATATCTACCACAACCACATGGCCGTATTCGTGACTGTACTGTTACCCTGTTTGTGCTAGTATGTTCTAAACAAATTTACAAAATTATGTCAGTGGCATATAATATTCTAACTAACTAACTCCAGTGAGAAAAGTTTTTCCTAAGACCCTAATTGTTTCTCAGAGAGTAAAATATTTCCTGCATTTCATGGAAATCGAATATTCATTCATCTACCAAACAACAAGTCATTTGTCCCTATCCTACGCCAGGTCAAAGTAGTCCACGCCCCCTCAGTCTTTTTCTTAAGCTCCATTGTAATATCATTCTGCCTCCTAAGCTTAGAACTTCCAAGTAATTGGGAAAATCAAAACACCCTTAATCAAAATTTTGTTATGCTGTTATTCTCAAGACATTTGATGGCAAATATTCTGGCTTCTTCGGGCAGTACGAAACATTCAAAGAAAGCTGCTCATCTACAATGCAAAACTTATAATATCCAGTTGAATTTGCAAACAATTGTAAAGAATGGAAGCCGAAATAAGTAAAATTATACAAGTAAATTATAAAAACATGTTATGTACTTCGTTCATCGTAAAAGTAATTACTACTATACAATTTCTGCTTTGTACTGGACATGCTTTATTTGTGAATATGGTACTGCCTGATATTTGCTTTATAAAATAAGCCGAAATATGTAGCATTATATAACGTGAGAATACCTGCATAACAAGTTTGTGAGTGACAGTGTTTTGATTTTCATAACCTTGTATTTACGTCACAAAGGGATGACCTGTATAAAGATCTTCCGAATGGTTCTTTTCTTCAGACTTCTTCGTCGATACCCAGTGTATGCCTCTGCTCTTTTTCCATACATGCCTAATGCCCTGTTCTTCCCATCCTCTTTGATTTTATCACCGGTATAATATTTTGTGAGTTGTAAAAATAAAGAAGGTCCTTATTATGCTATTTCTTCCACTCCTCTCCTATCTTGTCCCTGTTAAGCCCATATATCTTCCTCCTGCAGCCTACGTTCTTCCTTCAGAATGAGAGACTAAGTTTGGTACTCATGTCTAACGGTGCGCAAAAAGATATTTATGGACCGAATGGTAGCAGGTATTTCCTGAGTTCAATCTGCTTTTCGTTTCTTCGTGAATGCGATTTTTATTTTTAATTTTTTTTTGCCGAAGATGACATTCAACATTAGACAATAGAAAGATTTTGAATTAATCGTTATTATATTGCATCTTTTATTACTAATGTTTTTAAATAAAGAAATTTCTTGTCAGTGATTTTTTGTAAAATAAAAATGTAGTAGGTAGGTTTTTGAAGCATAGAAATATAAGTAGTAGAAATGGCAGGTTATAATTAGATTGCTTTGAAAGAACCACTGGTAACTTCTCTACACAGAGTTTTAAAAAACTGAGAAATTTTATTGCTACTGATGTGAAAAAAGTTAGAATAAGTGTACTTAAAAAAATTAGTTTTCATTAAAAAAATATTTTATTTCTCGCAGGCAGTCTCTGATCGTACAGGACATTTCACTTGTGAACTCTTGAGTAGAGCCTACTGCACACTTCTATTCCAAATACATCAGCGGTCAATAACTCGCTCAGGCTTTGCACAAATTAAGTGCTGCTGCATTATATTGTACCTTCAGATAAACATGAAACTCTCATGCTGTAACGACTGTCGGGTCTTGCATAAAATCATTTTTATAAAGACTATGAATTTCTGCTCGCTACCTTGCAAAATCGAATCGCCTTAGGCGAAAAGGTGAAGATCTTCTTTAAACCTTAAGTTATATTTAAAATAAAGAAGGCGGTTGCTCCATTATCTCTATAGAAATTCCCCCGCAAAACTAATTAGAGCTACTGATACTTTGATGGGCACGACCATGTTCTGATATCGTACCAGACAACTTTATAGATCTTAGTAGGTACCTGGAGCCACAAATTCCCATACTATATACACGACTGTCTGTATTTAATCGCCGTTGAAAGACGCAAACTTTTGCAGCCTTTTGACTTCAAAGCCAATCCAAACCACATTTTTAAAAACAAGAAATAATTTCTTCTTTCTCAGGGTTTTGAGTTTATTATTATATGGAGATTTAAATTTGTCACGGCGATAACTATTTAGAACATTGCTTACTGGATTGTGGTGCTGTGTGTTTTTGTAAAAATTTACCAACTTTCAGAGAAATAAGTTGTCTCTATCATCAGAGAAGAAGATAGTCAGCGAGTTTTTCGGAACGCCAGAAACTTCCTAGCAGGCTACATGATATCACGTCCTAAAGGACACTCACTTTGACCATTCTCTTTATTTCATCAAGCAATACTTTTGTGTTTCTTACTACAATATTTCCCGATATTTTAATTTGAATGCTTTTTAAACGACACTAGCAGTTCAAATTTAATTACTGGAAAAAATTATAGCCGATTAACACTGAGCAATAATAACTTACTATTTACGACAGCGGCTTTATCTTCCTCCTCCTTTCCAGACATGTAACAATTGAAATATACAAAGTAAAGTTTACTTTCTTTTTGTAGCTCTTATGTCGCATTGTATGTATTACATTGCTTCATTATTTTCTACTCCTAACCTTGTTTGTTCAATGTTTTGTTTTAAAAACTTTCTCAGTTTCACAGCTGTAATTGCGTTGAGTTTCAGAATGACTGTAAGTAAGTCAGTGCAAAAGGTGTTGTAGGAAGCGATCACAGCCCAATTTGATTCACTGTGGAATCATTGTATTGGATCTGCGCAAAACAGCGAAAAACGTCAGTATAATCTACGGTTGAAGTCAAAATACTCGTATATACCTGGGAACTTTCGAGTACAGTGCAGGTGTTCTCACTATGACAAAGTGACCTTCAGTTATATTTAAGAAAATATTAAGTCATTACAGTTTCTTGGTTACAGTAACTGAAATTATTCGGTTTCGGTAATTTTATTCATATTCAACATCACTTGTCATGATGTCTTGAACTTTCGACAGTTGGGGTCACGAGTTATAATCGAGCTAGGAGTGTTAATGTTCCCCTTTTTAACATGAAAGTTAGTATGCCATAAACTGATGAAATCTGTACGACTCGTGCAGCATACTGAAAAGATTCTCTGAGGGGAAGACGGACAAAATACCAAATCGGTAGTAACAATTTTATGACAGAGCAGATTAGCAGAGAAGTCCCCGTATTTTCCTTTTCACGCTTTTAAGGCAGAGTGTCGTCTAAATTATACATAACATTTCACTTACCACCTGACAAAAAACAGTTCATATCCGTGTCGTATCGAGTGACGCTGCGTAGGGAAATAATCGTTGTTTGTTTTGATAGTAATTAAAAACACACAAATACATTATATGAAAGAACTGCGTGGGCTGGAATGCTCTTTCGGACTTTTACAGATTTTTAGGTTTTTGTGCAAGAACAATACGGAAATTGATTCTAATTTGATTTCAGGCTTCAGCCGCGATGTTAATGATATCTGCGCTCTTCTGAGATATTACGCAGCGTCGAGTGGTAATCCTTTACCGACGTTTCGGAACAACGTATCGGTCCCATCTTCAAGGGTCAAGAAGTGTTCTTGGGCTTCTTGACCCTTGAAGATGGGACCGACACGTTTTCCCGAAACGTCGGTAAAGGATTACCACTCGAAGCTGCGTAATATCCCAGAAGAGCGCAGATCTGATTCTAATTTCTTCTTCAGTAGGAAATGGAAGAAAGGACCCTAATTTATATTCGTTTGGTCATAAAAAGATCAGCTTCACGCCTGGGCCTCTTTACCACTCGGAAAAGCTTATGGAATCTATCTGAAAAGATGCTGGGTGGTTCCTAGAGTCGGTCTGGTCATTTGAGAGGAGAAAAAAGACTCTTACTCCTGCCGAGAATCGAAACCTGACTGCTCGGCCATACAGTGCGTAGTCTATGTACTAAAGCGGCTGAGCTGGGGTAAAATTTACAGTCACTTACCGTAGAAGTGTAAGATGAGACGGGAAGCGTCAGAGGCAAGTTGGAGGGGAAGAGAAGAGAAATGCGTAGGCTAGATGGTGTATTTGGAAAATGCGAAGGAAAGAGGTTACTAGAAAAACTTGGGCTTATATGGAAAGATAATATTAAAGTAGATCTTGAAGAAATAGACTGAGGAAATCTAGACTGGATTCCTCTGGATTCACATAGAAACCACTGACGCCTATCTGTAGAAAATAACTTCAGGAAATTTTAGCTGCTCTAAGACTTTGTCCCAAGGTGTAAGTTAGTTAGTTAGTTAGTTATTTAGATAGTTCATTAGTTGCACATGAAGATCACAGGGTTACTGTAAGCCAAACATAAATGTGCATGCGAAGGAAAAGAGAAATAATACTCTTGCGTTTTTCATTTTACTGAGAGTTTTCGTAGCTCCCTAATCGATTTTATTTTAATTACCCTTTGTGTTTCTTGGCCGCCGCTATCTTGATGCATTCTCCTTTTTGTCGGCACAACTTGGTCATGTAACATAAATGTCTCCAGCTCTAAATTGCAATGTTTGTAGGATCAGCGCTAATTAAAAAGAAGTAAATCTGAAAAAGCTGGACGTTAAATTTGTAAAAGTTTCAAAATCAAATGTGGAATACGAAATTAATAAGCTGAAAGAAAGGAGTGCAATAAAGACACCAGCTTCAGTATAAAGGTAAAAAGGAATTTAAGAAGATTTACAAGCCCTAAATATCTTGGCAAACTGTAACAAAAGTTACTTGCTTGCAGAGTCGTATAATAACATGAACTGGCATAACTTTATTCAGAAATTACTCTAAGTCGATAACCCTCAAATAACGACACCGCTTGGGAGACTGAGGCAAAGTTATGTCGATAATATTAAAATTGATGTTAGAAAAAAATTTATTTAGTATAAATTCATATGGCTCGAGACAGATCAATAAGACTGGTTTTTGTCACGACTGTAATGAAGCAGATTGATGCATTAAATCAGACTATTTTTTTCACCACGTAACAATTACATTTGAAGAAAGGCTCTCAAGTTATTAAATTGAAAGTGGAGAGTTAGATGGGGCGTGGGAACTCTGAAAAAACTGAACCATTTTTCCATTGATATCATATGTGACGAAATGATGCAGGCTTGTTTTTGGTGAAAAAGTATGTGACAAACGGTCGGAGCCCTCCTTTTGGTGAAACAATGTATGACGTAAGGCTAGTCCTGTTTTGGGTAACATCATACACGACGAAAGGATAAAACCTTGTTTTCGGTGAGTGTGTGCACGACACCCTATTTTCGGCGATAACATCTATAACGATAATATAATGCCTTTTTTCCAGTGACATCATCCGTGAGAAAGTATCTTGTCTTTGAAGAATTCCTTCCACACTCCCCGCACAGATTCATTTCTGACGCCCGCACCACACTGATCCATACGTGCAATCATAATCCCTTGAGGTAGGCACTGATGATGCGGCAACTTCTCAGACAGGTATGTGCAACGTGAAGTCTAACCACCTACTTTCATGTTAGCCAGACTATATTCGACTATTTCAATATTTGTGAGAGTAAATACAACACTTTTCACATGCACTGGTTATTTTCTCTACTACATGTTTCGGCCGCGTACGCCGGCCATAATCATGTAGAAGTTACAAGATCATAAAACGAAAAACATGTGTTGAGGTGAAGGCTTCAGTTTTTGATTCAAAAAAAAAAATTGAAAACAGACTACATTCCTTGACAGGTGGTTATTGGTATTGCAGCCTTCTACGTACAGACAGATGTAAAAATCGCAAGATACTACAGGCATAAAAGTTATTCTCATGAGCGGGAAAACTGGCATTGATATACTACCTATGTATTTCCATTAATGGCTAAGTGCCCTGACCCAGGTACGTAAAGAATTATACGGTACAGCAAAAAAATAAAAATTTATGATTTATTAATGTCACTTATTATTGCCACGATAGTGTAATTTAGAAGAAACATTGTGATGAGCACATAAGTAAAACTAAAATCATAAGAAGTGGCACAATACTTTGGTAGGGATACATTTAGGAAGACCGAGAAGAATCTGAGAGTATAATATTAAAGTGGATCATAGAAGGTAGACTCTGACGATTTAAAGTGAATAGAGCTATTGAGGATCGTGTCCAATAGTGGAATTTAATGTTACAGTAATACAATAATTTTTATTGTCAGAGAGCTGGTATTGTAACAAAACTCTTAGTACAAGAGGAGAAAAAATTAAAATAAATTTTACAGGCCAAAGGTTTGAGCTCATGGACAGGATTCATATGGCTTAGGATACAATTCAGTGCTAGAATATTGTGCTGACAGTAATGAGCCCTGCCTTCCCATAAATGCCCAAGGGCTCTTTGACAAGCTGAGCATTTCAAGACAGACTATAATGTACAAAGGTATCGATTAATTATATGAAATTATTTTACACATATATATTACTCATTTATTAACCAAATAATTTAAATTAATAAATTAAGGAAGCAATCCAAGTTGTAATACTTCGAAACTTTTTATAATTTTTGTTTCTCATGTGATGCTTAAAAGTAAAACAACGAAAATATAACAGTGTTTTGAGCCTGCAATTTTGTAGCGTCTTCTTTCTGTGTTTTTAGGGATAATATTTTTATTGAGTAGAAGTTTACTTCAGGTGAAATTGGTACTGCCTCTGTTGCCTCTAGGAACTTTTCAATTGATTCGTTTAGAAGGTCTATCTTTCCATTCTCCCTTTGCCCTATTTGTATTATAAAGTAGTTTGAGGGAATATAATAGGATGTGTCAGTGAAAGGAAATGGGGGAGTTGTGAGGATGAAACCCCTAGAGTGGCAACGTGGTTACACGTCAAAGGGATAAGGGAGTTAATGTAGTTGAAAAAGGGATCATAGAATCAACGTCAGAAGCTTCAGGGTTGACTGACACAGACAGACAGACAGACAAGAACCGACAGTAGTCGAATCTGTCTTCTGTCTTCTTTCCTTTTATCACGAACAACACCGCTACGAACACTAGAACTGCAAACGAGGGAAGAGAACCACTGATGCAATGTTACCTCCCTGACCGAACTTCTATTCCCGACCAAATTGAAAATTGCTTTGAATTTTGCCCCGAGATTGTGTAGCCCTTTCAATGCGCTCCACACTTCAGTTTGTGTTCTGTTATGTGTTTTTTTATTCGGTTTCCTTTTAATCCCGAAATTTACTTGAACGGAATAAACTTATTTCATTTTATATTACACGCATGTTTGTAAAATGTAGTTCTTAAATAAATTTTTCTCTTTTAGTGTACCTCTTTTCCATAACGGAAGAATAAGTCGTATGAGGTAAAAACGCTGCGTGTCTAGGTCTCACATTTTGAGATTCGTAGTAAATTTGTAGATTTCTGAATGAAATTTAACTTTAATAATACTCCCGCTGTAGAATATCCAAATATTAGTTTTTAATCTTCTAGAGTTTGTAATCTGTGAGGTGGGAGCTACGCGAGCGGCATTTAATGTAGGATCAAAACTTTTTCTTAGTAGATCTTCTAAAAATATAAAATTTCTCTGAAAACAATTTTTCACAGAATGTAAAAAATAGAACCATGGCTGAGACAAAATATTAATTTAGAGTTCAGTTTGAAAATGCATGCTAATAATAAATGCATTTAAACACGTATAAAGGATTAGGTATTGAGGTAGACTATTAATTAATCAGCAAATAAGTTATTATGTGTTTATTATTCAGTATCTTTTTTTTAGATTAAAAAGGACCTGATTCCCTCACCAAATTCTCACAATATCAAGATACTAGCCAAAAAGCCAAAATTGCTTTTGTCACTGAATTTTGAAAATCCTTAGTAAATATAATGTAAACAAAAACAACATATAACAAAAGAAAGTTTATTTCTGGTGGGAATTTCTCTTTTTTGCAATGTTTTTATACACAGAACGCTTTTCAGTACTTATAGAAATTATATGAATATTCACAAGGAGTCTCTGTCTACATAATAGACAATTAGACAAATTGCAACAAAATGTATGTTATTGAAATGGAAAAAGTTGGTTTTGAAGAAAAAGCTTTTATTTAAAATTTCCAAAAATGCATTAAGGCAACGAAACAATAAGAGAAGTTATTTGTGTGCTTAGGAAATTTTATAAGACTGGATGGTGAAATAGGTTTGGAAAATAGAATACAAATATTCATATGTTGAATGGTTTACAGAGACTTTGATAAATAACACTGAGGTACAAAAATAGGGTGTTCTTACTAATGAAAATTTTCTAAGTAGGAGGAAAGAAATAAAACTTAAAACGGATATTTTTAAAGAGTAAATATATATGCTACTCCTTTGAAATTTTATACGTGTAATTCTTAGTTCCAACAGTTCTCGGAATAAGTGAATATTTTTTTCCCAACGTCTTTAGCCGAATTAGCTTTGTAAGTGATTTGTGTTTCTACTTCTGCAGTTACAACCCAAACGCCAATAATCAGCTTCGTGCTACAAATAGTAAATAAATGTAACTTGGTGTGCATTAAAATAAACAACAGAGCGTGTAAAATTAAGAAATGTGTCAATGAATATTTTAAAGAAGAGATGGGACATGTAGAAAGTGGGTTAGACTAGTGGTCGAGGGAAACACCGAGCAGCTTGCAAATGAGATAAACAAGAACATTAAGGCGAAGTTTTAGAAAGGAATTTTAAGGACAGTACGTGCTTCAAACTGCTTAATTAGTTAAGATAGAAATATGTACACTTATGACTTTGTAATTAATTACATAAAAATTGATTTATTTTTGAGAAGCGAGCATTTTTGAGCTAGTCAATAAATTCTCCGCATTCATTAAAATCCGACGCTTCATTACCGTGTTCAGTACAACCCGCCACTTGTTTCTAACCTTAGCAAATTGAATTCAGTCCACGCCCTTGCATCATAGTTCTTCAAGATACACACATACACATACACACCGTACTATAGTGCAGTCTTATGCAATCTAAAAAAGAAGAAAGAAAGAGTTTAATAATTGCATGTCGTATGGCGCAATTGAAAATGTTGCGTCCAACCGTGACGCTACGATGATTTGACTAAGTATATTTCTATGGAAGGAATATGAGAGGAACCTTGGTGGGCATAAGATATGAGAGGAACCTTGGTGGGCATAAGATATGAGAGGAACCTTGGTGGGCATAAGATATCCGGTAGGATAGTTGACTAAGTATATTTCTATGGAAGGAATATGAGAGGAACCTTGGTGGGCATAAGATATGAGAGGAACCTTGGTGGGCATAAGATATGAGAGGAACCTTGGTGGGCATAAGATATCCGGTAGGATAGTTGACTAAGTATATTTCTATGGAAGGAATATGAGAGGAACCTTGGTGGGCATAAGATATGAGAGGAACCTTGGTGGGCATAAGATATCCGGTAGGATAGTTGACTAAGTATATTTCTATGGAAGGAATATGAGAGGAACCTTGGTGGGCATAAGATATGAGAGGAACCTTGGTGGGCATAAGATATGAGAGGAACCTTGGTGGGCATAAGATATGAGAGGAACCTGGTGGGCATAAGATATCCGGTAGGATAGTTGACTAAGTATATTTCTATGGAAGGAATATGAGAGGAACCTTGGTGGGCATAAGATATGAGAGGAACCTTGGTGGGCATAAGATATGAGAGGAACCTTGGTGGGCATAAGATATGAGAGGAACCTGGTGGGCATAAGATATCCGGTAGGATAGTTGACCTCCTGACACCCCGCGAACCAGAAAACTCGAATATGACTGAGATATTTATAAGTACCTTAACCATAAAAAGGGCGAAGATTAGCCTGAGTTTTACATAAATATTAAGTGTGTTCCAAGTCAACAACTCCTTGTCTATTATAAAAGTAATAATTCTATAGAGTGTAGTGAAATAATCTTTGTTTATTCGCATATCAATGCGAAAACCCAAAACACGCTTTGTGAGCACAATGTAGTATTTTACAATACTAATCATGTGGTATGTAAAGTGACCACTGGGCGTCAAAGGGCTAAAAATGGAATGTCGCCACCAACGGCTACTAGTCATAGACACCGAAAACTAAGAGGAAGTATCCTCTTATCGTCATGTTTACTGGTGCGTAACAATGCTTATATGTGCTCTTTGTCATCTTCTTAACCAATATTACTGCACACGTCACGTATATTAATTTTAATTACCATGAAGTGGTAATGAATACTCGAGTTTTGGGAAAGGTGGAAATTTATTGACTAGCTAAGCGATTAATATCTTCTCAACAATACTCTGCTCAATGGCATTAGTTGCTGAGCCTTCGATGCTTCTTTTCTTCTTTATAATAGAGCTTGAATTAATGTATATATTTAAGAATTTTTGCAATTTCGTGAATTTATTTTGTGTTATTTTAAGGTGTCTGAATATATTTTAATATATAGTGTTCGTATGTTTTGCTTAAAAGTAAAGAGAAATGAAAAGAATAAAAAGCTTTTGACAGAACTAAAATAATAAAACGACCATTGGATTTGATCTCCTGGTGTACTTACATGTTAGCATCTTCCTATTCCTTACTTCCTACACTAAAGAGAGAAAGTTGGTTAGGACAGTTTCTTGCTCATGTAACTAACTACCCACCACCACTTACTTTAATCCCCTCCATTTGCCCTCTAAATATATCTATGTTAGGCTATTAAACTTTATATTACTTCCTTTGTGAGTTAATGACGAAGAAAGCATAGATGTTATTGAGGAGAGATTCAACTGTGTACATTAAGCTTTTGCATAGAAGGCACAAGCATATTTGTTATTAACACCTACTGGTTAAATTTGAAATAACAGTCTTATCACCAGAGATTTTACGGGCAGTAAATATTTATGGTGTTGATGTGACCACACGTGATGTCTCTTGAATTGTAACTCCGTGCTAAGTTAATAAACATAACGACCATATAGGTACAGTAACTCAACGGACAATTATATTTCTCCTCAATTTGTTTTTAATTTGTAACCATGTTTAGAGTAATTGAAAGAGGTACCCATCTAACACTTTCAACATCCCATTCATTTTCAGCAATAATAGTAATAAAGCCCGCTTGTGCGGTCTAACTAAAAGTCAAATTCAGTTCACATTTTCACTATTTTTTCGTAAGATCGATTTGAATGTTATCCTTTGAAATCTACGTTATTCAGTTGCGAATTTTTGGAGAGTTGTACCTCATTTCTTCTTTCCGTGCTGTATATCCAGTACAGTGTAATCGCCCTGAATTTAATATGCTAATAATACCAGCTGAGCTGCCAGATTTATTAATTCTGTCTCTAAAATTTTAGGTTTTAGAAATTGAAATAAAAATATTTTCCCAGCTAAATGAAGAATTATAATCAATCGTAACTTTTCTCAGCTTTGCCCATTTCGACGCTTTCACATTCGCCATCCGATGTCTTTTAACTTATCTTTGGTTTCACATGTGTTAAGCAAATTACACAAACGCAATTGAAACTAAAGAACTTATAAGATGTTGTGGATGACGCAAGTGAAAATATCTGAAAGCCTATGACTGAGAAAAGTTATAAAATCCGATAAGCCTTTAGAATTTCGAAGAAAGGTTTTATAAACAGAGCCAAACCATATGCATAGAATAAAGGTATAGATACTGTGTTATGTAATTTCTTAAAGTAGGAGTTTTTCATAAGACTAATATATACTCGTAGGAAAGTCAACACCTGTGCACACGGAGCTTGTGAACAACAATTTTTTACAAGCAGAAAGACGCTGTTTTATGTAACTATAGCAGCATTCGTGTACGAAGTTCTTAATGTTACTACGCAATGAAAGCAATGAATCATCTATATAACGTTTTAAAGGTACTCAGTAAGGTGAAATACATGTACTGGGATAGAATTTTCCTAAACAAGCTGATAGTTTCTCAGATCTTCAAGAAATTCTCTTCCTTTCATGGAATCGGATTTTCCAATACCTTATTCGCAAGAGCACATTTGTTGGACACCGTGAATAGTTGAGTGAATTATATATCACTCTCACTTTACTTCTGTAAGATATACTCTCTTTTTAATATTTTATTCCCCTCAATGCCTGGTCTTCCAATTAGATTTTTCCATTCAGGGTTTCTAACGAAATTTTGTATGCATTTCTCTTCTGTCCAATTGGTAATACATGTCACGCCCCTCTCATACACTTTGACTTTATCACATTAAAACAATTTTATAAAATCAAATTTAAGTTTATTACAGTAAAGAATACTACCTATATGAGCCCTCAACCTATTAACATATTACTGTGTCATATCAGTTCCTTTTATGACGTAGGTTAGTCGTTTATTGTTTTGTAATTAAATCCTGATAGGGAAATTTATTGCTTATTGTATGAAGCAAAGTGCCTCCATTATGTATCATAAAACTGCATTGTAAATTAATGAGGGTCGAACAGTATGTTTGTATCCCAAACCAAATACGGATAAATACTGCCTTTATTTTCAGCGTTGCTTCAAAATTACTGTTCTGTTATATGCAAAGATATGAACAGCTGGGCCAGAAATATAATTTAACTGGCCCAGTTTCACATTCTGTGATCTATTAGTGAACACATTTCATTACCTTAAAGTAGAATAAATGTACTTATTGCCACATACACTAGGTATGACTTGCACTTTGTAGACTTTATCTCATCGGAGGTTAATTACTTTCTAGGAAAACTAAAGTCTATGCTGATTTAGCGTGATTTCAGGCTTCCGTCTCGGTGTAAATGAGATCTACGCTAATTTGAGATTTTACTCAGCGTAGAAAGGTAGTTTATTACCGACGTTTCGGGACAACTTATTGGTCCCATCTTCAATGGTCAAGAGTCAGCTTGACCCTTGAAGAAATGACCGATAGGTTTTCCCGAAACGTCGTTAATAAAATATCATTCTACATTTCGTAAAGTCAGAGAAGAGCGCAGATCAGTGCTGATTTTGCTTTGAAATGCGAGACTTAACCACCCTAAGGAAATATCAGATTTTTGGAGAAGAGAATGCTGAGAAAAACTTTGGAACTTACTAAGAAGAAAGTAACAGGAGGCTGGAGAGTGCCTTATAAAGAGAAAGCTTAGAAGACAGGATAATATTGCAATGGAAGTAAAGGGAAGAGTAAGTGGCGGTTCTTCTAAATATAGGAAAATCTTTCGGGCTGCTCAAAGAAAGGATTTTTTACCACTTCAATTACTCTCAACTTCTAAAGGAGAATTCTCCTCAAGGCATCGTACTAATTAGGCCTTAAGAATGTAGGTGTGAACTCGATTCATCAGGTTCAAAATATGACCAAGCGAGGGGTTCCAGCTTTTCAGTTTTTTATTTCATATAAGCAATGCATTTTTGGATTTTCTGAGCTAGCTCGAAAGACTGAAAAAATGTGATTCATGAAATTAGTTCTTCTTCTCTCATATGTGCTGCACCCACTTGTCATAATCCGTTCTCAAGAAGGCCAGTAATCCAAGGAATTTCGTCGATATGTACTGCACCCAATCCTCATAATTTGTTGCGTTTGCTGAGAAATGGCGGCGTAAACTTTACATTTCTTGTGGTAGAAGAGCAGCAATAAAAACGCAGTCTAGGTTAACTTTTTTCTGTTTTTTAAATGTTGAATATCTTTCTTTAATACCTCTGAAAGAAGCAGTGCAGCTGGCTTAGTTTCAAACAAATTGGAACCACTCTTCAGTAGCCAGTGGCCTAAGACCTTGTTTTAGAGTTGTGCCGTTTATTCAGTCGCAGCCATAACACGTGTTTCCAAACTTTATCAAGTGGACTGGCACAATAAATTCTGCTCATTAATGGGGTATAAACTGAAAGCCACTCTGTACCTGACACGAAGAAAACGCGTACATTTAAGACGCTTATTAGCGGTCTGCCAGCCTCTGCCGACTCACTCGTTGTTAGGATGTTGTTCGCTGTGGCCTTCGCAGCGGTCTGTCTCCTGGCCTCACCGACGGTGTCACAACCCTTCATATCGGTAAGTGGGCTCTCAATCTTTGTATCGTTGTTCATGTCACTGAAGGGAAACACTACTATTGGATTCATCTAATACTGTGCTTTGTAATCTGGCAATTTGTCACATATATAAATGGAAAAATCCGTGCAGATATGAAAGAGAAATACAAAATAATTTGTTGTGAATATTTTTTTCAAATTTTTCGATTGTTAGGAATGAATTATCAGTAATGGAAGCCAGGAATATTTTAAGATAAACTACACTGAGTAATAAAACTGGTTAGTTATGTCTATTATAACATACTTAAGTATGTATTCCCCGTAGATCAGTTGCCGTAGTGATGTATAGCTTTTACTTAAGCACGGATCCAGTGATAAGCGGTGAAAGCCACACGTGTAGATGGCTGTGTCAATTAGGTCGCCGATGAGTCGTGCCAGACACTGAGAAATGTAAACATCTGGGATGAAGAACATCATTACAGATTTATTACCCTGAATAATATATGATTTAATATTTGATTAATGAATATTTAGGTAGGCTTAAGTACAAATGGAGTTATATTGAAGTATATACTTATTGTGAAGTATAGTAAATATTAAGCAGAAATGAATTCCTAGAAGCGAATTACGTAATTAAAAACATTTTACATTTTCCGGAAAAATAAAGAAATCTATACCACGTAAGTGCCAAATTTATATAAAAATTAGTGTGCTATTGAAGCATTTTTGTGGCATCCATAGAGATAAAAATCAAAACTTGTGTGCCGTGAAAGTTTATGTACTCGAAATACGGGAATAAATTCATGCTTAGACCATTGAACTAACTGCAATATTTGAAAACCGACGTAATTACAATGTCCTCGTATTGTATAAATATATCTGCTTACATGCACCTTCCTCTTCTGCTATCCGATACTGAATTCAACACGCAAAAGTGTTACAAAGCTCTATTATCGCGAGCGAATAATGTTTTCTTCATACTTCAATATGTGGTGGCTGGCTGCTCAAGAATCAAAATTTTCTATCTAGAAAATTAAGAGATTTTTCTGATTGTGATTTAATGTAATTCACCTGTCTTCAATGTTGAAATTACAAAGTATCTGTCGAACGTTCTACCTTCCCAATGCATCTTCCAAATTAGATAGGATTAACAAATTAAAGCCTTACTGATATACGAATAATGCAGGTAGTAAGAGAATTATGTATGTACAGATATGATACCTGATAAATCTTTCTATTAACTTATGGAAATTTATGCTGTAAGTATATTTGTCTCAATGTTATTAAAAATAAAACGACAACATTTCACAGTTCCTCCATTAAGGGCGGTTTTAATTCTTCTTACAGAGCTATTTTTTCTATTGTTCTTATTTTTACATAAGGCAACAATGAGAGTTTATTTGTAGAGCCTTAGTTGAGAGGATTGCATTTAACACTACATGAAATGGTTGTTATGAAACCGTTATTTAAATGTTCAGGGATCCAGCAAGTGCAAAGAAATTACACACAACTCTTTAATATTCGTGCTGCTTCCTCAATAGTTTTAAATAATACGTTTAGGCGAACATTTAAGAAAGAACTTGTGTTAGATAAACTCAAAGGTGTTTAGGGTGTAAGATTAGGGCATAAAATTTTGATACCGTGCAAAGTGTGTCGAAAGAATTTAAAGTGAAATTACCTTACCAAATTTTTTAGGCCTCAAATTACTGAAGAATTGTCACGAATATTATAAAGTGTTGGCTGTTAGTTTCTTCTACTTACCAAAGAACTTAACATTAAACAGGGTTTTTACAATAAACATTAGGACACGCTCTTCACACTGAAGCTTTCAAGCTAAATTCGGAGCATAAATTACTCAAGGTGCCAACATCAAAACAAATGGCCTAACAAAAGTTTACAAATTCTAAAATAGTCATTTGTGAAGGCACGTTTTACACAGACTCAGAATTGACTCTCCAGCTTCTTATTCTGAATTTCATGTATTAGTTTCTCTCCGAAGACCCGTTGTTATGACTAACGTACCAAGTAGATTCCGCATTCTCTCCAGTTGGCTATAAGCCCTAAAGCGTACTTAAAATAGGCTACAATCACTTTCTTCTACACACATTCCATTCAATATTATCAGTTGTTTTTTCATTCAAACCAAATATAAAGAAGCTAAAAAAAGCATTTGTAGTTTTGTAAGGAACAGAGCACATAGCACGTCTCTGGAATCGTGTACTTGCTTAAAGTGTCCCTTTTAATCTGGAGTTTCCAAGTGTTCTGATACTTTTTGTAAATCAATATTACATACGCGTCTCAAGACAAGATAAAAGTATAGAAACTGGAGTACTAGAATTGAAAAAATAATTATACTTTTCACAGTTGACGGCTTCTGAATTGGATACGAAAGAAATACCGTAAAATTTATGTAGTCTTCCTACATTTTATGGCTCAAACATGTGGGACATCTGCTGAATATTTTGCCAATAAATGAATAAATAAATAAATCTGAATATAAATATAGAACCTTTTAACTATGTATAACAATCTTAAGGGAACTTAAATTTTTATCATATTTCTTACAATATGAGTTTAGTAGACCACATGTAAGACCAAGGCGTATGGGTATGAAAAAGTGTTTAAAAATATGTAAAATAGTCATTCAACAATTAAACCAACAAATGCACTAAGAAATAAAGTGCATTTTTTGGTTTAATTGTTGAATGTTATCAAAATTCACGGTGAACACAACGTAAAATGTAAAATTGTGTAGAAGAGTGTGGAATGGATTTATCTGTCTAAGGACAGGCACGAGTGGTTTATTCTTCTGAACACAGTAAAGCATAATCTTCCTATATAAGGGGCGAAAACTTTCTTACCTGGCTGAAAGACTATTAGCGTCTTAAGCATTAGGCCTACTGTTCCACGAGAAGTTAAGTAGAGTTGGATAATAATTATTCTAGGGACCTGGGTCTTCAGTAGTTACGTTTCAAGAATTCAATATATAAATTCTTATTTTAAACCTTGCATGTTACCATCCTGCATTCAATGTTGAGTTATGGATGTCTAAAGCCATCACCAAGCGGCAACCCGGAACTGATCAAATGGAATATTTGTGTGCATCAGGTTGTGTTTCCTGAAGGAAATTCACAGTTTATTTTATAAAATGAGTGTGAAGAATAGGCTCCTTCCCTAGCTCGACCTCTGCCTGATTCACGCCATTTTCAGTTCTTGAATGAATAGATATAATACAACACACCTAGGTGCATATTTACGTATTGTAAAGTCTCTCTTTTATTAATTGTGTATGTTACATAAGAGGGTTCTGCCATAAAGCCTTATGGTTCTGCCATAAAGCCTTAGGGTTCTGCCATAAAGACTTAGTCTCAGAACATTAAATATTATTTTCTTTTTTTGCAGAATATATTTCAGAAAGTATCGAAGGAAGTACTGCCAGTATCATCTACACTTTCACAGTTGTACAAACTGCCAGGAATCTTCACTGGAAATGTGGAAAATGGTGTTCAAGTTGTTCATTATGGCGGCGGAAATTGGGCTGACAGCCTATCTGGGTTGGGTTTCTTTGGTGATGGTATCCTTGGTGCTGGTGGTGTTATAAATGGAAATGTGGTTAGCAAACTGAGCCAGCCCTACCAAGTTGGAGGTTCTATACAAGTAGGAGGCGCAGTTATTCATGTAGATGGTAGCAACAGCAGCGGCGGAAGTAGTGGATACGTTGTTATTGGACGCAACATATCAAGTAATTTCAATACTCATGTTGGCAGTGCCGATGGTATAATAATTGATAACGAAAATTTGGATGAAATTGGCTTTTTTAAAGGCTCCTGGGGCTATACACCGCTGGCAGAAGACTCAATTCAAAGCTACACAGGCAGCGCTTCTGTCAAAAACATGAGAGCTGACGGTGAAAAAGAAGACGTAATTATGCCTGTGGTTAGACCCGCCATACCTGCAATAGTTGGAGGTGAATCTGGTAACACTACAGAGGTACAGAGACTAACTCTGTTGAATATCTTGCAGTCCAACATAATCAATTTCTTCAGCTTCCTGCTACAAACCTCACCAATAGCAACAAACCCTAAAATGCTAGCTACTGTTGAGGAACTACTTAAAAGGGTGCTTTTGGGACAGATCAACGCAAATTTTCTACTCCCACAGTTAGAAAAAATGATAAGCTTACCTCTGCAGGAACAATTGCAAAATTTGCTCAAATCATTCACATCTCTCGTGGAACCAGATTTTGGTCTTCAAATACAGCATCTAAAAAATTATTTGCAAGAACCCATTGTTATCGGTTCAGTACTCGCACAGCAGATTCCCAGCCTTACAGGAGGTATAGACAAGAGGTGGGTCCTTCCGTCTGTTGTGAGTCATCCATTTTATAACGCAGCAGACGCAAACAGTTCTTTGCAGTACGACTTGCGGCAGTTATTACAACAAAACAAAGAATTGTCTGACAGACAAGCTATTAAATATAACGTGTACCTGGTTATGACAACCATTCCACTGCCCATGGACATACAAACGGCCATGCAGATCCGAAACCTTGCTTCGGTATTGTATGCGCTGAACGACAGCGTGTGGGAAATGATCGTCCAAAGGCTCTCCAACATGCCTCTTACCAGCGCGTACAATGGCTTGAAAGAATTCCTGCAACTTGTCGCCAACACTCCTGGCGTACCCAAAGAGGTGACTGCGATAATTGAAAATAAGCTTAGAGTTCTTCCCAACGACACAGTCTCCCCTACAGCAGCGGTACATCTTTCTACAAACATTACCCTACCTCTTCAACCTGAAAATGTTCATTCACGCCAGACTAAACTTCTATACAGTCCTCAGCCCAAATATCCATTGAAACTCCAACATGATTCTCAACCCCAACATGCACTTCAAAATCAACACCCATCCCAATACCAATCTTTACAACTTGGCTATGAAACACATGAAAATAATTATCAACATCCAACTCAGAATAAGCTCACAACCCAATACCAACCTCAACAACAAGCACAATATGCAGCACAATATGCAGCACAACAAGCCGAATATCTACCCGAAACTCAACACAAACTACTACAACCTCAGTATCCATCTCATCGCAATGAATATCAATATACAAGTCAGAATAAGCACACAAAACAATACCAACCCCAGCAAGAACTTCAGTACTCAACACATCAAGCTGAATATCAACATACACTTACGAATCAACAGCCATCTCCATACCAAAGTCATCAACCTCAGTATTCACCAAATCAACGCGAATCGCAATATACAAATCAAAATCAACCACCAGCCCAGTACCAGTTTCAACACCCAGAATATTCACCAGAACATACAAATGAACCTCAATATAGGCCACAAATTGAACCACAACCTCAACCTCAGTATCCACTCCAATATCAGCCCCACTATCCACAACAACCCGCCTCTCAACCTAAACCCCAACCTCAAATTCAGCGGTCACCAAAAATTAAACTCCAACCTGAACATATAAATCAAGAACAATCTGACTCTTTTCAGACCCAGTATCAGCCGTCACAAAAAGATGAATGGCAACATGAAGCCCAATACCAATCGAAATTTGCAACACCACGACCACAAGTTCAATATGAACCTCAAGTTCTAACTCAATACTCATCACAAAAGCAAGAGTCTGAATTTCAACATAAAACTCAATATTTTCCGCTAAATCAACCTAAACCTGAACATGAGCGTAAATCTGAATATCAGAAAAGACAAGAAAAAGAACAAGAACAAAAACAATTTGAATATTTTGAACCCCAACTTCAACCACAATATACACCATATGATCAACCCCGACTCCCACATAAACTTCAATATCCGTCAGAAAGACCTGAAGCTCAATATCAAATCAAAACTGAAGATCAAGCCCAAAATCAACATTTATATTCACTACAAAATCAACCCCAGCTCCTGAATCAACTTCCAAATTACACCCACTCTATTCTGAACCCCACATTCAATACACACTACAGTATCCAGAACGTGAATATGCTGCTAAACCTCACAATTCTCATACAGCTCCAGATTTTGCCGAGCTTACACAGATGAAAACCATCTTCCCTGTCGGCGAAGTACTCGACGCTCCTTCAGAAAGTGACCTTCAAACCCCAAGTGAACTCTTGCCTGTTTGTTCAGGATATGAAGGATGTTTTTTCATAGATAAAATCCGCTACCTATTTGGCGAACCGAGTATAATAAAATTCGTACTGAGTTTGGATATTAACGTATCAAGATATTCCAATAAGGCTTTACTACTTTTGTACATTTTTCAACGATTGTTATCACAAATTCAACTTGAGACTAATGACGTAATCGCTATTCAACATTACTCAGACTACCTGACAACTACGTTGAAACCATGGACGGCCTATACACACAAACCAAGTTCAAAACTCATTGATATTAGTTACATATTGCCTGAATGCACAAATACGTCTTTATACTGCCTCACATTAAACGAGATCGGTAAAAGTTTGCTTAAAGAAGATATTTACAGTGTCTTGCAAGACAATGCCTACAGCTCTGCGAATTATCCCACAAAGGAGGCATATCTTCAATCTATTCTTCAAAACCTATTGTCAAGAAGTCTTGAACTTTATCTACAATATGCGAAAGAACAGCCAAATATTGTAGTTTTCGGTGATGCGCTGTCCGAGATTTTAAAGCATATTTTTCAGCCATCAGATGATCAAGAAAAACAACTGTTTGAAATTGTGAGCAACTGGCTTTCGAATGCAAATCTCATTGAGGCTTTAGGTGATTATAAAATCGATCTTTCCGCAACTGCTGAACAATTACTGAAATTGATATTCAGATTTGCCCTTACTCAACCTCAGTTTCCATATAACCAAGAATTGCATCAAGTTTTGCAGCATTTCATTTCGCAGATTTCTCCCAGTAATACAGCAACAAATGAGGAAGATTCTGTGGAAGACCTCGGAATACAGATCATGGGAGAGGCGGATGTAATCACAGAAGCAACCTGGACACCAGTCGTATACAAAAGAGCCATTAACCTGAACTCTGTAATGACGGCTGTAGATAAGGAGAGACTGGGTGAGAGCGGGCTGGAGCAGCTCATGGACTATTTTGGAACCGAATTTAATCCCAATATAATGAGCGAAGGTTTCAAATTTTGGAAGTACAATACTAAAGGAAGGTGGCTAAAAGAACTTCTGAAACACATTTTGAAAAAAACAAACGTCAGTCCGAAATCAAGGGCTCTGATTTCACGGGTAATTCCTCTCATCCTTACGACTGGAATTGGAGCTGAGCCTCTTGATTATATCAGCTAAATACTGTGCATCTGTCTGGTCGTTTTTGTGCAAAAGCTAATGGAAAATATAAAGATTACTTTACCTAGTTAATAAAGAATATCACAGGGAATGAAATATGGGAATATAATTTTATTTTAAATCTGTGCCCACTATACCCATAAAATATACACAATATACTACTTCTTAATGTTTCATAAGTTCTGTGTATTAAGTAATTATTGAAACCCTCAATTACATACACTTATAGTTGTTCAACTTGGACGTACAAAGTTGTGAAATAAAACAAAATTTGCTTAATACATGTATTAAACCCTCCCAACTCCGAAGAAATAAATGGATTTTCGTAACGTCTGGTTATGTTATAGTATAGATGTTACTTTACTTTATTTTGTTTTGTTCTAAGATGCAAGGCCTAGCAACTGCTGACTTAGCGCATGGTAACAGGGAATTGAGTTTGCATTTTGTTGCTGACCGGAAGTTTGTATAGCGGTAGTAGGAGAAATTTTGTAGATTTGGAGGCATTCTGATGGTGGCGGTTGTGAGTGATGCACGGTGAGAGAGAGACTGACCGGACCGGACAAACTAAGAAGAGATGTTCAATATATTAATCGTGATTCTACTTACCCCAGGTAAGCGTTGTTACACATATTGATCACTAAAAGTGAACAACGGTAGGAATTTGGGATATTTGTGTATTAAGTTTGGTGTGTCGGAAATTCCGGATGAGGGGGAAGTTAGAACAGGCACACATTTCCCGTGCCCGCCCTAAAGTCGGCAGTGACTAGACCTTCATTTCAGTAGTAGTCACATTTATTTACTAATTAATTCATTGTTTGTAGTCTTATAGAATAAAGCAGTTTAGTGTTTAACATTCGTACTATGTGTGTACACGCCAGGCAGGGCGACGATCAGAACACTTTAACCAGCATGTTCCTAATGTCCAGGTGTCCGTAGTCATTAACCGGTGCTTTAATTAAACTCGAAAGAATAAAACCAGAGCATCAAACTTCATATACCGCTCGGACCCTTCTTCCAGAACCCCCTGTTGGGGAACATACGCTACCTAAACCACGAGAGCAGCCAGAGTGTAAAACTAGCAAAATTACGGCAGGGATAGCGGGCCGAAATCTCGCACCCGCAACCCCCCGCCAGTTACAATGTTTTATATTCTCTAAGTAAACGCACTGTACAAGAGTATTTAGTTGGATACTTTAGGAATAGTACACTACATTTATTTTTCAAAGTGTGGATCGCAGACTGATATTAGTTGATGAAAAATTAGCTGAAATATTTTTATGTTTCTAGTAGTAATACATTTAACACATATTTGTTCTTCATTAAAAAATTAATTCACTAAACCTAAGGGAAAGAGATCACCTAAGGAGCTATGTTTTGAAGGGTACTATATTATTATAATATGTTTAAAAACAGACTAGGGGGGAGTGGACTTGATTATTCGACTCAGCACAGAGCTTGTCTTAAAAAAAAGTCAAGGATTTTTTAAACTTGTTTCTTTTTCCGCGACTAATAAGTTTACTGGCACACTTATGAACTGCTGGAGATTTTTTTTCCCGCGCAAATAAAATTATATTTATCTCACTTTAATCTTCCAAAGCTGATCTCTCTCAAATCGGATTTCCTTAAAGAGCATGGAGACAGTTTACTTTCTATTTCTTCGCACAAAAACATGCCATCAGAGGGACAAACACAAATGCCTGTCAGTTCACTCGAAAGAGGATTGAGCAACATTAAGAAATTATGACTTACCAGTATGTCGAAACTGGCCCAATTATTAGAATTTTGCTTTCATTTTTCTCAAGGAAATCCGTTAAACGCCGACAATACTAACAAATACTCGCAAATTCGAAAAAGTTGAGATAGGATAAATTTGCTATTTACTTAGGTTCATTTATTTATTCTCCTTATTCTATTTAGCAACTCTATGTATAACTAGGGTTATACAGCGTCGAAAGATATCATGATTAGTAAAGATTGGATTGGAATATGCGTGCAAGCAATCGGCAGTAGCTTAATATAGGTGCTGACGCAGATCACGACAAACCTAAGTCAGGGGATCCGGTCTCCAGGCCGAGATTTTAACCCTAGATCTCCCTATTACAAAGCATAAGTGATAACTAATCGATGGCTATGTTTGGTCTGATATGATATTACGATTTCTTTAAACAGGTAAAAGTAAAGGTAAAAGTAAAGGTGAAGGTAAAGGCAAAGGTAAAGGCAAAGGTAAAGGCAAAGGTAAATACAAAGGTAAGTTGTCCCTACACGTACCATTAAAACAGGAGGAGCGGAAGAATATTCCCACTCATTCTTAACCACGGCACTAGATGGAGGTGTTTATCCTCCTGCCACGGCCGCTTTCCCCCCCCCCCCCCCCCCCCCAGGGTTATAGCTCGCTGTACCCTTTGAAAAATGTGATGTACACCGTACCTGCCTTGTTTGTAAGTCAGCAATTACAGACACTGTGATTATGGGAAACTGCGAGGTAATGTCTGGCAAGTGCAATGTACAATTTATTTAAAAAACAATAGCTTTTTAATTCGAATAATGGTGTTACAAGTGCTTCGTATAATAGTTGTATATTTTGTTATCTCAGAGTTTTGTCTCATAACACCGTGAGATATCTATCCTAAAGTTTATGACACCTTATGCTTAAAGCGTGAAGTCTGTTCTTATTATTTTTCTATGTACACTAGCTGACACACTACTGTACTTAACTACACTATACCTTGTTTTTTAACTGCACACTGTCCTTGTTGTCTTGGAACTACCTTCCGATTAACTCCCGTTCCACGGTGGTAGTCTCTGCTCCATTATATAAGCCTATGTACGCTAAATAGAAACCGTAACTTTATTAAACCTCATATATTTCAATTTTAATAAGTATCTGCATAGAACTGTGACAAATGCTGTATTAGTACATACTGATATTTTCTTATAAGCTACCCCCTTCATATTTAGCTACTTTTAATTTATAAATCCTTTCTCCATTTTACAGTTTCTGAACACCTCAAAACTATAGGGTAAATGGCTGCAAAAAGACACAACTTTTTAGACAGCAATTTTCAAATTACACATGACACTTTTATAATCTTAATACATATTTAATTCCTTATATTTAACAAGTGCTACGTATACGTATAATCATCAAGCATTTGTTGCATTCCAAATATTAGTAAAAAAGATAATATTGCAAATGACACATGGCGTTGCATGACATGCAATAAAGCCACCTTCGGAAAGTGTGCTATAATCAGAAGAATTGCACAACACTTAAGGGAAATGTTTTTCGTTTTTATTAAATTATAAAGAATTGAAACAAGTATATCATTCTGAGCCCTTATTTAGTATCACGGTCAGTGCAGATATCACCAATTCTTGTGTGGGCTTCTCTTCTGCGCTTTTCCTCATATCCCGTGTGTTTTGTATCGATCCATGAGCAGAGAAACTTTTAAAATTTTTTATACATCTCTTAATTTCACGTAAGTGCCACTATAAGTATTTTGAACAATAAATTTATTTTATCTTATAAAACAGTATTTTTATTCTATCCACAAATATGGCGGTTACTGCATCCAAATCTACGATTACACAAGGTTTACCACATTGTAGAAAACACGCATATATAAAAGTTCAATTTTTCCTTCTGAAAGGTGCACTTAGGACATGGTCTACCAACCACAAATTTGTAATATGACATATAAATAACAGTAAGAAGGCCAAAATTCCACAACTCACAAAATCTGACTCGCCTTTTAAGGACGTGAGAGGAAGATGCTAATTTCCAAGGCTGTTAACAGGCATAAAAAACTTTCTTCAGAAGTTCTTATGCTGCTGAGATGTCTGTAGTGTAAATGATTAAAGACCCTTGCGCTCATTGCATCTGCCGTAAACATAACGACTTATTGGCGTGAGAAAAATATCTGGCATTATTATAGCCTGATTTCACCTTTGCGTAAATTAGCCGGCATCTTCCTCTAATTTCCACGTTCTTGCTAGCAGCCAAGCAAACACCTTTCTTTCCTTCCTAGTACAACATGTTATATGTAACCTCTAACCTCAAGAACAATTCTTCTGTTCATACAGAGCTAATGAATTCATCTCCGATATTTTAGCTCAGTTTTCTGCCCTCCATATCATTACATCTTTCTTTCACATTCATATTTATTCCTCTTATATTACACTCCTGTTCATTCTGTCGATTCTTTCACACTGTTATTCCAGTGCTTTATAGCTCTGCTTTCAGCGACTTAGCCCAACTGCTCACAATCATATTGTCTTTCTACCATTCGCAATACTAATTCACAATTTCCTCAGTACCAACACACATAGGCCGCTGTTAATTTTTTACCGTCAGTCCCACATAAACTATACTGTGTATTAAACTATTCTAATTAAAACCGAGCAAGTTGTTTCAAGCAGTAACTTTTCTGACTCCTACTCATATGTAACCCGCACTGAACATCTACAGGGAAACCGATTACCTTAACGGAGGATTTCTCTTGTTGCCCTCAGTCGCTCCAGGCAATTTATGGAACTGTACATAAAATTAGTCCATAGTCGTTTCCTTCCACGTCTTTTCCAGTTAAATATTTAGTTGATATTCTACGGTATATAATCGGAGACTTTGACATCTTTAAATAAAATATAAATACGTGTAAATAACAAATAATTTTAGAATACTAGTAAGGAAGTATACTAACAATATAAACACATACATTGTGCGTTGCTTTATTTTCTTATTTTGCTGAAATACACGGTAAGTATGTGTCATGAAATACTTATACTATTTTTTTTTTCTGTGCTATACTAAATTATAAAGATACAATTATGTTTTAAACGTCGTATTTCCATATCTTGTCAAATACAATTTCTTTCCTTTTCTACAACGTTTACAGAAAAGTGATGCTTGCATGTAATTTTTCTATGCCCTATACACACACATGGTTTCTTATTCTCTAATACGGAAACTCGTAATAACTGAAACCTTCCACTCGCCTTTCCCCTTCCTCCCCCTTTTCCCCTTTGCCTTCTTGCTATTCATAACAATCAGCAAGCAATTTGCATCATCGCTCCTAAGAAACTCCGGAAATTCTTTTGGTTTTGGTCATACTCAGGCCCCTGAACCAAGAGTTTACTGCACTTTATTGCTATTGAATCACTTTATATTGCTGTATCAAGTAACTGGTTTAGTTAACGTTTTATGATATGATATATGGTATTATAATTATACAATAAAAATTGCAAAGGAGAGGATAGGTAGATTTGTGAATATTTATAAACTTTATAGCATATTTCGCGTGAGAAACTGAAGAAAACTAAGTGAAACTTTTGTTAACGTAACCGATGCTTCAGTCTAGCATAATTCCAAAAAGTTAGAGATGAGGTGGTTTATTCTACGTGTTTTTGTAGTTTGGAATGCTTAATAGAAAGTTAATAATTTCGAAAACTCTATAAAAGAACGTCCTGTGGGACCTTAAATACACTATCCCAGTACATGCCTAAAGTGAAAGAGGAAAGCTATGAAAGGTATTAAATTTCTAATAATCATGAAGACAATTTTCTGCCATAGGGACAGAAATGTCTGAATTCTTATAATATTAATTTGACGTTGTGTTCACCGTGCATCTTAACATTAATATGAATATTTAAAAGAAAAATCGAAATCTTATAATATTAGTTCTATATATGGGAGAACACACACATTATTAATGTCTTGATGGAAAAGTAGTTGTCCCGTCTTTATAACTTTTAAGAGTAAAACTATAATGGACACTTTCGTTACAGGTGCATTTTTTATTTCAATCTTCATCGAACAGACTGAACAGCAGGACTAAGGATATTACTTTGATATTTTAGTGCCATGTGACTTCTATACGTCCCGTGATGTGTTTCATTGGAAACTCTTGCCCTCCACGCCCTTGTGTGATTCACATACGCTGCGCTGAAATTTCCTGGCCTCCAGTTCCATGTGGGATGCATTAAAATTCTAAACATTCTGTTGCAATCTCCTGTTCTCCAGTTCCATGTGCTGTTGGAACAGCCCGCCCGCCAGCCACATGTGTAATTTGCGCAAGTTCTGTTACAATTCCACCCCTCCAGGTCCACCTGTGATTTCTGAAATTTCCGTGATATTTTCCTTTGGGAGCTCCTACCCTCCAATTCCCCACGTGTTTTCCTTTAATACCTTTAGACACTCCTGTCTTCCAGGTTCCTGTGTGATTCACGTAAGTTCCGTTGTAACCTCCTGCTATCCAGTTTCCTGTGTGATTTATATAAGTTCCACTGGAAAATTCTGCTGCCATTTTCTCGGTTTCGTGTCCATGGTATGTAAAATATGTTCCATTGGCATACTGAAGCTGTGACCCTCTTGCAGCTTCAACCGAGCGACTTTCTTCACATGAACTCTAGAAAAACAACAACGAAAATGTAATTAAAGATTTATATTTTGTCGTTCATAAAAGAAGTTTAATAGACTACTGAGGCTAATGTAGTAGTAAGGCCCTAGATGAATGGTTCGCAACCGCTGTGCCGTGACTCTTTGCCCAATGTGTCCCGAGGTTTTGAATAGAAGAACGTTTACATAAAATTAAATACGCAAATTAAAATATCAAATAATTTCTAATACCACATTATCACACGTCATTGAGTATATTGAAGCAATTTTTAAATTTATAACAACAAATTATATCTGAAATTTGGAAGCAGAAATTAGTAACAGTGTACTGTCACTTAATGTTTTGTATTATTTTACAAAATAAAAAACGGAGAATGTAATTTTTAAATAAAAAATTTGTTAAATGTGAATAAGTAGATAGATGAGAGGAAAATGTTAAGGTCCACTAACAAAGGTGAGATAAAATATTTAGTCAATTGTAAACGGTTTAATAAAACATGAGAATTGTAAATATATATCATAAGTATCAACTGGTAATGTGCTACCACCGTGACAACTCGGTGGTAAGCGTTAGGTAGCCTCAAGCATTGTAAGAACTAAAATCAATAAATTATTATTATTATTATTATTATCATCACTTTAATCTTTGTGTTGGTGTTACAACAATACCTATGAAGGTACTTCGACCCACTCCGTGCCATTTTGTTTTGTTTTGTTTTGTTTTGTTTTGTTTTGACAGCGTGTCACGAAACGTTTCCCTGTCGCTCAGCCCATGTACCAGTTGCACCGGTTGCAGTGCCTTTTATTAGAAAGAATTACTGCCAATTCTCTTTTTTATACAATAAATGACATATTCTGATTATAAATATTGGTCCTCAATTTCAGGTCTAGTGCACAGCGAAATCCGGAAGTCATTATCCTAGACTTATTTTCCAAATGTTATGGTTTCGAAAATATTACCGTCTGTACAGACGAGAAATATTACTTGTGATTTTACGCAGTCTCTGAATAAAATTGCAGACACTCCCAGGCTTAAGCAACAGTTTCATTACTGAAGGTCCGGCGCAAGTAGAATTTCGCGCAAGTCGGCCTTGAGAATGCGTATTGTCAATTGCATATACACACAAAACAGTCCCGCTGAAATCCAAACACCAGAACAGTGTAACCTGATCGGCTGCAGCATGACTGCCCTCCGCCTGCATATCGCCCAGCAGTATTCTTCCTCCATCCTATCATGGCGCTTTTATTCCCAAAAGGAAAAGTGCAGAGTGCTTTTAAAGACTGTTATTATTTCAGTTTGTTTTTCGCATTTTTAAAAGTGTGTAAGTAGGGGAGTGTCTATACCTAGAAGACACCTTGAAATAGCCCATGACCTTATATCACCTAGGGCGTTAAAACTTTTGTCTTTCAAAAAACTAACAATTAATCGCCTATGAAAATAGTGTTTTCTTTGAAACTGAATTACCTTTGATATTTCAATTGTCATATCAAGTATTTTTAATACCACTTATTTCGAGTGGTAGAAAAAAACGAAATTTCATATATATATATATATATTGTGGCAGTAAACCGCGCCTTTTAATACTAATTTTAACTGATCTTTTTTTGTTTGTAGCTTGCTTAAATACTCTGTATTCACTGCAGATGTTATTTAAATTTAAAATAGATTGTAGGATAATTGGGCGTGTAAACGCACGTACTGAATACACAAAGATTATAAAAGTAAACTGCAACCTATAACCTGCTATGAAGGCAGAGTGGGGGAGTAGAAGTGCAGTTTTACACTTTTTTTTACATCGGCGCTAGAAGGGGGAAGGTGGTTAACGCCACGCTCCGGAATGACCCGGTACGTATTGTAAAGGAGGCTGGTTCGGCCCTACGGCTTTCATGGACGGGTATGGAAAGACTCGCCCTCGTACCGGGATTCGATCTTTGGACCGCCCAGCCCGTAGCGAGTCGCTACGCCGACAACGTTATCACGGCCTACACATAAACATTATTCTTGACACAAAATCAGAAATACCATCAGCCTCCACCCAGCCCCCACCCCCGCCCGAAATGTGCAGCCCTGCAGCTGCATATATATTGTGATAGCATGCAAATACAGAGTGGTGTTAATGTCACTTGACCCTCCGTGTGTACCATATTGCCTGTAATGTCAGCTGACTTTTGCACCATACTGTATGACAGACTGAACAGTGTCCTAAATCCAAAAATATATACATATTAACTATTTCTTAGACTAATAAATATAAATCAATGACAAATGCTGAATTCCTATTCTTATACATTTTGAACAAGATTTATAAAATGAACGCACAATGGGGAGATCATGTCTGTTTCCGCATATTTCAACTCCAAAATTTATTTAATAGATTTCCGTAAAATTTACTCTTGAAGGTTCACAGTCCGCGCTACTAGAGGAGTTTATTTCCTATTCTTAGTGTTCCAATACAATACCTTCTTTAGGCAAAGTTATATGAAAAATATCCAATTCTTAAGACAAGCGTGTCACATAAAATACATGACTCATCATGATGCAAAAATTGTATTTGATATACAATCTTTGATTTTGCGTACTCGAACCCTGAAGAAAATTCTCAGAAAGGGGAGTCAAAGTGTAACGAATTTGGTCAACGGGATATGGAACATGATTTTGGTACATGACTGGGCATAAGGAATTGGAACATGATTTTGATACATGACTGGGTATAAGGAATTGGAACATGATTTTGATACATGACTGGGCATAAGGAATTGGAACATGATTTTGATACATGACTGGGCATAAGGAATTGGAAAAGGAAACAATGGAGAAGTGTGGAGAGGCTTCACACAGGAGGCCAAGGACTGATATTGGGCTGTTGCGTTATATAAGAAGAAAACGAAGAAGAATATGATGATGGAGGTGAGTGTTTAGCTTCAAGTGCCGGCCAATTTATCCCCGCGGAAATGGCTTCGGGCACCCTTTGAATAGGAGGCTAGATGGGTCCCAGAGCCGGTCCGGAAAATTTGGGGACAAAAATTTTCTGCATCTGCCGAGAATGAAACCACTATTCCTCGGAATTTCAGCCTGTAGCCTAGCAATTATACTGACTGACTCATACCGAATTCCAATACGTTTGTGTCTACAATAAATCGAAGCCAATATCATGCAAAATGGCAAACAATGTGTGTGGAAAATATGTGTTCCAGGGTGGAATACCCTTTCCTGCTGTTGCTTAGAACAATTTGAAACACTTACCGTTACCACAGCAGACAGAACTATCTTCAGTATGAGCAGGAGCCTCATTCTGATATGAAAAAGATACACAAGGAGTTTGCTTGGGTTTTAAACAGCCACGAGTATTTATACTTCCCTTCCAACTATTCACAGCTGTCAGTTGTTCACAATGTGATATCGTGCAACCTTGTATCCTCTTCTATTCATAGTATTTATGGAAAGTACGCAGGATAGAGGTAGTGAATCAGTAGTCACCTCTAGACAAAAGCGCTGTAACGTGTGGAAGGTATATAATGTTTGTGAGTTTGAAAGTGTGGCAAAGTTCAAATAAGCGGGAACAGCCCCACCAAATTAATATTAATTAGTAAAAAATTAAAAGCACATTAAACTCAGGGAATGCCTGCTACCATTCCATTCAGAATATTCTGTCTTCCAGGCTGTTATTCAAAAACATAAAGTAAAATATAAAAATCTGTGATTTTGTCTCTTGTTTTTAAGGGTGTGAAACTCGGTTTTGCACATCGAGGGAGAAACATAGGTGAGGGCGCTAGAGAATAGGGTGCTGAGGAAGATATTTGGGACTTAGAGGGAATAGGTAATAGCGGACTGGAAGAGACTGCATGATAAGGAGCTTCGTGATCTGTACGTAGTCTTCAGCAAACATTTTCCGAGTGATCGAATCAAGATAAAATTTTATGGAGGGACATGTAACACATACTTAGGAAAAAAGAGGTGCACACAGGGTTTTGGTTGGGATACCCGAGGGAAAGGGACCAATCGGAATACCTAGGCGCAGATGGACTGATAATATTAAAATGGACGAACAAGAAATCGGATGGTGGCTTGGACTGGATTAATCTGGCTCAGATAGGGACAGGTAGTCGGTTTTTTAAAATGGTGATAAACGTTCGTGTTGCAGAAAATTTGGGAAATTTGTCGATTATCTGAGGAACTCTTAACGTTACAAGAGTTTTTTTAATACATGAACTTAGTTCTTCAGTTATTTAGTTGCTTAGTCAGTTAGTTACGAGATTAGTTGATGGACAAGCGATTTTTCGAAATCATATGGACGAACTTCTTCAGGAGAAACAGCTTATACAAATTGCGAGAATTAATTAGTATATGGATTCACATTCATTTAATTTTAACACAGTTAATCTGAATTATTTAAGGGCAAGAGAAAGATGTAAATTTGAATAAAATTTTCTCGAAAATAAACAATGCTAAAATAGAAGTATTTTTCCCGTCATGAACAAATAAATTGTACGGTAGAAATACGGCTCAACTGTAAATTGTGGGCCGTATTGCAGCTATAAGATTTGTCTACATAAGTTAATTACTACATATTACAGCTATAAGACTGGTCTACATAAAGTTAATTATTACATATTGCAGCTATAATATTGGTCTATATAAAGTCAATTATTACATATTGCAGCTATAAGATTGGTCTATATAAAGTTAATTATTGCATAAACTTAAAAAGTAACATCTTGCCAAGCGCAAATGTAATGAAAGAGAGAGAGAGACAATCAGGCAAAAGCAAAGAAAGAATAATTGTTTTGGAAGTACAAGTAACGTCCGGTTAAAGAAAGAAAAGTTGTGTCTGTGTTGAGATAAAAGACTTTTCAATGCTTCGTATATCTTTATAATTTTGATACACTATACCTGAAAACATGTTTTCATTTGGCATCTGAAGTACACAGAATTGCGATAAATGTGTACAAACATATGCAGATGTTTATGTTTAGATTTCATCAATTATGTTGCCCTATTTTTATAGTGAAATATGCATGTTACAAATACCTAAATCCCGTATTTTTCGTCATAAAAATGTTCCTTAACCTTTTTAAAAATATCTTTTGGTACGCATCTCAAAATGAGGTATCACAGTGTATTTTACCCAAACTACAAGCGGCTTGCATCCTTCTTTCTCTAAGCTGGCTCTACAGAACACCATAGCGGTATTGTCGATAATAAAAGAATGTTTCCTAGCTGTCACAATGGCTGCTTTGATTACGTAAAAAAATGGCAGCCATATTTAGGAAAACACATGTTAAAATTAATGTGCCATAATCAAACCGGAAGCGTGGTCGTGACTATATTGTTTAGAAATTCCAGATTATAATCACAAAAAGGATTGCACCGGTTTATTAAATTTGTGATGAAGGAACTGATTGCTATTGTTGTTTTTATTCTGTACAAGGCCCACGTGCGATCTAAACTCTAGTACGGATCTGTCGCCGGGAATCCCATTACACTGGCTGATTCAAAATAATTAAAAGAAAATTTTCATCCTTCTATAACAGACTTGTTCTTGACGTGAGTGATAATATATATTAGAATCTATTAGATAAGTTATTTCTTTAAAACTTCAGTCTAGGCAACGATATTTCGACGCCTTCTTTCTTAATGGTATCTTTACAAATAATTCAGTTGACAATCAATTCTCTATTCAGGTGGCTACTGGAAAAATCAAAACCTATTCTACTAGCATTTCTAGCATTCGCGATTGCTTAAATGTCAGTCCGTCTAACAGGCATATTTCTGTGGCTAATACAGTCTGGTGGTATGTTGATACTGTATTAACTCATATTACTAATCTATACATAATTCGTTAATGAAGTTTATTATTTTAAGAATCCTGCCTTCATTTATACCATTTGGTTCTATTATTGTGTTATTTGTGACTTTGTCTTTTTATGCCTTGTTTTTCAAATTCTTGATTGCATATTTTTTTGTACGTCTTTATGCAACGCTTGCTTGTAAATTGGTCTCATTTCTGCTGCCAAGCACTTAAATAAATTACGTGAAGTAAAGTTGTTTATTATTTAGGTTTGAAAGCTTGAGGTTTTTTATATAGAATTTTCATTTAATTACACGTCTGAATATAATTTTCTTTTATGCAAACTATTCCAGATTCTCAACCGTGATTTGTGAATCGCTTAGTTCAAGTATCGTTCAGTACTCCTTCATTAGTGCCTCGAAAAATTATAACGACCTGCAATTGCTGGGGTCCAGAGATCTAAGTGCCTAAATTTTCTACCTTCTGTTTCTCCATATCTTGCATATAAACAATTACTATAGTCCAAATAAGACATTCAGTCTTCCAGATTACTTCCTAGACCTGTGAGCACAGGTTTCTTCTGCAGAAGAATCAGCAGTAAGCCTTAAAAGATGAACGATAGGGCATCGCAATAAGCTTGCCTGGTGTCCAAAATACTAGTCATGCTCAGAGATATAATATTTTTTTTTATATCCAAAAAAAAAGATTACAAATATTTATGCTGACAATTAGCAGGCTACAATTTTAATAAATAGGGGCAGCTTTTAATTTATGTAGGGTTTAAGAGAAGGAAAGAGAGAATTAGCTGGCCTCTTGCGATAGTCCGTATCGCAGTTAATAAAATATATGTTATAAATAATTAGGAATGCCTGAATATGTGCTCTGGACCTAACATACCGTACCGCCAGCAGCTAGGAATGTGTGACGCCTTGCTTCGGTATGATTAATGGGTGGGCCATGCGATGGCTTAGGAACTGCTGAAATGTCAAGAGTTTAACTGTGTCAAAGCCAGTGGTAATTATACACACCACCTACCCTGATATTATGGAACTCTGCATTTTCTCACACGCTGTGTCGGCATGATTTACCCAATAAAAACCGATTATTTACTTGAACAGCATTAACAGACATGTTTCTCTAACAGTCATGGGTCCCGTTCTCTGTGAGTTACGAACAGAATTTTTATGTATAATTTAAAAGAAGGCGAGAATTCAAAAGATTTAAATCAGAAAATGGACTCAGATAGTAAGTACACGTAAAGCACGGCCTTCAAAAGGCGACAACAAGTTTGTAAATATCCTGTTGGTCAGCCACGCATGAAGAAACGTTGCCCTTTATCGCGAAGCAAAATTTTAATAAACTTTTATGTATTAAATTACTTCTTCTCAGGCTATAATTCAGGCTGTTTGGCATTATCGTGATTGATACATCTCCCTGTAGGGAAAGAATTAAATAAGGAAATTCTGAAAAGTTTTTACGAAAAGGGATAAAATTACGTACTGAGAGAATTTTAAATGTTGTATTATTTTTAACATTCTTATGGCAATTGAAATACATACTTATCGATGGGCTTGATATGTAGAAGGTATAGATAAGTAATAATGCCTAAATAGTCTTCTATGTAAAACGTGAAAATTAAAGAAACCTGTAGAGACTTTTTCGTAAATAGAAAATTATATTAAAGTTTCGTTTAGGGAAGTCAGATACGAAGACATGCATTCGTCTGAAATAGCCCAAAGAGATGTTTTGTGATTATGGTGATGAATATTTTTTCTATAACATAGGAACTGTTTTATGAACTACTCGAGGAAGGGGGTTTTCCATAAATCTGAAGGAACTGTACAAGTCATAATTTACATGACTAAATTTGTTCGAAGCATTATGTTCGAAGAAAACTGGAGGCTACATAAGCACACTTATTACCTCAGATCTGTAACTACTTCACACACATACTCGTATATAGCCCAAGTTCTTAATTCTCCTCACGTGACTGTCAGCCTTGATGTTCAAGCACATTGTTTATATTTCACATTTCTCTTTTGTACATAATTTTTTTAATGAAAACACTAATTTTACTTATTCTACTCTTACACGTGTATAATCCGGTGTTCTCCAGTAATAACTGCTGTTAAGGCAGATCCTGTAAATAAGAAAACATCGACAAGTTTATACAAAGAATTGGGGACTTTTGTAATTATTCAGTAGGCTTTGAGTCAGCACATAAATAAGTAACAAGACAGGCAATGTACATATGACGTAACATTGAGGCGTGTTCGCGTAAATGTTGTGTTGTATCCCCGAAATTTCGGAGAAGGCCGGTGGGGCGTATCGTGGATGTTGCTCCACCGGAATAGGGTTCGTATAGGTTGTGAGGGATGCTTGAAACAAACTCGTTGTACCAGGTTCCAGGCACTTTAATTGCAATAGGCCGTATTTACAGAAAACAGGCCGGGAAGGCCTCGCAGCAACTTATACAGACTATCTGGATCAACGGCAGGATCGGGAATGCACCCTTTCAGGCGTCAGTGGTTTTATCAGACAGGCTTGTGTGTGGTCTGTGCGTAGGAGTATTCGTTACTCCTCCACATGTGACTGTGCGTCTGCATGGAGTCACACAGTGGCCTCCATAGTTCCAGGAAGAATAACAAATAAGCAGTTACAAACATTGGGCAACGCGAATCCAAAGAGGCGTATGATGAGAAAGTACTAATTAGCAAGTGATAAGGTCCGATGATACGGACAAAGTACAGAAGGTACTGCATCAATGCAATGTCGTTGCCTCAGTTACTATAATATATTATATATATAATGTAAGGAACATCCGTAATATAACAGATATATGCAACAGTTGTTACCGTGGAACAGCAATGAAAGGTAAAGGTAAAGTTCTCCCTATAACAGGCCATGAAGGCCCAGAGGGAAAGCAGAACTATATCTCTACTCTTTCTTTAACCCTGGCACTAGATGAGGGTGAGTGGTCAAATATATGCCCCGGCCGCTTTTCCCCTGGGAAAGAGACCGATACCCATTGCATAGGAGGCTGGGTGGGCCCCAGGGCCGGTCTGGACGAGTGCGGAAAATCTCGCCCCCACCGGGATTTTTTTTATCGTTCAAATATATATTTTAGTTTGAGTTTTAAAGTCATGTATTTAACTGCCTGGGGATGTTCAGTACGACCGAAACATTTAACATACATTGACAAAACTGATAAAATTCTTTGTGGCTGACGGCAGCACGTATGTCAAATTTGATATGATATACGGAAACGGGACGAATGCCACAAGAAATGCTTGTTTAGTTGGAGATCGAAATGGGAGTATTTATGTAATTACTTGTGGTTAATTTGAAAATTACTTTAGTAGGAACGTTATGACTTGTGCCTCTCTCTAGATATTATTAGGTTCATTAAATGAAGAAGGATAATATGCGCTGGGCATGTGGCATGCATAAGAGGGAAGGTAAATGTATGCAGGGTTCTGGTGGGAAAACCTCGAGCATGAGATACGCTCGGAAAATCAAGGGATAGATGGTAAGGTAAAGGTAAAGTTCACCCTAGAACAGGGCATGAAGGCCCAGAGGGGGAGTAGAGGTTTAGCTCTACTCTTTCTTTAATCCTGGCACTAGATGGGGGTGGGTGGTCAACGCCACGGCCCGGCCGCTTTACCCCCGGGAATGACCCGGTACCCAATGTACAGGAGGCTGGGTAGGCCCCAGGGCCGGCCTGGATGGGTCCTGATAATCTTGCCCCCACCGGGATTTTTTTTTAATATGCAACAGAACCAAAGCGTGTAAGAAATATGCTCTATGAATAAATGTGTAGTAATAATATAATTATACTGGAACCCATATTACAGGCATTCCCAAAACTACCTGAGACAAGCACAATTGCAAACCATTTGCCAGAATTCCATGGACCTCTGACCATGTATTGTTGGGGATTTGCCGTAAACAAACATAGTAAGCTCCTATTACATGACAGAATAGACCTATACACTATGTGATGTTCTACACTACAGAAATAATATACACATAAAAAAACAAATAAAATAAAATTCACCTATTGGCAATATAAACCAGCCAGGAGGCATAATATAAAATTTCAATTTAAATATTAATGGCAATGAAGGCGACTCGATATATCGCACTATTCTGCCATTACATCTACACAGCTAAGCGTAGGAGTCAATAGTCTGTTCTGTGCCACCCTTCTCGGAAACATTACATATTGTTAACAAGTGCAGTGCTCTACTTGGTATTCCTGTAAAGGCAGCGTCTTTTGTCTAAACACAATTTTACTGATGTCATGAGGATTTGGGAAGCAGCTCATCGCACGCTGGTTCGTCGCGAAGTTTTATTAATCCAGCACCTCGAGGTAGTTCCCATACACCTTTGTGCCCTGACCCCACCGGTACGTCTTCCATCGGGATCGCCGAAGGAAGTCTATATAATCCTGTAACTCCAACGCCGGGTGGTCCTGCAGCGTGAAATAAACCATATGACCCAGGACCCATAGTACTGCGTTTTGGCGTGGCGGCGACCAGATATGCAGCGCCGGAAATAGCAGCCACGTGAATGGTACGTGCCGCGGATCTAACCGGAGCATCAGCGCAAGCCCGGAAACGTGTCCAAATCCAGATTTCCCGCGCACCCAGGCAAGACAGCACCCGGTGAAGGGTGGTGTCTGTTTGACCAGATGTTGAACACAACGGGGTGTCACGCAGGCGTATACTATACAGACGTGCGTTATTGGGAATAATGTCATGCACCACCCGGGACCACATGGCACGGATCGTGGTCGAGAGGTGTTACCGGCTGATATTCTGCCATATCGACCCCACGGGTGAGCGGGTTGCTTGCGTTGTATCCGCGGCATCAGCTGATGTACCTCCGTCATCGCATATGTGATGTGCATCCCATAGATCCGACGATTGAGTGACCGTATTGACTCCTTCACAATCAGTCCCAGATATGCACTTCCTTGAAAGACAGGACGTAAATATCCTAAGGCCGGTGCTAGTCTGCATCTATTCGGGAGATTACCATAACCCCGCCATGTGTCGATCCATACTGCCGTGACTGTCCCTTGTTTTCAGTACTGTAATAGAATACGTGTAAGGAATAATGTGGAACATTTGGCGTGAACATGGAGGAGGCCGAGTCCTCCCTCTCCTCTGGAAGGATGCAAGGTGTAGGTGGGCACCCGGAATACCTCTCCATGCCATATGAACCATAAGGTTGACATGGTGATTTGACGAGCATGTTCTTGTGGAATGGGCAAGGCCTGAGCAACATACCAAAGCTTCGACATAAGATAGGTGTGTACCACATGGATGCGTTGGATCAGGTTCAAATCACTTGCATACATCTCTTGCGCTCTACTCCTGATTGAGTTCACCAACCGCGTCCAAGTCCCTGCTATCGATCCTGTAAGTGTGTTTTGAAAGCGTATGCCTAAAATTGTGACCTCCTGTACGTACGGAATTATAAGGATAGAGTCAGTTGTGTCCCATGTCCTTATGGGCAAAGCTTTTGACTTCCCGTAGTTGAGCCTCGCGCCTATTGCTCGTTCGTATTGTGTTATGCTTCGGCCATTTGACTTACGTCCGTTGACACGTCACGATAACTGTAACGTCATCCGCGTACGCTATACCTGTGAACTTGGAAAAAATGGGGCCCAAAGTGACCCCTGTAAGTCTGTCATCCTGAATCACAAGAAGAGAGTTCAACGCCAAAGCGAAGAGCATCATGCTGAGCGGGCAGCCTTGTCGCACAGAGCTATTGATGGGAAATGCTCGCGTCGCATATCCGTTTATCTGAAGACTAGATTCGGTCGCCGCGTACAGCGACATCAAGACGTTCGTAAACCTTGTCCGAAGCCATAAGACTGTATAATTCGCTGAAGATATCGGTGCGAAAGGCTATCAAATGCGGATGTAAAATCCAGCGCAAGCAGGCACAGCCCCATAGCTCTCATTTCGCCGTGCGCGATTATGTCTCGTAGGCCGGAGGTGGCGTCTAATATTACATTAACCCGACGCTGTGCAATGTTGACTGGGGTGCAACAGTCCTGGTAATATTGTGTGCATTCTATTGGCCAAAATCCGTGCATAGATTTCATATTAGGCATTAAGTAATGTAATAGGCGATAATCTGTGATCCGCTTTGGCGCTGGTGTCTTTGGGACGCATACAATGATCGTTCTAGCCTGGCCTTTTTAATGTACTCGTCCGTGAAACATCACGTTATACACTGCTATCAATTCCATCTTTATAACTGACCATTCCCAGCCATAAAATTCCGCAGAAATACCATCCGTTCCCGGTGACTTCCTGCCGGCTCCTTGCATGACGGCCCTCCGGAGTTCTATTTCATTGATCGGGCTCTCCAATTGTGCCTGTTGCTGGCTCGTCAATTTACCTGGGTCCTAACACATATCGCTTCCACACAGTCACTATCGACCGGAAGTTCTTGGTATCCACCAGAAATTGCGGAAACAGGGTATTCATAATCGCTCCCCGCGTATCGTGTGTGGTTCCCGCTGCATCTGTGATGCGTGTGATCAGCCGTCCTTGTTGTCTCCGGCGCGCCCGACATAAATGGTAAACTGTAGCCCGTTTATTCGGAAACGGTTCCGGTTAACGTGCATCTATCAAAATGCGAACAGCCGTGGTATTCTGGAGAGCCACAATTTTCGCCTTAAAATATTTGTGTCGAGTCGTCAGGTGGGGTTCGCCCGGGATAGCTCGCAGGAGATCATATATACAGGTATAGTAAAACTGCTCTGCATTGTGTCTGTCTGTCGCAGTTTCGCGACTTTCCGCCCTAAAGAATCTCTGTATCCTCCCTTTTGCATAGTTGTCCCAAAATTCCAAGATGTTCTGATAGTTTAGGATTTTTTGTTTCCATTCCTCCCACTGCCATTTAAATCTGTGGCGCGTCTCCTCTTGCAGCAGAGTGATGTTCAATCTCCATCTCTCCTTGCCCCATTGAATGTTCGGTGCTTGCATTTTGAGGCGTACCACTGCCGCATTGTTATCCGTAAATGCCGCCGCCAAAATTTCTGCGCTCTTTTTATTGGGCCACAGTGACGTGGAAAGATATATCCTGTCAAATCCGTGTCGCCCCTCTTCCTGTATAGTGGGTGAAGATGGAATTCTGTCTGGTGTTGGTCCATGAGTCCTTTGCCCCAAAACCCCGCAAGAATGTCTCGAACCCTTTGCTGACCTGAGGTTCACCCATACAGTCGTTCCGTGACAGAAAACAATTAAAATCGCCGCCCAGGATATAATTCTGCAGCATCGCCCGAAATAAATACGGTAGATCCACGTTGTAGAACTCCTGTCTCTCTCTCTACCCGGCGTGCCGCACCCGATGGAGCATATATGTTGACAATATACATTCCCTGATAATACCCAGATATTCCCCGTCCCGATGGCAGGACGTCGATCCTATACAGTGTGAGATATTGACGCATCAAAATGGCGGTGCCTCGCCGTCCGTGCCGATGTTGACGTGGGCATTGTATTCGGAACACCCATCAAACACCTCATGGGTGACTTCTTGAAGGAGAAAAATGTCAATATCGTGATTTCAACAGAAGGCACCAAGCATCCCCATCCTCGTTGTTGACGAAATCCCCGCTATATTCAGTGTGGCAACTATGTGAATTACACTCATAGTGGCAGGAACATATCCGTCTAAGTGGAGGCGCCCGGAGATTTCCCCCGTGCCGCACTTCTGCTCCTGCTCTGCTTCCTTGTCAACCGGTCCGTTGCTTCTTTCGTACCTCTATTAGCGGTGACTCTTCCCCATCCGAGGCCGCCAGAGGCGGCCACTCGTCCCTACATACCGTTAGATCCTCTGATCCTGCTGCTGTCCCCTCCCACTCAGAAAGGAGTGGTTTCCTGTTTCTTCTTCCCTGCGTGGGTTTCCGTGGCATTGCCGCTCCAATCTCTTGCCCCCCAGTCGTCTCCGTGCCCTGTTCCTCCGCTACTGACATGTCTGTCATCTGTACCTCCTCGTTCATGACGTCCATGCAATCCATCTCTGAGGAATGCACAGGTTGTTCCTGGTCGTCCAGTGTTTGTTGTTTCTGGTGCTCTGATCCCACTGCTCCTTGCTGAGTTTCCGTACCTGTCCCATTCGATTCCTCCTCCTTCGCCCCACTGGCATCCTTGCGATGTCCCCGACTCCTGGTACTCGTTCCCGTCTGATGTTCTCTTGTCACTGTATCCTTCATTTGACCTTCCTCAATGGAAAAGTAAAGTAGCCCAGGTCTCTGTCCTGTTCATCGCCTGCGACCTCTGTGCTCGTTGTCGTCGGAGCAATGTTGGATTAGGTGACCAACTGAATTACACGCGTAGCATGTCGTGGGTTGGCCTTCATAGGATACTAGAGCTCTGTGCCCTCCTATCGTTAAATGGGAGGGCACATGTTTTGACAATATGCTCTGCACAATCAAGACCCCGTTACTTACTTTGTAACGTTATGCCCGGGACCACATTTCCTCCCGAATATTCCTCGCACATTGTGCAACTTCCTATCACGACTCACCGCACACTCAAAACACTCGCACAAAAACCAGCTTACCTAACCGAAAGCAACAATCACAACATGCTGGTTCGGTGTCTGAAGCCAACTTTTCCGATCCCCGGACCGTTCCAGCTCGTAGCGAGTCGCTATACCGACTACGCTATCCCGACCCACGTGGAAGAGCAATTAGTATTACATAGGCCTATTCTGAGAGTGTGTTTGTAGCCTTAGTTATCCAGAATGCAAAGCGCATGCGCCGTATTATCTTCTCACCTCTGGTCTGGCTGGTTTTACTTTTTTTACACATTATCTCACAAACAGCACGATTTTTAGAAAGAAACCTTATTTCACATAAAATATGTGTTTTGATTTTCTCTACAAATTTTGTCTGGAATATTTCTCATTCTAAGAAGAATTCGGTGGATTTTATCATAAATTTGCATACGTCTTCATGTAAAGTAACCATTATTCGTGTATTTTAAATAAACTTCAATTTTCTCGACAGACTTTCGAAAAATACTCAAATATCAAACTCCATCGTAAATCCCTCCGGTGGCAGGCAAGTTGTTCCATGTGGACGGAAGGACAGACAGACATGACGAAGCTAATAGTAGTTTTAGCAAATTTGCGAAGCGCCTGAAACTTGAGGTAAGTTTAATTGAATTATTCCTACTAGTGTAACACTTTTCGGAGGCCGGATAGCGTAGTTAATGTAATGGCTAGACTATGGGCTGGACGGTCCGGAGTTCGAAATCCGACAGGGGGAAGAAATGTTTTTCTCTTCTTCAATAAGGGCTCCATAGTGGTGCGGTTTATAGTGCCTAAAAACCGCCATTCTTTGTATGCCTTATTGCCGGGGTTGTTTCCCGGGAGTGAAGCGGCCAGTGCATGAATTCGACCAATCAATTCCATCCAGCGTCGAGGTTAAGAAGGAGTGGAACTATTCTTCTACTTCCCCTACATGTCTTCATGGTTTGGATAGGGACACATTTACTGTTATATTGGTCTGTGCATTTGTTTGCGTGTTCTGCTTTCATTTATAGATTGTGTACTGTGTGCGTGTAACTGGATTTCTTGTCAACATTTTAATAAACACTATTATTATTATTACTATTACTGACCTTAATTGCAAGTGGTAAAAACAAAGTGCTCAGGAAAGTATCTGAGACTTAAAAATATAAAGCACGTGAACGTTTTGAGATATTGCATAATGATAAATTTCATGCTGTTTACTGGTAATTTTAAGATAAAGAAATTTAGGAAGCTTAGATGTTCTGAAGTTCTCTTCAGGGATAAAAAGCCAAGCAATTTATATACAACCCTTGTGGACAAACTCCCATTTGGAAGACTCATAAATAAGTCTAAAGAAATATTAAAATTGATCTAGAAATACAGTTTGTGAGGATGGAAAGTGGATGGAATTGCTGAATATCATATTGGCTCATAATTGTCATATTATTGTTGTTATTATTGTTATTATTATTGTTATTGTTATTATTTACGTGGCTAAAATTCTTCGCATCTTTACACAGTAGGTAGACATATATTTCGACTCCATTCAGTTTTGTAACTTCAAGTCTCCACAGATGTCCTTATGAAGAATGCTGTTCCTTGGGATGTGACAAAGTGCAGTGTGATAAAATTTACTGGCACCTCAAGGGAACACGCGTCCTCCACATCTTCTACCTCAAGATCTGCACACTGTGACGGAGGGTCGACCTATGGCCGTCATAAAAACAACGCTCCTTATGCAAGAGATGTAAGAAAAGCAATGGTGGTTCTGCTGTGGACGTAACACTGTAACTCACCTTAACTAAAACCCGGTTCCACCCTCAGAACCGTACCGGTTAACAACGCCATCACAGTTCTGGTTTCTCTTCGAACACCGTCGCCAACACCAGTCCCAGAAAACATTACAGCCCCAGCTTGGCCGCTGGAATTATCAGCCTCTCGACTGTGCTTCAAAATGGACAGAAAAAAATTTCACTCTTAATTAATATCTCGTAACGACTGTCAGAAACACAGCAAGAATGGAAGGATATTCTACAGTACCGAGAATGAAGGGATTCCACCAACCTCAGCGCCAAATTTAAATACATTTTCTCCCTGATGCAAGATAATATCTCTTCTCTTGAAATTCTCCAACCAAACGTATGTGGACATTTGTCATGTACTGCACATTTAGTGTATTAGTTCTGGCAGTTCAGGGTAAGGAGTACAAATCTGAAGATCCTTCTCCAGCCCTGTTATTTCAACTTTACTTTGCCTGAGCTTCTTTCTGAATTCACGTTCTTCTCTAAGAATTCGGCCTCTTGCTCTCTTTTCTATCTTGTACAGGAGGAACTTGATTTAACAGGCTTATGGGAGGAGGTCCGTTAAATCCGGATACCCGCTAATTGCAAAACTATATTTAACAAGACAGGCAATGTACGTATAACCTAATATTCAGGCGTGTTCGCGTAACCATTGTTGCCGTGGAAAAGCAATAATTATTACATATTCTGAGTATGTGTCTGTAGCCTTAATTATCCAGTATGCAATGTGAATGCACCGTATTATATTGCCATCTGTGGCCTGTCCGGCTGTACCATATTTTTCCACGTAATCTCATATACTGTACGATTTTCAGAAAAAAAATATTGAACACAAAATATGTGTTTTACTTTCACTACAACATTTGTCTGAAACATTTTTCATTTTAAGAAAAATTGAGATACTATTCAAATGTACATAGGTCTTCATGTAAAGTACCCATTATTCTTGTCAGATTTTAATCATACTTGAATTTTCTCGACACATTTTCGAAAAATCATCAAATATCAAAATTCATGAAAAGCCGTCCAGTGCGAGCCGAGTTGTTCCATGCGGATGGTAGACAGACAGACAGATGGTCGGAGAGACAGACAGAGAGAAGGACAGACAGACAAGCCGGCTGGCAGGCAAACAGACAGACATGACGAAGCTAATAATCGCTATTCACATTTTTGCGAAAGTGCCGAAAAACTCATACAAATACGACTCCTATTAAAAAAAGAGGTGTCCTCTTCAGAAAGCACGTCACAATTTGCAAACAAATATAACGCAATGTAAGTACAGCATCCCATCCTTTCCTCAAAGGCGGTACGTACGGATTTTCAGTATATAAAGAAATCTTCTTTTAAAAAACCATGTTACCAACAAAGTTTATGAAAATGAATAGGGAAAAGTAAAAATTTTCACACAATTGACGGGTCTTTACCGGACTCTTTGGCTGTACGGACTGATCCAGTATCTGCGACAAAAAATCTGGCCCCAAAATTTAGTCCATGAAATCCGAGATCCGCTAAATGTGATAAGTTAAATTCAGCAGATATTTTACTTACTAGCATGGCATCTCTTCTGCGCCGAGGCGCTTCTGTTGAAGTAGTTCCAGTCTCTGCTGAGGTAGTTGCAGCGTCAGTTGTTTTAGACTTGACTTCTTCCTGTGGTACTGCTGTAGAATTAGAGGGTCTCTCACAGCCGTCGGCTATGTCAGCCAGCATCTGCCACAGAACACAGCATTAAAATCTCCTCTGTTGTAAAGATTTCATACATCCTTACTAAGAAAATCAATAGGACTCCTTATAATGGGAATCGTAAAAAACGTAAGACATCTAAGCCAGGACAAACACCCATGTTCCGAGCTTAATTCATATGTGCAATCCTTACGTTACGTCAGCGTAACAGCTTATATGTGAGATCAACTGTGTCCGCAGGTGTAACTGCTGTTGGACGTTTATGTAACCTTTACTTCTTGAAACAGCTGAGGTTCTGTTACTAGTTAAAGCAAAAGGGAATTGATTTTAACCACCAAATCCAGAACGACTCCCCCTTATTCTCTACGCTCCAGTTAAAGACGATAGCATGGTGTAACATTACTTTATGTAGCCGGAGGTTAAGAGTGCTTTGGGACTTACCTGCACTTTCTTGTACTCCTTCAGGGAGCTGTTCACATTCATGAACACGCGACCTATCTACTTATTAATAGCATTTATATTCACATTTTATTTTATGAGTACCAAACTAAGACACTCCTTTTACTGTGTGCTTAACGCCATGCTTTGCGGTAACATTAACCATAATGAATAAAACATAGCAAGATCACTTAACAAGAAAAAAACAATTAACCTCTTGAAGAGTAGAGAGTAGAAGACCAAAGCCATGTTGATGACGATGAGGAGAAGGACGAGGAGGAAAAGGAGGATGAAGAGAAGAAGAAGAAGAAGAATTTGTATTGAGAGACACTACATTTTTTATGGGAAAACAGATATTTGGCTGTCTAGGTTTCCAGGCAGAGCCCCCTCATCCTTCTGGTAAAGGTAGGCTGGAGAGAAGATAGAATTTGTGAAGTGAAGAAGGTAAGGCGATGTGGAGTGGACTGTTGTAACATGCAGCTGAGGGAAAGAGACGAGCATCTGGGCATTAGCCCTTTGGACACTGCCTTTCATTTACACTGTACATAAAAATTCATTTCAAATCTTAGAAAGAACAAACGCCGTGTAACTTTTAAACACAAATAAGTTAATACTGTATGTGTAAAAGATGGTGTTTATTACGAAAATCACGTGAAGCACATAAATGACCGTGTGGCAAAATGCAGATTTTCTTAGTCTAGCAGTAAAAGTAAATACACTTCATTACAGACCTGTTTAAACGGTTAATTACTGACACACCTTTCGTTTCGGATACAGAATAATTCATGTCATCATCTGATCACAATTAAATGTACGCGTTTTTAGTATAATATTCTGCGCCCCTATGGACTAACATACATTTGGTTGTAAGACTGGCGGGGACCACTTGTGTTGAGCTTTCACACTAGAACTCGACTCAAATATCTTTTCCGCGACGCAGAGACCGAAATCAGTCAGCCCCCACCACTCCCTTTCTGTCCTTTTAGCATCACCGTTGTTGCTACATCAGTCATTTTCCTTTCAGCCACCGTCCTGAGAAGGTTATTTAGTAGCGTATAGGAGTGGGAGGTATTTGTCTTTACGTTATAACAACGTGGCAGCGTTGCGTTGATTGCCCAGGTCTGGGTACAGTGCGCTATTGCCAAGTCGAAATAAACTGTTCCCAATATATGCTCCGTTAGTAATACGTTTAAACGATGTTACCTCTGTGAAAATTGAGAAAGAGTGACTATGTGGCAAACATGGTGCAAGGAGCCCTCTACCTTTGCACTTAGCTCCGCCCCTTCCTCTCTCTCTACATTTTTCCTCGCGCAGGACGCGGAAAAATTATATGTGTCGCATTATACCAGATATGTGGCCGTCAGTTGTTAGCTGTCGGTCCAGTATAGACATGTGAATTTCTGCAGTAAGTGTCTTATGAGACACAAAATGTCGGGACACCAAATCGCATTCATCATTTCTTGGATCGGGAAGCCAAACAGAAGCCATCTTTCCTCTTCGAATTCGGAAAACCACTCTTACAGTTTTTGGCTTGCAGAAAAATTTGACCTAATCGGAAGGTAATCAGGATTTGATCGACCCAGCCTCATCGCTCCTGTCAATTACTGAACTGAACAAATTTCTATGAACAGCCAATTTATTTCTCTGGTACTGTACATCAGCCACACTTTAATTTCGTAACAATTTGAAGTCTCAGGCCTATAACTTAATTGTATGTGAGTATGTGAAGCGATACGTGAATTATAACTGGGGAAAAGCATAGAGTGAAATTAAAATTGTGAAATACATGAAAAAATAAAAAAACATTTAACATACACCCGTATAAATTAGTAATCCCACTCCCTAGCCATCCTAAACTTTAGAATCCCTAAGCAAGTTAAGAAGTACAGTGTTCTTGGCGGTACTTACGAAGCTAACAGTTTATTTTGTTGTTGATTCATAAGAACACCTTCAAGCTTAACTGTATCTTTATTGTAAAACATGTCGTGTTTAAGAAAAACTTCATTTTTAGCCCAAAAAGGCTAGATTAGGCTTGATACAAAATACGTATATAAAAGGATGTAAATGGCTTTTATTATGTATTTTCTTTTAGTGTAAAATCTCGCTTTTAAATACATAGTTCACAATTGTAAATAACTTCATATTAATACAATTAATAAAGATAAAAGATATATGTAAATGTAAGACCTCACGCTTAAGAACACAGATATAAAAACCCTATTTATCTTTTTTTACATTTTTATATAAAGCCTCATTATGGCCCTTTTGTGCCGAAACAGGTAGCTTATTTTAAACAAGAGGTGTTTTAAAATAAATGTACAGCTGTGTCTGATGGTGTTCTTATTAATCAATAGTCACCTATAAAATACAGCGTGGCATCATTTATATAAAAGAAAGTTTATTTTGCATTTTGCTACGCGTATGAACAACAATCTGTGTCTTGAAATTATAGGAATAAACCGTACATGTTTTTAATATACTAAGTAACTTAAAATTCCCACCTAGTGTTTTACCCCCTACAGTAACTCACTCCGTACGACGCCTCCGGAAAGACTTTTTAATTTAATTAAGAGTTTTCCTACCGTCATGAAGAAGATTGTCGTCGTCACAAAATCATTTTACTAAATACATTTCTGGGCCGGTTGAATCCAGTTAAAGTCTTCGTAACTAGTTTTTCAAGATTCAGATAATACCGTATCTACACTTCGTCTTCGAGTAAAACCTTCAACAAAATTTTTGACGCAATATTCATTCTCCCTAGCAAGCCACATTTCGTCTTAATCTCGAGTGTCCACTACATTAGAATTAATAAATGTACTTATATATATATGTATATATATATATGTACAGACCTGTATAATGTACACACGTATTTTATAAAAACGTTCAGAACTAAAATGAATAATATTGCTGCACAATTAAAATAGTCTTCATATCCTGGAGGTCATGAATTCTTTTTTTTTTCTGTGATGGGATATGCTGAAAATTCTTGATGTATGTGTACTTTCCTTGTTTATGTTTGTCAATACTGGAAGATCATTACAAAATTTCCCACGGTCACTTATAACCTTGTCACTCTTCCAGTCTACTTAAAACCTATGCTGTAGACAAAGAGTCGTTCAATAACCAAATGTATTTCTTAAACTTACGGCAGCTAGAACCAACAGCAGAATCGCTAGAGAAGTCAGGAGCCTCATTCTGAAGTGCAGCAGTGTCAAAGAATAACACTTTGGTGCTGTGTGTTGACTAGTATTTATATCAAGTGTTTGAATCATCTATCACAATCAGAGGCTCACAAAATACGTGTATGTTGTGAATAGCATTGACATGTACATGAATGAGTTAGAGGAAAAGCAAAATATCAGGTAATCAGTCCACACATGGGTAAAACTTTAAATTAATACGTTATTCCCTTTCCTTTTTTTCGATATTCAAGGGTAAAAATAAATTAAAATTATTTATATTTTAGCTAATAATCTTGGAAACGTCGTGCATTACAAAGTGAAAATTGTACATAATATTAAAGACTTTATGTGGGCAGCTTACTCGATATGTGTATGTCCTTCCTGCACTCAGATTGCTGTAAGTATGATATCAGTGTTACCAGATATATAATATTATTTCAGGAAGTTAATAATAATAGAAATCGCAAAAACGACATCAGGTGTACAAACATGGTGTTAAAAAATGGCTGTAAAATGGCACGTAGTTGTGGAATAGGATATACGGTTGGAAGTACCTTACTAGAAGTTCAATATGTACTTTATATTCATGAATCTGGATAACACAGAATGATATAATTTGCGTAATCTTGAATGCTATTAAGGTAATGTGAATTTGATGTTGGTGTGTACGACTGATTGATGTTCCAGCGTCTGCAAGAAGTCTGCGCGTCAGTGACACTTTCAAATAAAAAGTACTGGGAGGAAAAATTTCCAAAAAATAATTGCATTACTATAAATAGATATTATATTATTCATTTATCAGTAAGGGTCCTGGACAAGGAACCTTAAGGGAAAATAATGTGGGGAAAATCTTAAAAGAGATGGAAAGGATAAATATTGTAAGAATCGGATTGCAATAAGCCAAAAGACCTAGAACTTTATATAGATAATGATTATGACGATAATCATGATTATGATGACAACGAGAACAATGAAGATGATGATGATAGCATTTCTGTTAAAATTTTTCTAAAACATTCATTTCAACTAGCTAAAACCAATAGAACGCAACATCAATATTTCGCGTTTTCTGAAGGTTTTAAAATTTTAATATCTAAGACTGCTTAACAAACATTTTTTGATAATATTAATGCCTGCTACCGCACGCTAAATGTCTTATACTTAATTTCATGGTCCATTAATTATCGATGTCAAACACAGCAGAAAAGGAAGTTTACCAGGTAGCCATACTGTCATTTTAAATTTCACAGAACAGATACCTTTGAAGCTGCATATATTTCAAGAATTTATAGGCATGCAACATTTACGTATCTTTCATTAAATACAGAAACTTCGGAAGTTCGCAAAGCCACCATGTTGCTATCATGGATCATAGAACATAAAAATAAGTCGAAACTATGACCTTCCTATAAAATTTGAAGGAATTTGGCCAATTTATACACAGTTCATTACAGGGAAAATAGGACTATTCTTGTGCATGGGATATACCAATCTTATTTATGATAAGGAAAGCAGTACGAAAAAAGGAATACCTTTAACAAAGACATAAGCAGTTAAGACATAAAGGCCGACATTATAAAATATTAAGAGAAAAATTCTAATTTAAGATACATACATTACTTTTTACTCTACGTCAGTAAGAGTGGTCTTATAATATAATTTTAATTATAATATTATTATAAAATTATATTATAATTTAATTATAATATAATTTTGATATATTCCACCATTTATCCCTATTGTTGGCATTGTCCATGTTATCTGTCAAACTGTGACATTTTTGGATGTGACAAAGGCCCATTTCTTCTGCGTCTCGCAGAGTGAACACATCGGAGAATCCTTTATTCCAATCCTCTTCAGGTGTCGCTTTAGGTAGTCATGACCAGAGATGAGGCGAAAATTGGCAGCTAAGACACTTATAGGTAGAGTAAATGGAAATTAGTTCTCCAGTACTGTCTCCCTAGCTTCGCTTTTCCCTTGTTGCTTATGGACACCTAATATAGAAGCGCATTCTTTCTTGTAATTTCTGCAACTGCCTGTTGGTAGGTAGTCGGCTCTTCAGGAGATTGCAAATTTAATACTTCTTTGGCTAGGGTGTCGAAAGTGTCATTGCCGGGTATCCTAGAGTGGCTCAGGATCCACTGGAAGACTGTCTCCCAACCCTTTGTGTATATCTGACTACCTCTTTCGTTTTGTTTACAGCAGAAGAGTCGCTAGGTTTGGGAGAACACATTGCCAACTCTGCCGCTTGGGAGTGTGAACGAATGATATGACACATATGTATGAATCGCATGAGGAAGGGGCTTTAAAAGGCCTAAAAATAACTTGACAGAAAAATAATATTATTTAACGTGTTATTTGATATTTATTTCATACCGACCCGTTCCCTCTCAAAACAGTAAAACATTGCTTTCTGTAGAGCTATAATTGCAACTGTTCTATGTAAGTGTGAAATTTGATTTTTCGCTCCGAGGAAAATTGTGACGCTGAGGGAAGAATCTAAATCGTTTAGGCGAAAGAGGGAAACATGACACTTTCATAACATTCGTAAAAATCCGTGTCAGCTGACCTACCAGAGAGGAGATAACAAAATTTCGTAACGAGAACTTTCACAATTCGTATAATTCACTAAATATTATTGTGATTATCAAATCAAGGATAATTATTCAGAGACTATGAAGGCAAGAGGCTGTTTGGAGCAGATGGGACCATACTTACTCGTAGTGTTAAACGGACATCAAGAAACAGGGTATGTATAAAGGTGAATACTCAAAGGGCTCAAAGCAGGGTTGATTGCACGGCTGTTGTGAACACGATAATAAACCCTCTAATGCTAAAAAAGGCAAGTACCTTCTTGGCCAGCTGAGCAAGCATTAGTTCTTTCAAAAAGTTTCTCTTTCTGAGACCCCGATTGCACTTCTACAGTATGTTATTAAAATCGAAACTTGTTTAGATCGAAAGCAATTAGGCTATATTTTGTTTCTTGCATATATATGCAAATCCCAATTGACAATGTTTTGCATTTACCCCACATTCTTTAGTAAATTCACTTCTAATCTGAAGTTATCCATAGAATACCTGTCCTTAAGAGTCTTTCGTGCACATACTGTTAATGAAAACACTGTTCCTTAGTCTTGATATACGGTGGATAATATTAGCCACGCTACTTCTTTTGTGCGCGAAATATTCCACACTTCTTTTCAGAAGCATACAAAGAATATTTTTACGTCAGTTTCAATTGCATTCTCCCCCTCCCCCAAATATTTAAATTCTGACCCTTGGGTTTACGTGTATTCGCCAAAAGCCTCCAACTCTGGCGACAGAATTGCCAGCTCTAACTTCCGGACAGGATGACAACTGCGTTAGTCTGACCTCATCAGCAAGGGTAACCCCCGTCAGTAGCGGATGTTCTGGCTCGCATTGCTTTTAAGGCACGCAAACTCAACCACGAATGCACGGCAGCAGATGCATTAGGGGGATTTATCAAAATTAGTAACCAATAAATTAGTATTTAATTTTTCGTTTGATATCAGTTATGAATGAACTGCTAGTCAGGCATACGTGATGCAATGCCTATATTTTTAAGCGTAAAACACAAGGTTAGAGTGTATCTCTGTCCAATGGTCCCGGATATCCGGAAGAGCAATGCTTTATTTCAAGGTTCCGAGACTTCGCACGCCTGTCTTTCTGATAAGAAAACTAGATACGTCCTGAATATAAGATCCTCCAGATTCTTCAAAGCATTCTGGATGTTGTGTTTAGTACAGACATAAACACTTCGAAAGTTTGTCCTGACATATACTGTGCATTTTTCAGTGAACACAAAGTTGCGACGGGACACCATGGCTGTGAAGATATGCATAAAGGATGCATATTTTAGCCGTCGCAAGTCCATGGCATGGTCGTGTGATTTGCTTTTAAATGTGGATCGGTACGTATGTTAGCCTTGTTTCCTCAACACACGTTACTTGAAGTCTAGAATTATGCAGATATTTATGTCAGGGATTTCTTGGAAACTGTAGAACTGAACTGACATATTTCTGTCATCTTCCACTTCGTTTCACTAGTTAGGATTTTTTAAATTAAGTAAATTAGCCTGATGGGGAGAGACTTTATTATATCGGAAAGAAAAGTTCGCTCTTATTTCGACATACGTTGCCACTTCGTCCTTTCTCGTGACTCCTCACCCACCAACTCGAAGTTCCTCAATGGTGCATGGATGTGTATCCTCCAAAAACGATGTCAAAACATGCTAAAAAGCAACAGAAAGTCTTCGGCTTCGCCATTGTAAATGCGATCGCAGTAGCACGGTTGAAAGGCAAATCCCCCCACAAAAACGGGGATTCCCAGCCATACGAGTAGCATAACACGGACAACCTCTGTCCACCTGCTTCCACGTGCCTCGCCCGCCTCTCATACGAATCAGCAGCCGCTACATGCCATCATAATAACAAACATCCTCTCTTGTATTTCTCATTCATGACGAACCATTTGTCATAAACCACCCGACTGCGACTTACGACCATTCCATATACGACTTCTGCATGAAATGTATGTCTCATGCGTTGACGGTTTAATATCTGAGCGTGTAGCTCGCACATTTTACGTGGCTTGAGTCTGTGTTAATGGACATACCGTGGCATTTGAAGGAAAACAGGCACCATAATTTTTTCGAGAAATTAATTTTTACGTTTCTGCGTTAAGATTTTCACGATAGACCCTCTGATCCGCGTGTCTGACACGTCTATTTTGAAGAGCATTAAAACGCACAACAAAATTGTAGGCTTGTGTTTCAATTATGGCTGCCCGTATTCATTTTAGAGACATCTGAGTATCAGCACCTTATCGAAAAAATACGAGAATCGATTCTAAAGAAGGCATTAAGTTTCTTGTAAACGTTAACAGTACATATTTTTTTAACACAGCGCAATACGCAGCAAGATAAGGCGAATACAATAAACCACAGTATCAAAATTAAAACAGGCTTTTAGTAATGTTACGTTGCTTAATGCATTTCCAACAGGAAATACTGTTCAGGCGCCATGTCATAATACTAAATAAAGGGCTATGAAAAAGTATCATGTAAGCAGTGGGTTCCGCGGACGAACAAGGCTTATGGTCTTGCTTAGATTATATAATTGCTTTTACACAATAGACGTATTAGACACCGAGAGCAAATGGAAGCAACGAATGTAGTTTCAAGTCCTTTAGACTGTAACGCAATATATACCGGTAAGTAGTTAGCTAAGATTTGGAGCAGCTTGCCGCCTCCTTATGGGGGGTGTTCAAAACCAACACGGTGTCATATTCCAGAAGAAATAAATCTTCATTGACACCGCCAGGAGAACCTGAAATCCCGCAGAATAACGATGTTCTTGTAGCTGTTGTTTTGTTGATGATGGTGACGATGATTACCATAATAATAATAATAATAATATTATTATTATTATTATTATTATTATTATTATTTAAGGCATGATTATTAATGCCTGGCACAACAGTTAAAGAGAACTAATTTATTCCTGAATACATCACAGTAGAGTTCAATCCAAATCGTTTTAATTACATGCCCGCTGAGCAGCGCAGGGCCAGTTACTACACCAACACACGAATACGTGAATACACAAATAAATATACAGAGCATAATTACACTACAAATAAAACAAAGGAGAAATGAGGTAAGTGTGAGTGCAGACTCAGCACCACGTTAATATAATAATAATAATAATAATAATAATAATAATAATAATAGAAGCAATAGTAATAATATAAATAAGAAAAACAATTTAACTTAGAGGTTTCTTTAAGTTAGTCATCCCGGTGTGTTACTTATAAAATAAAAGAATAAAATACCGTCAACACAACTAAAATGTCTGTATTATTTACTATTGCAACATGTTTCGATGGCAGTGGGTCTCTTCAGGCTAAAAATTGTTTAAAAACACATAAAAGGTTGTATACAATGTCGTTGTATTTATTAACTGAGATCTCAATTATTGCAATATATTACGTCACATGTTGCTGTCTAATATATTAGTTAAAATATCAATTAATTAATTATAAACCACTTGAATTTTCGTAGCGTCCTAATGTGGTAGGCTGGACATAGTATGTGGTTCTTGAATGTGTTTTATGTCTTGTTTTCCGTGATTGTTCAAAAATTTTCTATCCTTGTTTTTTGGAAGAGTTTGAAAGACGTGAATTTCAAGTGCTGTCTGCCTTCGTGTGTGTTTTTCGTCTCACTACTCGAGAACCCAAGAACTGGGACAGAAACCTATCCCAGAGCATTTTGTCCCCCCACTCATCAAACATGGACTGGCCTGGTACTGAACCTGGGCTTCCACCTTTACTTGTGACAGTTCGCTAATCATCACGGTGATTTAAAACTACTATTAGGTGTAATTTTAATCAGTGCCATAGCAGCATCAGCTTTTGCAGGATTTTTTGTAAGGGCGTGCACGTTACCTGTATGTAAAGTCAAAAGATGGTTTACTTCATCATCATTTTGTAGTCTGTCTTAGGACAGGTCCACAACCTCTTCCAAAGTGAGTTCTCCACAGAGGGCGATCTAGTGCTTCCGCTTTCAATTTCCAGTATCCTCTCATTTCCTTAAGGTCATCCAGTAGCTGCTTACGTCTTCTTCCTCGTCTACCCGTCACTTCTATCATTCCCTCTACCTTTCCTTCAATAACGTGTTTTAGAAGGAAGTTCTTACGCAAGATGTAACCAATCCAGTTAGCCTTCCTTCTTTTTATTGTTCGTAGGATATTCCTCTCTTTCTTGACTCCATGCAATACGTCTTAATTTCTCACACGATCGGTCCAACTCATCTTGTCCATCCTTCTCCAGCACCACATTTCAAAACTTCACAAGTATTTGTGATCTACTTTCCAAAGTGTCCAAGTTTCAGCACCATAAAAAGCTACGCTCCAAATGTAGCACTTTATTAGTTGCTTTCTTATATTTAAGTCCAACTTGCAGGTGAAAAGAGTCTTCTTCTTGTTGAAAGCTTCTTCTGCCATGGCAATACTGGATTTAATTTCACGTGTACATCTTGCATCATTTGTTATCATGCTAAAAATAGTTGAAATATTCCACATTTTCTCGCTGTTTTTGATGTATCATAATCTGTATTGGGGATGGATGCATTGAGATTCTCATTACCTTAATTTTTTCCACATTCATTACCATTCCATAGTATATTCCAATTTCAATTAGTCTATCAACAATTACCTGTAGAACTGTTTCTTCCTTAGCCAGTAGCACAAGATCATCTGCATATTTCACAGTGCGAATTACTTGTCCTATTTTGAAGTCTCCAAACCCTTCAAGATTTCCTTGGCACGTTATTCACTGTACAAGTGCTTGTTGATGTTTATTTACATGTAGCAAATATGTAGGTCATCTTTAGACTAGAGCAGTAGGAAGTATACGAAATTTAGCTTTGTTTTGTAGAATTTTTGTTGTTGGTTTAATACATTTCAAATACAGAAAAATAAATTATGACACAATCCCAAAGCCCTTAAGGAAAAGAGAAGATACTGGAAATTGAAAGAGGAAGCACTAGATCGCACTCAATGGAGAACTCGCTTTGGAAGAGGCTACGGACCTGTCGTAAGACAGACTACAGAATGAATGAATCCCAAAGCAGCGCAAGTACTCGTCGCTGCCGGCGCCACTTCATAGCAGTGACAATACTGGTCGCTAGAGTGCAGGACAGTGCGGAGTTTTAGTTCGACTGCTATCTGGCGGTGACAATGCATGTTGTCTGCCACGATTACCTATTGGATTATGTACCTCTAAAAAGAACTCTGATGCTTTTGGGGAAATTTTTATTATATGGTGGATATGAGCATGGGCAACGTACATTCATTTTTAATGTCAAAGTTACAGGAATGAAAAATTATGAAATGGTAGGTTTAGGAGAAGCAGGAATATTGTGCGTTGAATAAGCGTTATACTGTTTATTGCTGCACCGCTGTAGTCTGTGAGTAGTGCCATTGAATCATTTATACATGCCAACATATGCACGTAAATTGTATAAAAGTGTCAGTTATCCATCAACATGTACTCGTCTACATGTTTCAGCGATAAATCGCCATCCTCAGGGAGTCATCAATACAAAGGAATATATGGCTCTGATGTAGTTTAGGTCGACCACAGCAGGAAAATTTTCAGTAGCAAGGAAGTCAGAGTGCGTCTAGAAGACTGTGTGTGTGTTAGGGGAGGTGGAAAGAAGAGGAGCAATGTTACTTTGGTGTTTGGTGCGGGGGAGAGTGTGGTGATGCGTACGCAGGCCGGAGCGACCAGTCCACATGTGTGATAACGAGAAGGAACATTGTGAAGGGGTCAATGGCACGTGCGCGGCAAAGAGATGCGAGCATGTTTTCGGAAAGATAATAGATGTAGTTTGTCTGGCGGTTGTACGCGTTGAGAAAAACCTTAACATGTTTCCAGGTTGCCTCTATAGTGTTTGTATGGGCGCCAGTCCGTCCAGGACAAGGTTGAAATTTCGCGCCGACTGTAACAAAGACATAGCCCACACTCTAACCAAAGTTTGTCTCGAGTGGCCATGTAGTTAATACAGACTGAGAACCGTTACTGGAGAGAGGAGGACGAGGTTCAAATATCGCGCCGACTGTAACAGAGACATAGCCTACAACCTAACCAAAGTTTGTCTCGAGTGGCCATGTAGTTAGTACACAGACCGAGAACCGTTAGTGGGGTTAGGAGGACGAAGTTTAAATATCGCGCCGATTGTAACAGACATAGCCTACACCCTAACCTAAGTTTGTCTCGAGTGGCCGTGTAGTTAATACACAGAACAGAGACATAGCCTACACCCTAATTTAAGTTTGTCTCGAGTGACCGTGTAGTTAATACACAGAACAGACATAGACTACACCGCAACCTAAGTTGTCTCGAGTGGCCATGTAGTAAGTACACAGACCGAGAACCGTTAGTGGAGTGAGGACGAGGTTGAAATATCGCGCAGACTGTAACAGAGACATAGCCTACACCCTAACCTAACTTTGTCTCGAGTGGCCATGTAGTTAATATAGACAAGAGACATAACGTACACCCTAACCTAAGTCTGTCTCGAGTGGCCATGGAGTTAATACACAGACCGAGAACCGTTAGTGGAGTAAGGAGGACGGGGTTGAAATATCGCGCCGACTGTAACAGAGACATAGCCTACACCGTAACCTAACTTTGTCTCGAGTGGCCATGTAGTTAATACACAGACCGAGAACGGTTAGTGGATCGATGGTGTCAAATGAGCGCTCCAAGTTGAAGGAGTGAGATGAGGGAGCGGCCACAACCACACATGCACAATCTCCACGTCCCTGATCGTACTGGAAATTCGTCACAGTACACTGGATATACAGTGGCCGACGTAAACTACATCAGTGCCGAATATAGAACATTACGGCACTGGTGCAGTTTAGGTCGGCCACTGTGTATCCAGTGTGCAGTGACGAAGTGCACGTACGCTGAGGGGCCTGGAGCGTTTAGCCGCCCCTCATCTCCCTCCTTCAACTTGGAGCGCTCATTTGAAACTTCCCTTTTCTGTTACATGGCCACCCGAGACACACGGTCCTTAAGGTGTACGCTATGTCTGTGTTGTGTGTATTAAGAACACGGCCACTTCAGACAAAGTGTGGTTAGGTTGTAGGCTATGTCTCTGTTACAGTCGGCGCGATATTTCAACCTTGTCCTCGACGGATATTAACTACATGGCCACTCGAGACAAACTTTGGTTAAGTTGTAGGCTATGTCTCTGTTCTGTATATTAACTACATGGCCACTCGAGACAAACGTAGGTTAGGGTGTAGGCTATGTCTCTGTTGTGTATATTAACTACATGGCCACTCGAGACAAACTTAGGTTAGGGTGTAGGTTATGTCTCTGTTGTGTATATTAACTACATGGCCACAAATGACAAAGTTAGGTTAGGGTGTAGGCTATGTCTCTGTTACAGTCGGCGCGATATTTCAACCCTGTCCTTACTCCACTAACGGTTCTCGGTCTGTGTATTAACTCTATCGCCACTCAAGACAGACTTAGGTTAGGGTGTACGTTATGTCTCTGTTACATCGGTGTGCGTATTAACCACACAACCACTCGAGACAAACTTAGGTTAGGGTGTAGGCTATGTCTCTGTTACAGTCGGCGCGATATTTCAACCTCGTCCTCCTCACTCCACTACCTGTTCTCGGCAGTGTGATTTGTACACAAAGCTTAAAAGCCTAACCATAGTGGATTACATTTTGTGTTTTGGTTTGAGTGTATGTATGTGGGCAGATGTAATCCATACTTCTGTGAGTGGTGATATAATGTGGTGACAATTCTGTAACACACAGGATCAAATAAGGCTGTAGGAAATCTTGTGCAGTATTTTCATTATGTGGCACTGCATGAGCCTGGCAAGCACTGAACTGGCCTAGGCTTTCTCCATATTATAAGCATGTTCTCAGCATTGTAGTTTCAAAAGACTGTATTATGAATGCATTTACATTTTCATTTATAAATATTACCTTACAAATATATATATTCACTACTTGAGGGTTGATATACGGCATCCTCTAACATCTATGAGAGGCCCTTATTGTAAATCCTTAATGCACATCTGTAGAAGGAATAACGGCATGGTGATTCACATATTTCTTCTGATATATGCTGGACCTGGTAGCGTACTTATTATGTAAACACTGCCTACACATATACATATTTTGTAAACTTTTACTCTCTTAACTTTTTTAAAATTTACGCAGTTTATTACATATATACATATAGGCACCTTGTTGTCAAACAACCCTTGACATATTTATATACATTTACACTGTATTTTAATGTAAAGGGAAGTCTCAATCCTAATGCAATTTTAAATTTTCTGTATCAAGGGTCTTAGAAAAGGCCTGCTGATGGCTCAGAATAGAGCCAAAACATGTTGCCTATAAAATAAACATAAACTTTGTATTGTGTGTGACTGACCTTGAAAATATATATTTGTTATTTGACACAAATGGGGATGTCTCTTCTTAAAAAATATTACTTTATTTAAAAAAAGTAAGTATTTTGTGTGGTTAGTGAGTGAAGAACTGTAAACAGTTAAGTGCCAGAACTTACATGACCTTTGCCACAGTTCTGCATTACTCTGCACCCATTCTGTGGTTTGGTATGCCTTTACTCTTTCAAAGCTTGTGCAACCCATTCCTATGGATTTAATTTTGGTGGTGGTTTTGCTTATATGTTGTGGTATAATTTGTAATTCATCTGATGAAGCTAATGTGTAATATCATGTCTTTCTTCTTTCTGTCTCCTATATCAAAGGTAAGGATCAAAACGTGTAGTATGTAACTCATCCCTTGCTTTTCGCGGTTCATTCTTTGCAATTTTGCAAAATTGCAGGGTTGCCTCAAGAATGAATGTAAAAAAATTCCCTGAACTTTCCAGAATGTCTAGAAGGTTTTACAGGCTCAGACACATCTTTGAGCCATACCACATGATGTTCAAGGAGTTGAAGGAAAAGAAAAGGCAGCTTCCCATCACATAGTTTCTGCAAGGAAATGAAACTCCGACCAGCAAAATTGAGCCTGTCACAAATAACATTAAAAGTGCATAAAAAGGAAATTATAATGTTCTTCATTTTTCATGTTCATTATTTTGTGGTTAAATGACTAAAAGGGATTTAATCTTAAAAAGAAACATGAAAATACGTAATCATAAAGGAAACCAAAATTACTAAAGTGTTTTTTTAGGTGAGGTTGTGGGCAGTTACGGTTGTACGCTTTTCGTGGGGTGTCCTGGAACCCTAACCCTTTGAAAAGAAGTGGATGGCTCAGTTTGACCTGCTGTTTGTGTTTGAAATCTGGTCTGTCATATTACAGGAAGGACATAGATTGAGGGTGTTTAACAACACTTTGATGAGAAAATTGGGCCCCGATAGAGATGAAGGAAAGGTGGACAAAATTACATAATTCATAGTTTCATATCTACGCCAAATTTTATTACATTGTTCAGGTGCACGCTATGTAGCACCAAGACATGGGCAGCATTCTGTTTAATGTGATAGTGTGTGGTGCTGTCAACCCAGTTATTTCAGGGTTTTCAGGTTTCAGATTAACTCTGTTCCAGTATGGTAAAAGGATTAGATTAATATAGTGAATCATGGAGAAGTATGCTTTGAAGGTGTGGACTGGAATCATCTGGCTCACAATCAGATACAGAAGTGAGATTTTGTGAACATGGTAAAGTATTAAGTAAAGAAGTTGGATGTGTGAACTGGGTTTGTTTGGCTACGATAGGAATGAGTGGAGGGCTCCTCGGAAAATGGTGATCCCCCTTCAGGTTGTAAAAGGCAGGAAACTGCGTCACTAATGAAGCAAACATTACATTTTGAAAAACGAACATTTCTCTGTGTGGAGTTTCTGTGTTAGTGATTTTTAAAGTAGCAATAAATTAATTCTGCACAAAGCAGTTATTACCAGTTTGATGCTGTGTAAAATGGTTCTACTAGAGTCCTGTTGCATGTAATGAGAGAGCACAACCATGATTAGTGTGATGGTTTTGCAGACTGCGTGATTTACAGAATGGTGAACTTGGTTCCTGTTGTGAGATGTTTGCAACATCTTGTCATGACAGAAATGAGGTGACTTGTATAAAGGTTGAAGAGGTCACTGATATGGCAGAGGAAGAGGATCCAGAGCCAATGACATCTGCAGTAATAAGGACTGAACCTGAGGTAAGTTGTATGTGTATTCAGTGGTGAGAGCATTTGACAGATACTGAGAATTGTCTGCCTGTATATCAGTCTGTCCTTGTGAGTCAACAATTTCATTCTGGAGAATGGATTTTGAGCACTCTTCATGACAAAGTCAAAAAAAATTTTGTTTTGTGCCACTTCCAATTTTATGTAAATCTGGTTTAAGTTGCATTAAATTATGTACCAGAATAATGTAAAGATAAACCACGATCATGACAAAATGAGAGTAGATTAAACTTGAGCAGTGCTTGCTACCATTCAGTTCATGATGTTTCGTCTTCCCATCTATAAAATAAAATTCTTCCAGTCATTTTGAATGGGTGTGAAATGTGGTCTCTCACATTGAGAGAACATGGATTGAGGGTTTTTGAGAGGAATAAGAAAATTTTATAAGGACCTTCATGATTTGTATTCTTTAACAGATGTTGTTGACAGAATCAGATCATCGAAGATAAAATAAGTGGGTAATGTAGCATACATGTGAGAAATAAGAAATATGTGAGAGTTTTGGTTAGAAGACCTGAAGGAAAGTAGCCTCTTGTGAGACATGTACATAGATGGATAGTAAAGGTAAAATAAAGTTGTCCTAGTACACGCCAAGGGGGGGGGGGGACTGGAGGTATAGCTCCACTCATTCTAAACAACTACATGGAAGTGTGGTCAGACTCATGCGCCGGAGCTGGTCTGGATGTTTTGGAGAAGAGATAGATCTCTTGCTCCTTCTGAGATTTGAACCCCAGTCTTCCAGGCCATAGCCTGGTTACTGTAGTGACTATGCTGTTGCACATAGATTGGGAAATAATATACAAATCCATGTTAATGAAATAAGATGGGAGGATTGGATTGGATTTATTTGGGTCTTCATAAGAATGACTAGAGGGCTTCTTTGAACATTTTTGTAAAAGAGGGAATTTCTTTACTAATATTGAAACCATTACCTTCTGATAGAGAAGAGTTGTCTGTGGAGTTCTTGTGTTTATAATGGTTTTGAAAGTTGTAATAAAGTTTGTACTTTTTTCATGTAATGAGAGAGCACAGGCATGATTTCTGGATTATGGTGGTGTTTCAGAACTGCATGGATTCAGTGAAAGGAGAACCTGGTTCCTGTAGCGAGGCATTTATAACATCTCATAATGGAACTGAAGAAGTCAAAACAAAAGTTGAGAGGCCATAGATATAAAGAAGGAAGGTGTTCCTGAAGCTATAGCATGTCCATTAATAAAGACTGAACCTGAGGTAAGGTGTGTTTTGTGTTGTGTGTGTCTGTGTAGGGGGGAGGGGGTGTGTGTGTTGGCAGCAACTCAATCTTCGTAGACCACCTACTACCACAGAAAGAGAAATTCTGTAATCACACTTAACTATTTCCTGCTTTTTGTTACATTGTGAGTTCCATATACCATTTGAAATTTGGCTTGTAATCCTGAAGAGAAGAGACTGCTTGGAAGGCTGGCATAAATGAGAGGATGATATTGAAATGTATCTTGAAGAAATACTTGTAGACTGTGGGGACTGCATTCATTTGGCTATGAATGGGGTCCACTGTTGGGCTGTTCTGAACACACTAATTAAGCCTTGCATTCAATAAATGTGGGTAATTTCTAGCTAGCTGGTTCTTTCATATACAGTAGAACCCTGTTAAGAAGTCTTTCAAGGGACCAGAGGATTAGGGACTTCTTATGTGGGAAGACTTATTAAGAGGGAAGCTTATTAAAAGCAATAGGATTTTGGGACTTTAAAAATCAGACTTCTTACAGGGGAAAACTTCTTATGTGGAGACTTCTTATCCGGGTTCTGCTGTATCAGAAAGTCATTCTACCATGCAGTTAATTGGTGTTTCTGCCCATGCTTACAAAATATCAGTAAAACTGTTTCATTTACCTGAGCGTATGAAAGAAGAATCTTAAGTGTGCCCTTACTTTTCATATACTGTGACAAACTTTGAACTCCATGTTCATTGCTCTTCAGAGTAGCATTCTAGATTTCAGTTTGTACAGCCTCCACAACACATACAGACTGTGACTGTCAGAGTGTTCCCAGAGATTTCAAATAAAACACATTTAGATGTGGGGTAAGGTGGCAGCCATACTTCAGGGATTCACAGACCCCATACACCAGGCTGCCAAGGTGAAGCCTAAATGTTTTGGGACCTTGATATTGAAGTTACTTCATGTCACCCTTCTGACATCTATGCTTTTGAGGTGGCTTCAGGGTTTTTGGAAAATCTTTGTACCAGAGCCATAGCATGTGCTTATAATACTTCCATTCAGAATAGTCTGTAGAAAAAGAAAATACTTTTCTGGGGTGTGTGCATTGCTACAACTATGTGAAATTTGTAACTTCCGTTACTGCTTGAAACAGAAATTCCAGAATACATTTCATACATCACTGTAATATAACTGTGTCATAAACGTATGTGGGGCCTTTTAGTTGAACAACACACGCTAAATTTTTAGTCAACTAACGCAGTCTGGTAAAGAACACAGTTCTTCAAATGTAGTAACCATTCATTCAATTTATACATTGCTCTCAAAGTAATTGTTCTTCCTATTGGGATATATCCTAATGTTTAACCTTTTATGTTTTTACCAGGGTACTCCTAATGAACAACTTCGTGTTCATTGTGCAGAACATCTATATTACTGTGATGTCTGTAATAAAGTATTTAGTTACCGGAGTGTTCTGATCAGGCATTTACTTATACATTGTGGTCAGCGTCCATACTCCTGTGATGTGTGCAATAACGTCAACGGGGTCACCTTGTGGCACATAAATGTGGTGAGCGTCCGTATTCTTGTGATGTGTGTAATAAGGCATTCAGTCAGCAGGGTAGGCTGATGATACATAAACGCTTACATAGTGGTGAGCGTCCATATTCATGTGATGTGTGTAATAAGGCGTTCAGTGACCAGAGTAACCTGATAAGACATCAGCGTTTACATACTGGTGAGCGTCCATATTCATGTGATTTGTGTAATAAGGCGTTCAGTGACCAGAGTAACCTGATAAGACATCAACGTTTACATACTGGTGAGCGTCCGTATTCTTGTGATGTGTGTAATAAGGCATTCAGTGACTGGAGTAACCTGATGACACATAAACGCGTACATAGTGGTGAGCGTCCATAATCTTGTGATGTGTGTAAGAAGGCATTCAGTGACCGGAGTAACCTGATAAGACATCGTTTACATACTGGTGAACGTCCATATTCTTGTGATGTGTTTAAGAAGGCATTTAGTACAGAGTAATGTGGCATAGACAGATGAGTCTCCATATTTCTGAGATAAGTGTGCTTTTGTCTTCATACATAATGGTGAGCATCCCTGTTCCTGTCATATGTAAGGTATCTTTTGGTTTGTAAAAGACTGTGTTGTACGATTGCAGCATTATTATATATGTACATATATAAATGGAGGTTCTCCTGGGACTCCCGCCTGTGCATGTGGTAATTGAGGCGGAGGCACAGGCAGGGATCTACAGACTCAAGTGCAATCAACAGTGGAGACCTAGATCTACTAACTATGGTCATGCAAAAAAGGCTTGGGACATGCAGCAAGAACCCATCCTTTTAATGGGGACTGATAGAATGATACTGAGATATGTATTTCATAAGCCATTCAAGGTTCATCTTTCTAGCAGGCATGAATGGCAGAATGGATTTAATCCAGACAATAAAGGAGGCCTGGTCTGGTATATGGACGGGTCTAAGACCAATGAGGGCACGGGTGCCAGGGTGTATAAATGGGGCTTGAGGAGGGGGCATAGCTTCAGCCTCGGCATCACACAACAGTATTCCAGGTAGAAATATATGCCATTAAGGCATGTATAATGGAGAATATAGAAATGGGTTACAGAGGTAGGAACATCTATATTCTCTCAGACAGCCAAGCAGCCATTAAGGCGCTTAATAACTTCCAGACTAATTCTAAAATAGTCTGGGACTGCCATCAGTCCCTATTGAGACTGGCAGAACATAACAGGGTTCAACTGATATGGGTGCCGGGACATATGGGAATTGATGGGAATGAAAAGGCTGAACAACTAGCTAGACAAGGCTCCACACGTCCATTTATAGGACCTGAGCCTGCATTGGGCATATCTACTAAGATTGCCAGGGATGTGATCAGGGGATGGACGAATAGGAAACATACAGAATATTGGCAGTCCATTCAGGGACAAAGACAGGCTAGAGACTTTCTCAAAAGACCCTCTGCTAGAAGAGCTGCAGAACTACTCAATTTGAACAGAAACCAGCTAAGGATACTGACGGCTGCTCACAGGACACTTGTTTAAACAGGGGCTAGTAGACAGTCCCGAGTGTGATAGATGCAAACAGGCATCTGAAACGGCCTCGCATGTTCTTGGCAACTGTGAGTCCTTGGCTGCAATAAGATTCAGGTACCTGGGGTATCATTTTATGAAACCAGGGGACTTTAAGGATATCTCTGTAAGCAGGTTACTGCACTTTGTTCAAAGTGCGGGGCTGCTAAACAAATGAATACAAGGGCTGCACAAAGGATCAGAAATGGTCAATGTGCATGGGACACTCTGGTGCCCTCCCTACTTCTATTCTATTCTATTCTATTCTATATACACATATAACATGGAGTATTCATATTCCTGGAACACAGTGATGAAGAATCATGTGTTTCTCTTAAATTCTTTCCTTTTACTTCTCATTGTCATCGCAAGAGCAAGGCGATTACAGTCAAGCCGTGATCATTGATTGTGGTTTGTAGGAAATATCACTCCCTGCCATGATGATGAAGGCAACAAGAACTTCAAAAATGCTTGTGCCCTTATGCCCCATGTAGCATCAACTGCCTGAAAATGGTAATCTTCAAAGTCACTACAATGATTGCATCATACTTTTAAAAAATATGCTTTCTAAGTTTTATGATTTTCTGTATTAATTTCTTGTTATATTGCACTTCACTCGTTATGAATTTTTATCTTTTTACAAGGAGCAGATTAGCGTGTTGGGCTTGTTCTTCTTTGTTCTGAATAACTCCTGATGATGGCACCCCAGTGCTGGAACATTTAGGAGTTTTATACTTGTCTTGAATTGTATTTTATTAAGTGCATGTGTTGGTTGATGTACTAATTTTAAGAATATGCATGGTATGAATAACAAAATTTTATCTTTTTAATTTGTAGTTTCATATAGGGACTAGTATGTTCATAAAATTAAGAGATCAATCTGTTTGTGGATGAATACACACACACACACACACACACATCAACCCGTCGTTTTACACCCTAGTTTTTTCCCGAAAAAGTGAGCATAAATCAAAAATTATATTCCCATAAAAAGTAATGGAATGGGTATGTGTTAGCATAATAGAGCGCAGGCAGCCAAAGGGCGTTAAAAACCGAAAATGAGAGGGAGTAAATTAAGAAGTGGTGTGTATTGGCAAGGGGTGTTAAAGCACAAAAGTGTAAAACAAGTGGGGCACAAAACAAAGGCTATGTGTTTAGTGTTTTCAGTACTTTGTCTAGACCAGTCTCATTTCTAGTGACTAAAAGGTGTCTGTATTTTTTATAGCATGTATTTACGTATGTATGTATGTATGGCGGCCAGGATAGCATAGTCTGTGTAGTGGCAAGTGAAGGGTCAGGTGGTTCAACCCCAGTGGGGGTGAGATTGGACCAATCCAAACTGGCCCCAAAGCCCACGCAGCCTCCTGTACCAATGGGTGCAGCACCTTCTCCACTCACCGAGAGTCACATAATGTTACATCTCTCTGAAATGCTGCAACCATCCGTTGGAGCATTTAAAATTAATTCCCATCTTCAGGGCTGTTTCATAAGCCTTCATGTTCAATGTTTGTCCATCCACTGCAAGACTGTTTTGAGCATGGCAAAACCAAACGGCTTGTCTTCCACATTGTCACGTTTTGTGCCATGAATCGTCATGCGTTTCGAATACCACGCCCTTGCGAAGCCTGCTGTTCAGTAGCATCCCGATTTGTTAAATACCTTGATCGAGTGGAGAGTGGGGATTCCATAAGCCTGGGCTATTTCACTTTTACTTCTTTCATTTTTGTCCACTTCTCTAATCACCTCCACTTTTTCTGCTATTGTCTTGCTTCCCCCCCCCCCCCCCCATACCTTCCATACTGTGTGGAATAAACAATTCAAAACACAATAATGTGATAGACGTCGCGGCACCTCAGAGTGTACGAACCATGCGCTTTCTTCACCTTGACTTTCATGGCAGGCAACAGTACACCTTGTGACTAATGCTTGCTTCACGGCATTTTGCTGCCTGACAGATAACACGATCTGAACAGCTGAAGGAATTTTGAGGGGTGTACAAAGTACATGCTACTGAGTTTTCTTTAAAGAAGCATGAGTTTACTCTAAAATAATTCCGAATAATCCAAATTTTAGTCACTGTTGGGCAGGAAAATTACTTTGAATTAAAAATTAACCATGTTTTGAAGTAACCAGTTTAAATTACATGAAAAGTACTATACTTTGAGCTGGGGAATGACATTTGCTTCAAATTAACCGATACCTAATTAACGAGTTTTTATTGTATACGAAACCTCCGTCCTGACTGAACCGTAGGCTTTCTTGAACTGTACAGATAGCTTATGTACTGTGCCATTGTATTCCCATTCCCCCCTCCAAGTATTTGAAGAATGCAGTGTGTGTGATCACTAGACCTGTTATGTTGAAATCCATGTTGTTGACCTGAAATAATAGTGTTTGCCATGACAGGAGAAGGTTGAATAAAATTTTGTGTGTAGTTGATAACAGTGATATGAGAATTACTACAATGATTTATGTTGCCTTTCATTTGAATAGGTACAGTGATTGACTATTGAAACAATTCTTCTTTATTCCAGCTAGAATTGGTAAGTTTATGGACCTCAGAATGTACTGTTTACCTCCTCCTGGAATCAGTTGTGCCAGTTTGATGAGTAGCATGTAATTTATATCTTTTCAACTTTACAGTAGCCATTTTAACCCTGAAGACAATAGGCTCAGCTGTCTGTATTTCAGTCTGTCAAATATCATTAATCCCATCTACAGTCAGTAAGTGACAGAAGTGAATGTCCTACCTGTTTAAAGTACTGTGGGAATCTGCATATTATACTTTTTGTTTCAAACACATGAATTCTACCTTTCAAATTTTCCAGCATTAATGTGGCTTGGATCCTGTGACCATTGCAGTTTGGCCTGATCCCTTTGATCTAAAAATTCTGAACATTTCTTCTTTATTGCATTTTTTCTGCTGCTTCCATTCATAAGTATGTAGACTGCCTTTAGCTGAGGTTTTGATATTGTCTTTAATATTTTTCCAAGCCCTGTTGATGTCCCGCAGTCACCTGTTCGTAAGTTCTCAAAAGTTGCGAGCCTATTTGTCATTTTAACCTCCTGATATTCTCTGACTTCCACCTTGTTTAAACATTAATAAAGAATTGTCGTACACCTGAAAGTACAACACTAAAGAACCATTCCAATATGATAGTGTCTTATTTACAGCCACTGGCAATTGCTAAGATTTATGTAGCATTGGTGATAATCATTGAATGAGTTTTTAGCATTGTTGGAATGATACTGACAGGGAAAACCTGAAGTACTCAGAGATAAACCTATCCCAGTGCCACTTTGCCTACCACAAATTCCACATTGACTGGCCTGGGATTGAACCGGGGCCTATGCAGTGAGTAGCGAGCAACTAACTACATGAGTCGTGGCACAGCCACGATCAAGTTATACACCTCTCCTTAGTGAAATCCATTGTCTCTATTTTTCACGTAGTTAGTAGATAATAATAATGAAACTATTTGTTGCTAAAATCACCTTCGTGGTTGACTGTTGCTGTGGAGGGTAACCTCTGTGAGATTGAATGACTGCTGCAACCTGTACACTGGAAGTGGTCAGCATTTTCTCTAGTTGTATGATACCGGCATTGAAGCACGAGTCTGTTAAGACAATTTGAATACAAGTTTTGAAATAAAGGAACCACTTACATTTGACAAAATTGCCATTTTGTACATATAGATGCAAGTTATACTTTTTGACCTCGTTTAAATTAATTGTGTCAAGCAAACTAAAAGTTTCACTAAGGAAGCTGATTTATTACAAACACAGAGCATTAAAACATTCTATAAGCATGCCAGGGGAACTTCTATACCTGTTTCTTAAAATTTTATCAATTTCCTGTTTCAAAGCTGAAGATATGAAATTTTAATACTATGTACATATATTTAGACACTGTGTGGATCTCTGACTATGTACTAAGAGGGCCAAATAGCTAAAGTGTTCCCTTCTGGAGTTGAGGAGCAATCCAGTATGAAATAATTAGAAAAATATAACCATAACAAATTAAAGTACATGTGAGTGTTCTTCACGAGTGCAATCCAAGTGACTCGTCTTCAGTGTTACTGGAAAATTGACCCACTGTTCAAAATGGAATGTTGTTTGCATGAGTATGGTTCATTTACTTCACATTCTACAATGCCATTATTTTATACAAATCCAAAACAAACAGAGTCTTCATTGGACCTGTTCAGGAGTACCACTGAGATTATACTATCCAAGTAAGGAACTTACACTAGATGAATCAACATTTTTATGGTGACAGCCCCTGATTTTCAGCCAGTCTGTGAAAGTTAAAGGATGCAAATATGGTATGAAGTCACACACATGCAGACAGAACCTAGCAGCATGATACTAAATATCTTTGTCTACACTGAATAGCTGGATAACCAAGGTGCTAAGGGACATGCTGTAAATTCAGGAATTTAGTTTGTGCATGCAAACCTAAACATTGTGGAGACTCGGCATATTTTCCATGCATTAGGCACATATTAATGAGTTCAACAAAATGCACTTGTAGGCAGCTTTGCTATATTACCATTACATTCTATTATAATCTCCCAAATGTTTCTGCCCTTTCTGGGCCATCCCCAGAGAGGTAATAGATACAAGAGATGTATAAAACATCTGTATATATCATCATTAGGCTTGTGCGTAGTCCAGTATAAAATGTTTGCATTCACACATCTACTTAAATTTCTTCAATCTGATTGTGAATGCAGTCCCAATGAGTTTGAATTATGACATATGTTGTCGAAGTGTACAGTGTGTTCACTGTATTATGTTAAATATCGACACAAATATTCCACTAAATATCAACACAAATATCTTTGCAAGGATTTCCTGTATAAAATTTCATATATAGTTATGTAAAGCGGTTTGGGAATGAGGCTGACCCTCACCTCCCCACAGTGTCAAGGTTAATAATGAATGGAGCTACACCTTCACTTCCCCTATATGCCTTCAAGGTGTGGACATGGACAACTTTACCATCAGAGGATGCCAGTGTCAAAACAGCAAGTATCTGTGTCGGTGACAGCAGTGAATCATCAAAATAAAATTCCTAAACTTATCAGAAATGTGCTAACTGTTCAAACACCCTAGGTGGTGTTGAGCCATCAGTGGAAGAAGTGGAAACTTTCTAAGCAATCACAAATTTTATGAAACAACTTTGTTACACTGCCTATCTGCCTGTCCCTTTTTTTACCTCAAAGACCCTCAGATATCAGATACCCACATAGCAAGTTATGTGCTATTTATTGTCACTGAATCTCACGCTGAATGGTCCAGAAAATTCAGTCCTGTAATTTATTGTATGCTCTTTGTAATGTAAGTAAGCTGAAATGAAATATTCCCAGTAAAATAAGTTACCAGTTACCTGAAAACATATTAACTCATAAAGCAATTTATGACTGCGGTGTGAAAAACGAGCAAAAATTTATTTATACAGGGCCATTATTTAATCTGACAAATATTGTTCTTCACTTCCTGTTGGCTCGTCCATCATATTAATATATACCACTTGGCCACTGTCCACACATACACACAGTGGCATAGAGGTGGGAAGTGATAAATGGTATTTGTCAGGGTTTTCTGTGCTTTTAACACTAAGGAAAGTAACAGAATCCTGTCTTCCTCATGCTGATACTATTCTAATTATAAGACATCTTTTCCACTGTTCACCTAAAAGCTGTAACTGGAAATTGCTGTCCTGGTAAAGTGTACAAGTTGTACACAGCCATAAGCTTTTGATTGCTTACAGTCACCATGCAACATAATTATTCCAAGCTTCCTTTGTGCATAAACCCCTCATTGGCTATGCTCACCCACTAGTATGGTGCCAGGTCCTTCATCTGGGAAGAATTCCTTCTTCCAATACTTATGTAAGATCTAGTAACAGAACAGGTAGCACATGGAAATGTTCTGATCACTGTTACGTGAGAGCAGAAAAGAGTGGTTTATCAGATTTAAATGGTCTGTGTTATAAGAGTTCAATGTTTCAGTTGGTCTTGTAAGGAACTATTTTGTTAGAAGCTACTGTGGAAGGAATTAGGGATTTGGAACTGAATGTTGTAAGAAAGGTGTTCACACTTTATGGTAACACATTAAGTACAAGCATCATAATGACATTGTGTTGTATCTTATGTTCAAGTAGTTCATCTATTTGCACGATTTACGGAAATAATCACATACTTGAATAAATACAGAGAAATTTTTAATATTAGAAATTTTAAAAGGACACAATGATATGAATATAAATATGTACATATGATGCTAAGCAATAATGAATTATTAAATGAAAAACTGATATATTTAGTTTTGGGCACTTTTTGTAATGTGCAAACTATTCCTTCAGCACTAGGGTAACTCTTTAAGAGTCTCAATAAATTTATTATTTTCTCTTACATCCATTGCTTGTTTTGTTTTCAGCCACGATGCAGTCTTCCTTACAAGCTGTGTAGCCAATCACACGACACACACAGTATACCCGCACTCGGTAACAACAACCGTTCCAATAAATTTGATTCTCACAAGCAGCTAGTTTGCATTTCACATGCAACTAGTCTTGTTCGCACACAATGCCCCAACATCACATCTAACAATCCAATTTCTGTAATGTATGTACAGTGGATTTTGTGGGTGGGGAGGAGTCAAGAGGGGGCACATTCACATAATTCTCAGTATATGAGAATGGAGGGGAAAAATTGGAAGATATACATACACATTCAAACTGTTTCTAAAAATGGTGCTTCGCTGTACAGTCCGCAGTTCTGATTAGTAATGTACACTTTATATACTTATTAATATGAAAGAACAATTGGATGATGCGAGAAGATGCTTTTTCCTAAGTCGTGCATGCTACTATCCACAATCCATAATCCATACAATATAAAAATTAATTAAACATTTTTCATGAAACTTAAATAACATCAAGGAATAATAGTATTAGAATGTTTTATGGGGCAAGGGGACATAATTTTAAAATGTCAAGTGGGTGGAATCGTACTGAATCTGATTATGTTTCGTTAGCTACTATTTCATTTTTTGAATATTGTTAAGATATGATTTTATACATTCATAGGGACAAAAATTTAGTTCCCTTTTTATTTTTTTTTACAACTGGGTTAAATTTTATGATTAACACAGCTTATAGTCTTAAAAAGTTCAAAAACATGAACAGTCAGAACACTGGATGCTCTATTCAAGTCCCAGTTAACATTGTTTGTCTTCTGCCTCAGGCAAGTACAAATAATAAATACAAATTATAAAAAGCTACCATCTGAGAACAAAGACTATGTCTGGAATTCTAATAATAGGCCAAATCATCCAAGCACTGTACAATACAGTACAATAAACATACTACAAAAATTCATAAATATGCTTACAAATACATTTGGATGTTGTTTGGAAAAGAAAAATAAAATGGAAAACAAATAAAACTGAGGATTGATTTGGTAATATGAGATCGCAAATACTGCACGTACAATTGGGTTTGGGTACTGCATATTGCTCTGGCCATGTCCACATGAATTCACTCTACCTCCAGTTCTTCATGACAAGAAGAAATGGCAAATAATGTTACTAAACATTATAAAAGCAACCAGAACGTGAGTTATGCCCTACTTGGAGAGTTCACTGGTGAGTATCGACTAGACAAGTTCTTCAAGAAGACTAGCAGGAGTTAGAAAAAAAAAGCAACTGGTCACTTTCTGGGGTTTAGTTTACTGTGGCGGTGCAGGTCTAAAAGAGAGAAGAGAGCATTTGGTGCTTGAACTACATTAAAACGTTTTTCTGTATAATACAGTTCTCATAATAACTGATAATGCCAAATGGAAAATTTGGTCTCATAATACCAACAATGAACATGCAACTATTCATAGAAGAAACTGTAATGAAGAAAATATTTATTTTATTACAGCTGGAATTTCTGTAAATACCTAAACAAACTTAATATAAGCCATGATAAAATTTCACTGAATCTTGGGGACCTCGACTGCAATCAAGATACACTTAATACTTAATATATTTCACAACAATACTTCTTATGAAGCAGTTCTCTCTTTATAACCAGTACTATACATCTTAGGTTAAATGGCATAGATGGTTGAATGGTTGCTTGCTTTGTCCTCTATTTACAAAAGTCTTTCCCATTTTTGTGTAATTTGCATTTACAGAAAATAAAATAACTGAATAATATATTCAACATTTAAACGAGAAATGTTCTGCCAAAGTGTGAATTAAAGGCTCACTTTTTACCTTTTAAAATTTTCTGGATGAGTTGATCCATTCCCTGCACATTCAAATCACACACACAATGAGATTTGGTAAGCAAAAGTACATTCTCATTCTTGTAAGCTCAGTATCACAATTAAAATTTGCTTGGCAAATGGCCATCATTATAATTAATTTTTGGCTAGTAATAATAGTAAATATGGTAACAGTCTTTTTTAACTACATCATTAATTTATCAGTAAGAGTCACAAGTGTGGACTCTTATAATGGAGAATCAAAAGTCCAAAATATCTTAAATAGATGAAATAACATCACTTGTACTAAGTTTGTTATGTAATAACAAACAGAAACATTAAAAATCACAATAATTAACACAACTATGATGTATCAACTTCGATGATTGCACTTGTTCAGGGAGATTTCAATGTGCACTCTCTCCATCTCCCTCCCTTTCCCAAACAATAGTTCATTGAGGTTCGTTGTCCTTCTCTTCGGATGATAAAATTTGAAAGTCGGTAAACATAAAGAACATTTGAACATTATTTGATACATGGTTTCTCGTTAGCCAAGCATTTTTAAAAATTATTTCTAATGCTTGCTGTTCTAAGAACCTTCCCACCCATGAGAATCATTTAAAACAAAATTAATTTTCATGGGGAGAGGTATGAGAAAACTGGAAACATTTTAGAATAATCTTAGCAACCCAAAAACAGGTCAGAGCAACACAGATGCTCTCTCTCAGTGATGTGGTCCCTGTAGAGCAATATCATTCCATTCTTCATATAATGTGTATGATGGTTCTACTCAACTTTACTGAATGTGACACAATCCACAAAAACATGTCAGTCTTGGAGCCAAGCGTTTAGTTAAGAGCAGGTGGGGAAACTGTTAATACTCCCACCTCTCCTCCCTATCTTCTGCCTTAATTCTCTTGTCGATCACAGCGTCTCTTTCTGGTAGTGGCCTTTTCCCACTTGCCCTATCCCATTCCCGCTTCCTTTCGTTCCTCCTCACTAGGGGATACTCTCCCTTCATCCTCATCTTCTTGTTTAATGAATTTATGTCTCACTTCTACAGACCCTTCTACTTCTGTCACCTCACCATCTGCTTCCTCCTCAGCTTCCTCTCCTTCCTCCAATCTCTCTTCTTCTTCCTCCTCATCCTGTGGAGATGAAAGTTCTGACTTAGCACTTCCTCTTTCTTCATCATGTTCAGTTGGTGTAGGCTGTGTCTGTTGTTCCTCAACAGGAACAGCGTCTGATGAAGCATCACTGCATCGATCTTCATAAGGATCAAGAACTGGTGTTGGCTCCACCCGGACTGTTTCCTCATCTGTGGCACTCAGCTTCATGCCATAGTCATCCGCAGCTGTCGCTTGCATCACACACACACCGTTAATAATCACCTCTTTGTCTCCTCTACTACCAGCAGGTTTGTCTTTCCCTGTTTCTGTTACCACAGCCTCCTGCCACTCAGGATTAACCCACTGAGGTGCAGCTGGCTTACGTCTTGATGATCGCCCTGTTGTGGGTGGAACCACTGATGATTCCTTCTTCACTGTAGCTGGATTTGTAGTCTCCCGCAGGCTTGTTGCTGAGAGGTTTGAATCTTCACTACCCATGTTGCTCTCCACATCCTCCTCATCTTCATAGTCTGCAGGCTCCCGCTTCAGTCCACCCATGCTCAGGTCAAGTCCACTGAACTGCTCCTTAGGGTCGCAGTCAGGTGTGGGAAGCAAGCCTCTACCAATTAGGGCAGCCAGGTTTGCATTTGTTGCAAAGTAGGGTGGGTAAGGAAGAGGGACGGAACCAAGACCCATGCGCTCTTTCTGTAGTTCTAACAGGCGCTGGTTAAGTAAGAGACGGAACTGAACAGGATCAAAAGACTGCTGTCCACCATTGGAAGTATCATTACTACGCGGTGGTGGCAATATTCCAGCCCCATCTGGTACCAGACCGTGAGGCACCTGTTGTTTCAGTCGCATCCGATGATTATGGAACCAATTGGTAATAGTACGTGAAGAGAGTGCCAGTTCAGAACTGAGAAATTCAATGGTGGCTACATTAGGGTATGAGTCCAAAGCAAATGCCAGGCGAAGCGCCTCCTTCTGCTCCTCAGAGAAGAGAACTCGCTGTTTCTTGGCAGATGGTGGTCCAGGCCCAGGACTTGGGCTGTGATAGAACTCGGAAGTATCATTGGAAGATGTATCACTGCTGTTGTCAGCGCCGCCGCCGCCCGCCCCACCACCCCAAGACCGCCACCATGGCCACTGCTGCGGCGGCGCTTATTTGCCTCTCGTCGCTCATTCTTGAGGGCCTGCAGTCGATCAATATTATGTGCATCACTCAGCCACAACTGCATGCGGATGAATGGTTCACGTCCCTTGATGCTCAGCATGTGCCATGGTTTTGGTTTGGACAACAGCTCGCTCACAGAACCCTGTGACAGCCCTAGCACTGCCTCTCCGAAGATCTGAAATTAAAATAAATGCTCATTTGTTTCTACATCTCATAAATTCCTATCTTATCCTTTAACAAGGAAATGTAAAAATGTTTCTGCACATGAATAAACTGTGTCCCTGCTGTCAAAAACAATTTCTGTGCACTAGCTTGATATTTTTTGACAACAACGCATGAACACCAAAACTCAAACACTGGTGCCACAAATCTGTGAAATTATATTATTATTTTATACTGCAACATACGAAGAAATGTACACTGAAATCATTCTTCTCTATCAGTTCTTTCAGCTGTTCATATACAGGTGTTTGATATTAAAAAATTCTTATTGTAGTGTTACAGAATTTCTGCACACCAAATCACAAGGACAATAAAATATTTCATGCTTGCGAATGAAATATTGAAAAAGAGGAACAGCAATATGAGGATGTTCTTCACACTTTGTCCATTGTCTGTTAGCAAGTTTATGTAAACAATGTTTTGGAGCCTGACCCTGTGTCCATCTTCAAGTAAGAAAGAAGGAGGGAGAGGAAATGCCTATTCATTCAGGCTTACTAAACAGAACCAGTGCTCATCAGTCAGTCCAGTAACTCTGGCCCTCCTTGTTTCTTGCCTGCAGACAGAGACAGAGCTGCCAGCTGTAGATACAACCTCAAATCTCGACACTAAACAATATCCAAGGCACATTTTTACATCATGATAACAGACCACTATAACAAACTTTCAGAACTACATTACAAATAACAACTTAGACTGTGTGGTGTGATCAGTTAGCTTCCATAATGCCTGTAAGGAAAAAGCTTCTCTGCTAGGTAGAGGTCCAATTGAATGTGCTACGTTACGTGACATTCATTTAAAGGTTATAACTTGCAGCACTCAAAAGTACCATCTTGTGTAGTGAGGTTTCATGTGTTGGCCTGTATGATATATATTTTATTACAAAGTCGCAAATTTCAAAGGACAGCACATGGGCATCCAATTATTACCAGTATTTAAATTATGCAACACTGCTGCAGGAACTTATGAAATGTTAAAACTTGCTTTCTAAGAGGAAGCAATGAGCATAACCCAAACATTTTATTAGTTAAATTAAAGTTAAAGATTAGGATACTATAGCTCATGTTGATGAGTTTTCAGAACAGCCATCCACAAGGAAAATGTGGCATGAATTAAGGAATCTGTTCATGAAAGCAAGTGTCACTGTGCCTGATTTCAGGCTTCCGCCGTAATGTAGATGAGATCTGCACTCTTCTGGGATAATATGCAGCGTAGAGTGGTAATTATGTACCGACTTTTCGGGACAACCTATCGGTCCCATCTGCAAGGGTCAAAGAAATCCAAGAAGAAAGCCGGTTAAGCAAGCCCAACCAAATGGCCAACAAACGGCGGAGGCTTGCACTTCGCGCATGTTGACGTCTATGGGTCTGTTTAGCCATTCCTGCATTTGACCGCATTGCTGGGTTCAATAATAGACACCTTATACTGTAACTGGGGAGTCTGCTTACGCTAAAGGTTTCCAGTCTCGGTTGAAGACCTCGACTTGGGCATACTAAAGACGAGTGCTCAAGAAGCACATAACCTTCTTTTAAGGGGGCATACTTTGGCTGGATGGTTCCCTGGGGTTTGAACCCAAAGTGGCATAGTTGCATGCTGAGGTCATGCGACTCCCAAAATGTCGGTACAGAATTGCCACTCTACGCTGCGTAATATCCCAGAACAGCGCAGAAGTGCCACTATCAGTGACTTGCCTAACGAGGTGGGAATTTCGTTTGGATCATTCCAAAGCTTGCAGCATAAAATTGGAACATGCAATGTAGAGCTGCAAAATTCGTTCCTTGTTTGCTGAATGATAAGCAAAGCAGAATCATCAAATTTCTAGCTAAAAGTCACATGATAATGGTTCTGCACTCTCCATACCTCCACAGATCTAGCATCGTGTGACATTTCCTTTTCTGAAACTCACATTGGTACTGAAGTGTAGATTTTTTGACATTCTCGTGATTCAAGAACAGGGCTGCACAAGACACAGCACTTCCACAAACGCTTCCAGCAACTGTGCAACCACTGACTCAAGACATCAAGCCACAAGAGAAATACTTGGAATGGAACAGCATTGAATAGACAGAAAATACAGTTATCATCAACAAAGAAATACAATCTGAAAATTGTCTGATCACACTACATACATTTGCTTTAGCGCTTTCATACAAGTAATACACTTTGACAGTAGTTTGATTTCTGGCAGAGGCAAGAGCTTTTCTCTTCTCTAAAATGTCCAGACTTCGTATTGAATGGGTACTGGGGGCTTTTTCACCTGTCTCACCTCCATGTAGTGTCAGTGTTAAGAATGCATAGAGCTGTACCTCCATTCACCAGTATGCCTTCATAGCATGCACAGGGACAAATTCATATTTACATGTGACTAATAAAATGGCACTTACTTTCTGTCCAATGTTGTTGGCAAGAAGAGCTTCCTTGATTTTTGTTGTGATGACCTGTGTATCCAGGTCCTGGGTTAGGGCAGCCATCTCATAAACACTCGGAGTTATGTGTTGCTGCAGTGCACGCAGTGCTGATGACTGTTGCTGATGATGATGATGATGTGGTGTATGAAGGTTAGGATGGGATGACTGCTGGTTCTGTTGGGACTTTTTCAAGTCTGAACTTGATAATGACCCAATCGAATGATGGCCTGGTGGAGTTACCATGAGTGGTGGAGGGGTGTGGGTTGGGGCACGGGTGGCTGTTGTTGAGGGTGTGGGGGGATGAGTTGCAGGGAAGGAGGTAAAATGGAGCCTTGGTTGTCACCAGGGAGATTTTTGTTGCAGACAGCATCAGAGAGCTTTGAAGAGGGTGGTTGTGGTTTGCCAAGTGAAGAACAAGCTGTGAAAGAAATAAGAACTGTTAGTCCTCCTGAGTGTAATAACTACTAATGTCTATCTTTCCACTCCATTATTTATAGAAGAATAGTTTTGTCCTTAATTTTTCATTAAGCAGTCCCGAACATTTTTTCACAAATGTAAGTTGAAATACAGAATGTTCATAAATGAGCTTTATGAATTCAATATTGTACTACTCACAGCATGTTTAAAGTATGGTTTAAACACCTATATATCAACTGGAAGGATCAACTCAAGAAGTTTCGATTGTGCTCAGTTTGCTAGCTATAATTGCATTTGTATCACAAAATGGAATCCAAGGCAGGAAAGGCATTTTGTATGTTAGGGGTTCATGCAACTGAGTCTGTTATCACAGTACTGCAGCAGTTTAAGCATAAGCATACTAGGATCTGCCCAGTTATTGATTCCTGGTTGGAAAAGCTGCTTTTTGAATAGTGGCTGCATCTGTAAAAGAAAAAATGCCAGCCGACATTCTGTATGACAAAAGGTTGAATATCAATCTCCTTGCTTGAGCCACTCCTGGCACTCACATTGAACTTTAGGACTATTAGTTTTTTATAACACTTTTTGAGTTGATTCTTCACATACTTGTACTTTGTATTTCTTAACTGTACCTTAACATTCTCTGAGTAATACATGATTAAACTAATTTATGGATGTTCTGTGGACTAACAGCAAGTCTGGGTTTATTTTGGGCAGAACATATTGGAATATCTGTGTAAAAAAATATGTGTAGTTACATTTTCTTAGGGCCAAAGAAGCAGTCTAATGTTGTACGTAAATATACAGAGATATAAACAACTTATTATAATATAATTCAGTAACTAACTCCACTGAGAAGAGCCAGTCTTTGGAAAAACAAACAGCCTTTCAACTAGTTATGAAAGTTCCTGTCTCTCGCACAACCCAAAATTTCACTTTCTCAATTACAAGAGCCCACCACATACCATAGCCAGAGTCAGAAGAATCTACCCCACTCCATTATGCCCTATTTGATTAAGGCCCATTCTAATACTTCCCTCCATTATACTCGTATGGGCAATTTGTCATTCACACATTCTACTATATTTGTGCACAAGTATCAAAATATGCCATTGTGTTGAAAAAATGTATGGTGCACAGGCATGGTTAAGTTTCATTTCATAAACCATTAAAGTATTTTTTATTGACTTGGCTTGCCATTTTGGCCAATTCATGTTCGAATCCCACATGTTGACTTCACAAATTAATGCTAAAAACTGAAAAACAAAACAGAAACTCTCCAAAGGAATATTCACACTGATGCTGTCGTTATAGTCATGCTGTATATAGTTAATGCACAATAAATCATTGAAAGTGTTCAATTCTTTGTAACAGCCCTAAATAAAATGTATTTTGATGCAACCTGTAAATTTTGTAAAAAAACAACTATGTCTTATATGTTTATTCTAATGTCATACCAGTCAAAACAGGATTGCTGGTAGATGGATGAAATGTATCTAGCATTGGTGGAATGACAGTGAAAGGAAAAACCTAAGTACTCGGAGAAAAACTTATCCCAGTGCCACTTTGTCCACCACAAATCACACATGGATAGCTGTGGAATTGAACCGAGTCTTTTTGGTGAGAAGACGATGACTAACCACCTGCTCTGTGGCACAACCTATATGCTCTGTGTACATGTGCACCAATTCATGGCTGTTTTCAATCAACACAACATTACTAACACGAGAACATAGCTTGTACATTCCTCTCTTAAAATTAGAAACAGCACTGAAAAATCTTCTGGCTAAGGTGCATTTAAACATCTTTCGTCCCTTAAAGCAGACTGAAGATAACTATTTGTCATTTTCTGCAAGTGACCGAGGTTTCAAAACTTGTTGAATGAATTCCAGAAATCAGTGTTCATTAACCTTGCAGTACATTGAAAAGGTCATCCAAAAATGAAATTATAAATGAATGAATGAATATGAATATGAAAAATAAGCAAGGATATCAGAAGAATTGAGTCACTTTTTAAAAGTATTAACACAATATTTTCATGGAAGGGTGGGAAAATGAAACTTATCACTTAATATTTAAATTCAAATTAGGAATTTTGATATGTAGCTCTTTACTGGTAGCAAAGTCATTATTGGAAATGATATGCTTTTGGTTAAATACTCTCAGGCTGTTGCTCTCAGATGTTATTCAAGAACTCACGAGGTCCACCTGCATAACTGCCGGTCCTCATCAGCTTTTCTGGTGCAATCTTGTATTGGCTGGCCACCAGCTTGTGGACTGCGTTGTCATCTTCCAGGAACATCTTCATACGAATGAATGGTTCCCTTCCCTTCTGTGTGAGCATGTGCCATGGCTTTGGTCTAGCAAGGAGGTCTGACACACTGCCTTGCGATAAACCCAGTACAGATTCACCAAACAACCGCTGGCTTATGGAATACTGACTTAGTGACTCCTTAACCTGAGGTGATAAAAGGGTTCGAATTACAGGAATGTTGATTCATGCAGTGTGGTCATGAACTGGAACTTACAGCTACATGTACAGTCAAAACTTTGTCAGTTACAAGTAAAAGAGAAACTGAGATGCTATGTAAGTAATAATGTAAGAATTAACAATAAATTTCACACATGTTAAATCTCATAGTCGTGAAAGTAAAATTCAGTTTTACTACAAATATTTTCAAGCTTTCTAAAATGATTATATTTAGAATTTGGTTAGGTTAATTCTGTACACTTGCTTCATTATCCCTCATTGTAATCCCTCAATACCAAAACAATAACAGAAAACTATGCACCAAAAACTGTTAAAAAACTTATGAATTTTTAGTTTAATTCTGCTCTCTTCATCCTAAACAACACTTAATGAAGGAAAATTAACGTTTGTAACACGAGAGAAGCACCTTTTACAGACTGCTGTTGAGAGAGACTGATTTTTGTGATAGCCAACTGCACTGACCACCCTGGGAACCCACTGTCTTGGGTGCCAAAACAGACTCATATAGTAACAACTGAGTTTCCTTTTTGATTACTCATGTTGTAAGAAGCTGTTATATAGACACAAATTGTGTATATGTCATGTGCAAAGCAAATATTACACAGAAAGACCTGCAAGTGGATTTCTGTATAAACAAATAGAGCGGTTTATAAGTTGTACAAATTTGAGATGTACAAAACTTGTGTCTTAGCGCTGAAATGTTATAAAACAGAAATTGCTATTTTATATCTGCCATTTTTTACATGTGGGATGATGACCCAAAGTACACGGAGAGTTCCTGCGCAAATAACAAATTTCAAGCAAGGGAGTTTAAGTTTAGTTGAAATTTAACGCTTTGCTGTGTCTTATGGAGCAGACAATAGTAAAACTAAATAGAGCATATAGTCATTAAAAACACGCCATATAAAAGTACAAATTTTAATCACATGTATATTTTATGTCACATACACCTTTTTTCGTGCACCCATTCATTTCTGAGGAAGTTGATAAAGTCTATCAAGTAATGCAGCCAACAGGTACACATTCATCAATCACAAATACATTTATTATTCCTAAATGTTTTGGCCTTCTCAGCCATCTTCATGGATAACATTTAATACCACCAGAAGGCCACACATATTTGATTGTAATCAAATATGTGTGGACAAATCATCATTGAATTTGTGTCCAACTTGTCCCAAAGTCTGATTTGGAAATATTGTAATTTACAATTGCATGATGGTGTCACAAAGAGATGGCATTTTATTAAGCTATTTTTTAAATAAGAAAATTGGCATTACATATATTAAATATGCAATATGGCATTCTGCCTCCATGCCATCACAGCCCAAGGCATGCCCACTTTGTAAGATGCCCAACAATTTTTCTGATTTATTAAAGCCCTCTTAAATTGCTGAGGCCGATCCCAGTGGCAGTGCGGTCTAAGGCGTGGGTCTTCGGCCGCTCGCTTACTAGGATCGTGGGTTCGAATCCCACCGGGGGCATGGATGTCTGTCTCTTGTGAGTGTTGCGTGTTGTCAGGTAGAGGTCTCTGCGACGAGCTGGTCCCTCGTCCAGAGGAGTCCTACCGACTGTGGTGTGTCTCAAATGAGTGTGACCATGAAACCTCGACGAAAAGAGGAGGCCCAGGCCCATATAGGGCTGTCGAGCCATAGAAAAAAGAAAGAAAGAAATTGCTGAAGCCCTCAAGAAGTTCAGACTCTTCATTAAACTTACTTTCAGTAGTGTTTTTGAAAACGAAATGCCTGTGGTAATTTTACTAACAGTGAAAGTATTACACAAGGGTTTAGCCTTCTGGTGGCTACTTTAAGAGCAGACTAACCTTCTTGACAATATCCTCTGTATTGAGATTGTTGAACATGTCAAACTGCTGTTGTGTTAATTGGTGGTAGGACAGCTTTCAGTGGCCGCTGTGATGGGCTGTGATGTGTTGGAGTGTTTGGCTGGGAGATGAGTGAATTTGTAATGGATGCCATGCGCTGCAATGGACTTGCAGCTGCTGCTCCACTGGAGAAGTCATCGACTGGTGTCATGGCAGGGGGCAGGATAGAGTTGCTCAGTGGGCTGCTCGCACTGCTACCTGTTGTGGGCTGTTGGGATCCACTCCCTGGGGCCACTCCTGATTAGTAAAACATTACAGGTCAGAAATTCTTTTGAGATCCAATAGAGGAATATGAAGTGCCCATGTATTGAGGGTACAAATCAGGCACTATTATAAAAAAAAACAAGTCAAGAATCTACAAGAAGGAATAGTGAAAAGATTAAAGTTGGAAGGTGTGGGCTTCTCAGATTTGAAATCCACAGCAGAATTTTGTGAACTTCAAACTCTAAACAGACAGTTCTCATTCGTATCTTATTTATCTGCCAAAACAAAACTACCTGATTCCAAAATGTAACCAAAACCTTACAGGGGAATGCACTTACAAATATATATATATAATATATATATATATATATACAATTTTTTAGCTTCCATTTCAATAAAAGATACTTTGGTGATATCAACACAAACAAGGAAGCAAAAGGCAGAAAATAATACTGAAAGCAGCAATAACTAATTTTAAGCTGAAGGATTTTACAACTTGAATGCAACCCCTACTTATTTCCAGCTTTCCAGATGAAGTTATATGATTAAACATTTCAAGGGTCATAGCCAATAAAATAAGACTCAACACAGAGAAAAGTACGCTACCAATACACATTTTAACTCAGGTGTTAAGTTACTGGTCTCAAAGTTGAGGCCTGGGTTCAATCTTACGCCACTGCATGTGGGATTTATGGCAGACAAAGTGGCGTTGGGACAGGTTTTCCTCAATTTTTCCTTAATTTTACCTTACAATATACATAAAATTTATTCAGCACAGAAGTTTATAACATTATCAGGTTTTTAACCCCCCACTGAAGTATTTCTTGCAGTCCCAAGTAAATGAAAAGCTTTTGTCATAGAACAGGCAGTAATGAGAATCTTTTTTAAATTCTTGTTGTCATACCTGGCTCTGTTTTTGGCCTGACAAGGGAAAAAGCACTACCAGCATGCCTTAGGACATCAGCGACAGATTCCATCATGCTAGACTCCTTCTTGCTATCAATCCCTTCCATCAGCAGTTCATTTGCACCCCCATTAGGCAGCTTGCCACTGTCCTTGCGGTCCTTAGGCAGTGACAGATCCTGTGCGACCCCATTTAGCTGTGCGTGTTGATGCTGATGTTGACTCAGAGCTTGTTGCTGTAGAGCCAGAAGACCTGGAAGACCTGGCAAATAACCAACATTTCATATAGAAATATCTGAAGTTCATGAGTTGAGTTTAGACCACAGAATTAATACTGCCACAGATATGCCGCTATCATGTCAAAATTAATTTTATTAGTCACCATTCTTTCCAGCAAACACACCAGCCGAATAAGTTTTCTTGCCATCTAAGGGGCCATACAAATTCACTTCTCTGAGTTTATAAACTTACTCTAATAAGTTCAAACACACACATCTAATTCATTACAAGTGTCTCTTCATATTACAAGATTTTTGTGTTTTCTTTGTTCACCAAGGGCTGCAAGCAGGATTGGTGGCCAAATGTTTTATTTATAGTAACTCATAATCTTAAATTAGATTCACTGAATCACAAAGTTAGCAGCATGAGATACATGTTCTAAAGCCAAAAAAATGTTTGTGAATGTGGAATGCAAATGAAACAAAGTTACAGCATAAATCTGACTAAAGTTTTGGGCACTGTCCTTCATGTAGGTTTATTAAAAAAAGTTTCAGATGCTGGATCTGTCTCCATCTTCAGGTGGGTAGGAAAAATATCTATCCTACTATGTTGGGTTTGTTTGAAAGAGCTAGCCCGTTACCCAGTATCACTAGATCAGTTATGGGGCTTTTTCAAACAACCCAACAGAGCAGAATCGCCTTCAGAATCCTTTAGAACTACAGAACAACAATTCAAGCCTTCTTGGTTGTTATACCATGTTGAATGATAAAGAGCTACCAACGTTTCAAAGGATCTAATTGACTTAATCGTCAGGGTCCAGTCGTCCAAGAGGAGCTACCTGCTGCTCCTCTTGGACTCCTGGACCCTGACAATTAAGTCACTAAGATCCTTTAAAATGCTGGTAACTGTTTACTAAGACTTAAATCTTCAGAAACAACAATGTGAGAACCTCAACAAATTTTATGTACAGAATGTTACAGCTGACAATGTGAAATGGTTTTCTGTGCATATTTACAAGTCCTTTCCATAACAAATAATATAATAACATAAATTTAACATTCATATCATTATGTGTTATAGAAGATTAATTATTTATCCACTTTTTGATATTGTGATAAGGTAATACTGCATAATTAATACTAATTACAGAGCATCATCACATAAATCGAAGCATAAATTCATGGCCCAACCACTCATATACAACAAGCATTTTGAGAAAAAAATGTACCAGTGAATAACAACATACCATTGTTGAGCAGAAGCAAGAAGGAGAATAATAAGAACAGTATATCATTCTAATGTTGTATTCTTCATCAACAAAATGTGGTATAACTTATGTACCTTCAATAATAAAAAGGAACGCTATTCTTATGAAACACTTTCATTGAAAGTAACCCAAGTGTGTCCCTGGCCTGAACTCCATAGAAATTCAAGCAAACTGGGCTGGTGCTGGTGGTCTTGGTTCCAAAGTTTTAAAATTGCTTATGACATAGATGAGGTGTTTAATAGAACATAATAACAATAAATAATCTCCTAGTATAACATGTTTCGACCTGTATAGGTCATCTTCAGATTACTGGAAAAAGTAATGAGGTTTTTGGTTGTTTATTGTACTTACATGTCACCAACAGCTGACATGTAAGTACAATAACAACCAAAAACCTCATTACACTTTACAATAACCTGAAGATGACCTATACAGGTCAAAACATGTCATACTAGGATATCATTTATTGTTATAATTATTATTAATTATAGTTATTACATTATTATATTATATATTATAATTACATTACATTATTATAATTATGTTTACATATAGTAATACAGTGCAATAAAATATTGTTATGCAGATGAGGAATCATTACTTCCATTAAATAACTCATCGCATAGCACAATGGGATGCAAACAATAAAGATTATCACATGGATGTTTCAAAGGCATAATTATCATTAGTTTCCAAACTCAGCATCTAGTCATGTTTCACACACTTCACAATTATGTCCAAGCTGTTGTGAATTTTCAGTATTATGGAACATATGTGATTACTCATGGTGATATTGTAGAGTGTCTCATCAATGCTGGAGTACTTCTGATAAAATCGTTTGGAAAGATCAATTTTTAGGCCCCTTGATGATCCCAAGCACTGTTCTAAGGCATCTCCTGGAACTTCTACATACACACAATGCTGACATGCAAGGTGAAGAAGGTCTCTTCTGAGCTTTATCTTGATTAACCCTTAAATGAACCTGGGGTTTATATTCCGATTCCTGCCAAGAGCAGAGGAATTTTAAATTTGTAGTACCCTTAAATCTACACACCTCTGTACGGTGCACCGGGGCCACCAGCATGTGCAGAATTATGGGCCTCCACATTGTACTGAAGACGGCATTGAAGGGTTAAATGGCATACATTAGCCACACGACCAGTGTTAGAGGCCACTGTATCATAATTAATTTCTGTGATCTTGTATTTAATGCCCTAATCACATTAGGTTTTCACAACAGCTTCCTTTGTTGTGTTTCCAGATCCACTGTGCAACTACAACTTTGCAAGCAGTTAATCAAAATTACATACTGACAGTATAATTGCCATCCTGTTTGCTGAATTTATCACAGTGATATCTGGCAGTATGTTACTGTTTAAGTATATAGTCAATGACACATTTTGGGGGTTGAATCCATCCTTGACATTATGAGCCGCTTGTTTTCAGATAACAGTCTTGCTTCTTCTGATTGATATGAAGTTTCAGACTTTTCAGTTAATAGGTCTTGAAATGGTAATTCACTAAAGCTTTGTTAGCTTGAGCAACCTTTAAATATAATTTAGTTCAACTGAAGTTTGGAAGAAAAGATGACTCTTTTATGACTTCAGACAACATTAGAGGGTGCTCTGCTAAACTTGGAGATGCTGAATCTAACATAATAATTTGGAGATCACCAGACAGATGCAGATGAGCGGTCAGCCATGGCCAGGAATTAAAATTCATCACACAGCCACTCACCTGATTGAGCTACTCCAAATCTCATTAGTTACAACAGAACCTAAAATGTAGAAATCAAAACTATCATACTGTAAGAGTTTCATTAATAATTTACTCTTATTTTCATAATCAAAAACGTTGTTCTTTGATGGTGACATCAATGGCTAAGAACTTGAGGAGAATGCAGTCATAGTGACTTACCTGGAAGTCCAGCAGGACTGCCAACTGTGGGACAGGAGGATACAGAGTTGAGTTTCGCCAGTTCCCGGTGGTATGCATCTAGAGCCATGCGTATTTCTTCTTGGGTTCGATCCATGGGCCCACTACCACCTCCACCAGCACTAAAGAAATGAGGGAAGAGCAAACTGCATCAGCAAACGTAGGGTGCTGTTCTCAGTACCAAGCAATCACGGCAAAACAAGGAATAAATGCAGAATTGTGGACATTTGAAGTTGCTGTTATGACATCGATTAAAGAAGTAATGAATCTATGTGACTAACAGCTGGGTGGGGCTTACCTTGGGAAGTGTTCACGAGGCCCCCTCATAGAATCGTCCATGCGGCGGCCCATCAATTTGGCAAGCTCTTCTTGGTAGATTCGTACTACCTTCTCCTGAGGAATGTCATCATTTTCATACTTCTTCAGTCGGCGGTTCTGAGAACCATCCCTACCGAGTGGAGACGGACACTGTAACAAAAATATCTGTGGTACAGTTGTGTACAATTACACTAAATAGCTATCAAAATATGGCAGATGAAGCAATTCTGAAGACTACATGCAGGGGAGCCCTTGAAGAAGCTCAGTTGTTCCAAGAACTTCCCCACCCTTCATGAAACCCGGCAGTGCAGAGGGGCCTGCAACCAGAACCTATCCTGAAGTAGTGGACTCCATTTCACATACCCACACTCTAATAATTATGTACGATTCGTCTCGATATTACACTGACGTCTAAGCCATGTGCTTCCACGCGGTTTCTTACCGTACGGGATTTCGAAGAATTTTTTAATGTATTTTCACCTCTCCCTTCAGGAAAATACACTTTCATTCATAATCAATAGTTTTTCGTTCATAGCAATGACCTAAAAAAAACACGTGTCACAAGAAAAAGGCGACTAAGAAACTAAATATATTCTTAAGTAAATCAACTACATATTTGCTTTGACACGCATGATGCAAAATACGAAAAAATCTAACCATCATTTCACTTCCCACCGACTCTGTTCAGAGGTTTCCCTGCTTCCTACGTTCATAAGTGAAAAAGCCAAGACGAAAAAGAAGAATAAGAAGAAGGAGAAGAAAGACGGATATAAATTGACTGCACTCAAACTAAAAAGTGAGAAGGACAATACCTGGCCCAGCTCGTAATGTCTGTTATTCAAACTCTATGTTCAAATTGCTACTCTAGATTTCATGAAAGAATATGCCTTTGTAGGAAGAAGGATTGCAAATGTTTTCTCTGTTATGTACTATAAAATATGAGCCCCACATGCATAAACATAACGTATTAAAACCACTCCATAATCAATATTAGTTGTGGATCAGAATGATACATACACATAAATTAGTTATACAAGGGCTGGCTGCTTACAACAGTTAATTTAACCAGAAGGTAACCAGTTTCAGGAATAAGAGACCGAAGCTTCTCAGAAGCCAACAGTCGCCCACCTATTCAAAACATTTCCCGTCTTTTATAAAAAAGGAATGTTCCTTAGCGTGTTCACAAGATCACAGCACCGGTACTTACTCTGAGCCAGATAAATCCAATCCACACCCTCACGCTCCAACTTTGAAGTGTAATTTTAATATAAATCCTTAAAATGTATGCAGTATTCATCACAGGAGTAGGATCAATGAAGTCCGAGAAGATGTTGACCAAAAGAAACATAATATTAAAAATTATTGGCGCCTACAGAACATGCTGTCTGGTGAGGAATGTTCAGTGACATACGAGGGCATAATATTTGTGATGTGATCCACTTTGTAATGGTAAAGTCTGCCTCCTATAATGGACTCGCAATAAACGAATACAAAGACCAACAAGATACAAGAACCCGCAAAAGTATCGGCGTCTGTAGCCAAGTAATAAATAGGAGTGTAACATGTCATGGGATGTCAGTTTTGGCACAATTTGCTAACAGTAAAAGCCCGCCACCTGATATGATCCTGGATCATTTCATCCACCGCCCATTGCCATAACATACTTCCACAAGATTCAGTTTAATGTCAATCTCGTATCTCTTTATCGGTCTTGGAACGAATTAATTCCTTTCGTACTTTGAGGCTGTATTAATCAACTTATCATTACCAACAGCCTTCGTACACACAACCAGTGATCTTTCTGTAAAAACAAAATGCCGGCACACCATTCCTGGACAACAGGTTCAAAATGCCCCTGGTTTTCGTATTAAAACAATAAAAACACCTGTTGGTATTACTGTTTCATATTGTGAAACTGTTGGAAGGCCGTGCCATGGCTCAGGCGGTTAGTCGCCGGCCTTCCACTGCGGAGGCCCGGGTTCGATCCCGGGTCAGTCCATGTGGGGTTTGTGGTGGACAAAGTGGCACTGGGACAGGTTTTTCTCCGAGTTGTCGGTTTTCCCCTGTCAATTTCATTCCACCGGTGCTCCATTAATTGTAAAAACTTGGTAAAAAAAAACTGCTCATCTTCATCATCATTGGGGTTGCACAAAAAACCTTAAGGCTGTGGTGCGAGGGCCCTTCATCCAGAAAAAAAAACTGTTCGAATAAAAGCACCAAACACGTTCTATTTCTCCCGAATTGTAAATTTATAATATTCATGCAAAGTGTCACCGTCAACAAAAGGTGCCGGTACGCAGTACCGGCACAAAAAAAAAGCACTGAACTCAACTAACGTTACTTTTATTGGCATAAGCAAACGCGTTCTGAAGCCCTTCCATTCACCATCTTCAGTGCTTGCTTGAAACACAAAATTACTGCGTATGACATTTTTTCAAAAAAGGTATTCTCACAACAATGATGCACGCAGTCCAAGTCTTCCCCCCCCCCCCTCCACATCATAACCACAAAGTCAGCCTATCGTAACCGCACTGATTTCACTATCCCAATAATAATAGTGGCTGACTTGTTATCAACAGTTTTCGTTCGTCGTTATGCAACTTATCACTTCATTATTCTTAATTCAGATACTGTGCTGAACATTCGCTAAGAAACACTCGTAATTTGTGTTTTTCCTTCAAAGTAGGAGACCATGTTGCGTACCCACACCCTATAAAACGACTGGAAAAACAGTTTTCTGTATATCCTGATTTTCAAAGTGTTTGCAAGTAGGCGTGTTATAAAACATGTTTCGAACTTAAAAACGAACATTTCCAGATAATAAAGACAATTTTAATCAACAGACTTAAAATTCCTTGTAATATTTAATTTATGAAACACCACGAGATGTATTCTCTAAAAAACGTTTCCAGAATTTATACTTGTCTTAATATCTACCATACTAGGCATGTGACTATTATCACTCGTAACATATCTTTCTGCCTTAGAGTTAGACAACCATGCTGCGTACCCAGACACTATGAAACAAATGGTAATATAATTTTCTCTCCATTCTGATTTTCAAAGTCTTTGAAAGCAGACGTGTTGTAAAACATGTTTTTAACCTAATAAAGCACGTTTCCAGAATCTATTCTTGTCTTCATATCTACCTGCCAGGTGTGTGCAGGTGTCTGATCACTGTGTGGGTGGTATATCTCACCTGTCCTTGGTTTGGAGACTTGCTGTCATTGCTGTGGCTGTCCTCCACCTGTGTCTTCATCATCTGACTCGCCTCGCTCAGGATGTGCGCTATCCTCTCCTCTGTCATGTTGTCCGTGTCGCCTCGGGCGAACGCTGGGATACCCGTGTCTTTTCCTACAAACATCACTACAATGTTACAGCCAAGATAGGCTTCACGTCCTACTTCTTCCGGCAGAGAATATCGTCTACTCGAAATAATTGAATCAGTCATTGCAGTAAGTCAGCTATAACTAAGACATGGCTTTAGATAAGTTCCCACTAAACAACGCGTTGGTGGAACCTATGCTTGCCGTGCCTCTCAAAGTTACAAATTGCGTAAACATCACAATTTTTTCTGTTGTTGTTACTGTTTCGTATGTTACAAATTATACTAACGTAACGTTTTTATCTGTTGTTACTCTGGAAGTTCCAAATTATGTGAAGTAAAAAAATATCAGTGTTGGGAAGATACTGAGAGTCTGTGGATATAGAGACGACGTAATAAAAACAAGAATCCCACTGAAGGTGTCACTAGAAAATATTCTATTAAAGACTATTAACATATAATACCAGAATACATGGAATCGATTACATAATACATAATCGGAATAAAAGTTAAGGAACATCAATACACAAAAGTTTTACTGACTTAGAAGATCAGTCGAATATTCCTACACACTATATCAAAGAAAATAATAAGGTAATATATTACAATAAATATACCATTTTAACTTATATTTTAAACATAATTCTATGTGGAACTAATTAGGACCAAGACCAAGATATCAAAAAATATTTGTGTGAGGAATGAGATCTTAATCCCCTATTGACACGACATATTGCACTGTATACAAACTTTGAAATTTACACTTCTATATTTTAGCAAAAAATCGAAACAGTTGCTGGAGATAATGTAAGACTTACTTGCAAATAAAGAGGTCTGTTTGACGGTGTACTAGTACCATTTGTTAGTACCGCAACGTAATATTAATTTGCTGTTACTTTTCTGTAAGTTTTCATTTCCATCAGACACACAACAACTAAGGAACTAAGTACTAACTTATGCTATTGGCACGTCTATTTGACGATCTTTAATATCACAAAAATGATGTACACACAAATAACCAAATTAATCATATAATTACGCTTCAGTGTATCCACACTTCATCTCCTGTTACGACTAGGGAAGAACACACAGTAAATGAAAGTATGTATTCCATTTACTGTCTCCTTACATTCTGTTGCAATGACTAATTCAATCACACAGCAAATACGGTGTCATGCAAAAGAAGCATTTATATGTAAAGTACTGTTTTTGTGACATTTGTCTTAAAAATGTATTTCTTTCAGAAGTATATATATCAAGGTAAGTCGGTAACGCCAGTACTGAATATTTATTAAGCCTGTATATTATTAAAAATTGTGAAGATTAGTAACATACACTAACAATCAAAGAATTTGAAATAAATATTTAAAATAGAGTTTCAAGGAAGTGTTAAAGGTATTTAAAACACTAAAATTATCACACTTACGATTACATAGTATCATTATTTAAATAACGTTTTGAAAACAGAAAACACAATACAGCTTTTCCTGGAAAACTACTCTAGACTTAACTTACACTTTCAGGCACTAATTACTGCATCCGAAACTTTTCTCACGTTCTTGGAGTAAGTATACAGCAAAGACGTTGTCTATGAAGATAAGTATACAAGAAAAACTTTGTCTATGAGAATTCTCTGCATTACCGTTCGAGCTGAACACGCAACGCAGGCACAGGAGGCGTTCGTCTGACAACAATAAACGACACATATACAAGTTTATTTACACCAACTACTGCACACCAATTCTATATACTCATTCTATATGCTCCTATATGTTTCGGCTGACTTTTTCAGCCATCATTAGGGAGTCATCCTCTGTAGACTTACGAAGCGTGCAGCTTGTCACTGAATGGTAAGATGTACATAATTACAGCCGTGGTTACTGTACAGTACAGAGACATCACGCAGTGAATAACTTCGGATACCACAGCCAGGTGTCTCCATCCCATAAAGTTGCAAGTGGTTACGAGATAGGTGTTTGGAAACATACATTTATATACAGGTTTTATACATAATATTTTATGTAACATCATACTGGATTTTATTGTATTTTATATTTTGAACTATAACATTAGTAACTACGGCTGTAATATATCTACATTTGACAGTCTACAGAGGATGACCCCCTGATGAGGCTGAGTATGTCAGCCGAAACATATAGGAGCATATAGAATGAGTATATAGAGTTGGTGTGCAGTAGTTGGTATAAATAAACTTGTATATGAAAGATAACTGCACGGAATATGTATAATATTAAATAAATAAACGACACGTTGTTATAAATTGTAATATAATTACTTATTTATGTAAAATAAAAATTACTTGTCTGTTTCACTAACGTGTCTTTTAGGCAAATCACATTAAACCAAGGATAAAGTAAAGGTAAATTTGACCGTGGAGGTATTGCTTGACCATGTAGATGGAAGTGAGTGGTCAGCTTCACGCCACGACCGGTTTAACCCCCAAAAAATCTCCCCAATACTATACATTTGCTTACATTTCTATACGTTATATATATTGTTATCATATTATTACTATTATTATTGTTATTATTATGACATTAAAGTTATCATGTATACCCTCAACATTTCGCCTTTCTGCGTTTTTGGCTAATGAACGGCATTTCAAACACAATTTTTATGTTTCATACAAAATTTCAGATTTCTAGCTCAAATGATTCTTTAGTTAGTGCTGTAAAACTGAAAGCCAGATAAAATTTCTCTTCGCTGCAATGTCGTTTTACTCCCTACAAACAACCTACCTTAAACAGAGTAACATCTTTCTCTAATACATATTACTCTACGTACTTTCAAGGCTTTAAAATATATTGCGACAGGGTCGCGCCCACTTCAGAAGTTCGCACTACATATTTTGTTATTGCTATTACTGATTGTATGAAAATTAAAATGTTTTAAATTACGGCGTCTTTGAATTGGCATGCAGTTTATACAAAATTTCGTGAAAATCGGTCAACTGGTTCAAAAGCTTAAACTGGGAATACAACGAGGCAGCACGATGACCTCACAAGCCTGCATTTCGATTTCAGTTTAAGACAGAAAAGTAGGTTAAAAACGCTGCAAAATTCCAGTTTGTAACCAGATGGTGTCCAAGTGAGCGATGGTACAATGTATTTGAATGTACACAGTTAATCACGAATTAAAAGTAAACTTCAGAATGAAATCTGTAAACATTGCCCTATGATACCATACCATCAAACATCAAATTTGTTTCCCTAGTCAGCCAACAGTTCGTGCGAAAGGAATCACTGCTGGGTATACAACCCATAAAACACGTGGATGGAACGGGACAGCGGCAAGTTCAGGCGGAGGCGAGTTGTACCTGCTGTTCTCACGAATTGCCTTAACAATTGTCTGCTGGCACAATGTATATCACCGTTATAACCACAACTTTTAAAAACTCGAATCAAACACTAATTAAAAAGTTTTACCTGCAGCACACATATCATATAAAAATTAAAAAAAAACAACATACTATCAAATCATTCAAACTAGAAACAAAAAGCCATTTCATCCCCTTTTGTTGAACCGCGGAGAATTTATAATATAAGTTGGTTACATAATTATTATCATAGGCAAGTCTGTTCATTCTGAAACGGCACACTACCTTTTTATACGGTTGGTTCACTTACGGGTTTGCGTGTTACTCAACATATGGATCGCATGTTGAAGGGACCAAAACTCCCAGTTTTGTTTTTTAATTCTACAAGATAAGAATCTCGTTTTCTATGAAATGAGTGCCGGAGTGAGCGACATGGTTTATTATCCCCCTCACATAATGTAAATGGATCTTGCATGCGATATTAGACCTTATTGACTTGTAGTTGTATTATTGGCGTTACTAAGCAACGGACTCCATTAACAATACGCATTACACATCTGGCATGCAGTGTGCGTGTTAACGAGGACAAGAACAGATGAAAATTAAAACACGTTCTGCACTTACTGACTGCAAGTAATAGACGAACACACACATCATAAATTATGCCGACTTCGGAAAAATATGTATTTTTTACGTAGAATACTAACTTAAAGAATAAGATACCAATCAGAAATAAGTATAAGATATGAAAACAAATACCCTTCTGAGCAAAGAAAAACTGATTCACAGAGTAATATACAGGTTACGAATAACAGAATTGTGACTTTTAAAATAGATCTGCGTCGCTGTAAAATACAGTTACTATACAGCAACTGAAAAATACAGCGTTACTGCACAAGAGCTGAAAAATACAGCGTTACTGCACAAGAACTGAAAAATACAGCGTTACTGCACAAGAGCTGAAAAATACAGCGTTACTGCACAAGAACTGAAAAATACAGCGTTACTGCACAAGAACTGAAAAATACAGCGTTAATACACAAGAGGTGAAAAATTCCAAACATTTATTTTGAGTAAAATAAAGGAAGTATAGGAAGTAAATCCACATTTTTGTAAAGAGTAACTAAAAAAATTGTTCTTCGCAACATACAAATTTGTAGTTAATTTTACAAAAAATGTAACGTTGGCTTCTCTTTCTGTTAGTTTACTCATAATTAATTCTTGAAATTGTTCAACTGTTCTGTAACAACCCTGTACAGTAATTATTAAAAATTCGACTGCAGAACAGTTTCTCATTTTAAATACCGGGATGTGACATTTCTATGGAAGTGATAATTATATAACAAATGGAAGATACGTAACAGAAGGCACTAAACGCTTTCGCACAATATCTTCCGAAGTGCTGATTATTGTGAAATGCTGTTTACGAATCGATCGCGTTATCGACACGGACTGCATTCAATTCTGCATTCCGTGTGGTGTAAGTCAGGAACGTTTGGTGTAACAGCAGATATTTACTGACAACACTGACTTCTGAGAATGCATTCTGCCAGTACACTCAACGTCTATCCCCGTAGCTGCTAACATTAATCCGTTCCGAGAAGAGGCAGCCACAACGACATCTACTTATCTCGATTTCGTCATCGGACGCCATTTTCTGTATAGAAGAATCGAATCACAGTCCTACATAAATCAGCACAGTTTAAGCAGTATCCCAAAACGCCATGCTATGTCTAATCTTCCAACAGGAATTTGTTTCAGTAGGAAAATGGTAGGATGCACATACAAGGTTATTCACGCCTAAGATACGATGCTGATGTTTGTATCGATATGAAGGAAAGAAACAAATGTCACATGCGTGTACAGGGAACAGAGTGAAGCTCTGAGATTTCTAGACATTTGCAATAGACGGAAGTGAGTTGTCAGCTTCACGCTCCGTCGCCTTATCCTCAGAAAGAGAGAGTTGCCGGTAGACATTCGACATAAGGCTGTGTTTCACGTAACAGCGCTCTTGGTAAGAATGAAATTTTCAAGGTCTCTACTTGGATTCCAACCCCGACCGTCCAGCATGTACATTGTGTAGAACGAAAGTAATGCCATATCAGATGCATGCTAAGGAACTAGGTAAGTGAAATTAGTTTGGTGGCAGATTACAAAAGCTGGGCAGGAACACGTCAGAAAGAGTCCCAACGCGAGCGACTGGTGCGACCCGTGGTCGGGCCTTTTGCTTCGCCGAGGAGAATGTGACATCCACAAATCAACTGGACAAGCTTGAGTGTTACATCATTCCACGGTACGACGAACAGTGTGTTCAACACTCCAATGGCCAACATAAATTATTTGAAGACCATAAATTCTGCAGTAACTAAAATTGTTAATGTTGGAGTGTTGCAACGCACATGAAAAGTCGCCAACAAATATTATTTAGACATTTGACGCGTGACAGATGGTACCCACATTTAACGTGTTTATAGTAGGCGTTGAACGGATTTAGTTCCTCTCACTGGCGATGCAACCCCTGTACGAGTGCTTTGTTTCCATGATTTTTCTTAATTTTACAGTAGAATGATACAGATAATCCACGTTTGCTCTGTAATTCTTGAGGACTGTTAGAAAAAAGAACTGCAGATCTTGGTTATTACACATATTATGTAACCTTTTCAAGGTCAATGTCAATTTCACCCTAAAATAGTCCACAAAGGCCCAGACAGGAAGTACAGGTATAGCTCTACTCTTTCTTTAACCTCGGTGCTAGATGGGGGGTGGGTATTCAACGCCACGCTCCGCCGCTTTACCCCCGGGAGAGAGACCCGGTACCCATTGTATAGGAGGCTGGGTGGGCCCCAGGACCGGTCTGGGTGGGTGCGGAAAATCCCGCCCCCACCGGGATTCGATCCACGGACCATCCAGTCCGTAGCCAGTCGCTATACCGACTATGCTATCCCAGCCCACACCCTTTTCAAAACCAAAATTAATCCTCACCATATATAAAGTTTCAGTTTATAACTAATAACTCTCCATGGAGCAGAGTCCTTCTTGAGAAGCTAACAGGTCGTCAGCTAGTCAAGAAATTCCCCGCGTTTTAAGGAACCCGAAGGTTCATTACCGCACTCACAAGAGCCCGCCACCTGTCCCTATCCTGAGCCATATCAATCCAGTCCATGCCCCCATCCCACTTCTTGAAGATCCATTTTAATATTATCCTCCCATCTACGCCTGGGTCTTCCAAGTGGTCTCCTTCCCTCAGGTCCCCCCACCAAAACCCTGTATGCACCTCTCCCCTCACCCATACGTGCTACATGCCCCGCCCACAAGGTTAAGTTCATACCTCGAAAAAATACAGTGTGATTCCATTATAAAGATCAAACGGTGAACCTGTATAAGAAAAAAACATTGTGTGCTTATGATAACCATACGGAACACAAACATTGTGTGCTATGATAACCATACGGAACACAAACATTGTGTGCTATGATAACCATACGGAACACAAACATTGTGTGCATATCATACGAACACAACATGTGCTATTAACCATACGGAACACAAACATTGTGTGCTTATGATAACCATACGGAACACAAACATTGTGTGCTATGATAACCATACGGAACACAAACATTGTGTGCTTATGATAACCATACGGAACACAAACATTGTGTGCTTATGATAACCATACGGAACACAAACATTGTGTGCTTATGATAACCATACGGAACACAAATATTGTGTGCTTATGATAACCATACGGAACACAAACATTGTGTGCTTATGATAACCATACGGAACACAAACATTGTGTGCTTATGATAACCATACGGAACACAAACATTGTGTGCTTATGATAACCATACGGAACACAAACATTGTGTGCTTATGATAACCATACGGAACACAAACATTGTGTGCTTATGATAACCATACGGAACACAAACATTGTGTGCTTATGATAACCATACGGAACACAAACACACTGTGTGGGCAGAATGCAGAGTCTTTGGTGTTACACATGGCGGAACTAACCACTAGGCTTTGAACGGTGAAGCCCGGTTTAAGCTTAAGCAAAATTCGGAATTATGTCAGACAATACAAATCAAAACGAAATTCATCGACAGCTTTCACTACAGACCTGCAATACCAAGTTCATCGCACCCTGTAGAACAATTTCGGAAATAAAAGTACACGCGCAGATACGGACTTCCCATTATGCATTTACTTTGTGGAAATAGTCAACTCGTACTGCGAATGCACGAAGCACAAGCGAGTGTAACTTATCCCCCCCCCCCTTCCAAACTGCACCACAGGCCAGCCCGACACACTTGTTATAATTTGCGCGCTACATCCCTGTTAGCAAGGGCCACGACTACGAACGACTGCAGGCTAATGGCTTTCAAAGTGGGAATAATTAATGAACTAGCAATGACCCTAGGAGCACCCGGGCCCTATGGTGGACACACTTTGACCTAAAGCCCTTCCTCTCTCTTACTGAGCAGCCCAACTTGTAAGTTGAGGTTGTCCTCCACCCCCTCCCATCCTCCACTCAACAGTGCAGCAGGAGGGTATTAGATTTGGACCCTTCCTGTCTTGACCTGGCCTCCTGAACTGACCGCCCTGTGCAGTCACTAATCTCCCTCAGCTCCAACGCCTCCTACAACGAACGTCGGCGTCACTTCTGTCCACACCAGCACTCAGTTAAAGACGCCAATAACTGGAGCAAACAAACACAGAATTATTTCGCTCTGAAACTCTTTCATCGGTGACGCCTTCCTCTCTCGAAAGAAACAAACCAGCCGGGAGGCAGCAACATGTTGATGCAGAGTAGAAACACAGTTTTAGTTAAAACTGTAAACACATCTGTTTTATAGACTGTTAACCCTTCCAGTGCTACAAACGAAATGTCCTTGTTAAAATCAGTAGTTTCTCCTACGCTCAATATATTTATTATTTAACACTAGCAACGAAAACAAGAACGTATTTTGATGTGTAAAAAAATTATAAAATAATTGTGCCTTTGCGACAATGAACATTCTGATTAAGACAGAAGCTTATTCTATAAACAAAATGGGACGGAATATTCTTTGCTTTAAAAACCAAGTAAGGCACTGTCAAGCGATCCTGATAACACAAAACACTGCAAAACAAGCTGCGGATGTTTGATAAAACAAAACGAAGCGGATAGGTCATTTAAAGATAAGGGTTTTAGGCGCCTTCGCAAAATTGCGAAAAGCGACTGTTCGCTTCGTCATGTCTGTCTGTCTGTCTGTCTGTCTGTCCGTATGGTACAACTCCGCTTCCACTGGACGGATTTTCATGAAAATTGATATTTGTGTATTTTTCGAAAATCTGTCGAAAAGATTCAAGATTCGTTAAAATCTGACAAGAATAAGGGGTAATTACAGAAGACATATGTAAATTTCTGATAACATCTCACTCAGTTCTTCTTAGAACAAGAAATGTTTCAGACAAAAGTTGTAGAGAGACAATCAAAACACCCACTTTATGTACATTAACTTTTTCCCGAAAATCGTGCAGTTTATGAGATAATGTGAAAAAATAGGTACAGCCAGACAGGCCAGAGATGACAACATAATATGGCACAAGCGCTTTGCAAAATGGATAACTAAGGCTACAGACACACACACTAAGAATATTTAATTCTTACTGCTTTTCCACAGCAACAATAGTTACGCGAACGCGCCTTAATGTTACGTTATACGCATATTGCCTGTCTCGTTTTAACTGCAGGTGGGAGCGAGCTCGTACAGTGAAATGGACAGGGCACACAAGAAACCTGCTGTGACGCTTGTCCTGCAGTTACCAGGCATTCGCCTGACAGATCTCAGTAACAACAGTCAGCGTACCGATCGAGACTCTAACCGAGTGTCTGTTAAGTACAGGGTCATTTCATCTGCCAACTATCGGTTGTCATTTCCTGTCGGCTTCTTTTTTTATCGTATTAACGTAGCCCGATCACTCGACCAGAGGAATTCTACCGAGTGTGGTGTGTGGGTGTGAATGTGATCGTGAAGCCTCGTTAATGAGGAGGCCCTGGCCAGCTAAGGGCTGTTGCGCCATGGAAAAAGAAATAATGTAGCCCACTCATCCGACCGCCCAACGCGCGGTGTAGTGGCCGGAAGTGACAAACAACAATGGTCAGATAAAATAAGGGTCCTATGCATGGCGCCGCCTTACCGCAGTGATAACCTGCTGATAAATTTGTAAACAAGGCGTCGATCAAGGCCTAACTAACAATGGTAAATTCCATTTCATGTTTACTTAAGAAACACAGCAGGATGGCGTAGCGGAAACGATCTAGACTTGTAGTTCCCGGTTCTAATCTCGTATGTCCACAAACTTTGTTTCGACAAGCCTGCACATTGCCTACCTTCATGTACAATTACTTGCGTTTGTAAGTCTAATTTGCCACTATCCCTTGTGTAAGAACCTTATTCAAGATTCTCACAGCGGCGTTGTTAAAGAATCAAGTCTCATGTGATGTACCGCTATGTCGTGGGGTGCGTAGTTCTCGACGTTTCGAAGGAACCACAATCGTTCGAAACGTCGAGAACGACACAGCGTCACACCACAGAAGACTTGAGTCTTCAAATTTATTATTGCCCGGCACGGTACGTGATGACAAAAACCTTAATAAACAAAGGGTTAAAGCCTAATAGTACCCGTATGTTTAATATTGTTTTATGAATCACTGTGGCACTGAAAGTTTCAGTGTATGTACATACCATCTATAAATCAAACAGTTGGTGTTTTAATTTTCTTTTCTATGGCTCGACAGCCCTATATGGGCCTGGGCCTCCTCGTTTCGTCGAGGTTTCATGATCACACACTTTATAGACACACCACACTCGGTAGGACTCCTCTGGACGAGGGACCAGCCCGTCGCAGAGACCTCTACCTGACAACACACAACACTCACAAGAGACAGACATCCATGCCCCCGGTGGGATTCGAACCCACGATCCTAGTAATCTAGCGGCCGAAGACCCACACAGACCGCACAGCCACTGGGATCGGCGGTGTTTTAATTAGATCCACAAATCACAAGTTACCATATTTAATTAGAATTTGCCACTGATCGGAGGGAAGAGCACTGACGTGGAAATTTCTCTTCAAATATTGCCAAGTGTGTCAGTGTTTTGTGATGACGACAGAGCAGCGACACGGGGAGTTGGGCTTAGCGCCGCTGTGTAATTAGTCGCATGCAGCGTCTAACGAGAATCCGAGCAATCATGTTCTGCCGTACAGATCTGAACGCGGCTCCTTGCCTTGTGAACAAGCTGTCACTGACTGTCGACCGCGTACTTCACTGTCCGCCTGAGACCTGACCGACGGCTGGATCTCAGTAGTGGCATTTCAGATCCACTTAACAATATTTTACACGCCACGTAATATCTATCTGAAACTTGCGAAAACTACTACTACTACTACTACAACTACTACTAATAATAATAATAATAATAAGCGCATGGTGTAGGGCCTTTCTCAAAAAGCCAGTATTCGTTTAGCAAGTTAGAAAAGCCGCCGTCTTATCGAATCCGGTGGTTCAGTACCTTTCCCACAAAATCGCTACATCTGGTCATACTCAGAGCCATAAAAATAAATTTTGCTGCCGCATTCTCAGCTTCTTTGAGAATACTTTCAGTCATATACTTTCATCTACGCCTAAATTCCCCCCCCCCCCCCCTGATATCTTCGCTTCAGGTTTTCCGACCAAGTTTTGAACTTACTCAATATAGTCTTCTCCTTACCTCACCTATGCGTGCTACATGTTCCATGCATCCCACCCTACTTAATTTTATGACCATAAAAATTATCACAGAAAATTTTGTATTTTGCATAATAAACATCATCACCATAACCATTATCCAAATAATAATTATTATTATTACTTTAGCGATTTATTTTCTGAATATCTGAAGAACCGATGTGTTAAGAAACAGTAACCGAGTCTAATGATGTCTGTAAGTATCAGACAGAACACCAGCAGCTTTTGAACACTCAAAACAGGCTTATAAGTACTTCTGTAACCCTTGTCACGGTATGCACGAGGTATCTGGTTTAAAAGCACTGATTAGTCCTGGTTGATGCTCGAGAAGACGATTAAAGTAACCCACGATCTTTCAATACTAAAAGATAGTTGAATATTCGTGGATTTTCATTAACATAAATTATATATTACTAACACAAGAATGTTCCTTGAAATAAAAATTTACATTACAAGGATTAATACTTTAGTACTTGATATCATAAAGCTTCGTAGGTACGAAACGTCCGTAAATAAACAGCCAACAAAAATTATTCTCCCGTGTGACATTAAAGCATATATTAATTGTTAACCCCTCCCCCCCCAACTACGCAAACAATACAGGATTAAGATTCATTTTTGATTATTTCCCGCGCAGGAAGCAGACTGCTACCATTGACAGTGTCCCAAAACCCCAAGACACTTTCTCGTATACATTCAATCCGAGAGGAGCACGAATCCCAGTGCTATTTGAAGTAAACATGAAAGGGAGAAAAGCCATCCCTCATATCAGACACCAAGCGGAGTACAACTTGGTTATAAATCCAACCAAACAGAGAAAATGCCCTTTTCCATACAGGAGCGATATAATAATACCAGAAGCAGTCATAGGCCTGCTTGCCTGTCTGATTCTACACCAACATGTTCAGTATTTGCGCAATACTCATGGGAAATCTAGAACAATCAGTTTATTATGTATACATCTACATGAACCGACGTCTTCTTTCTTTTCCCCCGTCCCCCGTCCCCCTTTCCATCTACCCGAGACCCCTCTCCAGCCACATCCGCTACGCTCTCTTGATATTTTTATAACCTCTATATACGGATGAAATTACTCACAATTAAACAACCCATAGCATGGGCTGGCTTAACGGCATCACGAACTTGAGATGAGTACAGTGTTTGGAAAATGCAGAAGCGCTCCCGTTTCTATCCTCTTTGCTGAACAATTGGGTTTATTGATATATGGGTTATTTATAGCAAGAGCAATATCCTGGTTCTTATACCTGACGGGACCAAACCTTTTAAGAAGGCCGTATATGACAACTCTAGGAAGGGGCGAATTATTTGATACCACAACCGGTAATGTAGCGGCAATCTCGTATTAAAAATTTAAAAATAGAATTAAATATTTTCTGTTAACCGTTTAAAGCCCAGTGTTAATGCGTCGATTGCTGTAACAGTAGAAAAATCTGAATTTTGCAGACAAAGTGTATTCCTTAAGGCCGTGCCATGGCTCAAGCGGTTAGTCGTCGGCCTCTCATCGCGGAGGCCCGGGTTCGATCCCGGTCAGTCAATGTGTGGACTTTGTGGTGGAAAACGTGGCACTGGGACAGGTTTCTTCCCCCCCGAGTACTTCGGTTTTTCCCTGTCAATTTCATTCCACCGGTGTTCCATTACAAGAAAAAAAAAAAGAAGAAAAAATCATCTTCATCACAGGGTTGCACAATAAGCCTCAAGGCTGCGGTGCGTCCGTAGCATCTGCTGCAGGGCCCTTCACCACACAAAAGAAGTGTATTTCTTTCATATAATTCCCACAATGAATGCCGATTACGTACCTTAACAGAATTAGCTGATTGGTCTCTATACTGGACACGGACTTCATTATACGTTGGGGGGCGGGGGGGACAGAAGTTTTGCACACAATTTAGATAGAAATCAGTCATCGAAGGATTAATTATGACACTCGTCATTAACCTTTGGCTAGTATTCTCTTCATCCTTATAAGTTATTTCATATCTTAAAATGGTTTACTTACTATTAATTCCAGTATTTCATTCAGTCTGGCCACATATTTTATATTTCTTCGGTTCGAATTTTCTTTGAATAGAAACAGGGCTGACATTGAGGAAGGTCAGGAAGGGGTGCGAGACGGAACAAGTTAACCACTGTTGTATCGACGTTAAAGCTACATCTGGTTAATGATAATGCCACTGAGGGCTTGTACTGTAAATCAAGAAATTTTATACCGCACAAACACTGGATTCCAGACTCAAATCCATCCAGGAATACGCATATCGCAAGGGATCGAAATTATTTTTCCTTGCAGGCAGGTTCCGTTGAACACAGGTACTTAAACTTTACGTTGTATTGACCGTGCATCTTATTACAGTTGAAATTTATCTTATTTTACCAGCTTATGCACAATATCTTACAATAGTATCAATTTACCCCTAAACGTATTTCGGCTATTAAAAAGCCGAAATACGTATAGGGGTAAATTGATACTATTGTAATATATTGTGCATAAGTTGGTAAAATAAAATAAATTTCACAGGTACTTAAAGTTTGGATCCTCGGGACACCAAATCCTCGGGGTTGTAAAAGTTTTCCGCGAAAGACAGGTTTCCGTTATGCCCAGGTTCCGTTGAAGACAGGTTTCACTGTACCGTCAATACCTTGGGTAGACAAAGATATCCGCAGCACATTGGACACGAGGAATATCCCCATACCAACCCCCAGAACTACTCTCGATCTCGTCCAGTCAAACAACATAAACGCCCCTCACGCAGTTACAGTTGCGCTGTGAAACCCACGCAACTGGTGGATGAGGATGTTGTAAGCAGAGGCGTAGTGCCGTCAGAAAGACTGAGCAATGACATAGATATGAAGCCTGATCAATCTAATTAAGTTTAAGTTGTTCTCTCAACCCCTTCGTGTACTACTTGATTCTGTACCCTCAGAACACCATTTTAAGAGGAATCAATAGATTGAAACAGAAATGGCTGGAGTCATATAGAACAGCCGGGGCCTTCAGGCCTATAATTTCGCAATGCGTGCAAGGAATGAAATGAAACGAGGGTGATACACACATGAATGTATGGTGAACTGGACGACTTTAACACCACTGTTTAAAATGTTCCATCTGCTTCCAATCACTCGTTCAAGAATTACAGGCAAAAAGTCCTGCAGATAACAAGGCTCAAATTTTTCATTTACGACCTTAAGTACAGTAAGGCTTTCAATGAACCGATTTTCACGAAACTCAAGAATTTCCAACACCATTATGTGGAGATCTCATACATCGAACTTCACCCACACAGGTCAAGAAATATGGAACGTACGAGACGAAATTAACTTCCGCAGTTAACCCTCGAAAACAGGGGTCTCCAACATGCGGCCCGCAGCCACATTTTAAAATTATTTATCTTACAATAAAAATAACAGAATAATTTAGACGGTTAGGTATACCATTTATTGTTATTTTTCCACTTGCGGCCGGCGAACCAGCCCACAATAACGGGTGTGGCCCTTTTGCCATGAAAAGGCTGGGCGCCCATGCTTTAAAGCCTAGTGGTAACTATACGTACCTCCAGTTTCAACACTGAAAGCTGAACGTTCTGCCCACAGAGCGCATCTCAATGTTTTGTACGGATCTCAGAACAAACAGCGATTGCTTCTCCATGCAGCATTAACTGTTTGGTTTCTATGGCTGAGACGGAGAGTGTTTACTGCGCGGTACGAACTGTGTCTTCAAATATAGTTCTGGGTTATCTTAGTTTCATCCCACCAATGCTCGTCACTAATCTCCACCTCCATGCTACTCTTGCTAGAAGAAAAACGGGTGAAGCCTGGGAACCTTCCAAAAAGCAATACTCTTTCGGAAATCGAGGATCATTAAACAGAAAAGTACTTTCTATTAGTCTTTAAGGGTTTTATGTCACTGAGCCGATTTACATGAACTTTAGCTAGCTCGAAGCCTCTTTTGTATAAAAAGTTCTACATCGAATGTTACGAGAATCCGACAAACGGTTGAGTCCATGAGCCTCCAACCCGCGGCCGGTGGCCACATTCGTAAATTACGTATATAATACAAAAATCACACAATAATTTAGGCGGTTAGGTACACCTCTTATTGTTACTTTTTCACGTGCGGCCCGCGAGCATGTCCACAGTAACGGGTGTGGCCCTTTTGTCATAAAAACGTTGTCCGTCCATGGTTTAGTCGATGATACTAGGTCCCAACACGGGCGGACGTCATCTCCACACAAGGCTTTTTTTTACTCCGTAAACAACACCTGAAAGGATCGGATGTTGGGGACATTCACAAAGAATATAAATCTTCGTTCTTGTGCGATACTGACCTCCGTCACTGGGTGTTTGTTGCTCAATGTTTCGAGACCGTGTAGCGACCTCGCAGAAGAAGAAAGAAGATGTCCACTGCATCTCTTCGGAAGCCTGATAACTCGCAATAGTGCGAGATTTGAGAAATCAACAGTGAATTTTGACCGGAAAGTCTCAAAGAATGAGATCCCTTCGTAGCAGAGGTGTAGGTGGTAAGATTACGAGATATGGGGCACGGAGGCGAAGAGTGTCGGGCCATTCAGCTGAAAAAGTGGGGTCACGGTGGTTGGGGGGACAAAGAAGAGTCAATTTCTATACAAGAGTCGGACGGTGGTCGAACAGAGAGCGATGGAAATGCAGACTGTGGTACAGGACTTCCCTCTCGCACTTCCTATTCGCTGCAAGAAAGATTATCAAATGTGACAACCAATTCGCTATCCGGGTGAGGTTTTGAAACACAGAATGGTGTTTTGTGAGGTGTTGGGGTTACGAAAAATGGTGGGTATTACGATATGCGAAATATTATTTCCTCAGATCGTGCAGGGGGAGGGGGTGCGTCGGAGATAGAGTATGAGGGGTATGTTGAAGGTAGTGTAAGATATTGTGCTGAAAAAAAGTAAAACTATCACAAGGAACGCAGCTCGACAGAGTGTACAGCAGTAACACAAACCGTACCGTTGCACCCTTCTGAGGTACGCTACTGAACTACGATGTCCGTTTCTGTTTTGCTTGTCCCTGTTTTCAGAATAACACGCAACTGAGTTTCTACAGTTCTAAGCGCTAAAGTGATGATGAATTTGTGAGTTTCTCTGCCTGCTTCACGTTGCCCTGAGCGACTGCAGGACTGGCTAGCTATCAGCAAAGAGAAATATTTCCACGCGACTGGAAGTCAACGTTTTTTTTTTCACTATCCCTTCCTCCCGCCTTCCAAACTGGAATAAAAAAATAAACAAAAAAATACAACAAAAGAATGAAATATCAACCGGAACTATCATACAACCCAAGCGTGCAGAAATTAAGGGGCGCAGCAATTAAAAAATAAATTAGACCTCGAATTCGCTCCGATTCATTTGAATAAGAGCTATCTTTTTCTCTTCTGTTTGAACCTCCCTTTTCTGTCCTGTCCCTACAGCCGCCACGGCTTTGCCTCTTTTATGTTCCTATCTATCTCTTTTCTCCCTCCACATCATCGTATCTACTTCACCCTTTCCTTTCTCAACCCCTTGTTTCATCCTCTCAAAGCTTCCTCCTCGTTCTCCTGATAAGCTGAAGATAATGTCCCATGTATTTCGACTGTTGCTAGCAACCAAGTCACGGTTCTGAACAGATTATGTATTACTCATGATATTTATCTTGTGTGTATAACATTATAACCAACCGATAGGAGCTGGAAATAAAGATGAGTTTGTTACAACCGATGATCAATAAACACAAGTAGATTCTCGCCTTACAGTAAGTTAATACGTTGTCCAACAGACACATATACTGGCCCTAACAATAAAACATCTCGTCTGTAGCAGCCAATTTATAGAAGTAGTCTAGCGAACACTTCACAGCAATACAACTTTGATATCTGCAGAATGCTGAGATTTCCCAACACATAGCATGTCTATATTAGTAGGTTTGCTTGTTCTGTCCGGTTATTTTGCATGCAGTCCTGCGGTCGGGATTCTACCTTCACAAAGAAAAAAGCACTGTCTGTGTGCGGCTTAGCAAGCGTTTTGAAATTCAGCAGGTGTATCAGAGCCATGGTAGCAATCCATCTGACGTTTAAACAAATTATTTCAAGCTACAGTATTATCATTCGGATTGCTGAAATATACGTACGTAACATCTCTGTGAGCCGGGACTGAATACCAGCAGAAACACCGTGATTCGATTCCGGACAGGGCCAGGAATTCTTTCCTTCCATACCACGTCTAGACATACTATGGGCAAGACACAAGAAGTTTCCAGGCGGGATGGGAAGAAGTTTACGCTATGCTCTATCCCGAAAGCATCAGTCAGTTTATCCACACTACAGGGGAAGGAAATCAGGCATAAAGGTTTGTGAGACAGAACGTGTTCAGGAACAGCGTAGTGCGCATGCGCATAGTTATCCTCCCGTCCCTCCTACACACGATCCGCAACTTCTCCTGGCGTGCCCATAGTACTGACCAGTGGATACCGATGGTAAAACGACCCGTGTGTAAGCAGACCACTCACTGGCCACAGAATACGGAGGCTAAGTACCAGAAGTAAGCGTTCTCATTTTTTTTCACTGCTTGAACTCTTATATTAAGAGTCTACACGTTCTCGTAATTTATTTTCAAAAGCCATTAAAAGCTGTACAATACTTTACAATCAATGAAAATCATCATACGAGGGCGACTTACGAATTCCGTTGAGGACGGCATAACAAAGTGTACCTATGGTTAAATGCAAATGCAAGCGCGCACGACGTGACGTGATCTGACGAGATCACTGGATCAGCAGCAAGTGCGCTATATGGCTCTTTTGCGTTTAAGCACCGAGGGTCAGAATAGGCGTCATGTCTGTCAGTTTATTCAATAGCAGTGGCCTACTCCGACGACAAAACTATTTTTAAATTTCATCCCCTTATATGCCTTCAGCGACGAATTCTGAAAGCGTGCCAATTTGATGGCGGTTCGTCTTGACAGCATAATTACCACGAATTATGTTTTCTTTTCTCTCTCACTCAAAAGTTGAAAAAAACAAAGCGCGAATGATTTCTATATAGGCAACCTCCTCTGCCTCCCACACAGCATTAAAATGAATAATAAAAAAATAAAACCCTTCATCCGGCCTTGTCACCCATTTCCACGTCTATAAATGCAGATTCATTTATACCAGGATCCTACAACGACGACAAAACAAAAGGCTACGTCATTTTTTTTAAACTGGAATAATAAGAATGCCGTTTAGAGTAAGAAAGGACGAGAAGAGGAACGCGACTGTGCCTCCCAGCAACGGCCATGTTATATGATAGCCCGCTCCAGTTCCGTTTTCTGTTTGCCGGATATGACATCTTATTTGTCTGAATTCCTTTCGTAATTCAAATGAATTTAAGACCATGATTAATCTCTTATCAGTGTTAACTCAAAGATGACTCCTGATCACCATCCTCTTCCTACTGTTTGTAAATATACATTTCGTTGAAATTCCCGCAGCCGCGCAAACACGGTTAAATAAGAACTGAAAATAGATTCAGAGAGACAGTGGCAAATGACTAAACAAGACTGTATGTAAGAAATACTACGTAATTGATACCGTACATTTACGGCCATACTAGGTAGCTTATTTTACGAAAGCCAACCAAAAAGTAAAGTAAATTTGCCTGTACAGGCGCTGCAATTGATGCACCAGTCAGTGTCAGGTTTAGTTGGTGTTGTGTTTGTTTAAAAATCTTCCGTAAAGATGGCGGCACTGCTTTCGAATTGTACCGTTGTAGAACAGCGAGCTGTGCTCCTTCTTCTTTTATATATATATATATATATATATATTTTTTTTTTTTTTCTTCAGAAAGCGTTAGAATATCTGAAATTTATAGGAGAATGTTAGCGCAATATACAGGGCATACACAAAAGAATGGTGCGGTATCAAAAGTGAATAAAAATGTATTTCTCACCTTACACGGGCACAACATACACCGTCAGCGGCGGCAACTGTCCAAGTTTCTCATTTGGTAATTACAATCCTTCAATGTGTGCACCCTGGGTCACACGACACACATCCACACGGTAATCAAACTCATCCCAGACCCGGTGTAGCACACAGAAAGCCTTCTCCTGCTGCAACGCCATCTTTGAAACTGGCGCCGCGGCCACGCAGTAAGCATGAGAAGCGAACTGCTGGTAGCGCATGAGAAACTTGGACAGTTGCCGCCGCTGACGGTGTATGTTGTGCCCGTGTAATGTGAGACATAAATTTTTTATTCTGTGTATGCCCTGTATTGAACACGGCATCACGGCGTGGCACAGAAACATGTATACGAATGGGTGAACAGATTTAAACATGGAAGGAAAACGCTTGATGAAGAACGATCAGATGAAATTTGAATTTCTCTCCCCCCCCCCCCCAAAGTCCTTATGTAGCTTCATCGGATTATCACATGTTTGGACCACTAAAAGAATCCTTGCATGGTGATGAGGTTAAGGACGGGTGCACACGTGGGCTTCGATCGCAACAGAAAACGTTCTTCGCAGATTGGACCAGAAGGCTTGTGAACCGCTAAAGAGTATGCGCTGAAAAAAGGGTGATTATGTTGAGAAAGATGTTACTTTGCATTTTTCACAGATTGCTGTGCACGAAGTAGTTAATAAATTCACTTCACTCTTTGACTCTGCCTCGTATTATAACAGCGGAACATTTTCAAAGTGACGGTTGCCACACATTCCTCTGGGCACACACTTCAAGGTTCAGAACCGTCACACCAAAGTCAATCACATGACATGAAACTGACCCACTTCAGTCCTATCCACATACCCAAAACTTACTTATCTAACATCCACTGCATCATTATCCTCCCTAACATTCCTAGGTACTTCCTAGTCACAATTTTCCAAGGCATTCTCACAGGTAATGCCGTGGAAATACCAAATATGCGATTACTATTTAATTCTATATGCTATATGTATAGCCCATCGTAACCTCACTGACGTACGCGGGTCGGTCAGAAATCGGTGTAGAATGCACAAGTTTTGGTTTATGTGTTTTCAAAATTCTCAACTATTTATTCAGTTACGTCGAAAAGTCAGTTAATATTTACTGTTGACATTTATTGGAGGAATTAAAGTAACTCCTCTGCTTCAGATAAACGTATATGAATACGGGTGTCACGGGTTCCGACAGATTTTCCTTGGACAAGGGGAAAGAATAAAGAAAGAAGGGACAGTCCCGCAGACAGGGGCCCTTATTCAAAATCAATCACTTGTAATGCCATACTAACGAGATTTATGCCTTACAGGCCAGAGAAATTAATACAGCCTTAAAACCTCCATTAAACAGCACACGGTATATCGGATTCTGAATTCGAAGCTCTGATTTTCGTGTTTCAGTGACCACTAAATTAAATCCAACAAAAGTAATAATAAAATGCTCGCGAGAAATCGGAATAATTGCCTTCTATACGGACACGCAAGCATGAAAATGACATAAAAACCCCCAGAGTTGAAAAGTCAATACCAAGCTAATTATCGAAAGTTGTTAATTCCTTCATACTGTCATTGTTAAGTCGTTTAAAACAAAGAGTGCGCGCACTGCCATATTATTAGTTACATTTGCAGAGAAAATGTACTTAATTATAGAAAAAATCTCACAAACAAAGAAGTAATCTGGCTTTAGAATTGCGTTCGATGGGAAGATGACCTTTGTGAAGTTGACACGCTAATGCTTCGTTAGGTCAATGTCCCGTAACATACACTTTTTAACCATACGTGTCATTATTACATTTTTCTCTTCTCAGCTCCATGAGCAATACTGTTTCCTACACATAAAATACAGTCTTACTTCCGTTACCATTCTACAGGCTGGTGAAAAACTGTCATCACAGTTTTACAACTGCTCTAATTAACAATGCTTTAGCCTTCTTCATGAGAAAAGACAGGCTTACAATATCGTTTCCGCTGTTCGTCCCTGTTAGAAGATTCGAAGTAATTAATGGATTTTCATTAAATTAGGCATGGGTATCATTACACTAGAGGTGACTGCACCTTTGTACACTTTATAACATCCTATAATACCAGAGCGGCGGTTGCACGAATTTCTGACCGTCACATGATGTATGGTGACAGAATTTGTTGAGGCATCGTCGAAAAAAATATGCAACTTTCGACAATGTAGGCTACTGCCTTTTAGTAGAACGTAAAATAAGAGAATGGTAGCTGCGCGAAGTATGTGTTTCTTTCTTTCTGGTCTGATTATAAGGAACCACTGTAAAATTCCGTACTAAATTAGATAATAACCATATATACAAGGTACAAATTATCTTCTTCTTCTTATGCCGCTGACACTACAACCCTTTGTGGGTTTGGTCTTCTGCACCAGTTCATACCATGCTTTTCTGTCCAGTTCTTCACTTTTAATTTCTTTAAATCATTTACCACTTCATCTTTCCATCTATCTCTTGGACGTCCTTTAGATCGCATTCCTATGGGATTCCATTCCGTAATTTTCCTCACACAAGTTTCAAATTATAGCAGTTATAAACACGTTGACGGTATCGAAGTGTGAGTTATAGGCCTACCGGACAAAAGTATAAAGGAACTGCATAATTTATAAATTTACATTTGTTGCTAGCCTCACCATCTAAACTGAAGCATGTGAAGGGACGTCTGCGTCACGAGTATTCCCAGAGCTTAATTTCGCAAAATATCATATGCTGAAGCTTTGGACAGATCGGCTACAGAAAGACAGAAGACACAGATAGACAAATCGATATGGAGATAGATAAATGGGGAAATAAAAGGAATAGTTCTGTAGCATGTTTTTTTTCATGTTCCCATAGAACAAATGAAACTTATTTTGCTACAATAGCTCTTAAGCTGTTGGGAATTTTGTCACGAGACAAAAATGTCACAGTGAAGTTGGGTGATCGCAATGTCCAGTCAATGTATCCAGACAATATTCCCATCCGACCATTCTTCAGCAGACTTGTAAAAAGGTCAAGCTGGTAAAGCAATCACTTAGATAATTTACCGGAAGGATAAACTCCGGCCACATTCTCACGACCATTACTGTACAGATGTGGTCAAATTTACGATACATACTGTACAGAAAAGTATTAAAAAAATGCTATGCCTGAATGAAAATAAAAGTTGGCAAAACTGACGCGAACTTTGCAGACTGCGTCCACATCTACGCTCATACTAACTCGGTCATTATGAGGAGGTTCATCGCTTTCGAAATGTGATTACCTGCCGAGATGGCTTAGCGCAATATAACAATGTCACTTAGCGCTGCAAACTTAATTAACGGCTTCCCGACGTGTAAAATTAAGGCCACCCATGGGTAACTTCAATCCCACAACCCGTTCTGCTTTACCGGCCACCAAATAAAACACGCATTCTCTGTCTCTGGTGTAAGGATGGGATAATTCTATAAAACATTGCAGGCCGATATGTATAAAACTCTGTTTTGTTTTCTTTGGTGTACTGGAAGCCATGACACTAAGCAGACGTAATGTAGCACAAATGAGATCATTTTAATCCCTCGACATTGGCGTGGCGCATTTTAGCTTTCCGGACGATTAGACCTTGTCAGTTTCAGTATCACTCACAGATCCATCACCAGAAGATGTGTCACCATAACAATTTCATATCTTACAGTTATTCATTAGCAGGTCTAATCGTCACGAAAAGAGATACTGTGACGTTATTGCCACTCTGTTATTTTTCATTTTGCATATTTTTTACGGCGTTGTGACGGGACCGACTGCTTGTTGTGCTGATCACAAGCCCCAGTTGGCAATGTAGCCGAAGATCGCTGCAGTCGTACTTGGACCAAAACCAAGAAATGAGTCGAACGCATTTTTAAAACCTGAAGAGACTTACAATATGGAGAAATATATACACTAGCAACAACTCTGGAAGATATTGCAGTATCTTAACTGCAAATATTTGTTCAATAAAGAAACACACACACACATATATATATATATAATCTTCAAACTAAAGCTCGCCATGCGGAGAAAGTCCTGCATGCCATGGCAATGACTACGAGACCGCCACAAGAGCAGACTGTTTCACTGAAACTATTGCAACATACTAGTTTACTTTACTGTCTGGAAGGCTGGACCGACGGTCACATGGGCGGAAACGTGGACGGATGGACGTAGGAAGCTCAGCCATTATTTATTTATTTATCTAATTATTCCGCTTTACGTAAAGACATTTTCACTATCTCAGACGGTGTACCGTCGAATGATAATATGGTTACTGCATAATGGATTTAAAAATGTGTGGAAGGAAGCAGTCGTGACTTATTGAGGTAGACACACACTGCCCTGGAATTTGCCTGAAGAAAACAACAACAAATTTCTTCATGATAGTCAGTGCCCTGGTCGAGATTCGAACCAGGTACCTCTCGCTATAGCCTGAGTCTATTTACTCGGTTAAATAGGCACATTATTCATAATCACACTACTCAACTTGCGTGAAATAAACGAACAAACAGAAGATCAAGGTAACAACGCGTCTTCCAATGGGCCACAGTAAAGAAAATTTTAAAAAGACCCTTACTCTTGGACAAGCCAACTGCCGGATCAAACAGATGAAGCGCCCTGCTTAAAGACCGAGGATAATCGCTTCGGTCGCACTATGGCCCTGGGGTCGACTCAGCCTCTAACAGAAATGAGTACCAGAAATCTTTCCTGGGGGTAAAGGCGGCCGGTGCGTAGGGCTGACAAACTTACCACCTTCATGTGCCGATTGTCTAGAAATCTGGGAGCCTCAACCTCCTGGAACCCTAAGGGTCTGTCCAGGCCTGTAATGGGATTGCTTTACCTTTTTATATGATGTGTTACCGCGTTAGAACTATTGCATAGCCTTGTTGCGGTAACAGATTCATGTGGAGCAATGGTCAAATGATGATTGGCAAGAGAAAATCAAAGAAAGGCAAAAAAATCGGCTCCAGTACCATTTCGTCCATCAAGAAGCTCAGAGGGAGTCCGCAGGAATTGACACCGAGCATATGTGGTGTAAGTCGTCCTCGGTGGACTAGTGGTCAGTGTGCTCGCCACTGGACCCAAGGTTCGCGGGTTCAGTCCCGGCCGAGGTCGATGGGTTTTTAAGGGTGATAAAAATCCGTAGCACAACTTCCTTCGGAGGGGAAGTAAAGCCGTCGGTCCCATGTCGTAGATTTACGTAAGCAAAATTCAGCGGCCATTTCTCACCCAAGTCTCCTGACTGACTGCTAGATGGCCTGGCAGTCACATCAGGATGAGTAGAACTTGTGCAGTCAGTGGACTGGTCACTCACTACAGACCAAGAAACCTCTGAAAGGAGGCCCTATGCTCCGCAAGGAGCGACAGGAGAACACTAACTAAAAAATATGTGGTGTAAAGCCAGCGTCTAAACGCCTGAACCATGACACGGTCAAGTGACAGAAAGCACGCAGATGCAGTACTTGGTACCAACTAATCAGGCATGATTAAATAACTCCATTCAGCACAAATCATCTTTAAAACCTAACGGTAGATCAGCTAGTAGAGTAATTTCCCACACGTTATGGAAACCGAAGGTTAACTTTTATGTCCATAAGACACCACCACTGGTCCTTATACCTTACCACTCTTTGTTTAAGATCCGTCGTAATACTGTCCTCCCAAGTGGTATCATCTCCTCAGCTTTCGTGACCAAAATTTTACATGCATGCCTCATATCTTTCATGCAGTGCCTCCTTATGCAATTATCTCCAAATTTTCACTCGCTATTAGGGCCAAGTATTCTCTTCAGCGCTCTGTTCTCAAACATTCTCGAAGTATATTCTTTCTCCATGAAGACAGACAAAGTTTCACAAATAAACAAAGCCACTTGGTACAGCACTGATTAAGTTTTGCGCTACTTTGATCGCTATGCGATCTTTCCTTAATTTTTAAACATAAATATCTTAAGTACTGAGACTTATTAATGTGGTAAAAATGTGTTTGCCAAAAGTCAAACCTACAAAATGATATCTTAACTATCACATTACGCGAAAGACGTAGATGTGAAAGCAATTAGGACGACACAAATATATTATTCCTTATGAAAAAGTGGCTCTAGGCAGAAACGCTGCTAAGGGTAAATTATAGCTAATAAAAAAGGGCTGAGTTTCCTTCCAAGAAGATGAATTTCTCATGCATCAGTAGCCACGAGCACGATTAATTGCCGGAAATGCAAAACAATCCCTCCTGTTCTTTTCTCTACTTCCATTCTTGCTTTCAGTTCTCAAAGTGTTGTTCAAATGGTAAATAAAAAGGTCTTCCAGATCGATTCCTACAAGCAGCAGACTAAACATTTTAATGCTACTGAATCACGAACCTATTCACTTGCCACATTTTCTGTAGAAGATTCACGTTGCAGATTCTGAACTACAAAATACGGTAGCCCAGTTTTGGGGACGTTCACCATCTTACACATTTACACGAGGCACAAAATATGTGCAATAGTCCGAGACTTGTTTCCTATGCAACTCATGAGACATTACTGCTTGCGTGTGCTGCGACAAGTGACTCATATATCCTGTTATTGTGGAGGTAGAATGCTCATCACCGTGATCAGAAAGGACCCTAAATGACTTCTTCATGAACTAGGAGAATAAAGTCCAGAATTTCAGATGCTACATATTATTCTCCCACTTAGGTCTTCCAAACTAAGGAAAACTACTTTTGGAACTACCTGTAATAAAGATTTATAAATTAACAAATAAATAATTGTTCAAAGACAAAAATACGAGTATATGCGTCATGTTGTAGTTCATATAATTCAATTTCCACCATGCGATGCGGTCACTCTAGAACGCTATGTATTAATATAGATATGGGTGACGCTACGTGTTTCGGCACAGCCCTACATTCATTACGCGTGCAGCACAGTGACCACTAAAGGCTACAGTGACAAGGTAGTTACTATGCTGACACGCGCGATGATGATAGAGCCGTGCCGAAACACGTAGCGTTACGTATAGACCTACATTTACTTTAAGTTTAAGAACTTCCCACGAGAGTGTTTTTACTAACACTCAGCGTACTACAGACATAAAAGAAGTACAAGTAATATAATCTGCAATACACTTTATAAACAACGTTCATATTTAAAAGGATACAAATTAAGTGCTTACAGCTGGAGAGGAAACGGTGAGGATAAAAAGAATTGTTTTCCTGCGACTTTTTATTCAGAATGTACCATATGACTTGGCCTTCTATAATGTCAATTCGAAGTCGGTCTCGAGCCAGCAAGGAAAGCAAGGTTATAGCAGCCGCGCGCGCGATGATTTGCTGAGTTAACATGCATGTTATTTCTGAAACGTGACTAAGATAGGAAGGTTGAACGAATGGAATACAAATAGATATGTAATTTATTTTCAAGAAGTAAAAAAAAAAGAGGGAGACTGGATACGTATGTAAATCTGTGACAGTGGAAACCGATGTCACCACTCCATCACCACGTCACCACTGAAGACACCACCCAACCAAAAAATCCGCGGTGAAGAATAAAATTAGGACTTGCCTTTCTGGCAGGGCGCATCATTTAAACACAGGCTTATGTTAATGATGGCCGAACCTATATAATGACACACTATATCGTCATGGTTTGGCTTAGAACTTGTAACAAACTTGCATCCCAACAGCATTACAGCATGACATTTGAAGTTACAACGGTAGTGACTATGAAGATGACGTACTGCCTTCTGGGATGTGACGCCGTGTAGTCTGGTCACTATGTATCGAAGTCTCAGAGGAACCTGCTGCCTCCGTCATCAGGGTAAGTGAATGACGCATCTCGTTCCCATGAAAATTCTGTAAATATCTACCAGACTACACGGTGTCACGTTCCTAGGTCCCATTCAGCCTCCTGTACAATAGGTATTAGGGCTCTTTCCCGGTGGTAAAGCGGCCGGGCCGTGGCGTCGACCGCCCACCCCGAACTAGCGCCGAGGTTAAGAACGAGTACAGCCATGCCTCTGCCCCCCCCCCCCCCCTTGTGCCTTCATGGCATGTTACAGGGCGACCTTTACCTTTGCATATAATCTCATATCTTTCATGCATGCTATATGTTCCGGCAATAGCTCGTGATCTGTGGACCGGATACATCTACGCTAACGTAATGAGATGTAGCAAAGCTATTCTGATAAATTCTATTGTATGATACTTAGCATAAATGAGGTCTCAGGTCAGAATTAACCTCTAAAGTTATGAATCTTATAGGCAGTTGGCAGGATTCCTTAGACGGGGAATCAAATCATCGCAATGCCTCTACCTACACAGGAAAACACATACAGAAAAGTCACGTATAAATATCCGTGCCAAGAATGGGAGTCGAATACACGATTACCATTGTTCCGGCGGTTGGAGAGAGCTGGGACCTTAGAATGCGTGGCTACCGTGAAGGAAATTTAATATTTAAATGTTAAATCTTACAATCCTGATGTATCAGTGGAGTCAAAGAATACTAATTTTGGAAAATAAGGTTATGCTTTCATTTTGCAAATTAAACAAGACAGGAAACGTACGTATAAACGCAGCATTGAGGCGCGTTCGCGTAACCACTGTTGCCGTGGAAAACCAGTAACTATTACATATTCTGAGTGTGTCTGTAGCCTTAGTTATGCAGAATGCGAAGCGTATGCGCCGTACTTTATTGTCATCTGCGGCCTGTCTGGTTCTACCATATTTTTCCACATTATCTCATAAACGGCACGATTTTTGGAAAACGTTATTGAACATAAAATGTTGTTTTGTTTTTATCTACAATTTTGTGTGCAACATTTATCATTCTACGAAGAATTCAGCGAGACGTTATCATACATGTAAATAGGTCTTCATGTATAGTACCCGTTATTCTTGTCAGATTTTAATGAAGCTTGAATTTTCTCGATACATCTTCGAAAAAACACTCGAATATCATATTTCATGAAAATCCGTCCAGTAGGAGTCGAGTTGTTCCATGCGGACACACAGATGGACGGGCGGACAAACAGACAGACAGACAGACGGGCAGGCATGACAAAGCTAAGAGTTGCTTTTTGAAATTTTTCGAACGCGCATAAAAACAGATTTAAAATAATTATTTAATTGTATTTCCTCGATGTGAACAGGAAATAATCATTTTACTGCATAAGTTACTTCAAAAAGTACCTGCGGTACCTCAGTCGATATAGCGAATAGGCTGTGAACAGATTATCAAGGAACCGTGGTTCGATTGCTGGCACGGGCAAGAGATTTTTATGTTCTTCAAAATGTCCAGGTCAGCTCTGAGGCCCACCCAGCCTCCTGCTACATGGGTACCGGGGTCCTTTCCGGGGCAAGGCAGCCGGAATATAAATCTAACCACTCACCTCCACCTAGTACCGGGGCTAAGAGTGTATGGAACAGTACCTCACCTCCTCCATATGCTTTCAGGGCGTGGTAAGAACTGAAGACAATTTAACCTGTTACTTCTTAACGTAACCAATATCAAATACCTAAGCTTATTTCTAATTCCTGTTACCAAAGGCCCAATTTGAGCGTTCGTTTCCACTTTGTAGAAATTTTAACGGTTGTGGGATTCATTCGATGACCATGCAGACTATCGCGATGCATCGCAAGGCGTGTACCAGGACAGGAGCAAAAGATGAATGCAACGATCGCGATACGAACATGCGATCCTACTGTACACGTGCCATAAAGCTATGCTAACCTTACACGCCGCAGATACTGCGGCTGGCATGTCTTACAATCTGCAGGCCATTTTAAAAAAACTCTCTTTCTTTATTTTACAAAATACCGTACAAAATATTATAAAATCCTGTTACAAGGCACAATTATTCACGCGCACTGCTTGTTTCTTTCACTTCCGCTAATACACACTGAATTATTAGAGCGCCTCCGGTGGTTTAAGTTCAAGAGTTACTACTCAAAATTACCTCAATTATTGCTTATTAGAAAAAAAATCCTTGCTCCCGAGAGAGACAGCGAGAGAGAGGGGGGAAAAAAAAAGAGTTCGGCTGTGCTAATTAAACTTGAAGGCCTGTCGATACTCGGAATTATGTAAAAAGTCGAGTGGAAACAGTTAATACAAATGTAACAACGCAGAGACTTAAAAAAAACAGGCGTTTATGAGCGATGAACACGTGTCGACATGCCAATTGTGCACGTGTAATCTATACGTAAGAAAGGAAAGCACTTGTCATTGACGTGCAGGGGAGGAGACTGTCAGGTTTCAGAACCCCGCGCACAAGCCTTTATGAAGCACGACAGGTCTAACGCTATACAGCAGAGTTTTTATTTAGAACTTGTCATTGGCTTAGCTGATCAAAACCATGCACATGTAGACTTCAAAAGTTCATTGCCATACTCACACGAGCCCCTCACTTAATCCTAACCCGAGTCATAAAAATTCAGTTCATACCCTCCTGCAATATTAACATCCATTTCAATATTATATTCCCATATAGTCCTAGGTCTACCAAGCGGTCTTTTCATTTCAGGTTTATAGCCTAAAAGTTCTTATAAAATATTCAACTCTCACTATACGTGTATGCTACAGTTCCATCCCAACATATTACCTTTGATTAGCAAAAGTAAAGGTAAAGGTGACCCTGTCCACGCCATGAAAACATACTGGGAGTAGAGGTACAGCTGCACTCATTCTTGAATTCGGCTCTAGATGGGAGTGAGTAGTCAAATTCACTCACAGGACGCTGTACCTGCCATGTAAGGAACCCGGTACCCATTGAATAGGAGGCTGGGTGGACCCCAGAGCCAGTCTAGACGTTTTGGAGAAGAGAAAATCTAATGCTCCTGCCGGAATTCGAACCCCGAATCGTCCGCAACATTTGGTGAAGAGGACAAATAATTGAAGTACCCGCTAGCAACGGACAGAATTGAATTTTCATCCTCACGTTTTCTGAACACAGACCGAACACACAGTTACACAGACACATTTTCTTCTCAAACAGCAATCACCATTCAAATATGCAGTAGCCAGCATGAAGTGCCGTCTCACAACTGCCCACTGCCAAGCTGGTCCTCCTGGTAAGAATAAGTGCCAGGCCAGAGTTCCCTAGACGCAGAGTACCACAATCGCTTTCACGGAACTCGCCCAATTATAATATAATGTCTGTAATATGATAGCAGCATAATGACTACAGACCCCTAATATTCATGAACGTAATAAGTGACAGACGGAAGGAAGGACAGACAACAGACATACGTACGCAGCTCTTTAGCCTTGTTAAGGCCAGTACAACGGTATAACATTCGGAATTTTTCGTTCTGCCCACAGAATGTATTTATTTATTTTGTATGTACGTCAAACAAGCAGAAATTATTCCTCTATACGGCATTAAGTGATTGGTATTTATAATGGAGTCGGTGTGTGTTCTCTGTGAGGTAGTAACTAAATCAGTAACTATAATTTAGCTTAAATGTACTCTTTAAACGGTTAATATGATACTTAAGCTAATTAATGTCGGAACGAAAAATATGGTGTTAAAATTTCGTAAAATCACCATTATCATGTGTAACACAGTAACAAAAATTACAGAATAAAATGTAAAGAATTACTAATTTGGTTCTGAAATATGACAGACTGGTTTCCTTGTCTGTATTTATTATTTCGCAAGTTTCTGAAGAGATAACCGCCAAGTCTTGATTATTCAAAAGTTTTATTCTCTAAAGAATTCCGTGAAAATGTCCAGTCCACTTGGTGCTCCTCTGAACGTTTCATGACAGCCTGTGAGAACAAACCATAGGAGTGCTGTGTGGGCGAAAGAGGATGGCAAAATATTCATGGACAATTCGCTATCAATGCTACACTCAACAATAATGACTGGATGGGTTTAACAAACGTACTGGACTGTACAGTAACACGATCATATAACATCGAATGTGGAGAACCAAGGTAGCATAATTGGTTTAGTGACTAGGATACGCGCTTGACGGTCGGGGGGTTCGAATCCCGTCACGACTAGAAGATTCTTTTCTGCAAAACGTCCAGACCGGCTATGAGGCTCACTCAACCTCCTAGTTAATGGATACCGGTCTGCTCTCCCGGGATTAAAGCGGCCGGGACCTGAAACTGACCACTCACCTCCGTCTAGTGCCGAGTTTAAGAACAAGTGGAGTTATACTTCTACTTACCCATATGCCTTCATGACGTGGACAGGGATAACACTGCCTTTTGCCTTTTAATGCCCTACATATATGTCGATAACTTTACGCCATGTTCTTGCACTAATTTCTGCAGAACAAAAAAGTAACCCCTTTTTTTCCATTTCGTTCGATTTCGTCAAGTTTTCCCGCAGTTAAAATCGTAACCTGATTTTTTTTATTGTAACACAAACAAATAACGAACAATCTTTGTCAAAAAGTATAAAACAATATGGATAATAAATATAAACGCCTCTGGTACGAGGAAGACACGTGACTGCATCAGGCATAAAACCTAACTAATGCCGGGCGATGAGAATTCATTACGTTTCTAGTGATCATATTTTCTTTACAGTACTTCATCAAAAATAATTACTAATTGCTATATCCATACCGTAAGCAAACAGAGGCTGCCAAGTGTTCATAATCATGAAAGGTTCGTCATTACATTGTTCGCTTCTCCCACTGTCCCTTCTCTAAATGCATTACTGTAACACAAATCACAGGACTGTCATCTCTTGTTTTCACAGTGTCCGCTTTGTGACGAGTGAGAGCAGTTAAAGTGATCTCCCGTAATAACGACTCTTTCTAACGAAATGTAATGCATTGAATACGCGATGTAATTTTTTTTTTTTACTTTAAAGTCTGACTGATTTTCATAAATATGGCTAATAAATTTATGTACACAGAACAGTGACCTGTAACTTTACGTCTGGTTAAGTAAAACCCCTTAACTTTTCAGACAAAAAACGGTTAAGATTAAAGATTAAAGTACACTGTGTCATCCGGTAAATAGTTCTGTATTTTACCCAACGACACAACGTAACATCCCAGAAGACTTAAAGTTTCAGCAACATCGCAGCGAGAACATAAAATCTTGCATAAACCATCAAGCATTAAGGACTGTAATCTACTGTAATACCAAATGGAGAACGACGACTTTTTGTGATTGATTTCTTGAAATTAGCAACTAAAAGTGATCGATAATTTGAAAGGTAACAGAAGTCTACGTGCCTTTACTACACAGCAGTATACTCGTATACGGGAATACTGTGAGGATGGGAGGCGGACAGAATGGATTCAGGAAGGTATTCAACATCGGGATATCTTATTAGTTGTGCTGAACCTTCGGAATCTAGGACAAACTAGTCACTTGTGGCAACATTCACAAGAATCTAGGAGGAAAACTACGATCTTTTGGAATGCCAAGGAAAAATTATTAATTCATAAAGCATGCATCACCTCTAGGACTTTAACTACATACTTAAACACTATGCCAGGGAAGCCATAGAGTGGAGCGGAGGTAAAGCTCCAGTCTTCTTAACCTTCGGCACTGGATGGAAGATAATGGTCAGCCAAAGACCCGACGGCCTTCCCTCGGTGAAGGACCGCCGGTAGACATTCGACACAAGGGCGGATGGGTCCCAGCGTTTGGACGCCGTGGTAAGAGAAAAAAAAATCAAATCCCGAATCTCCAGTCATCCAGCCCGTACCCGCCTCACAGGGTATATATATATATATATATATATATAAACTTACTGTATATATTTAATTACCATACACGTCGGATTTGAATTAAGCATAACAACTGTCAGTGCGAACACAAGGTTCATATTGTTTACTCACATCAAATTAGCTAATGTCAAAACAAGCGAAATATTTCGAGAATTTAAGTCTGTCTTAACGAGGCCCATTAAAAATGCGCTAAGATTAGAATCCTGATTTACGTCTACTATACGTCTTCGACTTTCTTTATATTTGTGCAAAAGAAAAAAAAAAGAAGAAATGGGAAGGGGGATTGGATGAAAACCAAAAATATGGGATGAGAGGAAGAAATGTCTAACCCAGAACAATCTAAATCGATAACCATTAATTAAAGCTCCTTCCTCACAGCCAGCCTTCAGGTTTAATCCTTAACGTTTGAAATATCTTTTGAAACGCTGCCACAAACCGTCTCTTCAAAACATATTGATTAAAACATGAAAGTCAGACTTGCTATTTCCGTTAAATACAACCATGGCGTCTTATAAAAATATCCTTAGATATAACAGGGCAATCTATGCAGCTGTCAGGGGTCTCATCATTTGGGGGGGGGGCGGTTTTTCGAATTCCAGATTTGGCGTCAGACATACTTCGTCTGTATGCACTAATTGTACTGTAAGTTGAGATTACGAGTAGGTACAGCCCCAAATTTGTTTGCACTGGGCCCAGAAATGTCTTAAACCAGCCGTGTCCAAAACAAATATTAAAGCTCACAAATTACACACCAAAGAAATGCACTATATTTTTCACTTTTTATTCTTCAACCCCTACATATGTTTCAACCCTTACAGAGTCATCTTCAGGGGCTCGTCGTCTGCATTTACTTCGCATCCATCGTAGTCTGCTAGTATGTTTTGTACCACATACAATCAATTTTCATATTACAGTAATTTACAATTTTGTCTTTAAATATATAAAACACAGATTATTAAATTCTATAAGTATATTTAAAGACAAAATTGTAAATTACTGTAATATGAAAATTGACTGTATGTGATACAAAACATAATAGCAGACTACGATGGATGCGAAGTAAATGTAGACTACGAGCCCCCTGAAGATGACTCTGTAAGGGTTGAAACATATGTAGGGGTGGAAAAATAAAAAGTGAAAAAATATAGTGCATTTCGTTGGTGTGTAATTTGTGATTTGTTAAAAATGCACGGTGAAGATAATATAAAAAATATTAAAGCCATTTTTCTAGAAGTACCAGCATATCTATACTTGGATAGAGAAGCCAGTAGGAATATAACCTTCCCATTGAGCAACAGTAAGAGTGGCTGGGTGACGAAGTAGGTATACTGACTAGGCAACGGGCTAGACCGAGAAATCGTAGTTCGACCCACCAGCAGAGGCAAGGTACTTATCTCGTCTCTACAGCTTCCAGACCGGCTGTGGGGTCCAGGTACCTTCGTATTCAGTGGCTACCGAGAACTCTTTCCTCTGAAGACAAAATGGCCTGGACGTGAAGCTGACCACTCATATTGGCATAGTGGAGAAAACAAAGAAGGAGTGGGACTGTGCTTTACATTTGGCCTATTTCGTACTGATATATTGCCTGATGTTGAATTCTTGTCGTGTTTGGAGCTAACTATAACTATGATATCACTGATTTTTTTAAATTCTACATTTCGACTGAAAAATTACATCACTTGGTACAACCTGAACAAACTGCCAAGAAAGAATCAGATGCTGAAGGTAAATAAACTACTGACAAAATGATGTTGACAGGCTGGTAACCACAAATGAATGACTCTTTATTTCAAAGTTGCTTATTATTTGAAGCTAATAATGACGGTGATGACGGTGGTGATGGTGACGATGATGATGATAATAATGGTTATGATAGTGAAAGTGTTAGTTTTGCAGTTCTTGCAATGTCAGTGCGCTCAATAAATTTTTAATGCCTATTTCCTAACAATGAGTGCCTGCTTATTTACGGGGTTTAAGGGATGTTTATAGGCACCTAAAACTTCATTTAGTGACTAAATATCCGACATCTACTAATAAATATTCCTGAATCACAACTTTGACAAGCACTGTACTTCAGCAAGCTAAGTGCTAACAGCTTCACATTACCTCCTACATACTAGCCATAATGCTACAGGGCACAGGCGAAATGACTGGGCCTCCCCAGTACTCAGACGCGAAACACAGTGTCTGAATGATAGGTATCCAAAAAAGAAAAATTCATATCGACAAAAACGTTCCTTATACGCACGTCCGGTTTGCACCATTGCATCATTACAAAGGAACCTCTCAAAGTTTTATCCATACTCCACACATACACACATGCGCCAATTATATCCTTGCGCAGCCTGAGGCACGCGCAGTAGTAATGGCGACGCCGCAGGAGAAGGTTGTGAGTGTTTTGTGGCACGAAAAGTGCGACTATAACCTGACACTAATAACCTCAGTCAGCAAATGAAAATTAGTTTTATAACAGGGAAAATTGCTAAGCAGCAGTATCGCATTTTCCTACAAGAAAAAAAAAATTGCAACCCTGGAACACGAAATACTGTGTACATAAAAATAACACAGATAACTCAAAAAAGCCATTAGCATCACATCATCACAGTCAGACAAGTACTACCAACTTCATGAAGCGAGAAAATTTCGTAAAACCTTAGAATGATCGGAACTGTGCTACATCGAAGATGTTCCACCTTCAGCTACATCATATATTTAAACTGCCTATTTGGTAAACGTAAAAAATTATCAGATTCAACAGTTTATGAAAGTGCCGAGATACTGTAATCGGTATAGTGACTAGGCTATGGGCTGGAAAACCGAGGGACTGTGTTTCGGTTCCAGAGGGGATAAGAGATTTTCCTCTTCTTCAAAGTGTACAAACTGTTTCGGAGCTCAACCAGCTTCCTATTCAAGGGGTACTGGGATCTTGGTCGAGCAACACATCTGTCATCATGCCGAGCACATGGCAAAATTGTACTTCACTTTACCAGTTACTAAAAATTCCAAGGAAAAAATTAATATTCCCAGTCAAAACGACTCTGAATTCTTATTAGTCAGATTTTCATAATTATCAAACACCGTAGAAAAGTCTTTCTTGAGAAGCTGAAACGCGTTTACTTGTGTGAGAAATTACAGCAACCCGTCACTGAACCCTGTCCTGTATCACTTGAATTCAATCTACACCTGTCAAATCATATTCATATTAGATCTGCTTCAATATCATGCTCCCACATAAGCCTAGGTCTTTCCTTGAAGATTTCGCAACTACAACTTGTCCATGCCTTTCACAACCCACGCCGATTTCATCTCAATTGACAACAAACCATACGTGTCATATACATTGCTGGACCACCACAGAGTTTTGCATTCATCTTCACATTAGCTGTGCCCATCAGCATCTCACGGGTTGATAGCTATTTATAGCCCATAGGTTTAATTATCTTCTCAGCACCAGAAAACAAAGCATTACACAATGGTAGAATGCGAAAGGGCATCATACTGTTTCAGTATGACTTAGCCATTCCCACTGGTTTTCAGTCGTGTTTCTTAGGGGAATTAAAAGAAACAAGTTATATGGCCTGCGTTATGTGTCCGTGTCTAACACTGTACAACAGTGTGATGTATGAATAGTAAGTATAGCTGTAGTATAATGAGAAACAGGAGGCTGGAGAAGATGGCACAGAAGGGTGCCTGTATGATCTGTACTAATTGCCAAATATTATTATCATAATTAATGAAGAAGGACAAAGTAAACAGGGCATGTGGCATGCATGAGAGATAGGAGAAATGCATACAAAGTTTTCTTAGAATAACCCGAAGAACGAGACCACTTGGAAGACCTAGACATGGATGGGAGTACAATATTGAAATAAATCCCAAAAAGATATGAGGTGTGTGGATTGGATTCATCCGGCTCAGGACAGGGACAAGTGGCGGGCTCTTGTAAAAATGGTACTAAACCTTTGGTTTCCATAAAATTCGCCGAATTTTCAGACAAGCTGAGCAGCCATTAGCTTCACGAAAGGCATTCTGCCCCATGCAGTTAGTTCCGAGCACCTATTTCCCAGTTTTCACTAAGCTGTATAATAAGACGCAGCACCAGCATCTGAAATTCCTCTCCCACATTCTGCAGAATCTCTGATTGACTTGACATTCGGCCCGATAACGAGAAAATTGAAAAAGCTGGAAATGCTTCATTATATTTCACGATAAATGTCAGTAATAGCACTATGTTGATGCATAGGAAACAATACTAATGTTTTGTACGTACCACTGTACAAAATAAATTTCAGACTTTCGCGGCAGTTCAGTGAAAACAGGAATCCTCTTTGTGCATGAATGCACAGTGCAGATGTAGGCTGTACTGCGGACGTTTCGGATATACTTACTATCCCCATATTAAAGATAAATGTACGGAGATAGTATGTCCGAATTGTCAAGAGTATACAGTCTCCGTCTACATAGTGCCATTCTGTCTCTGTCTTCAAGATGAATATAGAGACAATGTCTCCAAAACGTCGGCAATACATCTAAATATACATGGTGCCACCACTCGAGAACAACGTCTATGTAATCACAGTCGTTTAATTCTGGCGTTTACTTCATATCTCATTACTCTGTTATAGCGTCCTGTGAAAACTCAATAGAAAGTTTGTCACATAAAATTGCTAAAATTGCAGACTTGAGTCCTTCCCTTCTTTATCCCGTAAGCCCTTCTAATTTCCTCATATTTGTCTGTCATATCGTCACTTCTCTCCCTTCTTTCCTTTCTCTTCTTCACATTAAAACAGTTTAAGTAAATACTGTTTAAAACATGTATTAATACTTTGTTCACTTCCGTTCATCGTATTTCTTAATAAGAATTGACAGTGTAGGCCAATTAAGTGTCCTGTTAGATAGCGCACTTTTGCATTCAATTCACTGAAAACTCCGTGAGAACGACATAACAAAATGGCAAAAGAAAGATAAAGCGATAAACACTGCCCTGATGCTCAAGAAACTATACAAACATATTGCAAAACTGTCATTCAAATAATGAAAAACACTTCAATCACTCAGGTTTTCTTTGAAATAGATTGTTCTGATATCATAAAACTTCGTATTCGGAAATCTTGTCATCAGAATTATATTCTTATCAACTAATTTTCGATTACTTGACGCTTTCGCGTCGCAGAGTGAATGTTTTCTGAATTAAATGGTTACCGAGGGACGAAACAGCGGTGGATGTAGGTCGCCTTTACACTATGTACGTTACGGTCATTTAGCAACAAGCCCAGAGACGGATCGAAACGGAGGGAGAAACCGATAACGCTGTATGAAAGTGTTTTACATAAGTTAGGCCTATAAGACTAAGCCCATACGAGTGGCTTTTGCCTTACGTGCACGGAAGTGAAAACGACAGGAATGTAACAGAGAGAGAGAGAGAGAAAAACGCGCATGGCTAGAAGAAGCCACACGCGTCTGTCTGGCAAAGCGCGTTTGTTTATGTCAGTTACATTCCCCATTTTTTTTACGTTGGTACCGGACGACAAGAACCACTAAGATTGACAGAATATTAATTTCTACAAATACTCTATTAGTTTGAAATCACATTCCGTCTATCATAATATTACGACGACAACGAAATAATTCCAAAATGAAAACTGAAAAAGTTTATAGAATTTCGGTTCGCTTACCTTTCTTTGGGATGAGTGACTTGAGGAGTAGGACAGCATTTTCGTCGCACGCCCAAGCGTGCATCTTCCGGTAGCTGTCCCGCCCTTTTTCCGTGAGCTTGTCCCACGGTTTCGGTTTGGACAGTAACTCGGAGACGGTGCCTTGTGATAGTCCAAGAACATACTTAGCGAAAAGTCTCTGGCCAATGTTATTAATGGACAAAAGTTCGCGCACCCTCCTTGATATATGCAGCGTATCCAGATTTTGTGTCGAGTACTTGTCCATGTTGTACCTCAACATTTCCTGTAACCTTGCTTCCATCGGGTCTCCTTTTGGTATCAAAGATTCGCCTAAACGTCCTACCATTACACTACTTGGAGTCATTGGTCCATCTTCCGAAAAACGAAAAGGACTTCGGGGATCGTCGAACCTAAAGGGACTTTTCATACTATCGTCATTTCTAAGGAAACTAAGTCCTGCCGCGACACTGACGGGGGTGCTTGTTGGGGGCGGTGGGATCACATTATTGTTACAAGAACTCACACTCGACAGTAAGTGGCTGTTACTGTTACACAACACACTCGCTGTCGACGCTGTAGAAGACGCGTCCTCGGGAGGAGTCTTCGGGTTCCCGTTCATGAGGTGATGATGGAGAGCTGCTCCGTTGTCTCCCACTGACGATAAGGTTGTCGCTGTCGTCGTTGTGGCCGCTAACGGCGATGATATTGCTGTCGTCGTGTTGACTAACGACAGCGACGTAGGCGATGACGTGAGAGTGAACGATGGTGTCACAGATGAAGGCGGCGTGTTGTGCGGCGATGTGGAGCCTTCAGGTTTGTTGCTCTCCGCCGATAACGGTTGCTGGTGCGTGGAGTTGGGGGTTGCTGGAGATGGCTGCTGAGTATCTGTTGGGGAGTGGATACTTAGTTGTTGCTGGTGCTGAGCTGAAGATATGGCTGCCGCATGGCTCTGACTCAGGATAGTTCTTTCCAGAGACCGTCGCCAGTTTGCAACAATCTCTTCACCAAGGAATGAGCCGAAAGTTTCCACATTTTGTAGTGGAGGCGGGAAAAGCATTGCTGAAGGAGGGACTGAAGGAGGTGGCGGTGGCGGCGGAGGAGGCGGTGGGGGTGGCACTGCCGAGGAATGTTCCAGGGAGTGATTTGACAAAGGAAGATGCGGTGGTTGGGCTGGAGGAGGGGGAGGGGGTTGATGGGGGGAGTCTTGCACCAGATGATGTGACGTAGTCGTAGTTGGGGTCGAGGTTGTAGTGGTATTACCTGGAAAAATACGGAGGGAAGGCTATCTATACTGCCTAGATCTCAACTACTGCGATGCAGTAGTTTGCAATATTTCCCAAAATTTTCAGAGAGAAAGGAAATCGCCGTTATTTCCGTTTATAGGCTATGTAAACTTTGTTTAATCAATCTTCGCTGTTTAATGACGAATTTGAAACTGAGACGTGCGCGATTTCAGGCCTCCGCCGCGGTGTAAATGAGATCTGCGCTCTTCTGGGATTTTACGCAGCGTAGAATGGTAGTTTGTTACTGACGTTTCGGGACAACCTATCGCTCCCATGTGCCTGATCCTTCGAAGATAGAACCGATAGGTTGTCCCGAAACTTCGGTAACAAACTACCACTATACGTTGCGTAAAATCCGAGATAGTGCAGATCTCAAACTGAGATGTGTTTCTCAATGAGTTCAAATCTTACGTAAAGTTTCTTATGAGCAGTATTCGCTATGTTTAGTAATGCAATGTATCCTACTCTTTGCAAAATCGAACTAAGCCAGCAACTACATTAATTAGGCTCGTAATTGAAACCACATGTCAAGCATGCAAAAAACGAAACCTTCAGGGTAAAAGATTCGATAAATTCCAACCCATGAAATGGAAGACATGAATACCATAAAATCTGGTCAGTTTGACGAACTTCTTTTATTAAAAACCTGTTCCCGAATACTTCGAAATGTCTCGCAGTTTGAAAATCATTGCCAAAGAATCCTACGATATATATGGAAGTGTTCGGACGCTCCACCGCACCACCACAAGAGGGACAGCCCCATTAAAGACCACTTGCGGTCAAACTGAATCACTGATTGTATAAATGGGACTCAGGATCGACCACATTCAGCAACGATTTATATGGCACGAGAAGGCAACAAACTTCTCTTATTACGCATACATCATAATCCTACCGAACTTTCTTACGACTCAATACAAACACAACCAGCTACTCCTATTTGGTGAGATTTAAGAGAGAAATTTAGACACTATATACCACACGTACAAGCAGGAGACAAGTACGAAGATAGCACTGGTAACAACAGGTTAATGAAAGCTAACTGATAAAACAGTGTTACAGATTTCACTCACCATTTAACTCCGAAAGTGCGATTAAATTTCCGCTATATTGACTACACAATTCACAAACCCTCTTACCTACAGCTGAAGTAAGTACTGTTCAAAAATGATATATGTTTGCCGGCATACTGACCATTTACACAGAATCGAGGAAATGAATGGTAAATGTGCGGTCTAGAAAAAAAGTATTCATTTCAGCGACCAGATACTAAACATATTGCAACACTGGCCTAATTGTGAAGTGAGCAAAGTCAGGTACTAATCTACAGTGTCTTCTGTAACAGGCCGACATAAAGCATTTCAAACAATGACTTTTCGCCTGATTCCCTCAACACTAGCCAGACTAAACCACTCGCAAGGCCGCACGCGGCCAGCCTGCCAGACTCTGTACAGCCATGATATCACAATATTATAAGCAATTTCGATACTAACTCCTATCGCCTATCTTTTCAGATCGGAACGTTGTGACATGTTGGCAGCCATTTTAGAATTAGGTTTGCAGTCGACGCTGAATGACACCAGCAGCTGCACTTCCTAGTTTCGCGTGTCGTTCAAAATGCACTGTAGTGGGCGCTCAGCGGGTCGGAAATAACTAACCTAGTGACAGTCCACCTCTGTCGTCTGGATTGCATAAACAGTCCAGTTGACGCTGTTGTTCGAAATGTATTCTGTCCCAACATCTAGGCCCGAATCATGAGCCAATTACGTAATGATCGTCAACAAACACTTTAATTATGTTATGGATTACAAAGAAATTTCTCACGTATAGCAAATGGATGACTGGTGAAGCAAGAAGTGCACTGACCCACATTGGCCATGACAGTGGCTTATGGACCTTAATTAAATCGTCCTGTTTGTGGGACAAATTGAAAAAAACAAAGCACCGTGGTTAGATTTTATGACGCTAATTTATCTAGTGTCGATCGAATACTTAATAATGGATTCTCATATTATTAGTTACATTTCTTGTCAGAAAAATCATAATTGATTTTGTAAAAAAGGGCAAACAAAAGCAAGTTTTTAGGTTTTCGAAGCGGCGTAATGAGATGCCAACTCTTTTGGAATATGACACCGCTTCATTGGGTAATTGGTTCACGGCGTTTCGAGACCACTACGTTGTTTCGAAACGTCTGAAAACACCCACTAACGTGACGTCATATCCCAGAAGAACGGCTACCTCAGATAAACACATTTTTTTTTTTTTTTTTAAATAACTGCGTATAAGAATCGTTAGCTCTGTACGAAAAGTTTGATTTCTAGTGCATGAACCAAACTAGCAACTTTGTGTTCTCTCGGTTACCCAGAAACTTTTTATGACTCTGGATATTTGGTTTGAAAACATCTTCTTATTCTCAAGGTACGCTTTCACACTGTTCACACTCAACACGTACGAGTCCACGGGTACCTTCAATACCACGATAATAATTCTCAGCCCACCACTGTTCCGTTCGGTTTTATTGGACGAGCTGTGGGCTTCAAAAATCCAGAAATATACTTTACAAATTCACGTATTGCCCCTTTCACATGTTTGCAAATATTAACTAAATCAATTTAATTTTGCATGATCTGGACGTACATGGGCCGGAATAGCATAGTCAGTACAGCGACTCGCTAAGGGCTGGGCGGTCCGGGAATGGAATCCCGGTGGGGGCGAGATTTTGCGCATCCGTCCAGACCGGCCCTGGGGTCCAACCAGCTTCTGTGCAATGACTACCGGGTATCATTCCCGGGTGTAAAGCGACCGAGGGCGTGTCGTTGACCACCCACCCCAATTTAGCGCCGAGGTTAAAGAAAGAGTAGATCTATGTCTACTCCCCCACTGGACCTTGCGGCCCGTTCTAGGGTGAAATTCTACCTCTTTTACCTGGACGTACAGAAGCAACTATAGGATAGATTACATAATAAAGCGCGCCTATATGCTCGCCATTTCTGTAGAGGCAAATGATAGCGCAACAGCACACGACGGAAAAGTTACTAGCTTTCTGAATTTCAGCAGTTTAAAGTGTGCGGCTGATGACACTGATAACAGTTGCCACGTGAAATTGTTAGTGGGCCTACACAGAACAAATGTATTTTAATATCAAATAGCATATTTACATAATTCTAGCTCAGAATTAGCAGGAACATAATCACATACGTAAAAGCACAGAAAGTGTAGAAAATTACTTAATAAGAAAATAATGGCGAAAGAAATTGTGGTAGACAGATTATGCACCGCTGTCTTAATGTATGTGATACTATATAACAAGACCATAAATCTATATGTTTTCTCTTTTATATATTAAAGATTAAAGAATCACGTGTGTTCAATATAAATTTCATAACCTGTGTCAAACGACTTAATTTTTATAACGTTATGTGGTGTCACACCATTCACCATTTCTAACCGTCAACATGGTTGATATGTAAAAAGCCTGCTGTTAATTATATTCGTTATATTACGACACAAAAAAAGGACACAGACATACGGAAGGCTTTTTGCTGAAAGACAAATTACAAATAGCTTAAAAATGTAAGAAAGGCGATCAAATCTTTTACAGACATAGAAAGACAAAAGACCAAATGAAACTAACATCAAATGGCTGTGACACATAACATAATCGCAGAATAAAGCGAAAATGCAAGAATCATGCAACGGCGAACACAAGCACAAGAACCTTATCATCTCTAAGCAAACTACGCAGCATTATACAACGAAGCTACTAAAATATTAAACTGTAAAAAAATATTTACTGGTATCTGTATTCACTGGTATCTGTATTCACTGGTACCTGTATTCACTGGTATCTGTATTCACTGGTACCTGTATTCACTGGTATCTGTATTCACTGGTACCTGTATTCACTGGTACCTGTATTCACTGGTATCTGTATTCACTGGTACCTGTATTCACTGGTATCTGTATTCACTGGTATCTGTATTCACTGGTATCTGTATTCACTGGTACCTGTATTCACTGGTATCTGTATTAACTGGTACCTGTATTCACTAGTATCTGTATTCACTGGTATCTGTATTCACTGGTACCTGTATTCACTGGTACCTGTATTTACTGGTATCTGTATTTACTGGTATCTGTATTTACTGGTATCTGTATTTACTGGTATCTGCATTTACTGGTATCTGCATTTACTGGTATCTGTATTTACTGGTATCTGTATTTACTGGTATCTGTATTCACTGGTACCTGTATTTACTGGTATCTGTATTTACTGGTATCTGTATTTACTGGTATCTGTATTTACTGGTATCTGTATTTACTGGTATCTGCATTTACTGGTATCTGTATTTACTGGTATCTGTATTTACTGGTATCTGCATTTACTGGTATCTGTATCTACTGGTATCTGTATTTCTCCGAGACGTTTTAGAGCCGCAACGCAAAAATTTTGATTCTAGACGAAAAAAAGACGATCCCTACATTCTAATGAATTAATGACCAATTAAAATTGTATGTACAAAAAACCCCGATTCTAAACAAAACGCGTGACAGGGAAGTACTTTCGTTAATATTTCATCAGACACAGTAATAATATCTGTAATACATCAAACGAGTGAATTTACAAGATGTGTGTGACCTAATTACATGCACAATCTTAATATGATTGGAATTTTTATTTAGTGACTTGCAGGGCAAAAACAAGTTCATATTCATAATTTCAGATTTTGAATTCATTTTCTTTACCTACACAACCCCAAAGTTTGTAACAGAATATTACAATAGAAAAAATGTAATGATGACAAGAATTCAGGAAAAAAAACTGTTTGGAAATAAAAAGTGGGCATTACAAGGCAGTCACAATAAAACAGACGTCACATCATCGGGAGGACAAAGGGGTGTGCAGGTGTAAGGATATGGTTACAAACAGTAAAACAATACATTCACTGAAAAAAATAGAGGTTAACACAATATCAAACAGCTACTGGTCAAAATCAACTGTAATTACCACCCAAACAGCAACAAAATTCCCTACTGCAAGGCAAAATTAAAAGAGAACATATGTGCACAGGCATTCATAAAAATGATTATCTTGTACAAGAAATGTGGTTAAATTAACCTTTACATATTATCTATATTACACAAAATCATCTGAGAGGTTATTTGAATAACCTACAATTTCTAAAAAATTTTTATAACTTCAAGACACAAGTTTATTTTAATTCAGCCGCCTTCTTATTTAAACGTCTCAATGAGATATTTTAAAGTACGTAATAATTCAGTAAGCATATTTCATTATGTACTAACATAAAGCAGCATTATACATCCATTACTATAAATGAAGTATAATCAGTTTAAATGTAATGTCAAAAGTAAACTCCAGGAAGACCGTGCTCCATAAATTACTTAATAGGAACTACCTGAGGGACAGGCTCTAGCTCACTGACGAAAAATATTAAAATAATCTCCAGTTTCTGAAGACAACAAAATATTTAATATTTCCAGTTACTAATTAAATGTAAACCACCTGAAGAGTCGTCAGTTTCTAAACAATAATGAATAGATTTTTTGTTCGGAAATGCACTGTCATATGAACAACACCGCTGAAGTCAACAGGTAGGTTACGATACATCCGTAATTAACTGCAGGAATTCTACAGGCCTACAGCTGCGGCAACTGGTGTTTGTGCACCTGAAGTATTGACAATTATTTATTTCCCATAACACATCATAAAACTAATAGCATTAAAACTACGATAAACTAATTAAACGGTTAAAGTTTCAAACTACTTCTTGCAATCCGAATGAACGTCACTGTGGCCAGTTAATTCCAGTATACACACTCAGAAACTATTTCTTTAGATTCATTCTAACATTATCTTTGTCCTACACACTGATCTCCCAAGTGGTCTTGTCTCCACAGGTTCATCAAAGCAACATACAAAACAATCCAGCAGTTTCTACTATCAGGCGTTACCTTGGAGATCAGCTGCAGCCTTCAGAGCAGCGGTCTCTGCCTGCTGCAGCGCCTTCGTCCTTTCCAGGAGAAGCATCTCCAGTGACTTACTGGTTTCACCTGAAGGACCTCCTGGACCAATCGACGGGAATTCGATACTGCGCAAAAGACTGGAAAAACACAAATAATACCATTCAGTGCCTCGCTGACGGTTTATGGTATTTCATGAGAAATTTCTTATCATGGCCATCATCAGATTCATTGTGCGTTCCGGTTCCGAAGAACATTTCTTTGTATCCAACGAGACGGAACTCAGAGGCGCATTTCGATATCAGGTCATTCACTGTCTACAGAAGCGTGGGTGAACATTCATACGTTTACACATTATTTGCAACCAATTTCACTGTTTTTATCTTCTGGATTAAACAAGACGCCCTTGATCCCTTCAGCCTGAATTTATAAAAAAATTCCTTATAGTAATTAGACACGAACCAATTTAAAAAGTAATTAATGATTAAACCTTTAAAACATTAAATTACTCTGAACATTATACGAAACTTTTGTTCATACCTCAAGTAAAACACACTGCATCTAGATCATAAATACCATCCAATTAATGGTGTTTAGTTATTTAATCCGAGTCATACGGAACATAGAATACAGCCGTTATGTAAATAAAATACAGACGTTAAAGAAGGTAGTAAATATAGTAACAATTGTGCGTTAAAGGTTTAACTACTTTAACTGCGAACCTGATAATGCCTTATAATATCTGAATGTGCTTTTCAGAACTTGTCTTACAATCTAAAACAAAATTAGCTTGGAATTAGGCATTTCAATTCAAACTCGTTTGTATATTTTAGTGGCTTCCTCCCAACGACAGTATTCTATAGCAACATACATGTACATGCACTATTATTTCCGCGGTCCTATTATGTTCATATGATGTCACGGATAAGTAAACAGATGAGCAGTGATAGATGAACAGGAATAATAACATATAACATAACAGAAGAAAAAATAAAAAAAATACATTTTCATGTAAACAGGATTTCGACTCGGATGGTTAATAACCTTTATAAGAGAGCTTTTCTGCCTCCCCTCTTACCATACACAGGATGCCAGAAGAGGAGGAGTTTGGTGACACACACTAATGATTAAAAATATATACATAAAAAACTACACTTCCTTCATTATTTTAAAATAGATTTCAGTCAACCATTATTTACATTATTTATTTCACATGACACGTAAATCAGACTGCGAAGCATATGTACAAGCCTACACCCTGACAGTTGCTTCATATAAATCAGTCCACTACAGTATCAGGTATCACGAAAACTGAACGGAATATTTCCAACAGGATGTTAAAATCCCCCCTTCTCATAATATCCACCACATTGTTCAAAAATATAACACAACACTATTCAACAGATCCTGCTGATGTGTGATACAATCAAATAACTGAATCGATGTCATGTAGAAGAGTTAAATACTGAAGGAAAGGAATTCATTTAAATGAATATCGCAAGTTTCGTTATTTTCTCTCTGAAAAAAAATTAGCACAATTCCGTCGCGTATCTCGTCTGTTATCCAACAAGCACAAGGAGGAACTGTACCATATTTATCAAGGACTGTTGAAGACATCCAAAACTTCTTCCCTTTTATGCATGCTGAAATTATTTTTACTTCTGGTTGACGTTTGCAAATAATCCCGAACACACCACCTCCTCTTTTACTGACCTGAGCTCCCTTTTGACGTCATCATAGTCCCTCTGAGCATCTAGCCGAGCCTCGAGGCGCGCAATATGCTGTCGCTTATGGTCCAGTTGCTCCTCCAGCCTCGCGATCTGCCCCGCAGACGTTTCCTGGAGTTTGGTGATGCTGGCCTGCAACCTTTGCACGTCCTCCACCAACTGCGAGATCTGTAGGAAACAAAGAGAGCCATGACCTAACAGCCCAATATACTTAAGTTATTGATAAGCAAGCACGCACTTGTAAGTGTGCGGGAACGAGGAATTAACCCTTTAAAACCTAGTGGCTACCTTTGAATTACGAAAAATGCAGTCAACCACAATTTATTCTATTATTTTCAACTACATGTTTCGGTCTAGATGGGAATCAACAGGTTCAACACAAGAATAAAAGAATATATATGCACATACATATACAGAGTTCATAAAGAACTGAGATTTCCACAAATTTCACAATTTATATTGTTAAACAGGTATACATTGTGAGATTTTGACATTTCAATTCCATATTAACTGTGTATATGTAATGTATAATATATATATATATATATATACACAACTATTCTTGTGTGAAACCTGATGATAGCCTTTTACGCCGAAACATGTAGTTGAAAATAATAGAATAAATTGTTGTATTTTGACTGGATTTATTGTAATTCTGATTACTAAAGAGCACAACGGAGATGAAATGTCTTACAACTATGGCTACTTTATTTACCGCTAGGTGTAACATTAAAAAATTCCACATTCTGCCCACAGAGTGCATTTATGTGTTTTGTGTGGTTCTCAAAACAAACAGAAAGTACTTCCCTATACATCATTTACTGACTGGCTTTTTAATCACCGAAATGGAGTGTGTTTACTGTGCAGTACGAACTACATCTTTATATGCAACTGAAATTAATCTTAGTATTTAACCCCTTAAATACTACATTTAACCTGAAATATAAAGATTCAGTTCGTACCGCGCGGTAAACACCCCGTTTCCATCACAAAAACCAATCCGTTAAACATGTGCAAGGAAATAATGTTACTTTGTTTTGAGAATTATATGAAACGCATAAATGTATGTTGAGGGCAGAATGTAGGGGGTTTTAATGTAAAACCTAGTGGTACATACAGTAACCACTGGACTTATAAGGATTAAAATGTTAACACAGCGTGTACTTCAACAAACCTTCAGAGTTGGCATATAAGATACAGAATGGCTTTCACGTCATTAATTGGCTTCCATAAGTGTGCAAACGGTTAAGAGACTGACGTAAATATACTTCAATAAATTCGTTTCTTCAATTGAGCATATAGGAGTACGACATTGTATGACGTAAATATAGTTAAAATCCTTGTTTCTGCAAGGAAGCGTAACGCCAATTCAGTCCGTCATAAATACACGCATAAAAGTTTGTTCTGCGCGTGAGCATTCAGTTAGTAGAGCAGGTTTACGGCGAAGTACACGTTAATAAACTTTACTTCAAAAATGAGAGTATGACGTCAACGTAAGTTAATAATCTTTGTTGCTCCTTGTATCAGTAAGCATACATGCGTACACTTACGGCCATACAACAGCTCAGGCTTGAAGTAAAGGAAGAAGGACCTGAGAGTGGAAAAGGCGTTCAGTCGCCGCTTTCTCAGTGCGGTGACACGGGCTCAATTCCAGGCCAGAAAATGTGGAGTTTGTGTTGGTTAAAAGGCCAGCGAGACAAGCACATTTCTGAGTATTTCGGTTTCTTCTAACAATCATCATTCCCCCAGTGAGCGACATCTCTCATCTCACCATCAGGTGCTGGCAGATCAGTAGAGTTAGCCTCACAAGACATTACCATCATTTAAATCACCGTAGTAATAATAATAATAATAATAATAATAGTAATAAAGTCATGCTTAACAAAACCATCAAAGAGTAAACTCAACAGATGTAGCAATTCCTAACAGTCACTCCCTCTACAGCACCATCATCGAGAAGCTGCAAAAGTTTACAGACTTGAAAGAAGAGCTAACAAGAATATGGCAACAGAACGCGGTATATATAGTACAAACCCACAACGGCGATTACCCCAAATAAATTACATGGCAGGTTGAAACTGCTCAATCTTCGTCCTGCTCTATATATTCTAATGCAGAAGCAGTAATACTTAAACAGGCAATATAACGACAAAGTGTTTAGCAGAATAATGAATAAGAAATGCTTGGTCAGTGACCAGTACTCTCGGAAAACCAGCTAAACTGATGTGACTTCAGAGTATTAATAATAATAATAATAATAATAATAATGCCTCATGTTCACTGTCCTTTTGTTATTTATGCATGTATGTTTGTGCTGTTTGTTACTGGCTACTTGGCTATTGACTGTGCACGTTAATAAACAAAATACGAATTATTATTATTATTATTATTATTAAGTGCATGCAATGCGATTAATTTACTTCACGTGTTGTCAGCTCCTATCAGAAAGCTCTACTCCTGTTGGTCTGACAGCAGGAAACCTTGTAGGGTCAACGTGAAACTCGGAATTTTCCTTTTGAAACTTAAAGATTTAGAGTTCTAAGCTGAGGTGCGTATGAATAACAAGTAAGCACGATAAAATATGAAATTCTACTTATCCAAAAGCGGGACAGAACATAACGAGATTCGAGAGTAAAATCAAAATTTAAAAAAAAATTATATAGTGTTTACGCCATCGACACCGAAGACGCCGTCGATTCACGAGTGGAAAGCACAGTGAATAAAAAAATAAATTAACATTACATGCGTCTTAAAGAATCCTGAAAATATCAGCTTCAAGCAATTTTATTTAAAACCACACATTTTAAATCTTTAATTTAAATATCAAAAGGAACCTCATAATATTCTGAAGAGAAACTGATTAATACCCAAAAACAAAAGCACAACACAAAAGCTTTAAGCTGCCACGAGAGAAGTTTAAGTACAGTAAAAATTGTAAAGACTTTGTGAGATCTACAGTAAGAACACCATGCAACATTTACATTTTTACTTCCATTTCATGTTTTTATACAACGCCTGATAATGGACCCTTTGGGCTGAAACATGTAGCTCATTGGTAGCAACGTACTGTTACAGAATAAATATAGTTGTGTTTGATGGTGGTCTTTGCTATCTAATCTAACGGACATCGGTGTATGAGTTACTGAAGAAAACCTTGACAATCTTGGTGCAGATAGTCGATTTCTGGGCGAAGCTCCAACGGGGAACTCCGAACTTCGTAGTAAGGTGCTAACCATTACACTGTTACGTTTGTAGCTCCTATTACTTATTTAGAGACAGCAGACCGTTATTTAGAGACAGCAGACCGTTATTTAGAGACAGCAGACCGTTATTTAGAGACAGCAGACCGTTATTCAGAGACAGCAGACCGTTATTCAGAGACAGCAGACCGTTATTTAGAGACAGCAGACCGTTTAACACGTCTCCTATGAATCACCGGAACTTCAAGGAAGAAAAAATATAAAAGAGATGCGACAACAATAACGAAGAACAGAGAAGAGAAAGAAGAGGTAATGCGTCATGTCTCTTGAAGACATAAAATAACCTCTGCAGAGATTATGCGTAATGTAGATATAATAAAAGTTTCGTGGTGGTGGGGGATTCCTCTTTACCCGTTGCGTCAGACTCGGTTCGTGTAAGGGTACTTGTTACTGACTTTACCCTAATTAAGATACAACCTAACGACACTTTCATGCAAATGTTTTTCGAACTCGTCCCAGCACACAAGAGTGATAAAGTTAGTTAAATTTTCATTTTTCGTCTATCTTCCTCTCTCCTGCTAAAACTATACAAATTAAGCATTACATTCCATATCGTGCATCTGCCCCACGAGGTGAATAAACACGAACTAAGAATAGGGCAGATGCTCTGACTAGCTGCTGTGCCTTTGTCATTGCTATAAGGTTGACGACTATATGAAACCACCGACAGCTAACTGAAGACGATGTTTGAACGTATCACCACCACCACAATCACGTAGTCTGTCTTACGACAGGTCCATAGCCTCTTCCAAAGCGAGTTCTCCACGAGTGCGATCTAGTGCATCATCTTACAATTTCCAGTATCTCCTCTTTTCCTTAAGGTCATCCAGTAACTGCTTACGTCTTCTTCCCCGTCTTCCCGTCACTTCTATCTTTCCTTCTATAACGTGTTTTAGAAGGAAGTTTCTACGCAACATGTGACCAATCCAGTTAGCCTTCCTTCTTTTTACTGTATGTAGGCCTTTGTTTTCCTTGGCTATATGTAATACTTCTTAATTTTTATACACGATCGGTCCAAATGATTTTCTCCTTCCTTCTCCAGCACCACATTCCAAAACTATCAACGTGTTTCTGATCTACTTTCCGAAGTGTCCAAGTTTCAGCACCAAATAAAGATAGGCTCTAGATGTAGCACTTTGAACGTATACATCGTCTAATTTTACAGTAGCTAGAATTTTACAGGCCACTTCGTCATGAAAACAAAGTAAACTCCATGAAGCAGATTAGTTCTTCAGAAGCTTACACTTGCTCAGATGGTAAGGTCTAAGACTTTTTCTTTTAAACCCCAGAGGCTCATTACCGTGTTTAAGAGAACCCACCACCGGGCCCAATCCTGAGCCAGCTGAATTCACTTATCATTGCAACATCTCATTTCTGTAACAAACATTTTATTTCCATCTACACGCAGATGTCCCATGTCATTAAGCTTTCCCGACTAAAGATTGTGTGAAATTGTCATCTTCCCCATTTGTGCTACATGTCCCAGCCATCTTGCCTCTATTAGTTTAACACCTTAAAATTATTTGGTGAAGATTCCAAATTGTGAAGAAAGTAAGAGATTTATCAACACTAAGTGGTGAATATTCTAACTAAAATGACATCATGGTCATAATCAAGATCATCATCACTGCTTTGGTCGTCTGAACTATTTCAGCTCCAAAATGTATAATTAATCCAGCCATCTTCTTATAGAATTTTCCTAATTATTATTTTTCTTTCAGTGTAACGTTCAGTATTTGTTCCTACATTTATAATCATTTAGTCCTGCAATACGGTTAACCCAGTTACATCTTATATAATATATTCTCATAATTAAAATGTTTACATATTTCTAACATGATAATTTCTTACCGAAATATATTAGAGTATAATTAAAAAATATAAAGCGAAAAATTATTTTAACAACAAAAAGTAAACGTCTTTAGTATAATTATTTTACAATAACACGGTTGGTGTTATCAGAACAGAGAACTGATCAGAGTGGTAACTGTACATACGAGAACGTCTAGTCTACAGCCGCAGGCTATCAAACCAACACTGTTTTCACACACACACACACATACATAAATCATACATACATACGTATATACGTACGTCATACATACATACATACATACATACATAGGCTTACATCGTTTTAGCCCCCACCGATACAATGCATTACGTCCTGTTGCATTCGAGAAACAAGACATAAAAACATAAATTAAACCAAGAATACGGCGATCGGAACCAGCAATAAGAGGTCCAAACATTCGTTCTTCACAAAAAGTGCTGCACGGTAAACACGCATTAAGCGGAAATTTCAGCCTTCTTGCCAAAGCATTAAAGGAAGTTCCGAAACGTAACGTCTGGACGCGGACTCGCATAGACATGAAATCGAATGAGAATTACATAAAAAATCGTGTTAATATTTCATAGAAGCCTACGCCGCTAAATCTAAATGTCTGAAAGCAACACTTTTTTTTTGCTCATTTTATATTATCCCCCTCCCCTAAAAACAACAAAAAACCTTCCCCACATCGTTCGCCTTAAGGGGGGTTGGTAGGAGAGCTACGAATTGCCGTACATTCAGTGACAGTTTTGTATCGGAAGCGGATAGAGAGCAGCACTTTTGTTCCAGATGAGAAACAGAGGAAGAGAGAGATAGGCGCATTTAAAAAAAAGGAACAGGGACAACTACCACGACGGTGGCGCCGCGACGCGCATGCAATGACCGATAAAACGGTGCTGCTACTGCGGCCAAAATCCGAACGAACGAAACTATAAGCCTTATTTCTATAACGAGTCATGCATTACTCACCCTCTTTAAACAAGAGAGAGGGACGGGAAGAGAACGAGACGGAGAAAGAATGAGATAGCAAAAGGATACATTTTTGCATCCATTCTCCACAATATCTCTGAAACCCATAGCAAATGAACGAACGATCTATTCCATAGAATGAGGCACGAGGGCTTCGTAAGCCACGTACGTACAAAAAACCGGAGAATGTTACATATATACAGTATAGCTGTAAGGCCGGATAAAAACGATATGGCTATTGAGCCTGAAGGGATGGATAGGAAAGAGAAAGGAAAGTGAGGGCTGGTAAAAGAGGGGAAGGGAGGAAATTTTGCAAATGGAACAGATTTTGAACGTCAAACTCAAACCTCTCATACTCCTCCTCCTACTCTCCTTTTCACCCCTTTTTCTCCAACCTCCGAAAAACCCCCTTTATTCGCTCCTACCATCTATCCAGCCGTTCGCTCTTCTTTTTTTGTATTATTTTCACCCACCGGACAAAATCACTCATTTTCTTCCCTCATACCTCTTTTGCAAGGTCCTATCACACTCTTCCTCTATGGCAAATCGTTATACTTCAACCCCTTTCCTCCCATATTCCCTTCTTCTCACCCCCACTTCATCCATTCTGTAGCAGCAGCATCCCCCTGACAGTACAAAGTTCCTCTAGACTGGTACGTCACAGATGAGTTTTTGTTTGGTCGGATTCTGACTGTGGGCAAAATATATATAGATATATATTCATCTCAGAACGATTGCCGTGTGATGTTTTTGGCGGACGGCCTCTTCCATTTCCCAGTCCCTGCTGTGAGCGGAGTCCCTCGTCCGGTCATCGGAAAGGAATCCCGCTATGTCCACCGAATGTCACAAGCAAGACATCAAGAAGAAGTAGGCAGCCACTATCGGTAATATGGAAACTTGTACATGGGGAAGGAATATCTAGAGGTTTAGATGTGAAGGGGTTACATTCCTTTAGAGTCTCACAGAGCTTCATGCCTGTTTGTAACGTTTCTACGTTCATCTCGCTCACGATTCTTGTAGCGACGTAACTGTGCGAACCTTTACAAACACGGCTCGACTCTACGGCAGCGGACAATACTATTCTCTGAGGCGAAATAAAAATCAGAGGTTCTCACAGCGGTGTTGATGAAGATTCAAGTCTTCTGAGATGTTATGCCCTATCGAAGAAGTCATTCTTCTTGGACTGCTTTACCCTGAAGATGAAGCATTATGATCCTTCCGAAACGGCGGTAACTATTTTCTATACGGCAGGGCGTAACACCCCGAATAGCTTGAATTTCACAATGAAATTTTTATCAAACAAATTAAGTTTCGATCGTGGTATGTACCTTGTCCGGAATTCTTTGAATGTAGTCAGTATGCCTACATGATGTCTTTGATACAGTCAAAGGTGGAAGCGACTTTAGTCTATACCAGTATTTCTCAATCACAGGCAGGCTAATTGTGAGAAATAGGTCAGCTCGTTCAGCTACATTCTACTCAAGAGAACATAAAAGTTCATTTCCTTCAGTTGTTTCCTAATCTTGTTTTTAATTCCATCACTGCTAGGAAAATTACTGTATCCGTAATAAATACTTCTGTCTACTTAGTAAAGTTTATTTTATAACTTAAGTACTTTTAGTATTGTAAGTATTCACACTTTCAGCTGTGTGCAGTATCAGAAAGGGTAAGGAAGAGCGGTCTAGACCAGTGGTTCCCAAAGTGGGCGGTACCGCCCCCTGGGGGCAGTGGGATTACCGAGGTGGGCGCTAATAGGTACGACAGGTGGAAGGGAGCGCTGTTATTATCACAGGGGGGCGTAGTAGACAAGTAGTGCATTTATTTTTATAATAAATTTCAAATTAAGTAATTTTTGTGTTAACAATAAAAAATGAACTAAATTTTTTAGTATTTTAATTTATGAATCTTATTCAAGTACATATTATTTTTTTAATAAAGTATTGCTAGATGAATTATTGTTAATTATAAAAATTATAATAAATTTTAATTTATTAATTAACACATAAAACATTAAGTTCAACTCTTATAATTTTATTTAAACGATTTTTAAATACAAAATAAAAGTGGAAACAAAAGCGCATTTATGTTTTTTAAAAAAGGTAGGGGGGCACTGTGGGTGTGTATTTGGAACCAAGGGGGCGGTGGACCGAAAAAGTTTGGGAACCACTGGTCTAGACCATGTTTTGTAACATCCTGGTCAGGATGTTTAAAACCGAACGGCGCCACTACAGGTTGTACATTCAAGAAAGCTCGCAAGGCAAAGTTTAGCCTGAGTCGGCAAACACTTATCACGGAAAGCTCCTCGTATTACTCATTATCTGCAGGTGAGTGCACCTTAAATAAGGCCAGACACCCAAACCTGCCACAACAAACCTTACAGTAAACGAGCGACAAAAGAAACCCCTTGTCAAGACTAAGCGTCGGCATAACAGAACGATACCAACCAGATGGCACGAAGGTCTGGGCGATACTGCATGCAAAAACAAGTATTTACATAACTAACTACACAGAACAAGGTCTTTTTAAGCTAATAACCGCTTGGCTAGTCAACAAATTCTCAGGTATTTAAGAAACCAGAAATTTCATAAAAGCCTACTATTGGACCCTATACGAATATACTAACATATCAAACTGTATGCATGAAGCAATTAAGAGCGGAAAAATTCGGCGAATAGCTGTTGTCATTCAGGTCACTGTTTCAGTCCTCCCGTTCACTATGTTGGAATATAAAGAATAACATATGCATAACTGTACGTTATATGAGTGTGAGACTTGGAAAAACATAGGCTGAAGATGTTCGAGAATAGGGTGCACAGGAACATGTCTGGGCCTAAGAGCGGAGAGGAAAGAGGAGACTGGAGAAAATCACATAAACAACAGCTTCATGGTTTGTGCTCCTCGCCAAATACATTACTGTACGAGTAAGTGTTACCAAATCAAGGCGTATGAAACAGGCGCGGCATGTGGCACGTACTGGGGAGAAGAGGAATGGGGAAAGGTGACGGAAAGAAACCACTTTGAAGACCCAGAAGCAGGTGGGAGGATAATATTAAAAGATATCTTAAAATAGGACGCGAAGGCGTGCAGTGGATTCGTCCAGCTAAGGATAGGGACAAGTGGCGGGCTCTTGTGAACACGGTAATGAACCTTCCGGCTCCATAAAATGTGGGGAATTTCACGACTAGCTGAGAAATTATTAGCTTCTTAAGGACTCTGCTCCAGAGTTGATTGGTTGGTTACTTCGTTACTAAGTCATTCAGCCAGTCAGGCTGGATCCTATCCTGATCCACACCTCCATACCAGATTTCTCGAACACTGATTTTAATATTGTTCTCAAATCGAGGCCTTGATGTTCATTGTGTTCTACTTCTTTAAGCCATTTCAACTAAATTTTGAACGTTTTTCGCATTTCCCTTTTCCATGTTGCATATCCAGTCATCACAACTATAAATGAGGGTCTTCAGTAGGCTAACCCGTCTAAATGAGGGTCTTCAGTAGGCTAACCCGTCTAAATGAGGGTCTTCAGTAGGCTAACCCGTCTAAATGAGGGTCTTCAGTAGGCTAACCCGTCTAAATGAGGGTCTTCAGTAGGCTAACCCGTCTTATCTAAATACAGTCCACATATATGTTACAAAGTGCAATACATCGAGAGCTGCAGCCCACTGCCGGTTACACATCGTTCCCTCCTCTTTCGCCACTCTGAACGGTAAATTTCGCCCCACACCACACAACGCAACTTGTTAGGACACTGACGAACAGGTATGAGCGGCGATGTCGCTGAACATATCTTTTCCTAAAGTCTGAGACGATATTGGGACACTGAGATGTCACATATAGCTACAAGAGCCGGGATACTTCAGTCAGTATAGTGGCTAGGGTACGGGATAGACGACCAAGAAATCGTAGTTCGATTCCCGGCAGAGGCAACAGATTTACCTTCTTAAAAGTGTCCAGACCGGGAATGGGAACTACCCAGCCTCCTACACAATGGGAACCGGGGAATCTTACCCCCAGGGGTAAAGCGGCCGAGACGTGAAACTAACCACTCACTTCATCTAGTGCCGGAATTAACACTTATGCCTCCATGGCGCTGACATTGCTTCATCTTTACCATCTGAAAGTTACAGTCGTCTCGCCTCGCCTTTGTTAGAAAGTCACAACGTTTCGGGAATGTCTGTGCTTTCGTTGCCACGAAAAATACAAAACCATAAAACCCCTTCTGTGCAGTCACTTAAATGCAATTTAATCCCTATCTTTTATACAACAGCGAGACGATGGAATAGTCAAATACACCTCAGTGTCACCTCTTCTTATGTGGCCTTCAAAAGGTTAATACCCGTGGAATCCTCGTTAACTATATCTGAACCTTCAAGGAACTCATGCAAGATAAGAGTAAAGGGTGCAAAATAAAATAATAGTTTCATAACAAACTATTACGTAAAAGATAAAATATTTATGCATATTTATAATAAACAAAATTTCATTATCATTTAAACCAAAAATTAAGTTCCGTGCCTGTCAGGCACAAAGGTGGAGAACACAACAGAAAATTAAATTACATATGAACATTTTATTGCCGATTTCATTACAAAGGAAATGCGTTTGCGAAAACCCCTAAAAGTCGTCCCCGGAACCCAGGGGTTCTGCGGAAAAAAGATGTGAATCCCATTGTTATAGACAATGTCAATGGTACTTATGGTTACTGATAAATTACCGTAATTTCCTTTTTAACTCGATGTAAAGTTACTGAGTACACCGAGAGAAATTCACCTCGCAAAAACTCGCACTCAAAAGACCTTGGATCGAACCTATGCAAGCTGTCGTTCTACACTGGTTCTACCTTGGCCCTTTCAAGGTGCCTTCACCTGGCCAACGCCCGTTTCTGCAGGGTCATTAGGGTTTTTCAAAAACTGACTGTCGCTTAGATTGTCAACAAATTTCCTGCTCTTAAGGAATATTTTAAGGTGCATTAATCATTACTGTATGGACCTTACCATGAATGAGATTCATCTGGTCCAAACCGTCAGACCTTATTTCCCTAAGAACAATACAAACATTAACTTCCCTTCTACGCCCCTGTCTCCCACGTGGTCTCTTTCTATAAATTGCGTAAAATCTTCTAATTATTAATTATTAACCTGAATACAAATTCCCCGTCATTCAACTTTAATATTTTTATCACCGTTATCACAGAACCCCGTCTCTCGATTCTATCTTCAGTCACTTCAATACATTTCATTCAGATCAATTCTAATGTTATCCTACGTATATCCATGCTCAGTTCTTCCACGTGGTGTCTCCCTTTTAGGTTTTCCGAGTAAAATGTTATAGGCCTTGTAAAATTGTCTCAACGATGCACGCTACACATAGCGCCCATCTAATACCCCCTGACTTAATCATCCTAGTGGCATCTGACAAAGGGTGTAAATTATGAAGTTCTTAATTATGTATTTTTATATATTCCCCTCTTATCTCCTCTTTTTATATTCACTGTTACATAAACTAAACAGTTGATATGAGATTTATAAACATATTAACAAGCAAGGAAACTAGAGCCCCGCAAAGCAGGTCTCAAATAATTTATTTCATTTCAACTAAAAATCGTTCGTTCAGTGCCAAGAAAATTATTCTCTCCCTAAATAAATATGTAGTGGGCTACCGAATGTCAAATGAGCCCTGGAACATTTTTTTTCTAATTCGCCAACTGCATTCAGTAACACATTCTAATGTGTAGACTTTCCAAACATGTAGCACTGCGATGCCTAATTCAGATACATTAAATACGTGGAGATTTATTCTTTCATGTCACAAAGACAGGATCAAATCCTCATTTTTCTTTAAGTTTCCAATCAATACAATACAATGTTCTCGTATTTCTAATCAAAATTCCTAAAGAACATAAACAAACAAGACGTTACTTGTAAAATTTGTAGCGATGGATACGCTGAAACATGCAACCTCTAACAGACTCATAATTCAGACTTTTAATGCAGGATGTTAAAACAAGGGCTACAGAAAATCAATGGCTGCGATAAAATTTGCAATTACTTTCAGCTAAGCAGAAATTATAAGAGGATGATACGACATATTTACTGGTTATTTAAAAAAAGGGTGGTCTGTGATATTAGCGTATTTAGCAGCCTCAAACAGGTCGTGGGCCACAACAACCGTGCCGGACTTTACGACCACACACACACACACACACACACTTCTCGTCTGAACGTGTTTAATTAGTCAAGGGTTCAGTTCCCCTTGGGACACTTCTTTGTCCGCTTCTTATTTGTGATCATGTGAAAACAGAGACCTTGCCATGTTCTGATCCTCATTCACCGAGCTATATAGACCTACCACCTATCCAAACAAGCATTAACAACTAACTTCTTGCAAAAGCGTCCTTAACAATATTACGTTATGTGAATCATACCGTGTTTACACGAGTCCATAATTGTCCACATCCAGAAACAGCTGAATAAAGTGCACAATTTTATATCCTAGTTGCTGAAGAACGGTTTTAATATTACGTATATTTTCTCATCTATTTCTAGGTCTTCTATCACGTTTCTGAATTTTTTTAGTCTAAAACTGTATATGCACTTCACCCTTCACCCATGCTTCGTACATGCTTACTGCATCTAACACGGTATGATTCAACCACCTTAGAAATGTTACGCAAAGGGAATATTATGAATATGCTCACTGTGCAGTCGTCTCTGTCCTCTGGTTACTTCTTTGCTCACACTGCATTCTGAAGAATCGCTAGTGTGTGTTCATCGAGTGATTTACAAAACGTATGAAACATTTAACGACCTCTTACAGTCACTGACCAAAACAACGACATGCATAAGAAGTTATGGGGCCCAAAACATATTAAAAAGACTTAGAATTAACGAGCAATATAATTAATGTAAAGGTAAAGGTCGCCCCGTCAAGTACAGCTCTACCCATGCTTAAATCGACGCTAGATGGGGTGGGTGGTCAACGCCACTCCCCGATCGCTTTACCCTCGGGAAAGACCCGGTACCCATTGTACAGGAGAGTGGATGGACCCCAGGGCCGGTCTGGACGGGTTTGGAGAAGAAGAAGTCTATTGCACCCACCGGGGTTTGAACCAGGCCGCAACTACACTATCCCGGTCCCTGTACAATTAATAAAGAGACATTAATAATTCTCTCTGCATTTTGTTAAATAATGACACGCATTACGAAAAAGTCTGCAAACGCAGGCACAGTACAGATTAATTGTCCCACTATTTTTCTTGGTATAATAAATCCTTTGTATATTAAGGCGTTTATGAGAAATTTCATTACGTCCGGTTTTCTTCTTATAAAAAATCAGGTTTAAATTGACCAGAGCTGACCGAAATTAAATTAGCTCAGCAGCTATCAATACAGGACCAATAACAACTACATCGAAATTTGTTACGTAATTTGGGAAGTGAAACACTCAGACACACAGGAAGATAGACATGAATTCTCTTTTTGTTTGTTTAGTACAGTTCGTGCAAACAACTCATAACAAAAACAAAACTAAATCATGTTTAAATATAGAGTTCAATATTATGTTTTAACATAATTAGGTTTCACAGTTATTCGTACCAAACTTTGCGATCGTCTGCAGACATGTTCTGACAGCAGAAGAGGAACAGTAAGTGCAGAGCAGAAACGAAACTGGATAAGCACTGCCTATTCGTCACATATCTTCGGAAATGCTTCAAAAACCTTCAAAATTCAGTCCACGGAGGCAGTAAATTTCACGCTGATGGTAGTTAGTCCTTATCCTCTTTCCCTGTTTCCGTTTACATTCCCGGTCTGATGATCGTTCCTCTCCTCTCGTCTTGAAACGAGACCAAACAGCGCAAAATGCAAACCAAGTTTATACGAGCTGCGTTCACACTAACGCGCTGTGCAATAGCAGCGTCCCTCCGGCACGGTTTGAAGAGATGGATGATTGGTAATGACAAACCGGGAGGGGTTTTGGGTGAAAACTTAATTGTTTGTCTTCGTGATCTCGGGACGACTACGTATATCCAAGGTCAGGACATCCAGTCTCGTTGCCGAGATTCGAACTAGATACCTCCCGATTGTGAGACGCATATGAAGCGCCTGTGCTAACCTGCTCGGTACTACACCTCGTTTCTTCGCGCGAATATTACAACATTTCCCAATTATGATGCACTTTGACGTTTTCCACGACGATATTTCCTTTGGTTATGCTGAATGAGCTGTATGAGTGCGAGATTTGAGGTTCTCATAGCAGTGTTACTAAAACTGCAAGTATTCTGAAATGTTACGCCGTGTCGACTGGTAAATATTGGGGAGTTTAAAAAATGTTTCATACCATTATCCGATAAAGGATTTCACAAAATAACGCGCAAGAGTAGATGGTCTGGAGAAGTCACAGGAAGCATATCATATCGCCATACATACCAGTGCAAAGATGGCAGGCCTACTGGAAACATGGTCAAATATTGAAACACGCAGTGTGATTCGATTTTAGTGTGTGAGTTAGTAGTTAGTTACTTCCTGTCGCTCCTTGCGGAGCATAGGGCCTCCTTTCTGAGGCTTCTTGGTCTGGAAGTGTGCATTCCGTAGTGGGTGACCAGTCCACTGACTGCACAATTTCTATTCATCCTGATATGACTGCCAGTCATCTAGCAGTGAGACTTACGAAACAAGATTCTTTTACATGCCGTAAATCTACGACATGGAACCGACGGCTTTACTTCCTCTCCGAAGGAAGTTGTGCTACGGATTTTTATTACCCTTAAAAATCCATCGACCTCGGCCGGGATTGAACCCGCGAACCTTGGGTCCAGTGGCGAGCACGCTAACCACTAGTCCACCGAGGGCGACGATTTTACTGTGTGAAGGGTTGAAAATTCATCGCCAATTAATGAAAATGTGTGGATCACGTGTCATGTTACGGAAACAGGCGTGGGAATGATGCCGTGGTTTAATATAAGGTAGGGCAAATGTTGATGAAAAACAGCTACCCAGACGCCCGAGCATGTCCACTGTGGATGACAATGTGTGTCGTGAAGATGACCTTATGAGACATTACAGATGAATTAAGCTTACTGATATCGCCCCACAGCTAGATACTTCGCTGAGTAGTGCGTACAACATTGTCCACGACCAACAACTGAATTACAGAAAAGTCGGAGCACGCTGGCTGACTAAAATCTTCGCAGAAGACCACAAATCTCGTCGCATGGGACTCGTGTATTTGATACGTTACGCCGAACAACGAGAGCAGTTCCTGCAGTGCGTTATTACAAGGAATGGAACATGGATTAATCACGCGACACCTTAAACCAAAAAAAAAAAACCTTCCGTGACGTGGAGACACCCACTGCCTCCTCCAGCAAAGAAATTCAAAGTAACGCCATCAGGAAGGAAGATCACAGAAACTGTCTTCTGGGCCCATAATGGTGTACTTCTTGTGGATTTTATTGACCGCCGGACACAGTGGCTGCTGTGCATTATTGTGGAATACCTGAGAGGTTACGCAGGCAGGCAATTCGTCACAAAAGGCTACTGCGCCACAGATCATCATTTCGCACTATAACGCCAGGCTCCATACTGCTAACCAGACTCGTGAATGGTTACGGTACTGAGGATGGAAGGCTGTGGACCACCTTGCCTACAGTTCCAATCTCGCGCCCTATGATTTCCACGTCTTTGGATCCATCAAGATGCACCTGGCTGGCAAACGATTTGCAACAAATTTCGACGAGAGGCAAGCTGTCACCTGCTGACTACAGACACTCGACAACGGTTTCTTCTACGCCGCAACAGAAGCCTTGGTGCCCAGTGGGACAAATGCTTAAATGCCAATGATGACGATGCGGAGGTCTGACGTGTACAAACTCCATTTTCTACCCATGTGTCATGACTATACATCGAAGTCAGAATAGATTTCTCAGCATCAAAATGTCTGTTATTTTATTTTTAAATTCCTTTGTAGTTACGGACGTTTAGAATGGAATAGGATCATTCGAAAACCTCGGCACATGCTTATCAGTTGACGCGGCGTAACGTTCCAGAAGATCTGAACCTTCGTATTATGTGAGGTTCTAAAGCTTCAGCTGTAACGTTTGCTGTTACTGTTACGTATTCCAATCCAAGTTAACGGTGACAAAAGAAGGTGTTTAAATTTGAATTAGTCGTGATGGGCGCTAACGATTTAAGCGAGGACCCATGGCATCCATAGCCACCACTCTGCATGCCGGAATTCCGTACCTATGCCTTCGTCTTCTAAGAAGCGACGGGCAGTTTCGTTGCCTGAGACTGACATTCGACAAATTGTTATTTCGAAACTTAATTCAGAAGTCAGTAGCATACTTGGCCCACATTCCCATCTCTTACACAAAAACATAAAGACTGATATATACGAAATGCAATTTTATCTTGAACACGACTACTATTTTAGACACTGTCCATCGTCTTGGTAGTTCTCAAACACCTTTCGGAAACTGGGTCTGTTTTCGACATCACTTGCAAAGGTTCAGAGGTCCCTTACACAGAGCTAGTGTCAGTCACTGAACATTAAAGTAAGTTCTAACCGGGGGGGAGGGGGGAGGAGGTAAAACACAAAAAATATAAAAATGGCCAGGAAGAAATGTTGGTGTAATTTCGCCTGCTCATTTACAAGGACGTAAAACTTGACCTGAGTCTAACAGAAGAGCGCTGATTGAATGAGTGAATGAATGAATAAATAAATAAATAAATGAGTGAATAAATGAATGAATGACGACTGAGAACGAAATGGTCAGACCATCTCGACCTAAGACAGCGGAAGTGATAGGCGGAAGGAAGAAGGAAACAATGGCATAATGAAAAGGATCAAATTAAGGAAGACGAGATGGCTGTGTCATGCAGCAAGAACGGCAACGTAATCAGAGCATATAAAAAGTATACTAGAAAACCATTTTTGAGATGGGAGGATAATATTAAAAGATATAATAAATATACAGGATGTGTGGTTAGGTGTTGGATTTACCTGATGAAGGACAGGGTGTTGTGGGAACTCTAGTGAATATGGCAACGATCTTTTGGGGTCCACGGTGGGTGTGACTTATGACCAGCTAGGCGACTGTCGTATCCTTAAGAACTGCTCCGACCCATGAAGTAACGTACGCAGGTGACGCCCGTGTGTGCGCGCGCATCAGCAGCTTCGTTTATAAGTTCCACCGGTCTATAAGCTTTAATCTTTTTGGTAGTGACATTAGCTTCGCACCAGACACAACAGTAGTAGTTTGTACCTCCATGACTCGGTCCCCACACCCTCACTTGTAAAAATGGGGCTTAACCATGTGAAGGCGAGTATAGCCATGAGGCTTTACATTGTACAATCAACGTTCTATCACCGTGTTACGCAACTCATTTATTCGATTTATTCTATACACAGGCACTGACCGAAAGGCTTTCATTACAGTGTAAACCGAGCTTAAAAACTTTTCAAGAGAAGATTAACCAGTGCGGTAAAAAAGGAGGAAAAAGTGGAATTCAACCTTGTCAAAACCAACACATCGACAGGGTTTCAGCAACGCGGTGTCCTCTTTAAATATAAAGGACAAAAAATGGATAACTTTTTTATTTCGTAAAAATTGTTACGAACTTTTATATCGTCGATGAAGACTCCAAAAAAACATCTGTCTCGATACTAAAGAAGCTGTACTACTTATATGATAACTCGACTATAGAAAAATAAAAAAAAAAGGCTCGCAGTAGTTACTTCATTGTCACCTTCGCCGACCTTACAGCCCGTCTTTGTAACTCCTGCTCATTAAGTGGACGCAGAGCGAGGTCACTTAACATCGCACAGCGTGCAACAAAGCAGCAGCAGACATGACCAAGTTTTCTCTTCAGAATTTCTATGTGCTATACAAATTTTTCTGCATTAAAGGTGTATGTTTATATTCAATTTTCTTTCCTAATTTACCTGATCATTTTATCTGTTGTACCGTAACTGAGGGCCGAACAGAATGGTCGGTATATTAAACAACATACGGACTGGAGTCTGAGGAATAGTGCTTCGAATCCCGGCAGGGGTAAGTGTATTCTTTTCTCCAAAACATCCAGACAGGCTCTGAGGCACGCCAAGACTCCTATTCAATGGGTACCAGGGTTCATTCCAGAAGGTAAAGCGGCCGGACAGTGAAGCTACATCTAGAGCTGAGCGGTTCTATACCTCCACACCCTCCATGCGCCCTTAAGTTTACCTTTTTTTGTGAAGGGCCCCGCAGCAGATACTACGGACGCACCGCAGCCTTGAGGCTTATTGTGCAACCCTGTGATGAAGATGATTAGTTTTTCTCATTTTTCCGTGTAATGGAGCACCGGTGGAATGAAACTGACAGGGGAAAACCGAAGTACTCGGGGAAAAAACCTGTCCCAGTGCTACTTTGTCCACCACAAATCCCACATGGACTGACCCGGGATCAAACCCGGGCCTCCGCGGTGAGAGGCCGGCGACTAACCGCCTGAGCCATGGCACGGTCTAAGTTTACCTTACTTATATAGCTCTGCTTTCTTCCTAACTGCATGTACAAAAAGTAGTGTATAAAAATTGTGATTTGTGTGAAGGTATTTTGAAATATAAATGAACACTAAGCACGTAATTGCGTGGTTCATTCTTGAAAATCTGACGGTTGCTCAACTGATTAATACATTGCCACATTTACGGTACCAGAATGTTCACTAACGTGTCTTCACAAAGCCCAATACTGAACATTAACTGGGCCGGTCAAATGCGGTCCACGCGCTGAAATCCTGTCTTAGTAACATCAATTTCAAAATATACCTCCCATCCATGCCTAGACCTTCTAAGAAAAGGGTTGATCAACAATAATTAAATTTTATTGCGTATTATTCTTTTCTGTGGCGAGGGATATTGAGCCCTGTCATTCTCTGTCACATATGCCCCGCCAACGCGAAGCCTTATTGATTTGGAATACGGATCAAGGAGAAGACGATTTTTTTCTGGTCTTTGGAAAAAAAATTAATAGTGGGTTCAGTATCCTTCACATCACGCGGTTCCCACGAGAAAAATGACCTGTTGTTAGTCAGAAGTTCGATCACCGTTTCGTTTACAAACCATGAGCACTGTCGGTAGGAGGGTTTGTCTGCTTCCGAGAACTCAATATTCTACAACCCGGGGCTTGGCTAACCAATCAACAAGACGCTGCGTGCTGTAATTGTCCCCCCCCCCTTTTACGCATCTCTCTCTCTTTCTTCCTTTCTCCCTCTCTCACACTGATTATACATATCGTGGATATTCGAAACGTCACACGCTGACGGTCTGCAAATGCATGGAGTGACAGGCCTATTCTCTTATAATCACTTCACTGCATAAATTCCTCTGCCATCCTAAGGAGTTACGTAAGAAGTTTGAAGAACATTCAAATTTTCATTCATTCTAACGGTCATTGAATTGGACACGTTTTAGGGACTTTGTTTCGAGTTACTTCAGAGCCGTTCAACATTACGTCACCGCGACATGTTTTTCCCATCAGCCAGCACGTCTGCACAGTAGTTGGGCGGCCCCAGGTTCGAATCCATACTCTGAAGACCGATTATCCTGAGTTTTCTTAGCTTTCCTCGGTCCTTGCATATACACTGTGGAAGAGCACATTAAACAGGCCACGACCACTTCCTTACAGATTTTTCCCAGTTAATCTTTCATGTACTCATTCTAACAGACGGCACAACATAAAATAAACGCTTGGCAAAGCGTCGCTAAATAACTTAAGAATCGTGAGATTTGAAGTTGTAACAGCGGTGACTATAAAGATAAGCATTTCCTGGGATGTGATGCCGTTTAGTTTGATAGATCTACCAGACCACACGGCGCCACATAAAAAATGCAGTTGTCTTCAGAAATTATCCTGCATAAACTTAGGGTAATGAACTCTTCTTCTCTGTTACTGCAACACCAGTTATCACTGCACTGCAGCTTTAAGAAGTACTAAGACCTTTACGCCTTCGATTGTTTATGAACATATGAAACGCAGATCCTTTGAAAATCACACAAATTATTATAGCCACAAGGCAGTACTGTGTACGCATTTAACTTAACTGTTTTTTTTTTACGTTACTGGGTTTCTCTAATTCCATTCCTTAGATGCCTTTTCATACTTACTCTCTTGAACTATGAAGAGAAAGCCTGCAAGATGCACTACAAGAGAAGCAGACAAGTGCTTTAAAGCACAGGGATACCATGCATAAAACTTCAAAAAGTGGTCTGTCTGGAACAAGTTTTAATTTAAAACAAAAAAGGCACACAAAATTGTAATAAAATTGTGATTGTGGCCGCCGGCTCACTTCTTGTCTAACGACAAATTTCAGAGCAATTCTTTTCTCATTCCTTAATATCTTGGTCAGTTTAACATACATACAGTGACAAAAGCAATACTTACAGCTCACGGCTGAGCACTTCCGATTCTGCAAATGAATTCTTGGTCCACAGACTTGGAATTTGAGGACACTTATCTTCTGCTGGCATGCATATGGTAGCAGGACATTTATAAGAGTTACAACAACCACCCATGGTTTCAGTTTTCTGGCTCCAGCATGATAGAAGTGGGTAGTGGTATATGCTTCCCTTCTCTCCCCCCTCCCTCCACCCTCTTTAGTCAGAAGCAAGGAATAAATCGATACGGGACTTAGCGTATCTGTCTAATTGTCAGTAGCAAGCAAGAACCTCGACGGGTAGAGATGGAGCCATACAGCTTAATCACTCCCCCCTTTTCTCCACTACACCCCTCCTCATCCCCTTTTCTCTTCCCTCTTTTCCCTCCAACCCCTGGGTTTCCAACTAGCCTTTAGTCCAATAATCAATAATTATACTCAAATAAAGAGGAATAAGGAGAGATGGATGGGTGGGAGAGAGATGAGGAGAATTAGACACAAGAGAGACAGAACCAAAAGGAGACGACAACGACGACGACTGCAGCAGCAGTAGCGGCGGAGAAACTAAATACATGGTACAGTCTGTGTATGTACACAACTGGTACTCATTAGCTGATTATATGGTTTCTGTCGGCCTCAGTATTGACAAGATGGATTGATAAGCAAGAGGCTTATGTCTATATGCTGGTCGTATTAGAGCTTCTGTCAGAAAGAAAGGTGTTAATTAAGTTTTCTTGAGAGAGGTTTGGGACTACCAGGGGTCCCCTCTCCCCCCTCCCTCCCTCCAACCGCCACCAGCACCGACGCCTTGTTCTGTTCTGTCTTGAATAACAAAGACGTAGATGATGCCATGGTAAGATCCAGAACCGGACCAAATTCTCGTCAGTGCTTCAGTGTTCGAATGTGTAACTCATACAGCAATTACATACAGGCCTAATATTAAATATGAACTAAATACAAACGGCGTTTGAATCTGCTTCACAAGAATCCAAACACACCAATTCTAGTTCTGCACGAGGTGTGTTTCCTCAGCTTTCAATCCCGTCTCTCATACTGCCTTACGGTCAGCGAGCTCACTTCGGTCTCTCAAACTGCAATAGTCCCATCTCTCATATGTCACATGACCTTGGTTCTCTCATAATAAAACACCTCTCATCTTTCATATTATATCTCACCTCCCATAATAAATCGAATCCCGTATCTCATACTGTCTCACGTCTGATCTCTCACACACCAAGTTCCATCTCTCATACTAGTTTATCGCCCGTCCCATCTCTCTGCTATCTTACGCCCATCTATTACATCTTACACGATATTCCACGCATTACGTCTCTCGTTCGACGGCATATTCCATACGTTCAACTGTTGTATAGTCTTGGGTTCTATCTTCAATATGATCTTACGGTCCAGTCTTCATCGACTCTTCTCCACGTGCGATTGGCTGAGGGTTCGTATTTCAAACAGGACTACCATGTTTTCTGCGTGTTCAGCAATAAATAAGACTGCAGACAGAGACAATTACGTTCGAATTTCACTCAGACGTATTACTGCAGATTTATTACTTGCACATACTGCATAAACACATTACACATACATATGAAGCATTACACACAGTCACGTATGAAATAATGAGCTGGTTATGCAGCACCAGGTCAAAAGTACGTTAGACACTTCCACGTAGCAGTGAAGATATTTTACATTGTAATGTTACTAGAATCATTCCTGAATTTTCAATGTATGAATTTATTACATCACATCAAATACCGAAAATACATACCGTCAATATTTTCTACTAAAAAAAGAGGCGCATTTTCTCAGAACAGTGAATAACAAAAACGTGTTGTGGGGGTAACAAATAAACTGCAACTACATGAAATTAACATAAAATGTAATATAAAACAAGATGATATAAACACTCACGAAGAACGAAAAGTTCTTTTATTCCAGCACGAATATCAGCTTAGAAGGGAAAAGGTGAAGGGAAACTAACGGCGAGACCAGTTGTTAACACTTCTATACTCATGTATTGCAGAACTCAGTCTTAAGAACTGTTTAAGACATTTACTTTTTGGACTCTGTCCATCTTCTGGTGCTTTAGAATTAATATAAGTAACAGAAACCAAAAAATAATAAACAATGAATAAAACACTACGTTTGAGGGACAGGATCAGTCCCTGTCTTCAGGCTGAAATAATGAGACTTTCTCAGGTGGGGATGACAGGCAAAGCTACTCGGGACCTCTGGGCCCCGAAACGTAGCGTTTTATTTGCTTCTACAATTTTTTATTCTTATTACTTCCATCAATTCTACAACACCACACGATGGACAAACTCGAAGAAACAAATAATATGAAGTGTGATATACCATCGTCAGAATCCTAATATAGGTATTACGAGCCCAAACAGGCTAAAAAATTCAATATTTGAAGGTTCGATTACACTTTACTGGTAACTAAGCTTTGCCGAACAAAGCTTATAAATGGAACAAACGTGATTTTGAAAAGTGTAACCATTGTGACAGGTGTGTAGATGGTGTAACGGCGTATGACGGTACACTGAATGGCACTGTTAGGCTACACTGAGTCTCACACCCCTAACATGCAGATTAGCAAAAACGTTTGCATCGTCTAATGACAAAATGTGATTCCACTGTGAAACCACTCTTTGCATTTCAGAAACGGTACAAGTTATCAGTGTGGACCATCACTAAAACAGTGAAATTAAAGACAGCGGAACTACATTCCAAACATGTTTATTCCACACGTAAAGTTCTTGGTAAAGGAGTAAATACATCAGGGGAGAAATAAGTCTAAAAAATAACTAACTCCACGGAGCAGAGTCCTTCTTAATAGGCTGACAGTAGCTCAGCTGACCAAAACATCCATTGTCCTTTTCTGGAGACCGAAGCTCCATCGCCATATTCACAAGAATGTCACTGGATCTAGATAAATTCCATCCACACACACACACACAACATACCACACTTATGTATGAGAAAGACCCATTTAATACCATTATCGCTTCCATGTCTAGGTCTCCCAAGTGGGAAATTTCCAGACTTCCCGGAACACTCACAAATATAGAGAACTTTAATTTCTTCTGTAGTTCTAATTCTCATAAACGGACATTCAACATACACACAATCACCCTCAAAGTTTGCCACACCCAAAATTCTCAACAGCAGAGTTGGACACAAAATAAAGATAAAAAGGTAAAGCAATCCAATTACAAGCCTGGTACTCATTTGTTAGAGGCTGAGGCGACCGAAACGATTATGTGAATGAAAAATTCCAATAACACCATCGGGAATCGAACCCGCAACGTCCCGGCTTGTAGCGCAGTGCCGCAACCAACTGCGCCACCGCGGGCCCCTGGACATAAAATAAAAACAAATAAAATAGGCGAAATTTAACAGCATGATTTTTAAAGAGGGGACGGCGCACTCTCATGAAGCTTCTGCTATCCCAATACTATCTTCTCCTTTCGCTTACGCAACCTATCTCAGCAAACTATGCAACTACGTAATTCGAAAAGGACGAATCACTGTAGCATAATCATTATATGTGGCGTAAAGGAAACGTCATTAGAAAAATTTATTTCAAGTCACAAATAAATTATGTTCTTTTTTTATTATGTGCATAATAACGCACAGTTCTCCACATATTTAAGTCATATACCACCGATGTTATATCGTCTTAGCAACTAAAAGCGTCGTTAAATAAAATCGCCTCTCTCTCTCGCACCCACAAACAAACTCCATAACTGATAGAATGTCTTTAACTTATTCAAAAAATGAACTTTTTTTTTGTGAAGGGCCCCGCAGCAGATACAACGGACGCACCGCAGCCTTGAGGTTTATTGTGCAACCCTGTGATGAAGGTGATAGTTTTTTTCGTTTTTCCGTGTAATGGAGCACCGGTGGAATGACAATGACAGGGGAAAAACCGAAGTATTCGGGTAAAAACCTGTCCCAGTGCCACTTTGTCCACAACAAATCCCACATGGCCTGACCCGGGATCGAACTCGTGCCTCCGCGGTGAGAGGCCTGCGACTAACCGCCAAAAATGAACCTTATTCCCATCACAAGCATCGCATTGGGCAGATTAGTGCTATGGAAACGCTCATGAGTTTCATTATAGAGGTAACCGGGTTCGAATATCAACAATCGTGGTTTGAATTAGTGTCTCTACGACAATATCAGGACACTGCCTTTATCAGACATGGCCAGCTGCTTCCAAGTCCTTGCCTAATCACCATTTATGATCTTGTTACCGATCATCCCGTTGACGTCACGTAGCCTAATTTACGCAGTTAAACAATCTTAAAACTAATCACGTTTACAATTAGCTTTTTATAATCGTTTATAATTCGGTGCCCTACACATTCCTCGGTCAACGCATCATCATTAAATAACACAAGAATAAAACCTGAAGTATCCATATCAACGTCTTAAGATTATCTGTTGAATAAACAGGCCATTAACAGGAACGATCCAGTCTGGTAGCCTAACGAAACTGAATGCAGGCTGTAATTCTGAAAGCTGGACAACTACAGAGAAGTTTGCGAGGGAGGGACGAAAGAGATGGGAACATCCCTTGGTGCAACAGTAGTGAAACTGATGCTGGGGTGAGTTACCCTTCACCTCACCCGGGAAAACTTTGAGCGGTTGTATGTGCACTTGACATTTCTTGTAATGAGGACACTGTCGCTTGAAACGAAAGGACATGTTTTTCAAAACAACTTGGTGTATTTATATTTTTTGTTTGCTTCTCCCCACAAACACTGCTGACATGACACAGAATGCTCCATGGCCAATGATAATTATCCGATTGAAGAAAATTTGTTTTTAAACTGATCGTGATCACAGAAGCCTGCCAATCCCATCCTGAGTCATATGAATCCAGGTAGGCTATAATCTTCAAAACTTAAAATTCATTTTAATATTATCCCCCTAAATATTTATCTAAGTAGTTTCTTTCCTTAAAGTTTTATAACCAGAATTATTTATTCATTTCTTATTTACCCTCATGCGTGCTACAAGTCTCTTTCTCCCTGCCAAGTAAATTTTAACACAATCACAACAGCATTACGAGGTCATTCCTCGCTACTGTCTTTCCGCTCCTGTTTTACGTCACATATTTCAGATATCTTTTCAGCATTTGAATGAATTATTAGTCTGCAGTCACTCACTAGTTTCACTAGCGCATTGTTTTTTTTTTAAGTAAGCTTACGTTTACTTTTCGGGAGCTTTAGGGCAAAATACGTTAGGGGATAATACTGAATACTACTCTGCAAAATTTATTCTTTCACCAAATGCCACATAACTATTTACTTGGGTCAGATTTTTCCTTCTGAATATAACAAGCCAGGAAATCCACACGAGTCAAGGAATTTCATTGCCGTTAGCACAACAGCCAACCATTGAAACCTACCCTGAGCCATGCGAATCAAGTCCACATCGACACGCCCTGTTTCTCTATCTCTAATAATATCCTACAATTTACCCTTAGTTCTCGCAAGTGGTCTCCTCCAATCAAATTTTCTGATTAAAATCTTGTACGTATCTTTTCCATGCGTGCTGCATACCCCGTCCACTTTATTCTTCTTGATTTTTTCACTCTAATAATAGAAGTGAGCCGATCCCAGTGGCCGCTCGCTTACTGGGATTGTGGGTTCGAATCCCGCCGGGAGCATGGATGTCTGTCTCTTGTGAGTGTTGTGTGTTGTCAGTTAGAGTTCTCTGCGACGGGCTGATCACTCGTTCAGAGGAGTCCTGCCGAGTGTGGTGTGTCTGAGTGTGATCGTGAAGCCTCGAACACTGAGGCGGCCTAGGCCCCCAAGGGGCTGTCGAGCCATTGGAAAAAAATGATAGAAGTGAAGCGTACAAATTACGCAGCCATCGTTATGACACTTTCTTCATATTCTTGACATTTTCTGTCTTTTATGTCCAAACATTCTCCTAAGCACTGCTCTTTATTCAGGGTGAAACACAAAGTTTCAAACCTATTCAATATAGTAACTCTGTAAACCATAATTTAACGTTTACACTTTGGACAAATGACGCGAAGTCAAGACACTCTTAATATACACATTATACACAGCAACATATTGTAAAAATTTGTAATTTCAAAAAGAAAATTAAGTTAACCCGCTGAAATACAAATTTAATCTAAATTAGGAGTATACTAAAAAAAACTGGGTACCTACCTCACAGAGAGCATAACTGTGTCACAGTTATAGAACTAATTAGTTAATGTTGTACAGGGAAAAAAATCGCTGTTCATTTTAGACTCGTACGGAACACACGACTACACTGTGTGGGGGAAACACAGACGTTATGAATGTTAAGAATGGCAAACACTCAGCTTTAAAGGGTTAATAACATATCGTTTAGTCTCAATCATCCCAAAATCAAAATTTCACCTTATCTCTTTCTCATACACGATTTACAATACCTGTCTCATTCTCTTTTTTTAAATTTTTGAACCAGACTCTACCTTCTATCTTTCCGTCCATTCATTTCCTATTACGTAGATATATTATTTTTACTCTATTTTATCGAGGAACGAGGTGGTGGTATAAAAAAAGGTTACTTATGGAAGGGAATGAGTGAATGAGGGGGGTACAGTGGGGGGGTGGGGAGGGGGCAGATACAGTCGCAAGTACCGGTCACCTCGTAGTTGCTTTGGCTGCATTTCGTTACGATAAATCGATTGTAGATAATCAATAACCATTTATCTTGCGGCGTATAAGCCATTGATCATCGACAAAAAGAGAAGAGGATATAGACCTTGCTATAGTACTAGTGTGATAGAGAAATATGGCTGGCAGAAAAAAGGATGAGGGATAAATGAGTGAGAAAGGGAGGGCAGTAGTGGGTATACACACACAAATTATTAATAGGCTATAGCACATTGGGAGATTCGTTCGCTGTGTGTCGTGCTCCTTATAAAACCGTTTCTCCTTTCCACCGACCATCCATTACACTTCACATTCCTTACACGACGAATGAACGTGTAACCCAAGTGACACGTCAGACGACGAGGAAAGCTTGAAAAGCACAATTGAACGTAGTTTGTAACCATTTGATTGTTGTGGTTTTTATGACAGTAGCAAAAGGACCAGTGGTGACAAAAACGACAGGTTCACTGAACGTTAGATAGTTTAAATACGCTGCTTCGAATTCAGACACTCATTAAGGACAAACAGCAGCAGGTGGTCGTAACCTATTTCCATGCACGTATATAAGCTTCAATCAGGACATCAATTCGCGCGTCAGCCACGTTGTCATTACTGACTGTGGAATATTACAGGCTACGACTTTCAGGCGGGTGGAGGGGCTCCGATGGTGTAAGACTCTTACGAAATTCCGTGAAAGTCGGTAAATTGGTTCTACAGTTGAAAAGGAAACACAAGCACAGAAAGGAACTCTGCCGGCCTTAGCAAACGCGGGGTACGATTGCGATCCTTGTGGCGGGCACCTAACGTTATTACGCAGAGCACAACAAGACTAACGTTTTGGTGTATTAACGTAAGTTACGATGAAAAATTAAAATGGTACACTTTTTATCATTTTTATTTACTTTTAATCAAGAAATAAGCCAAACATTATTTATTTAATTTCCCCCATCGGCATAAGGCCGGCCCTGGAAGCGGATATCATGGTGATCACATAAATCTGCATTCTTCCATCTTAAAAAGAAATTAAACTAAACAGGATAAACATTAACAATGATATACCGCGCGAGCTTAACATCAGTAACGCGTAACTCTAAAAAAATTTACCCTATTTCAAGCCATTTTAATTACGAACAATCCTGTCAACACCAACACACAATATTTAACATCCATTTTAATATTATACTCCCATTTAAGTCAATGACTCCACGTGTCTTCTTCCCATGGCGTCTCCTAACAAAAATTCTTCTAATCGTTTCTCTCGTTCCATGTGTGCTACAAGTTACGCCCATGTTAACCTCCTTGATTTAAGCACTTTCTCACTCTGTCATTCTCTCAATCTTCCTGTTTCTTTCTCTAACGTCCTCTAACATATGCTTCTCAGCATCCTCTCCTCAAACACCTTACATTCGGATGAAGAAGTTTCACATCCATATAAATCAACAAGTAAAATTAAAGTGTTGCATATTTCAACATTTTCGCTCTCAAACGGGAAACGAGAGAATAGGAGATTATAGACCGAAGTTTTTCGTCATTCTTCAGTCTTTGCAGGTGAAGGCTGAAATACTCTTTGAAATAAGCTACGATAACCACCTTCAAAATTCCCATCTCACGCCATGTCACATAATCCCTGCAGTTCAAAGAGGGATGTTAAATGACCTGCCCATGTGTAATTTATGCAGCTAATAAGCAAATTCTGTCTGTTGCGCAACAGCCCAACTGGTAAGGCCTAGGTCGCCTCACTGTCAAAGTTTCTACATCACACAGACACACACACAACCAGTAGGACTCCTCTGAACGAATGAACAGTCCATCGCAGATGCCACTACCTACACAACACACAACAAACACAAGAGACGAACTTCCATGCCCTCAGCGGGATTCGAACCCGCTATCGCAGCAATCGAGCGGTCTTAGACCTACGCCTTAGACCACACGGCCACGGGGTCGGCTCTAATAAGCAAATGCTGGTAAGAAAACCTAATAGGAAGAGACCAAAAAGATCTTCAAGATGCGGCGAGAAACAGGCTTTCGGATTTGTTACCAGCCAGTTAAATCACAGTGAAGCTGGTAAGCAAGGGCAGCGGCGAGTTTGACAGTCAAGTGAGGCGAGACCGCGAAGGACCTCTGTTAAATCGAGATTCGAAAACGCACTCCCCGCATTCATGGGAGACGTGTTACCGCAAAGGTAACCCGCTCAGTGGAGATATAGGAATCTGAATATTTTATCTGTTAGAAATGACTGTGTTCAAAGTGTTATCAGATTGTTACAGTCCGCTTACGGACAGCAACAGTCCAATCGAATGTTTTTGTATTAGACAGGAAACAGACGGTTAAATTGAAAGGAAACTGTTAATTTGATGTAAGATTATTATTATTACTACTATAAGGCCGAATGCGTTACAGAATCCGATTATGAGAACGTATTGTCATAAACCTGCCTCAAGGATGTCCCAAGCAACGTTTGATTATGTTTTGTCCCACCGGAAAATGGAGAACCAGTTATAAAGGAGAAAGTGAAAATGTGTTGCCAAGTAGTTCATTACTGTATTTTATGAAACTGTAGGCTATCGATTTCATACTTATTACTCCTCTCTTGGCAAACATATTTGAAACAAGGAATTACGAACATAACTACAGAACTGGTCTTTGTATTTACAAGAACGCATAAAGCCTACTCTCCTGTTTCACAGAGTTCTAGTCTTACATGTCGAATACATTATTATTAATTATTGTTATTATTATTTGTTATAAACTTTGTACAGGGTACAGTATACATAACGTTGCAGCTATTCTACAGTTACAATATGTGGTACATGTAAGGTTACTTCCCACGACAAGAGTTCTGTACTTGTACATTAATACTTTCCGACACATGTGCGCAGTGCCAAATATGGCTGTGTTCTGTAGGTCTGATGTGCTTTCCAGGTGTGTTCCTCAGGTATTTTCAGAATTATTTGAAAGTGGTTTCAGCTGCCGATATTATTACTGGTATCACTTTTGTTTTTACATTGCACAAGCGCTGTATTTATATTGCAAGGTCTTTACGTTTCAAAATTTTCTCGGCTTCTTTCTTCACCATATTTTCACCTCCTGAAATTTCAATGTCTATTAAGACCTTTTTCTTTTTCATTATCACGGATTATGATGTCCGGTTGGGATGGTTCTGTCGGTTTACACATGTTTATCCGTAATACGGTTACCTTATTTTTACGACTTGTCTGTCCAGATCTTGGTACACGCTCATACCAGTGTTCATTGTCTAATTTTACCCCTGTTCCCTTGCATACATTAAAGTGTAGTTGCGCACACATTCTATAATGTCTCTTTATGTATTGTTCTTTTGCCAATATTTGCCATGCTTATAATATAATGTGTTCTACTGTCTCATCAATTTGTTGGTATAATCTGTATTTGCTATCGATTCCTGTTTTTAATATTTTTCTTGCATTACATTTTGTTTGTAATGCCAGGCCCTGTGCTAATATTATTTCATTTTCAGTTTCTGCTTCCAGATCTCCCCTCGACAGCCACAGCAACGTGTCTTCTTCGCTAATAAGCTGTCCGTCTGTACTTCTAACATACTGGCCATAGATTTCTTTGATTTCCCATATTTTCTTTAAGGACTCTCCTAATTTTGCTTTTGTGTGTTGTATGCTTTTCTTTTTTATGTCACTGTTTTTACTTGATTGGTTTAGTTCTTCTGTAACCTCTGCTGTTGTTTTAATTGTTGAATTCATACTTGATTGTTTTCGTGGCTTTTAACAATATTTACAAACTGGTCTTTTGTGTTCAGATATTCTGAAATATTGATTATCTCTGCTTTACGTGTCGCTTCCATTTGTAACACGCCTCTTCCTCCTTCTTTCTTTTTTACATATAACCTACGTGGGTTATTATTATTATTATTATTATATTTATTATTATTATTAATTGGCACTTGTGTTGTTGAGCCAGCACGTTAATGAACACCTACTGAATTGAATTTGATTTACCGTCATCATCATCATGATCATCATTCCATCTTACTTTTGTGAGGTACTACTTAAATACAGATTCTGTTTACGTCAATACCAGGGGTGCATAAATTTTCCAAAAATCTAGAAGCCACTTCAATATTCTAGGCGCCAGAAGGGTGATATGAAGCAGGTTCTATACTGAAACCCCACAATATTTAGTAGCCACGTCGACCTGGCAAACGACGTCTGTGCACCCCTGGTCAAGACTGTCGGATATAACTTCAAGGTTTCGCATCGTCGCCATATTTGTAACTCTGGACTTACAAGCAATAGTTCACACATAGTGTAGAGGTATGTAGGCTATGTATGATCCACATATGCACCTAACTACACAAACGTCGCTCTGATGGTTTCTTAATTAAGGCCACCAAACCGAAAGCTGAAGGAAATTTTCGCACGGCTGCCGTATTATCTAACGTTCTACAAAGTATTACCTTTATAAAACGATGTAAGTTTTTCGAAGGTCTGTTACCAAATATCATTTCAAAACCTATAGCAAATGGCGTTAGCGTCGCTACCAACTAAGAAGGTCGAGCGTTCGGAGTATTGTTATAAAATTGAATGGATGAAATCATAGTACGGAGTACATATGGCCTCTAATGGCACTGTACATACCAAAATTCGTGAAAATCATTCACGAGGTTCAGAATTTTAAATTGTGGGCAAGGGGCAGCAAAAGAAGCCAGCACAAACACACAAAACGACATGGTGATATTTTGGGTCTGAGTTTTTAGGCGTGTTCACAAAGCAGTTGCGAAAAGCGAGTATTAGCTTCGTCAGGCCTGTCTGTCTGTCCGTTCGCATACAGAAGAGCGACCCCCCCTAAGAGGAAGGATTTTCATTAAAGTACATACTCAGGACTTTTATTGAAATTTGTAATCAAACGACAACTTTGTTAAAACCGAAAAATATAACAGACGCTAAGGCAAACTTCGTACGTCCATGATCACTCGCCACAACTGGTCTTCATAATTCAGACAGATTGTGTTCTCTGTGTACTACGCACTGAGGGACAAGTAACACTTTTTATAATTGAGACACACCGTGTTTCATGTAAAGTAAGATCTGAGGCTGAAGACAAAGTTGAGCATAGGGCACTGAGCATGATCAATTGTAAACGGCGAAGAAACATCGATTGTTAATCTCACCACTTACGATATCTCGACTATGACAGGCTGGAAATCTGTTGCTAATATATGGATAGACTTTAACGTCTTTTTTAAAATCCTCAGTGCTTTTCTGGCATTTAACATGTAGGGACTATAACAGAGCGTAAGCGCTAAACGTGCTGCGTCTGCGTCTGCGGACACTACCTAACTTGCTTCTTTTAGGGAGCAAAATAGGATAATGCACATAATGCTGAGTTTCGTTTGGCAAGGTGAATTCTGTCTGTGTGCAGTATTCATGTTACTCTATGGAAAACTCCCAACTTCACCATGAATTCAAGATGAAGAACGCCAATTAATTCGACTTCACAAATAATCAGAATTAATAAACAAAACAACGGAGTAATTTTTAGTAACATGACATGGGGGGGAAAATAATTGCACATAATACAGCAGTAAATCGCAATGCAGTTTAAGACATCTAAGCACGAGCAGGAAAATAAATTAAACTGAAATATTTAAGAAGCAGAATTTGTGAAGTTGTGTGCCGGCCTAAGCTGTCTCAGAATACGGCCCAGTGGCTTTTATTTCTGATAATGGCGAAGAACCATAACAGAAAATTTCGTGACCATTTGGATAATTGTCAATCGTCTAATGAAATCCCTATATCATTTGGGCATCTGATTAGTTAACTGATTAATACTTTACTCGTGGAAGCGCCACTGTTCAAACGGTTACTCGTCGGTTCGTCACCGTAAAGTCAGGAGTTCAATCGTACACAGTGTGGGGTTTTGGGCGGGGGGGGGGGGGGGGGGGGAACGTGACAGAGGGGGCTTCTTTTACTTTTGCTTTCCCCTGAGAGACACCATTCCACCAGTTCCTGTCACGCGTCTGTAATCTTGATGATGCTCACAACGAATACCGATAACTTCCCTAAATATCGTTTACTGTTTGGTCCTTGTACTAGACACGAACAGTGTTTGTGTGTGAGGTAGGAACAAAAGCTTCATGTATAATTTAGAAGTACGCCAGTCCTCAAAGTACAAATTCAGTTGAATATCAGTTCAGTAATAGCGGTTACCGCCTGCGTGGGGAAATCGATTTGTATATGAAATAATCTATTCGTGTCGGCAATAAGTTAATATCAAGGTCTTCTATGCATGTAAAATACGAGTATTAAGGAAACATAAAGAGGTATGTAACAACACGTTGCATGGGTTGGTCAACGGTAAAATATAAAATGAATTCCGTCACTAATATCTCCAGGTTTTAAGTACACAACGTTATAAGCTGTATGCAGTACACTGCGAGTATAATATAAAGCACAAAATTTCGATTTAAAAATCTCTGGAATTGTGATATCTTCACAAAAGCTGCTTCCTGACCTCAAACCATGTTTCCTACCAGTAAAGCATCATTAGCAATCATTTAAACTCCGATTTCAAATTAAATGTTTGTAATTAACTTGTAATTTAGAACTTATTTCTTGTAAACGATCTTATTAACCAGCTTATCTGACAACAAATTGGCCGAATAATTTACGATTATTGCAGAAATTATTTTCCTCCCCACTTCCCTCAAACTTCGCCCCTATGGAGGAAACCTTAAGTAAAAAAAAAAAAAAAGCACATAGCCACAGTGCAAGCGTGCCTATACGTACACCACTTTTGAAGATTGTGATTCCCGTCGGTAGATGTCATACTTACCGTTTATATTACGATGTTTTTAGGATCCCAGATTATAGGCTATAACATTGATGGTAGGATGAATGATGACGATGAATTGGAAAAGATTTGGAAGGAGAACGCCGTGACCGCACTGACGTACTATAATTACATTTACCCTCGGTGGACTGAGGCAAACCACACAAATACTCGATGACAACAGCCTATGTCCCGAAGAAGATGCGAACCGGGTGTCTCCTGAATACTGACCTATATCAAAAGTGTCACTCATTGCACCAAGTTGCTCTATTTCACTGGTTAAAACACAGACCACTTAATGTTCATACAGTAAGCTAAAGGTCATAACGTCACTGTCCACGCCATATAGAAATATGGGAGAGTGGAGGTACAGATCCACTCATTCTTATCCCAGCTACTAAATGGAAATTATTTATGAGCTTCACGCCCTGGCCGCTTAACACCCGAGGCAAGCGCCTTGGTGCCCACTGAATACGACATTAGGTCGGCCCCAGACACGGTCTGTACCTTTGGAGAAGAAAAAAGTATCTTGCCACAGCAGGGAGTCGAACCACGTTTCCGCAGTTGTCCAGCCCGTAGCCTAGGAAACCGAAGTCATATTAGACAAACAAATCTGATCCCGCAGGTTTCATCAATTAGAATCGTAATCTAAGATTTGCGATGGGCTGAACATGTACATAGAATGGTGTAGAAAAGAAAGCTGATTTAAAGGCCGAGAAGGAGTGAGGATAACACTAAGATGGATCTTAAGAAAGGAAGTTTTGTGGATGGTGGATTGATGGAAGTGGCTGAGGGTAGTGCCCAATGGCGGGCTTTGTACACGACGTTGCACCTTCTATTCTACATAATATCAGTCAGTTGTATTCTGTCAACTCTTCTCCGAATTACGTTTCCTTGTGAAACATCCTGTTGCACTAAGGAAAATAAATCTGTTCTGTATAACACAAACTTCAAATTCTTCCGATGTATTGATGATTAGTTTACACAACTGGGCCTTTACGAGGCTCTAGAATAGGAAACCCATATTATTTTGAAAAAGAGGAACATGCAATAAATGGATGAAAGGGTTTCGTGATTCTGAACCATAAATTATTCATACGAAGTGCATTTAACAAACTGTATACTGCTTTATACACGGTTTTATTTTCCCCCCCAAGGGCATGTTCATTGCAAGACACCTGGATCCGGTTCGAATTACGAGAAACGTTTCTTTTCAATTCGGTGTTTAATTTTTCCCTCCCTCTTCCCTATTTTTCATCCTTTTGCTATTACGGAAGACCAAAAACCATATACAAATCTTATTTATTTTATAATGCAATGTATTTCTATTCTCTTCTGATCACTGATGTGATTTAGATCTCATTATTACCGGTAGCTGTCGTTATACCTCTCCTCTTTTCTTCGTCTTAACTTCTCTGTCGTTACGGAACACTGCACACATGTTCTGTTTCCTTGTATTCAGTACACATACACACACACATCAACTGAAGAGTAGTTAGGTGATTTGGCTGCAGTTATACATGGCTGATACCACCGGGTGTTTATAAGAAAGTAGCCCTCTGTATGGACAACAGTCGTTGCATTATACATCTCCTCCTCTCACACAAAACGAAGTTCCAAAGTCTAATGTAACTGAGTAACTGACTAATTACTGTCCCTTACTCAGGAGAATGAAGTTGACCTGCACAGCGTGGGCAGTCCCTAAACTCGCGACAACGGTCGAGGACAAACAAATAGATCCTATCAAAAAACAGGAGTCTCTATCACTACATGACCTTCTTGCCACTGGCCGCCATTTGTTACGTGTTTTCGTTCATAACAAGACTAAAATGAAAGATATGCACAGCTAACCACATACAACACTGTACAATACAAATGTATTATCTTACACGCACAAAGCACGACTGCGCGTCACCCTAATGTATTTTTAAATGGACTACATCGGTTACTGGTCACAAGGGACGGTCAGCTTTCCCCAGCACAAACAACTACCAAGGTCAACTGCTGACTCCTCAGTCAGTATCAGTAATTAATTCCGTGCTAAAGGCTAGTATTTCATAATTTGATAGTTCTACTTAATCAGCCCATAAACAAACTGCATGCTGCGCATGGGCACAGCAGTGCCCGCTACTGGACGTGATGCTGGCGGCAGCGTAATCTGTTCCATACCTTCATAACCTGTTACTTTATTATCTGCTTAAACATGTGTTTTATACTCGCATATACATCAAGGTCACACAAATGGCCTCTTTCCTATGAAATTTCCATGCAAAAATGTTCATGTGCTTGGTTACCCCATAAGAATTACAAGGTATGTTATCCCCTCATCTACGCCACAAGTGGCCCATCTTCTCTTAAATTCTCATAAAAAAGTATTTAATTAAATAGGGTTTCCCCATGGGCGTTACAAAGCATCAACTCTTTGGCCCTTCGAGTGCGGTCTTCTGGAATCTGACTCTGCGTCGATTTCTGAGTGGTAACCGACGTTTCGAAAGAACATGTCGCCTTCGTCTTCGAAGGTTGAAGGTTGCTTCGAGTTGAAGACAGGTTCTTTGGAAACGTCGGGGACCTCATACCCAAGCGACGCAGAGTCACATCCCATAAGATCTCAATCCTCGATTACACCTCTGTGAAAACCTTAAATTTAATATTTCATATTTTTTAATCTAATTACCTTGAAAATATTAAGTGACGAATACAGGTTGTGAAGTTGATCGTTACATCAGGGGCATCATAAAACCGCGCGGACCGTTTGTTCGACAGGCTTGATCTAGAAACTAAACAAGGCGTAAGGATTCAGGTCTTCTGGGATGTGATGAAACGTCGGGAACAACTCACCCAACGACACAGCGTCACACCCCAGAAGATCTGAATCCTCAACTACACATCAGCGAGAATCTCAAGCTCGCATAAACAAAGCGTGTTGACAGAGAACACAATTCTTACACACCCAGCCAAACTCGCGTCGGATCTCAGCCTTGCCAGTTTGTTCTTGATTTTCTCGCTGCGGCCCTTTTAAGTTTCATTCCAATCTATTGAAATGAGACACAAGGGGAAATCTACCATCCACTTGTTCTGCCTGCTAACATTTTCATTTGCGTGAGGGTGGCAGCACGTAAACACCAAAGAACGTCACAGCTCAAAGACACGGCACTTCACGTTCACTCCGTGTCTTGCATCTGATGCGTCATCTCTGGTAAGTTATTCCAGAGGTCTTAGAACATTCGTTATACAGGCTCCTACAGCCGGTCACTTTTACTTCCCTTATTATCATCTCCACATTATCAATGTCGACATCGTTAGGGATCGAAAACTATGGTCACCTGGTCGCATTTCACTGGCGACTAATTAACTATTCAGGAGTTCTTTCTTTTATCTGGCAATCTTCCACTCTGTCACTTGATTGCACAGAAGAATGACGAAGCACATCCGAGGACTTTTACGAGGAACGCTAAGTGGTAAGTCGTAACTATCAGTCTGGTTTTTTGGGCATTTTACAATTATCTGCTCGTGTTTAGGGCAAAGAATACAGAACAGGAAGAAATTCACCTTGCGCTAAAAGCAGATCGGACAGCCGCCAAAAGGTGACAGAAAATGATGATACATCTGCTCTGTATATCAGAGACTTAACAAGAATTAGACTTCCTATTATTATTATTATTATTATTATTATTATTATTATTATGAGTCAGAATGTTAAGAATGAGGAGCTTAACTGTTAAAAATGGTTTCACAGATGGTTATGAAATTTACCAAGTGCCTTACGAATTTACAAAAATTTGTAAATTGTTGTATACACAACACTCCTACATGAAACGTGTCCAACCGTTTCCGTGAAAATAATGTTGAGAATGCGTAGTTAAATAACTAAATAAGCAATAAATCAATAATCAGCTTCCTTTACACGAAGCTGTTTTTACAAGTAATACATCGAGATTTTCTACAATTTGTAACTGACCTCCGTTTTTTTAACTTCATTAAAATTACTTTTCTTTCACAGTTCTCTGATCAACGAAGAAGCGGTAACAGGCGAACCATAAAATTTCTAAAACTGTTTAAGTACCCATTCCACAAGGCAGTGGAACGCATTGGAAAACAATTTCCTACAACTGCTAACAATTATACGCCACGCCATTAATACGCTGGGTCAATTAACTGTATGTGAAATCGATGAAGCCAGACGGTTGAGCAAGAAAGAAATGAAAAGGAACTTTCAAACAGGGGGCTCACAATTGATTATTTATTAGGATAATTTATGATGCTGTATCAAAAATTTAGACTGTGTAAAGGCGATTTATAAAGCTAGAATGTCTCCGAATGACGAATCGGTAAAAACCTGGAAGAAAAGACTGGCGGCCTACTTCAAGACACAACCAAGTAGTTACTTCGAGTTCCGCTAGGGAACAAAACCAAGCAACCTTCCAGCAGTAGAACCCCAGACTCAATACAACTGAACACGATTCTGAGACAGTTTCATCCACCTTCCATCATCACAATTCAGTACATTAAAATCCATGTTAGTATTATCCTCTCATCTTATCTGTCTTCCAAATGGCCATTTCAGAAAAGCCTCTTCACTAAAATACTGTACGCTCTTTTTGTCTCATATTAGCTGCATGCCAAACCAACCACTTACCTAACAACACTAGGTCACATGCACAATTGATCGATGGTTCTGTAATGTAAACACGACAGGCTGAGAAGTATAAGAAGCAGAATTCAGTCAACAATAATCTCTTTGACCCTTTGAAGACTGAGATTCATCCAGATAACATATAGTCGTAAATATTCAGGTCTTACCTCACAGAGAAAACATTCCGTCTCCATTATGAAGACCAACCAGTTAACGCGGGTCAGGAAAATAATCGGTGTTTATTATGGGAGTAGTATAAATCACACAAACGCGTTGTTTGACAAAATGCAGAGACCTTTAACGTCAAAGCAGGTGGTACATACAGTAACCACTGAAGAATGAACAGTTCAGCGCCTTCATACCGCAAGAAAATGAAGCCATGAAAATGTGTATTTCAGCACCTACAGACCAATGTTGCAACAATGTGACTAATTATAAGGAAAATCAGTACGACAGTCATGCCATATAGGGGGCATTCTGAACGTTATACATCTTAAAACAGCGCTTGTAACAATACGCCTGTCAGCACATGAAACATAACAAATTTGGAGTTGGAAGAACTTTCAAACAGACCGATTTTAAGCAAACTGTGTAAGAAATCCAGGAGACCTTAGTAAGGCTTCTCACCACCTTACTTGTAAAAACCCACATGCAATGACCGTAGGAGAGAATACAAGAATGGAAATGGCCTGACGGTCTGGGAGTTAAACACTCCAACACCAATCCTGAAATACTATGATGCCAAATCCTGAAAGAATGTGCACCTGACTATTAAGCAATGTTTTAATACGTTTAAAGTTTTAATAAACGAACTGAATAATACTAATTTAATAACTTTAACTAAAAATATAATGTACCAAAATAAGTTTATTAGCAGCCTAATATGACACCTATTACAGTAACACAATAAATTTTCACATTTTTTTTTCATACCGAAGCTCTTTGGAAGCGTACCGCATAGGAAACCTCTTCCCCCTCTTTCCCGCGTGACGTCACACGACACGGTACCGCCATTACACGGCTACATCTGACTCCAATCCTCTTAATTGTAATCACTGTCCCCAAAGTGCTATTATTTTATACACAAGCTGCTAGCTACAGCATTGCGTTTCGATTGCAACGCTATGCGCCTACTGCTTTCGGCTTTTGGCTTTAGCGGAAAATACCTTCGAAATTAAGATTACAGAAAGAGGGTCGGTAATAGAGTTTGGGATATCCTCTCACTGTAATGGATTTTTTTAATTTTTTTTCACCCCGTCGTCTATTCATCCCATCAAAAACAACTAAAACCTCCGTGTTCCTTTCATATGATTCTCAAAATGAGCCCACGTTTAACCCCTTCCAGTGCCACGCACGAGATATCGCGCTGACAATTACTAATACCTCTGATCTGGATTTATTTAGTGGTTGAGAAGATCAGTGCAAAATATGATTCTCGTTATTTGTCAATAGTTCACGCCAACTACTGGTGGATTTTAAACAACAGAAGTGATATATTACTATGGAAATGCACTAAAACAAAGTTTCGATTTCAAGAAACGTCTCATGGGAAGGTTTGACTATTGTAATCGACACAACAGTTTAGTGTATGTAGGGTTTTAGGCGGTTAACAAGACAGAAATGTGTCCCAGTGGTCCACAGACCGGTTTCACGTTTGTTTCGCCTAGGGCATGCAGTTCTGTCATCTGGTGATATCCTCTGAAATCGCTTCAGGAGCCTGTCTCAATCCCTCGCTCAAAGGCCTCAAACTGAAAGAAAGCATATATAATTTTTTTTAGAAAGACCAACAAATGCACTTGAGTGTATGAATGTAAGTTTATTACTTAGTAACCACTGACATGTTTCGGCCACTCATGTGGCCATCTTCAGGGTGGAAAGAACAAGAATACAGCCACCCTGAAGATGGCCACATGAGTGGCCGAAACATGTCAGTGGTTACTATGTAATAAACTTACATTCATTCACTCAAGTGCATTTGTTGGTCTTTCTAATAAAAAATTCATATATCTGATCAAAGTACGGAACATATAAAACTGAAAGGAAGCACTTTGAATTCCAATTAATAAGAATAACAAACTGCTCTGGGACGCATTTCCTTGGCTTTAATCTCATCACTTCTTTGCCTTCATTTCTCCTGAAAATATAAAGAATTATGATTTTCATATTACCATGCTGTCTGTGCCTCCCTCACATCAAGATTGGAACAAGTTGACCAATTTTCACGAAACATGGTACAAATATGGCTCCAACGAAACATCATCAAACATCACACTGCATAATTTCATACAGCAGTCAGAAATAACATGGCCGATGCGCGAAATTGTGACGGCACACCGATATTAGTGCCACATATTTTGGTCCTGCAATAATTTATGGTATAGCAGTGGTAAAATAGGCAACTTTAGGTTAGGCAACGTTCTAGAATGCACGATAGGAATAACATAGCCATGGAAATATTTCTTTTGGATTTCGGATTCGTGGAGCTAACTAATGAACAGTTAGAGCTGGACGTGTGCAATCTGATATGATGATAAATCATAAGCATGCAGATACAAGTGTTCAGGCAGCGATCTTTTCAGAATGGTTTGTAATTATTTTTCAGTCGATACGACGTAATTTCCCACAAGGTTTGAAAATTCATCATCAATGTGACAACCCCAAATCTCGCAGATCACAAATACGGTCTGTAAGTCAATAATCATAATTGTGGCGACGACGCGAAACTCTGAGGACATATCAGAAAAAGTTAACGTATAGAGGAACTGTACTTAAGCACTTAACTTCGTCAGAAAACTAAACTGAAGTAAGAATAATGATACTAATGATTCTCAGTGTTCAATGAACAGTCGTGTTTAAAGGTCCCTACCACTTGATTGGATATTAATAATACTATAAATGTATGCAGCTGGAGCGTGGAATTTTTGTTTTCGAAACTCCTTATGTCTTTCATTATCCTCATAACTAATTAATTTTTATGCACGATTTTAATTTCCAGAGTTAATATGAAAAATCCTGAATACGTTTTAAATTTGATAACAGAGATTCACAGATTATCTGAGTTAATAATAAATGTTTGTTCTTTTATCACTTTCTGAATTTTAACCTTTTCCACGCAGCCTTTCGTAAATAAATTACTAATCTTGTCCTAATTTTTCTTGATAATTCACGACTCTTACTACTTAGAAGCCACACATAAAGTATAAAATTCAGAGAATTTATGGAAAAAGTTTTCTATCATCAATACCGTTGGAAAACAAACACAATAAGATCTACAGGGAATGTTTTCTTAAAGGCGGTATATCATTAACTATTAAACAGATTAAAATAAATTTCAGAAGAACAAAATTTGTGACACCTAACACATTTGAAGGCGAGCCAGGACCATAACCCACCATAAAATTACGATACCTCCTCAAAGTTTAATACAGGAACTGAAAGCAACATATCAGTCACTTAAAAGTGAAGTCCATTAAAAAAACTGCTGTTAAGGCCGTAAGTTTCATTGAAGTTACAAATTACTCTATAATCTCACAGATCAGATAGCCTGCGGTTTCTGACATGAATGTCAAGGAATCCTGGTGCAAAATCTGAAGTCACACCTCTCTGTCTCGGCCCGGACAACTTCTGCGCGGATCGAGATTGTTCGTGATTTTTTTTTTCCTGTCGAGAAAATGATAATGAGGCATGGGCCAGACGACCGAGGTTCAGATAATACCAGTAAGCACTTTCACTCCCAAACCGACTCTGAAGACAAGCCAGCCTCCTATCCAATGTGTACGGGGGACTCCTTCCTTTGGTACGAGGAGGACAAAGTGTGCAGCAAATCACCCAAATCCAGACATTACTAATAAGGTAAATCTCACATCCACGTTCCCCATAAGCTTGTATGACGTACTTTTGGACATGTTACACTTTAGCCATTACGAACTGCAAAGCAAAGGTATACTTGTCCCTGTGCACACCATGAAGGCACGCTGGGCAGTGCAGTTACAGATCCAAACACTATTAACCTCGGCACTAAATGGAGGTGAGTGGTCAACACCACACTCCGGCCGCTTTATACCCGGTTGGGTAGGCACAAGAGCCGAGATGGACGCTTACGAGAAGAAATGATCTCTTAGCCTAGTCGAGAGTCGAACAAAACAGGTCTTGGTCGGTTCCTTCTAGGGTCTTTCCAGTTTGTTGTTCATATCGCTGTTATCAGGCAAAGACACAATTCTTGTACTTAATACGGCGTCATTGGCAGTGCGGTCTAAGGCGTGGGTCTTCGGCCGCTCGCTTACTAGGATCGTGGGTTCGAATCCCGCCGGGGGAATGGATGTCTGTCTCTTGTGAGTGTTGTGTGTTGTCAGGTAGAGGTCTCTGCGACGAGCTGGTCCCTCGTCCAGAGGAGTCCTACCGACTGTGGTGTGTCTCGAATGTGTGTGACCATGAAACCTCGACGAAACGAGGAGGCCCAGGCCCATATAAGGCTGTCGAGCCATAAAAAATATACGGCGTCATGGAACAATACTAATTACAACTGTATTTGTGGTGGAAGAAATGAAAATTGGGTAGGTTTTCTTCCAAGTTCTTTGGTCTTCACTGTCCGATATCATTCCACCAATGCTCCGTATTCGTATTTATGAGCACTTTACAGTAGACCTAATGCATATTGAGAGCGTTGCTGAGAAACGAAATACACGTCACATAATTCGCTATTTGAACTTTCTCCATCCTCTCCTATTTAAAGTAAACTTTAAAACAATGTTTCGAGGCCAGAATCGGTACCCTTCTACAGCACAAAAGTAAAGACCTACTCAGCTGGGCCCGACAAAGCTATCTAAACCCGCCGCCTTAGACGCTTAGAATAGCTGATCCAGTTGAGTAGGTGTTGTGTCCACTTTTTTTGCCCAGAAAGCCGTGTTTTAATTTTTATTTTAAAAGCAGGGCGAAAGACAAAGCCCACACAGTGAATGATTCGGAATGTGATGCTTTAACGTCAAAACCATAAGGAATGTAAAATTATGTATGATACGGTACTTCTTTTAAGACCTCACATTCATTAAACCAGTCAAGGAATTCCCCGCCTGATACGCAACAACCAGAGCACACTAAACTGAGCGCTCAATTATTTTTTGCCGTATTTGTGTCACTGCGTGTAATGCTGTTTGATTTAGCAATGAAGAGATATTCAAATGTGACATTAATTGAATGGTGATCCAGTTTTAACTCTTGCCAGCAGAAAGTTCAGACGGTAGGTATGGAAACAAGCTAAAGAGAATTACATTATTTCTGTACAATAAACTACCGATGAAACGATAAAATGTCATTCATGATTGAAAAGCCGTGTTTTTTAAATTACAAAAATTGTATAAAACGAACGTATTATGTATCCCAAACGGTTCAGACATTTTTACTCTTTGCCAATTTAGGTCTCAGAATTATTGGTTTGTCATGTACATGCAAGGCTGATTCCAGTCGCCGGATTCAAAGAGAGAGAGAGAGAGACATAAAAGAGGGGACTTTTTTTTTTTAAATAAAGGCTTAAATTAGTATGGCTAAAATTGTAATGGAGGCTTTATATTCCCAAGGGAATGATAAGGCAGGCCAAGCTATTACACTGTGATAAGAATTGAAAAAATCCAATGGCGCCTCTGTTATGTACAATACTGGAATATTGTCATGTGTTTGGTAAACTCGTGCTTTATAAAAGGTGGGTCATATAAATACAGTATGCACAGTGAAGTGGGTTGAGGGACTTTGGCATAAAATATAACACAGGGAGAGGGGGAAAAAACAGACCACAGTGTTTGATCTGTTGTGAATTTTTATGACACGGCAATGGGTAATATATTTCTCAAGTGATTTAGACTGCAAAGTGTATATAGTACACCCACCCACAAAGCACACACAAAAAGGCTCCTTTTATCAGCTATCAGTGCTGATTCCTTCGTAGTAATTCTTATAAAGCTACCTCCTTGTGTAATAATCAGGCTGAGGTTCCTTTGTTAAAGTCCTTGAAAATTTATTGTTCCCAGCAATAAAGGACAACTCCAAATATACAAAACAATCGTGTATGACAAACTGCATAGTAACACATTTGTTTTAATTAAAAGATATGAGAATTCATCCGGTAGGTTTACATTCACCACGCATTATGAGGAAGAACAAAGACTGATGACGTAACAGGAGAATGGGAACTCTTTACCTAGCGATGTTTATACAAATACTAAGATAGGAGGGACATGTAACATGCATGGAGGACAAAAATGCACACACTTCGATTTAAAAATCTCAAGGGAACACACCACTTGGACGATCTAGGTGTGTACAGGAAAATGGCAGTGTGTTTTGGATTACTGTGACTCAGGTAAAAGGGCCAATAGCAGGGACCTTCGGGTTCAATAAGAGGCGGGTCATTTCTTGATCAGCTGAGCCACTGCCAGCTTTTCAATGACGTTTATACTGCAAAAAATTAGTTATGGTCCTAGTCTGTATTGGGGCGCGCGGTGGCGTAGTTGGTTGAGGCACTACGCTACAAATCGGAACGTCGCGGGTTCGATTCCCGATGGTGTCATTGGAATTAATTCCTTGACATAATCGTTTCAGTCGACTCAGCCTCTAACAGAAATGAGTACCAGGAATATTTCCTGGGGGGTAAAGGCGGCCGGTGCGTAGGGCTGACACCTTACCACCTTCATGTGCCGATTGTCTACAAATCTGGGAGCCTGGACCCCTCAGGGCCTGTCTAGGCCTGTAATGGGGTTGCTTTACCTTTACCTAGTCTGTATTATGGGTACAGGACATGGCATATTCTGTTTTGCAAGTTTCGGTTTCCGCAGACGCTAATTAAGGATTCCGTTTTTCTGGAATGTGACACTGTGTCAGTGGGTTATCGGATTCGACGTTTCGGGGTGTCGTAGTGTCCTTACCTTCAAGTGTCGATAGGTACCTCTGAAATGTAGGCATCCGATTATCCACAGACACAGCGTTACATACCACAAAAATAAATCCTCATTTTTTAAGCACTTTCGCAAAACTGCGAAAAGCGACTATTAGCTTCGCCTGTCTGTCTGTCTGTCCGTCCGCATGGAACAACACGGCTCCCACTGGGCGAATTTTCAAGAAACTTGATATTTGAGTATTTTTTAAAATCATGTCGAGAAAATTCACGTTTCTTTAAAATCTTACAAGAATAACGGGTACTTTATACGAAGACCAAATTACATTTATGATATCTAGCTCAATTCTTCTTAGAATGAAAAATTTTTCAGACAAAAGTTGTAGAGAAAATCAAAATCACACATTTTATTTTGAATAATTTTTTTCCCGAAAATCGTGCCGTTTATGAGGTAATGTGGAAAAATATGGTAGAGCCGGAAAGGCCACAGATTACAGCATAATATGGCGCATGCGCTTTGCACGATGGATAACTAAGGCTACAGACATACACTCAGAATACGTATTACTTATTGCTTTTCCACGACAACAACGGTTACGCGAACGCGCCTCAATGTTACGTTATAGTACATTTGCCTGTCTTGTTTCTTCTAGAACTGTTTGCACGGCAGAACTGTTAACTGGCTTGTAAGAGGAAATACAAGCACATGTGTCTGTACACTCAAAGTAAGACATACAACGTCCCTATGAAAAGTCCGTGTCCCAGCGAAACATTTTTTAGAACATGAATAATATGCCATCTGCATGAACTCGTTTCTGTACTATGCACAAGCATATAAACAAATGTCACAAATAGCCAATAAACCGCGAACAATTCCAGCGGATGTGCTGGCTACCGGAAACAAGACTGGACAAATTACCTTTACTTTTTTTATTATCATGTTTAGTTCACTTTTCTTAAAGAGAAGGGAGGGAGAGAGGACGGGGAAGGGGCGAGCTTCATACAGAAACCAAAATTCCACTTGTAATTTTCTGTCATTACTGTTGAATTTCTGTCCATCCAACCATCCATCTAGATAGGTAGGAAAGAGCGGGCGTGGGCACACATCGAGATTTGAGCCAAGTGCTGGTACAGCGCTACAGTTGAGAGGGGAGTTCATATTAGTCACAACTCACTTGACAGGGAAATGACGACATACCGGAGTACCTTCACTGCCTAATCCAACACGGCACCACGGCTACATTTTTTTACTTGACATCAGTAATACGTACATGAATATACAATGTAAGGGTTTAGGTGTACTACTGAAAATTAAATATTCTGGGCCTTCATAAATTATACTGTTCGTTTGGTACTATTATTCGATTAAAACAAGAGAGATGAGATGGGCGGGGCGTGTAGACCTAGCAAACAAGGGAAACAAGAAGAGCTGATATAATTTTTGTTTGAAAATCTCAAGCAAAGTAATCAGTTTGTAAACTAGGTATATATATGGAATAATAGGATACTATTGAAATAGATCGAGGGGAACGGGTCCAGTAAAGATGTAAGCTGGATTACACTGTCCCACACTAGGTTCAAATTGGTGAGCTTCTTTGATGACAGCAGTAAACTTCCGGATTCCATAACACCATGGAACGTCTGTCATGGTGAAGCAAGACGATTTACCATGGAGCAGTTAATCTTCTTTAGACAGATATAATGCAAGCAGCGAGTTTCTGTGACAGCTGGTACAGCTTCTAGGTGACAGGTTTGACAATGAATAAATATGTTCGTGATTTCGTCAGTTATTTCAGGACAGTACAGGTACAAAAGGCCTAGTTTGAAACATAAGCCGTTGGCTACTCCACTGAAAGGTACCAGACAGGTGTCATTAGGGTGACCACCACCTTATCACTTCCGTATTGCAGGTCATTCCGACAATGTCCGCGGTATGCCGGCATAGGGGGGTTATGGCAATAACGTATAGTACTAGTTCTGCTGTTGTAGCGGTTTAACTGTAGTCTACATGTGATAATTATCACTGAAAAATACATGTTATTACAAGACTTTTCATGTCGAACTTTAAAATGCAACAATTAGGATTTGTTTTAAGAAAACAGAAAATAGTACAAGAACTAAAATAATTTAATCAACAAGATACAGACAATTGAAACTGTTATACACATTAAAGTGAAATGTATTGTTGCACTTTATAAATAATAAAAAATCAAAATTTTCAGTTTATTCGTTTTGGTTCAATATTTGATTTTAAAAACATACATTTTGTTTGACTTTGCTGCTTGAAGGATATCTTTGTCTTTAAGTACAAGTGTTTAAAAGTCCTTACAAGTACATTTATGATTCATGTGTACCACAGTTTCACTTTCTATTAACTTCAGGCTGCTCTACTGCGTTCATATCTCCAGTAGCAGTTCGTAATTGAGAACACTCGGTCCATGTAAGCGTTGCACCCAGGAACAGACAGTACAAACGAGAGTAATCGTGCAACATTGGAAGTCTACTGTCTGCCGCCAGAACTATTTGGCACCATTTGTCACTAACAGAAAGAGTTTACTTGGATTCGTCGTTCAGAAGCAATGCAAGTGCTGACTTTATTATAATTCGTCCAAGTTTATAGATGTCTTCAGCTTCCTTGATGTCAGAGTACGTTGGTTGCTTTTTCAGACAGTTCCCAGTGTGCAGACAGTGGTACAGTGTGCAGACAGTGGTACAGTGTTCCCTCAATGTGACAGCCAAACAGTGTTGTCATTTAGGCTCTCTAAAAAGAGAGTTCACTGGGCTGGTTGTGGGACAATTAAACCCACTTTCGGGGCGGGTTATCATCCTGTCATAAAGTTGTAGTACGTATAAGTCCAATATAAATTTTACTTCACATGAAGCTGAAGTCTTAACTATATCATTTTGCGAGAGAATTCTTATCACATAAAAATTTTGTACATGTCAAATATACATAAGCCATTAACTTTTACAAACGGTGTGTGTATGTATGTATGTATATATGTATGTACGCATGCATGCATGTAGTGTGAGTAGCCTTTCGATGATAAATTCTTATCCATAATATAACGTGACTGATCACTGGAATTCATTCCTTCTCCTTCCTGCCCTTGATGAAAAGGCGAGTTACGTTTTTAATGAGCAATTTACTTTAATAATTTAAGTAGACGTTATTCGAAATACAAAACAAGCTTTGTCATCCAGTAAATACACAAAATTTATTCAAGACTTCAATATTTGACCAAGTTCCACGACTGGCGAGGGGATGTAGTGGCCAGGGTACAAATAAACAACATTTTTGACGTAAAAAAAGCTAAAGCACATGAAGGTGGTAAGGTTGTCAGCCCTACGCACCGGCAGTCTTTACCCCTCAGGAAATGGTCCTGGTATCATTTCTGTTAGAGGCTGAGGAGTTAAGAGGGCCATATTGCGGCCGAAAAAATTATGTCAATGAAAAATTCCAATGACACCAACGGGAATCGAACCCGATACCTTCCGGCTCGTAGCCTCAACAAACTGCGCCACCGCGTGCCCCCTATTCAATTTCTAACAGACGCGATATACTCTAAACACAGAGCATTAACGTTCGTGATGTCAGCCGGACTCACCCGGTTACCAGGAGCGTTTCGCCACTGACTGGAACACAGTCTGAGCACAAACAGAACACGAGGAGCCTTCTCGTATTGCGGTGGTAAAATACGATGTGTTAACTTTAACCGTATGTCTCGATAACGCGATTAAACGAAAGCTCCGAATTAAATATGTCACATTACACATTAAAGTCGGGATAGCGTAGGCAGTATAGTGACTCCCTATGGGCTGGACGGTCCGGGGTTCGAATCCCGGTGGTGCGAGACTTTCCGTACCCGTCCAGACCGGCCCCGTGACCTACCCAGCCTCCTGTACAATGGGTGATGGGTCTCTTTCCCGGGGGTAAAGCGGCCGGGATGTGGCACTGCCCACCCACCCCCATCTAGCGCCGAGGTTAAAGAAATAATACTCCCCCTTTGGGCCATCATGGCTTGTTCTAGGGCGAACTTTACCTTTACCTTTACCATTACGCATTGAAGTACAGTGACAAGAACCTTCAACCGTCTCCTTACTAAATTTGCGTCAGCAGTACATGACCATCAAGGTAAATAAGACATGTCAAATTGCGAAGGACGGCTTAAGAAAATGTGTACACCAAGATGGAACAGATAATTCATTTCTTAGATTGGGCAACACAAGAAGTGCACTGTTAATATGTTTGTTACTAACCAGCGCCGGACTTCCTCTACCTGATTGTTATGGACTGACTGCCGGGTTAGCTTGAGTGACCACCGACGCAGTGCATGGCTGTCGATTGGCTCCAATCATCACGGCCACTTCGCTGTTTAATTTATTCATCGGTTGGTCACCCTCCAATAACTCATATAACAAATCCCCTCAAATATCCTCCAGTTCTTTTTCTGTCTGCTTGTCCAATTTTATCCTTAAATAAATACAAAATGATGATGACACTGCAAAAATAATAATACTGATGATAATGATGCGAATAAAAAGAAGGAAAATACAGTACGACTACTGAAATAATGTTTGAATTATAAGGTATACAAGGTCAACAAGTAATGAAGCTATTCGCTGTCAATGCATTCAACGGATTCTAATATCTAATCATAGAGGTAGAAAGTGATGTTATCTTCCACCTGAAAGCCTGTTAGCAGGTACGAATCCTTAACAATGAAACGAATGAAGATGTGTCAAAACTCTACATCAAATTGGGGCTATTAAACGATTATTTGTCTAGTTTCTTCAAGAGTACTGCAGAGTGAAGCACTGTTCTGCGCGCCTAGAAATAAGTACAATTTGAAGAGCAGAAATTACTGCGTTACTTCTGCTGATGATTTTAATTGCAACCCATGTGCCATGTTCAGTGTTGTGCAAACTGCCTTTTATCGCTTGTGTATGAATAAAGTGAAAATCTAGTTGGATCGAACACTGTCTTTGCCAGGCATACGCGCCGATTAGTGACGAAAGTTCAAAACAATTTTATTTTTCATGGAGCAACAACCCCTAGTGGGTCACGGCCTCATCATTGAGGCTTCACGATCACACTCAGAGACACCACACTCGGTAGGACTCCTCTGGAAGACTGACGGGCCCGTCGCAGAGACCTCTATCTGACAACACACAACACTCACAAGAGACAGACATCCATGCCCCCGGAGGGATTCGAAACCGCAATCACAGCAAGCCGCCGGCCGCAGACCCACGCCTTAGACCACGCAGCGTCTGGGATCACCAAAAATATTTATATAATTATATGACATTAAAAGTGTATGTATGTCTTGCAATAACGGGAGATTCACATGGAGAAAGGTGCTTTTCTAAAAGCGTAATTTTCAACTACTACTATGTCCTGTTTCCTATTTTGGCGAGTAAAGATATACGAGTATACAATTAATCTAAAAATATGACAAGAACTAACTCGGTTGTTATAAACAAAGGCCAGGATTGAATGACAGTATTAAAATGATCTTAATGAAGTTGATCATCTGGTGTGGACTGATTTGTGTTTAATGTTGAGATCCAGTGCCGGATTCTTGTGAACACGGCAATTAAATTTCGAGTACTATAAATGTGAAGAATCTATTAATTAGCTAAGCGACTATCAGCTTCTCAATAGGCACTATGAGCCGTGGAGTCAATGAAGTACAACAATCAGTTCGAGAGAAAAGGGTAACAACGTAACATGTGTTCGGACCAGAAAATCAAATGATGATAAACAAACTCTGTTTATATTAAATTACTCTAGAAGTTATATAAATGCAAAGAAAATATATTTTAGCTGCCACGTAAAAATATGTGGGCCGGGATAGCGTAGTCGGTATAGCAACTCGCTACGGGCTGGACGGTTCGGGGATCGAATCCCGGTGGGGGCGAGATTTTCCGCACTCGTCCAGACCGGCCCTGAGGCCCACCCAGTCTCCTACACAATGGGTATCAGGTCTCTTTCCCGGGGATAATGCGGCCGGGGCGTGGAGTTGACCACCCACCCTCCTCTAGTGCCAGGGTTAAAGAAAGAGTAGAGCTATACCTCTACTCCCCCTCTGGGCCTTCATGGCCTGTTCTAGGGAGAACTTTACCTTTACGTAAAAATATAGTTGTGTCCTTCAAAAGAGGACTGTGTATTGTAATCAGGAGTAATTCACATGTTCTTACGTTCAAAATATTAACACCAACATGGAAAAAACGTCAGAGGCGTTCTCTGTCATTAAAACGTCTTGTGTCACCCTGCCAACGTTCTTTTGAACTGCGCATGAGTGCTACAACACTCACCACCACCTTTATGAGTAACCAACGTTTCGTACAAGACTGTCATGTCCATAAAGAAGCGAAGTCATATCTTATACCTGTGTCTTTGACGTTTGTGTAATACAGCAGATAAGAAATATTACCCCTTATTTTTTTTACTCGATTCATCAGTTTGGTCAATAATCGACGCAAAACAAATTAAACTGCCACATCCATTATTTTCCCACGCGGAGAGGCAACAAAACCGACAAAGTTCGTTTCGTTGCCGGTAGATGTCACCTCTTTCAACGCCCACGATTATTTCATGCTCTGCAGTGCTATTCGACTTTTAATACAACTTTTTTTTTTATTTCGCCTACTTCCTCTTACTTTTTGTAATCTCTTTATAGCATATTTGGTAAAGTCGGGTTTTGTTCTTACGTATACAGTGATAGGGTCCTTCCAATGTATTTCTAAGAGACTTTAAAACTTAAGTATTTCTCTCCATCCCTTTCCATCTCCGTCTGTTAACTAACATTCACTTCTTCTCCTTCCAGATGGTAGACTGAAGAGGGGAGAGACGTTGGGAAGACTTGGCGAAGAGAAACTTCTTGCTAATTGCAGTAATTAAGATGGCTGACTTGTGCAAGTCAATAGATGGATGGTTGGATCCAATTGCTGAGCTAAGCAACATGAAGTAAAATGACAGATGCAAACAATTGGAACTTACCAGACCAGTTTTTTAAGTCTTCTTTAAACCAGACGATGAAAAATAAGAAAGATAGAAAAAGAGGCGATGTATAAACGTCAGATGTTTAGATTTATGACTTATGCAAAATAATACAAATAAAAATGTTTATAGTACGATTTTATTCCAAATACCTTATAAGCTAATTTCATCACTTTTCTTACAGTGCCACAGCTTCGAGGTTTTTTTTTTTTGCTCATTTCTTTCAATAATATATTGTTAATAACTCAACATATTTAGGGTCTTATTCTTAAAAGATGACAGTCTTCTACGTAGTTTTTGCGTTGTGTATTGATAAATAAATCGTTCTAAGCAATACACGACAGGAATTTTGTTGTACAACTTAAGTTAAAAATATAACGTCACACAATATTTCTCTCCATACAGAGAGTAGTCTACACATCCACTCGTCGTCGTCCCTCATAACTTTTGATTTTACACGAAAAATACCATGCTTAATTAAAATAAATACTCTTCTTAAAATTGTATTCATATATTTTTCATTGGTTAATCCCGTTATGCAGACATTCAAAAGATTAAACACTAAAACCCTCAGTCAGCCGAACAGTGTTTATCAGTTAATTTAAATATATTCATATACAGCTACATGTTTCAGCTTCTTATCAAGTCATAATCAGGCTACTGCAGTACGTATTCTCCTATTCACAATTTTATACTGATTGATGCCGTATGTCTGGCTAGCAAGTACTAGCAATTAGCCTCATGATGTCTTGATAAGAAGCCAACACACGTAGCCGGACATAAATGTATTAATTAATTAATAAAAAGTGTTGTGCTGACTAGAGGTTTTGCTACTTAATAATTATATTTATATATATATGTCATTATTTTATTTGACTAATATTGTTTGTCACTTTCCGCTAATATTCAATGTGCGTGTGGATGGTCATTGAGTTGGCTACGGTTACACGATAAGAGGACCGACAGGAAGTGAAAACGACACTGATCACCTAAAATAATGTCCCTGTATGTGATGCGACCCCTTACGTCTTCTGTCAGCATTACAAATATTCAGTTCATGAACTGAGTACCAATTTCTCAAAACAATAACCCATACAGTTGTATTCCATATGATGAACTTATCAACGGCTGCCAATACAATAGAACTCCTATGTTTTTCTTCCTTTGGCAGTTCTATATGATTCGATCATCTTTGTTCATCATCAGAAAAAATTCTTTAAGAACAGACTACTGGTTATATAAAACTTGCACTAAGATCACGCTTGCTTTACGTAATCAGTGGTTTGTTTTGATAAATACACTGCATATTAATTGCACTTCATAAGTTAATGTATTTAATGTAACAATACCATTCGTGCTTCATTTCAGTACATAGCAAACACTTAAATGTACACATGAAACGTATTTTTGTGTGTGAACTATAAAGTACGGATTTATGCCACTTGTGTTCTCAATTAAAGACCTACGCCTCTTCTTCCCTTCGCTATTTATTTATTACAGCCAAAAATATCTAAACATGTCCATCGTAAGCATCGTGACAAGAAACAATGCAGAAAGAACGTAAAAGATGGCTTGCAGATTCTTTAACTTTCAACATGCCCGTTAACTGGTTTCATTTCAAAACGAGAAAGAATGTTCGAGAGCGATAAAACAACCGAACTATCTTCATGCTTCATGGAATATATACTATTATGCGCTTGGTGTATAATATATATATATATATATGTATATGTGTGTGTGTGTGTGTGTGTGTGTATTTTGCCTTTAGGCTGTTCCCACTGACAACAGGTGTGCACAATAGTAATCCACATGGCCGCGACCACAGGAGGCAGCGTTCGCTGGAACAGGCTCACATTTTAACTAAGACTAAGGCAATGTGAAAATGAACGCAGTTGAGTGGGGATATTAAAATGGATATCAGAGAAACATAAAATAAGGGTATGAACATTTTTAAATTGTTTTATTGTGTTTACTTAACCAAGCTGTCAATAGCTCAGACTATAGCGTGGAAGTACAGGGTGATTAGTGAATAATGGTTTGGAAAAAGTAGGAGGAAGCGGCAATGCATAATACTCAGGGTACTGGACAAGATTCGAACCATGTGCCTCCCGAATATTACACAGACTCATATCGGCGTCCACCAGATTTGAAAGAATATGGACTGAATTCAACTGGCTTTGAACAGGATTTTTTTCTTTTTAGAATTCTGATAAAACGTCAATAAATATTCGTCTTCCCCAAATAAGGAAAATTTCTTGGCAAGGAAAGCCACTGCGAATTTCCATTAAATAACTTTAAAGACGGAGTTAGTCACTCAATTTATTGTCTTTATTTGAACTTCTAACAATTAATTACCTTCTTCACATATTAGATCTATAGCAAGAACTCGGAAATGACAGAATTATCACCGCTAAAATGGGAATGATATGAGATGAAACAAGTGTGGCTTATTTCGAGATACTATCTCAGAATACCGATCAAAAACTGGGAAAACCGCAAAGCAACATGATCCAAGATAGCCGAGATTACAGTGATTAAAAGACAGGAATACCAACCGTTACAACGCGACATTCAGCAGGTAAACACCACGAATCGTCAATTGTTAAACCGCCCGGAAACGACGAAGGCTGCATATCTGCCATCTTGTTTTATTAGATGGGTTAGTCTGAGTGTGCATTCCATTTGCATCAGGACCAAGAACGTGTCTAATAAACGGAAAGCCAGGAGGGGATAAATGCTGATCTTTGTTATTCCTTTGCTGACCCACAGGAGAAAAGAAGACTGCAGGAATAGGAAGGCAGCTACCAGAAAAATACTTATACATTGTAAATCTACAAACAAAATTAACGACGGTCCCCTCAGTAATTTTTTCTTCAACAGCAAGTACCTATTCGTAGTATAATAGCACGTATATCCTGTTACTATGGGCCGGGACAGTGTAGACGGTACAGCGCGACTCGCTATGGTCTGGATGGTCCGGGGATCGATCTCCACTTAAGGTATGAGATTCTCTCTTCGCTAAAACCAGTCCAGACCGGCCCTAGGTCTGTCCAGACTCCTTCAATGGGTACCGAGGCTCTTCCCGAGAGGTCAAGCGACCGGAACGTGGCGTTGACCACCTGCACCCCATCTAGAGCCGAGGATAGGACAGAGTAGAGCTATACCTCTGCTTTCCCTCTGTGCCTTCATGGCAAGTTACAGGAAGAATTTTACATTTACCCTCTTATTATGTAGTATTGTCACTACGTTCAGTCAGGATGCACTGGAGCGTTATGTTTCTTACATAAACACCTACAAGTAGACTTTATTTTATTTTCAGATTTCATATGAAAAGTCGGTACCGCCCCATCGCCTTCGTGTTCACACATATAACAAGTAGGTATAGGTAAATTTCTCCCTAGAACAGGCCATGAAGGCCCAGAGGGGGAGTAGAGATATAGCTCTACTCTTTCTTTAACCCTGGCACTAGATGGGGGTGGGTGGTCAACTCCACGCCCCGGCCGCTTTACCCCCGGGAAAGAGACCCGGTACCCATTGTTTAGAAGGCTGGGTGGGTCCCAGGGCCAGTATGGACGGCTGCGAAAAGTCTCGCCCCCACCGGGATTCGATCCCCGTAGCGAGTCACTATACCGACTAAGCTATCCCGGCCCAACAAGTAGGTATGCTTTTTATAAAAGCGGAAACCTAAGATAAAATTGAGCTGACTGATTAATAAAATAACCGTCAAACATAACTACATTTATTGTATAACCACATTCTATTAAAAATAAGCTACACGTTTCGGCCCAAACGGGCCATCGCTAGGCTCTATATAAAAATATGTAACTTACTGTTAACAGAATACCGTTACACAATAAATAGAGTTGCGCTGGACTTTAATCTTATTAATTACTCAGCCACAAAACACAATAAGATGTCCTTCATTAAAAAACACCAATGATGTTTCTTTCATATCAACCAATAAAATTCTAGTATTTGGAATTGGTGATGAACCCAGGAGTCCTCTCTGTGTGAAGTTCTGACTGTAACGGAGTACAGAAGTGGCAACTCAGAGGCTATCAAGGTGGACTGAAGTGCTGCTTAACTCTGCACTCTAACAATGTGTCAAAATTTAGTGTTATATAAAGTCTAATGGCCCTCTTGGGCCGAAACACGTAGCTGAATGTTAACAGAATATTGTTATATAATAAACATGGTTGTGTTTGGCGGTAATATCATTAATTAGTTGTAAGAACACAACGAGATGCCCTTCATTAACAAAATTAAATCGAGCAGTTTTTTTCTCATGACGTAAAATCAGCCGAGGCGAGAAACTGCCAAGGTTAGAACGCGTATGAGCTATACAGTCACTCCTTCATACGTAATTCATGTCGTTATGATCGATTAAGCGGAAGGACGGTGACTCACTTCATTATTGTCAAGCGTCTGATGTTCAGTATGAAATGTTTTAGGCCAAGATAACAACTTTATTAAGTGATCATGATCACAATAGATACACGCTACGCGTTTCGACGTGATCGTGTCTTCGTGGGGCATGTAGGCAAAATTATTGAAATTTCAAAATTGGTTCTCATGTTCATTCGGAAGATGATCAGATTACATCCTGGGTTCAGCTATCCCAAGTAACATTTTGATAGTTTGTAGTGCGTAGACAGTCAACAGGCTAAGGAGGTCGGCGTTGTCATAGTTCCTGATTTGTTCACTTGGTGGCCCGCAGATGGCTTCACAAAACATGACGTGTTCTTCCATTAGCGCATGCGCAGTGCAGACATGTTGTAGTACGGATATCCAATCAAGTCCCATCACTGAAGCGATTTCCGTCAATCATATAGAGATTGGATAATGGCCGAGTCTAGAGTTCACAACAAATGCTGGTCTATTGTGTACTGTCAGATGCAATACGCGATGGATCATCCTCATCTTCATTGCTGTTGAAAATAAAGGACGTACTGGCAGATGACATGCTTAAGGGTTAGACCGCCGAATTTCACATTCCGGTACAGAGGTCAGGAAATTTTCCCCTGATACCAACATCAAAATGGCTACCATAGCCAAGAATATCGATATTTCTCTGGGAATAAATACGGGCAGAAAGTGAATCAGATCACTCATCATTAATTCATATGTAGTTTAACCATTTGCATGCCACTCACGAGATATATCGCTTAAAACAATGAGCCAACTAGTCCGGATTTCACTTATGTTCCAACATCCACCAAACAGTGGCTTTTCAAAAATACCATAGAAGCCTGAATATCACCATAGGCCAACTTACAGAATAAGATTAGAAACCGACGTTGATTGGGTTAGCAATTCATTCCAGACGTGGTGTTTAGAACCCCAATCGATTCATCTGAACTTAAACGTAACACGGTGCAATTTACACACACTTTTGTTAGTTTAGCTACTAAAACATACAGGAGCCATATTTGGGTGGCTAACAATCAAGAAAAGATAATTACGAGTACAAAATCTGAGCAAGAAGTCGTGCAAACTATTTTGACGGCCGGGGGTGCACAAATCGCGGTCGCCAGAGCGCCCGGGCGACAAAATTTTGTACGGTGGCGCCTAATATATGTGGATCTTCAGTATCGAACTTACCTCGTGTCACCCCTCTAGCGCCTAGAATACTGAAATGGCTCCTAGATTTTTGGAAAAGTGTGCACCCCTTGTTGACGACCATCATTTAAACCTACCTCACTGCAAACGCTACGAATATCTATGTAGAAGGAAGCTTCAAATTCTGAAGGTAGAGTTTTCGAATATCGAACCAGAGAGAGATGAATGCATCAGAATCACCATTTTGGCAAGACAGGGTGAAATACACTTTATCAAAAACCTTATAGATATAGACCTAATTATATTTATTATATCACACGTAGGCTACTTTTCCATTATTTTGACCTTCCGGAAGTCCGTAAGTACAACAAAGACGTTCCATTGACGTTCCTTATATGACGTCACCATCGATACCTCTACACTGTGGTCTGTCATATACCACTGGGTGCTGTGTGTATTTGCGACAGACCTATACCCTTTATCTTCATGACTAATAAAACTACTTAGCATCGAGATGTCGCCGATCACAGCAAACATCCACAGACACTCTCTCCAGGCCACACGAGCTTCCGAGTAAGAACGACGCAAAGTGTGTGCAGCATCGTCAGTATCGCTCAGGCCCCGATCTACACGCATTTCCTGCCGTCGATAACCTTCCAATCAGAGGCCATCTCGGTCAATACCAGATGAACGAAGTATCTGCAAGACTTATTCATCAATGTAAAGATGCATGAGAAGTCACGCCAAAAATAATAACTCCATGGCGCAGAGACTTTCTCGAAAAAGCTGACAGTAACTCACTCGATAAATTTAATTGTCTTTCACGCAAAAACGAAGACCCATCAACGTGTTCGCAGAAGGCCGCCACTACGTTCTATCTCAAGCCACATTAATCCAGTCACCATCTTGACAAATTTTTTCTCTGAAACATCAATTCTAATATGATCCATTCACGTGCAGGTTTTCTAAGTCATTTGTCTTCACCTTTCTGTACTAAAATTGTGCATGCAGTTATTATTTCCCCACGTGCAGGCCACAACATGCCCCGCCTCTCATCTAATCGTCATTCAGTACAGTGGTGTTAATAAAATTTAGCTGAGGTAAATATTTAAACCGCCGATCCCAGTGGCCGCGCGGTATAAGGCGTGGGTCTGCGGCCGCTCGCTTACTAGGATTGTGGGTTCGAATCCCACCGGGGGCATGGATGTCTGTCTCTTGTGAGTGTTGTGTGTTGTCAGGTACAGGTCTCTGCGTCGGGCTGCTCACTCGTCCAGAGGAGTCCTACCGAGTGTGGTGTGTCTGAGTGTGATCGTGAAGCCTTGACAATGAGAAGGCTCTGGCCCAGAAGGGGCTTTCAAGCGTTACTGGTACAGGAGTGACAGAGAGGAGAATACGATTGGCTCGACATATAGCAGCGGCTGGAAGACATAAACATAAGGTTAAGACGAGAAGTTGTCCCTGTGCACGCCAAGAAGACGTATTGGGAGAGTAGAGGAATAACTCCACTCATTTTTAAGCTCAGAAAACGATGGAGGTCAGTGGTCAGTTTCACGCTTGAGACGGTTTAACCCCAGGGTACGCGCCTCCAGTACCCACTAAACACGAGGCTGGGTGCGCTGCAGTCAGTATGTACAGTTTGGAGAATAGAAATATGTGCCCCCCACCCCCGGGGGGATCGAATTATCTACATCCTACCCTTAAGTGGTCTTTTTCCAAATTTGTTTTTTATGGAATTCTGTATAGGCAGGGAATACATATAGAATATTATATAAACAAATAATCTACTTTGGAAAACGACCACTGAAGGATGGAATGGAGACAGAAGGGACTGGCTCGGACCGTATCCAGCAGCGGATTTAGTATTGGCGAAGTTTCGGGTTGTATTACAGGGTGATAACTTTTTAATACAAAGTGACAACAAAATAAATAACTTGTAACGAAGGAACCTCCAGTATAGGGTAAATGTGTGAGAGCATGCAGCGCGGAATACTCGCCGCACTTGGCGATGCAGATAACTTTGTGTACAGTCGCCACGAACATAACGACACGAAAGTCAGTCAAACTCCCATGATGTGTTCCTTTCCCTTTGATTTCTCCCAGCACCCAACTTCCTCTTCTTCCCTTCCGTCTTTCTAACATCCCCCTTGTCTCACATAGACTCCTCCTTCCCCTCTCCCATCTTCCCTTTCAACTTCCTCCCTCTATAATAAAGCACCTCATTCAGAACTAGCTCGCCCTACAAAAAAACAGACCATTCAAATGAACAACACACAACTAAAACTTGAAGAAATTAATACAGACAAAACTATCTGTTGGGTTGCTATTGTAAACAAGAGCGATGTCACGTTTAACGATTTGCTAACATGATCTCTGGAGGAACTGGCTCAGTCAACCGGAAACATGTTCTAGGAACATGTCGTAACCCATTTCCAGCATATTCCACATGTGTCATATGAACTCTGACGTCTTGCGAGGTGCACATAAAAATACCAGGAAATTCTGTTCAACATTAAACATTTCCACGATAAGCACGCGATATATCAGTTCCAAACCGATAATTCTTTCTAGCATTACATATGAGGAAGACTTTATAGACATCAAAAGAGTACGCATTTCCTTTGTTCATCAACTGTTCCGGCGAATTAATGGATTTAAATATTAAAATAAAAGGAAAGTCAATTCTCTCTACGCCAGCAACTTCACGCATTAACGTCGACACCAGTTGTGTGCGGGTCGTCAGATCCGACTGCCTTTACCTGTGAAGGCGAAACTCACGGTACTTGAAATCTGTGGTCTTCTGGGTAATTACACGGCGTCGTGTGGTAATTATTTACCACACGACGCCGTGTAATTACCCAGAAGACCACAGATTTCATCAACATCGCGGCGTAAGCCTGAAATCAAGGTACTTCTTGGGTAAGAGGCTGAGTCTGCGCCTGAGATTCGAAACTTGTATGTCAGCGATATAAGTCTGTTAGCCATAAATGGACAGGCTCTGAGATGCAACTTTCTGATGATATGAATGCATATTTTGCTTCGGAGATGCATTAACTTAAGTCTGCGAAGAAAGCATGCTCTTCCCTCGTAAATATTTCGAATGGGTTCGGTTCTTTTATGCAATTATTTCACAATGTTGTATCAGTTGCTGGGATTGTGTAATGTGGGAAAAACATGGTAGAATTATTATGGATGATAAATAGTACGGAATGTGCTATGAAGAGGTCATAATCAACTTTAATATAGAATCCCTAGGGGGGGGGGGGGCAGAGAAAGACAACTGCCTGGATTCTAACAGAATAAAAACTTCCACCACAAAATGAGTCAGATAACTGTCCGTTACGTTCGGCTTTAAGTACTGCGGTAGGCAGAATAATGGGCTTTTTAAGAATGTCTCAATTGAGGGTTTCCTCTTGTCCACCAATGTGTCCCGACCGGCCCAGGGCCCCATCTTTCGCCGGACACAGCCGGATAGTAGACCTACTGAGGTCCAGAATGGGTGCAGCTTCATATACAAGCGCTCTATATGCGGTGCTTAAACACAACGACAGTTGTAACGATTTATACGACGCGGCTTTCCACACAGAGACCCTACCGTGTCGTCATCCCCTCCATTTCACTAAATATAAGAAGTCAAGTGTTCGGATTTGTAGCATATCGAATACTAAACTTTTTTTCTTTGTTTCAATCTCCCCCTTGCTCTAAAAAAAAAAAAGGAGGAGGTGGAAAGGAAGATGTTCTAAATATAGACACTCCCCAACAGTTGTCACAGAACAGGCAGCGATACTAAGAAGTGCCAGCCTCTGGCATGCACTAGTTGGTCCTCATTTAAAATATGACAATGCTACAGAACTTAGTTCAATACTTACATCTGATAAACGCTAAACCTTTGTTAAAACCGAGTTGTAAAATGTAACACATCACACTGACTTAACCCTTTAAAGCCTTGTGGTTACTTCACGTACCGCCAGTTCAAGATAAAATAAAATTCTTTCTTACCACACAGAGTATTTCTGTGAATTGTATGGTTCTCAGACTAAATATTTCCCCATACAGCATTAACGGATTGCATTTCGTAGCCGAATCGCAGTGTGTTTACTGTGCGGTACGAACCGAATCTTGAAGTGTCTGTAAGGTCCACAGCAGCGGAGCAGTACACAAGCTACAGCTTTTTTTTTTTTTTTTCGTTTTTCTGTCTTCAAGCAAATGACAGGATTGTTCCCAAGATTCCAAGTTGCTACTGCATGCTTTTCATGTACCCCCGATTTAAAATTTATCAAAAATAAACCCCACGCTTTAAAGTTACAGTGAGTCAAATTAAATTTCGAAATTATGCGCTTTATCATTAACGAGGAATCAAACTTCCGCGGTCCTTATTTCAAACTACTACTGTCACCCGCCTGTCTTCATCTTTGTTTTCATTTGCATGCTACTCCGACCAGAAGGACGAGCGGGCGAAGCCTGGGCACCTTTTAAAAAGTGATGCTCTTCCTCCCCCCCCCTCCCTCCATATATAAGTGTCTCGCACTATCCACTTGCATTCCCTTTCTCTTACTCTTCTACATCTCTCTCTCTCTCACTCTCACTCTCTCCTGTCTGTAAACGACAAAGGACAGACGCACATTCTCGCCACACAGAGCGCCCCAACAGTAGCACTCCACACATACACGAGAAACTGGTCATGAGCCCCGGAGGGGGGAAGGACGCGCTCGAAAGCAAGAATGACTGTCGTAACTCGTCTGTCTCGTGAACTGTAAATAGTTAATACTTTAATACGGCAACTATAATTGTGTTACTGATGTAATTTCAGTTAAATTCGACTACGATGTGTATGTGTTCTGGTAAGAAGTGGCTTTGCTTGATATTACTAAGTGCTTACACGCAAGACTGATAGAGGTCATACCAAATAAATCAACTTTAGTTTGTTTAATGAAGATAATAATAATATGAGAAAAATCATTGTCGTATGAGGCTGTAGTCGACAACTGTGTGCAACTTCATATATTTTCTTAAATGGCTCGACAGCCCCTTGGGGGCCTAGGCCGCCTCATTGTTCGAGGCTTCACGACCACACTTTTTAGACACACCACACTCCGTAGGACTCCTCTGGACGAGGGACCAGCTTGTCGCAGAGACCTCTACCTGACAACACACAACACTCACAAGAGACAGACATCCATGCCCCCGGTGGGATTCGAACCGACAATCCTAGTACGCGAGCGGCCGCATACCCACGCCTTAGACCGCGCGGCCACTGGGATCGGCGCAACTTCATATACTCAGACTTAAACGTTGATACACACAAAACTTAACATTGTATTTACCGTGCATTGTCAATTAAGATATGTTCAATAAAAACCAACTAATGCGTTGGTTGGTTTTTATTGAACATATCTTAGTTGATACAATTATTTACTCGTCTTTAATTACTAATTAAGACGACTCGTAAAAATTTCATAATCATTTATAAGCATAAGCCGGAGCACGCGGTGGCGCAGTTGGTTCGATTCCCGATGGTATCATTGGAATTCTTCATTGACACAATCCTTTCGGTCGCACTATGGCCCTGGGGTCGACTCAGCCTCTAACAGAAATGAGTACCAAGAATGTTTCCTGGGGGGTAAAGGCGGCCGGTGCGTAGGGCTGACAACCTTACCATGTGCCGATTGTCTAGAAATCTGGGAGCCTCAACCTCCTGGAACCGTAAGGGACTGTCCAGGCCAGTAATGGGATTGTAAAAGGAAAAGCATAACCCTGCGCAGCAGACTTCGCTATGGTGTAAACACAGGTGATTTTATTTTTCATTTATTGAACACTGAGTCATAAAGGACATTATTTGTACTCACCAAACTAAAGAAACTAATACTTAACTTCTTTAACTTAACAACCAAACTTGTACTTCAAAATTTCTTTTTCTTCTATGGCTCAACAGCCTCTTTTCGGGTGCCTAGGCCTCCTCATTTCGAGGCTTCACCATCACACACATTAGATACACCACACTCGGTAGGACTCCTCTGGACGAGGGACCAGCTCGTCGCAGAGACCTCTACCTGACAACACACAGCACTCACAAGAGACAGACATCCATGCCACAGGTGGGATTTTTTTTTTTGTGTCCTGGGTTTTTCCCCTTTGATCCATTTTTGTACTGTTTAAATCCTTTTCGTCCTTCATGTCACTTTACGTTCCATGCTACCGTCCTTATACAACAAACACAACACAAACATCCATGCCCCCGGTGGGATTCGAACCCACAATCCCAGCAAGCGAGCGGCCGCAGACCCACGCCTTAGACCGCACGGCCACTGGGATCGGCTGTACTTCAAAATATAAACTTAAAAAGGAGACAAAATACCAAATTTGTGCTGTTTATGAGACATTATGGTGTGCCTGCGCACACCCGGCACAGCCCGAAGGCACGCCTGTGTCTATAATATAAAACTAGGTCTGTAAAAATAATGAAAGAAGCTTATTAATTACGGCCTAAATACAGGTACTGCGACGATAATTAATTTCATTACATAAATAAATTAAATATTTACTGAATGCAGTCGCTGATACTATTATAATAGGCATTATATGATATGTAGACATTATCGATAGTGGAGCCGTGCCATGACACCACTGCTCACCGCCTTGTCATATCTGAGGCCCAGGTGGGATTTGGCAGGTGGGCAAAGTGGCACTGGCACACGTTTTTCTACGAGTACTTTGGGTTTCGCCCTTTTCGCAACACTCCGCCAAAGCTCCATACTCGTATTTCATACATCTACCACCGACGATAATATAAAACCTTAGCAACTGACAGAGTCGTTAAATAAAATACTTATCACGTCACACTACTGATAAATGCTTAATCCTTATCGGTCCATGTCGAGATAAGATCGACGGCGCTTTACGCTGTACCAGATCTACTGTCGAGTTCAAATCGACACGTTATTGTACAGTCTTTTATGTCGGGGTTACCCTAAGCTCTTGTTATCTAGTGGCTGCTTGTAAAGTTTGGAGATTAGGGATTTTCTGGAAAATTAATTTGTATCAAACGGTTGGAATTCACAAGAATAATTTGGATCTCAAAGGGTTAACATTCTGAGGCGCCATGTCTCTACTGTGAGAAGCTGCGAAGTGAGTATTACAGTGTATGTAATAATACTCATGTATTCACGAACACAAAATCTAAAGAGAACAAATAACAAGGAGCAAGCATCAGAAGTGCTACGCTCTGCAGATATTTCGTAACTTGTACACACGAGTACACGCAAGGAGAACAACATAAAAAATTATCAAGTAGCATTTCCAAGTCATTTCTGCAATTAGCAATCGAAGTGAACTATAACTCAGTTCCTGGAAGTTAAAAAAAGACTCGTAACAAATAACCATTCACCATACGCCACAAAAAATTACTTCCAATATTCAGGAAAGGACCGAACACATATCAGCCTATTCACGGCATATAAATTATCAGAAAACTTTCCTACTGATATATGGATTGACGCTGTATCAACTGCAAATGTTATTTAGCACCGAATCATATAACAGTATGATCAATGTACGTACGTAAACCTGATAAGGATGGGAGGAAAGGATTGAGGCCTCATTCACGGTATTAAGCGGAATTTTCCTCATATACTTACACAGGTCCAAGAAAACATCTCAGAAAATTCGACATCCTGGCCGAGATTTGAACCCGGCAGCTCTTGAACACAAACCACAAGTTTGGTCTGTTTCGGTAACTTTCCTGTGGTTCATATTTTGAACGCCTCCAAGCAATCGTAAATGTGACTTATCTGTGAAACAAATAACTTAAAAATAAATATTATCTGTCAAAATGTGCCACCAAAAGCCTGAAAGATTAAAGAAAATATGGGCAACTAGAAGGCATATCTATGTGTAAATTATCGGTGACGCAAGCTTAGTTATTTGACTTGTCAGGTACTTTGCATTTTTAACAGGTTTCTTTCTTTTCGTTTCAAACCGTTCAGTAAGTATTAAAGAGTTCAAGTTACTTGTGTGATCCTCAAAAATATTTAACAATTCCATTCTACATACGTTCTGCGATGTCCATTCTTAACAATCCTAAAATCTTACCTTGAAATTGCTGAATGGGTATGTAAGCTGTAAGATACGAAGGTTATGTGGTGACAAATCTAGTGTCCTGAATAGTTAATTCTCTACAGGTTTAAGGTAACGGTACATTCATTATGAAAACACTGTTGGGCACTGTCCACCGTCTAAGGTAGGTCTATAACTACATACGACGTTTCGAAAGAAATGCTAACTCACCAAATATTGTATAGGGTCCGTATAAAATACATTTCAGACACTGGACAACACACAGCCAAGTACTGATATAGGAAAAAAACTGATGGTTAAAATCGACATTATTATAAGTGGTCAAAGAGGCAGGATCAAGAAGACATGCACTTAGCTGCCACGTGAAATAAGGTTTCTGGTTCGGTTAGTGAGATAAATGGTAGTGGTCTGTCTTAAGGTACTGTAACACAACTGATCTGGAATGGCTATGGAAGAACTGCAGAAGTCTGGTCACTAGCTACTGGCTGTATAGATTTTGTTGCAATAACTTCTGAGTATGAGGATGTTTTGTGTGTGTGTGTGTGTGTGTGTGTGTGTGCGTGTGTACATGAACTCACAAAGTCTCATTTCCTAATGCACAGATTTTCGTTCATCTTAATCCGTGATTTAATCATCGTTATTTAATCAGATTCTTTGCGTGCTTCATCCTTTTTAATATAATTCTTAAATGTAACTGCTGATTGAAATCGCATTTTCTGACCAACATTTTAATACAATCGGTGTATGGTTTTTCCACGTATCCTAGCAATGGCGCTAAAATCGAGTTTCGAATTTACCACGAACGGAATAGGAATCTTGTATGCGATATACTTTTTTTTTCGCATCGTACCGAAGATGTTTGTTAAAGTCTCACCCCTGCATGACGATAACTCCTAAGACAGGGTTTGAACCGGTGGCTCCCGCTTACAAGTTCGCGCGTCTGCCACATTGTTATTGCTGACTGTAGGAAATTAAAAAAAAAGTTATGGCGTTGGGGTAGGTTACAGTGACACAAGGTGTGTACCAAGTAGGTTACAGTGACACAAGGTGTGTACCAAGTTCCGTTAAAATCTGTGTACTGGTTCAAATTTGAATATCATAAAACTACTGTTTACTACTGAAGGAACATTGGCTAACCTCACAGAAAGAATGCCTCAGAACTGAAGCATGAAGTTGTCCATGATAGAAACCGCAGAACGGAAAATGCGAGGAACGCCCGACGAAAAGATGGACGAATGAAGGAACGTCATTTCTTACAACCGTACAAGCCAGTGGCTTCTAACTGATGTCATGTAGACGATACAATATCTTATATATTTAACATGCATAATTAGTGTGATCTTCAACGCATGCGTGTGTTTGTGTATTAATTAAAAATGAAAGGTACCTTACCGTACTGGGCCGAAAACTATTTCTCTCTTCATTCACAATTATAATGTAAACGAACGCTTACCTGAAACAAACGAGAAAAAGTAAATTAAGTATTCCTACTTAGTTCATTATTGCACTAATCAAAGCAGATAACAGTGCAATAATTTCGCAGTTCATCTGATTATATATATAGTAGTATTACAAAATGAATGAAGTATTGGGAAACATTTTCAAAGCTTCAATGCCTAGCTTCTTTTAAAAGTTCATATCTATATGGAGATATGAGCGAAATTAATAAACAATACATACATAAATTAACAATTTAACCTTTTTTTTTCAATGGCTCGACAGCCCCTTGGGGGGCATAGGCCGCCTCAGTTTTCGAGGCTTCACGATCACACTTTTAGACACGCCACAGTCGGTAGGACTCCTCTCGACGAGGGACCAGCTCGTCGCAGAGATCTCTACCTGACAACACACAACACTTACAAGAGACAGACATCCGGTGGGATTCGAACCCACAATCCTAGTAAGCGAGCGGCCGCAGACCCACGCCTTAGACCACACGGCCACACAATTTATATATATATATATATATATATATATATATATATATGAAATAAGCTTGCAAGTTAATTTGCACACAATTATTTGTAATTTTTGGCCGCAGTACGAGCTTCATTGATTGATTCATTCATTCTTTCTTTCTTTCTGTAGTCTGTCTTACGACAGGTCCATAGCCACTTCCAAAGCGAGTTCTCCACAGACTGCGATCCAGTGCAGTTATTTTCGAAGGATGGTACGCGGACAGTCGCCTAGCGGTGCGTGAAGAAATTTAAAAATTATTTTTTTCAATAATTACAATTCTGAAACGTTAATTGCACTACTATAATTGTTTTAAATGTGTTGACATGTAGAAGAAAACATTTATAAAGTGTATACCGAGATACTACTTCATTGTTCGAATACAAATACAGACTCTCCTCTATCGTCTACCCGCATTAAGTTAGAAAAGTAGCAACTGCGAAATTTGAGGTTTCCGCCTGCCAACCAGCGAAACATCTCTGAAGACCAGTATCCTGAAAGTAGGCATATATATCTGCAGTACCTGGTAGTACGCGTATCTTTTTTGTATTGTGATTGTGTAAGGTTTATTTATCATACATTTGAGATTATACAAAACGGAGCAGCACAACGAAAAGGGTCCTCCAGAGAACTTCAGACATCGCAACTGAAGGTCGAACCGAGATCTCTTTGTGACGTCTTTACTGGATTATTGAAATGTCTGCAAATCACGTTTCGAGGAATCCGTTTGAGTACTTGCACAGTAAATTTCTCAATACAACAGATCCGTTTCGGTTCAGTGGCAGCACGGTCAACCGGCCATATGTTGCGTGTGTAGGGGGAACACACAGTGTGGTGTCAGGCTGTGAGCGCCAGCGACAGTGTCTCTCATCAGGCCGCCAAACATAAGGACCTCCTTCCTCCTCTTCAAAAGCTCTCTTCGCTCCTACAGACCGTTTCAACAGACACTGTCTCTGAGAACACAGTAATGAAGAAGTCCAAAGTTGAAAATATCTATAACAGACACTGCCTTCTATTCCTCTGTACTGACACATGCATCATTAATTTGGTTGCTTTTTTTTTCGGAAAGAAAATAATATGCTGTGTCTACATGTTCAAATGTACATCCAAAGATTTAATTACTAACAACAATATTATGGACACGACTTACGATGTTTTTGAGTAATCACTGTCTGTATCATGCCAGTGGAGGCAACTCTAATTTAACAACATTTAACTGTCACTGACAATACCAACATCATGGCTGCGCAAACTTACGAGGTGACATGTACGACATTATCGCTACTTAATGAATAAGACTTTACTGTAGAGTGTTATGCGAAGATAAACTGATGTATGAAACTTTTATTCAAGCGGATTCTAACTAAGAAAATGGAATTATGGAACATGGCTGCCGTGCAATATATCCCAGTTTGGTGGAGAGAACTAATGAATAATTACAACTAAATTTTTCAGGTGACGTGTTATAAACACACTTTCTGGTTCTGCTAATATTATATCAGTTAATATTTAGGCCCACAAAACCAAACAGTTCGGAGCTTAAAATGTACCAGTCTAACGGCCAGTGTTTTATATAATTCCCACTTGACATTAGTTTGGCCCTAGTTAGGTCTACAAACATACTATGCGGAATATAAACACCATTTCAAACCTTCCTGTCAGTTAGGCATTTCAACACAGAACGCCATATTTGTCCCCGTGCTAAACAAACACAGAATGAAGGTAATCAGGGATTTGGTAATCTCCGATATGTTCAGTTTCACGCTCCAATCATCTTTATCCAAGAAAAGATGCATACTGTATAAAATCGAAACCTGGCCGTCCATAACTTTATTGACTTTACAGCTTCTTTACGAGACATTTCTAAAACCCCTGTAATGGTTACTTTGTGCTACAGCAACAGTGACTTGCCTTGACGTCTGCAGAATAGGTGTTTAGGTGTCAGCTAAAGGTAACAGAAGATTCACAATGTGCCTTCCGGCAGTACGTTGACAGAAGATTTGGTTCGGAAGAAGAATCTGCAGTGATGTATTTCAGAATATTGACTAAGTCGGCAAAAAAAATCGCCCATAGCAATGCGCAATTTGACGTAACGTAGTGGCGCAGACACATCGCACTCTCAGCACACGTACTGGCAACTTACGTCACAAATAATAGCCTGAAATCAGTCAGACGTGCAGGTGGTGTCCGAAGCAAGCTGAAGTTGTGTTCCTGGAAAATACCGCGTTACGTGAAACCGCTTAAATCAAACGCATGTTTTCCAAAATCTCAATGTTAAGGATCAGGGTTACGTTTCTGAACGGGTAATTCTGAACTCAACAGCAAACTTGGACATTGTGACATTTGGTTATTTCAAAGCAAACGAGCGTTCAATAGGGTTGACTGGTGTTTTGTACACTGCCCATCGCAGTGGTGGTATTCTACGTTTCAGAAACTGCGTGCTTCCATCTGCAGGCGGAAGGAAGGAAAGGATTCTAATCTGCTGAGCCCGTTGGAATTGCTAGTCTGTATCACTGGACAGAGAACACAGGGCAGAATACTCTTTTCTCCCTTCCGCCTGAACACGAAGACAGACCCAGATTACGACGCGTTTTTTTTGCATAACAAAGCAATCCCAGTTTGCTACACGTTGTTCAATAACAAAACACAACCACTTTGCGACATTATCTCGTATAACAAAACATACTCAGTTTACGACACGTTGTTGTATAACAAAACAGACCCAGTTTGCTACAAGCTGTTGTGAAACAAAACAGACCCAGTTTGTGACATGTTGTGTAACAAAACAGATCCAGTCTCCGGCACGATGTATAACAAACAGACCCAGTTTGTGACACGTTGCTGTATTCCAAAACAGACCCAGTTTGCTACAGGCTATTGTATAACAAAACAGACCCAGTTTGCGACAATTTGTTCTACAACAAAACAGGCCCATTTTCTGACACGTTGCTGTGTAACGAAACAGACCTAGTTTGCGACACATTGCTGCAAAACAAAACAGACCTAATTTTCGAAACATCGTTGTATAACAAAACAGGCCCAGTCTCAGACACGTTCTTGTATAACAAACAGGCCCAGTTTGCAACATGTTGTTGTACAACAAAACAGACCCAATTTGCAAAACGTTGTTAAAAAAGACCCATTTTTCTACACGCTGTTATATAAGAAAACAGACTCAGTTTGCGACACGTTGTTATATAACAAAACCAAGGCAATGAACACCGTCTGAAATATTAGTCAAGCCTATTGCAATATGCGTTCAGCATAATCCTTTTAAAGTTATTTTATATGTGATTTAAAAATTAATTCATTTTTAATAGAGTCGAACCCGGTTATAACGACATCGGTTCATACGACACCTCGTCTATAGCGTCAGATATTCTGAGGTACCAATTAATTTCTCACTCTTAACCATAACGTTACACTACTCGGTTATAACAACACTCAACGACACAAAATATTTAATCCCCTTCTTGACGTTATAACCGATTTAGACTAATTTAATTAAGCCAAATTACGGAGTTTATAATTTGTAATGATTATCGAAAAAAAAACCGTTCCTGAGTACGACTTAAAGTTTCAGATTTAGGAGCTTCATGGTGGTTAACCGGAAGAAATAGAAAAAGCAAACTCATCAGTAAAGGTGTATATTCCAATTCTTCGCCAACAAAGTGGCATCTTACCTTCACGCGACTTTGCGATCACCATTTTTAAAGTCAACTTATTTCTCAACTTCTCCCAGCAGGATTTTTATTAGTAAAAGCCATAACAAAGAAAGGGGGAGGAGAAAAGAAGACTTTATAAATGACACGTCACGGACGTTAACAGACGCAACAAAACAACGACCAATGCATAAATATGATTACTGTTGATTATTCCGGCGAATTGTTATCAGGATGCAGCCACAGTTTCCATCTTGAGGGGCGACAGTATGCGTACTGCTAGTGCACTGACCTGCCCGGCTACAATAGCAGTTAATCTCCTCATTACATATTATAAGAGCGACCAAGATATGGGCGGGACATTGGCGGAACGTATGGGGGAAAATGTATGTGGGGGTTTGGTGAAAATACTCTAAGGAAAGTAACCACTTGGAAGACATAGACGTAGATGGGAGAATAATATGAAAATGTGTATTGAATAAACAGGATTAGGTGGAGTGGACTGGATTCATCTGCTTCAGGATAGGGACAAGTAGCAGGCTCTTGTGAACACGGTTATGAACCTTCCAGTTCCATAAAATGTGGGGAATTTCTTGACTAGCTGAAGAAAGTTTAGCTTTAAAGGCCTCTGTTCCATGGAGTTAGTTATAACAACTAACGAAAGCGTAAGTTACACATTTCAACAATAACATATTTTATGTAACAGCGTACAAGACACTGGACAGGAAGCGCACCCGGTAAGATCCACTGCGTACAAACAGATGGTTCAGATACTGAAGAGAATGACTAGACTGAACACCGGGGTTCGATTCCAGGCAGAGGTAAACACGTCCAAATCTACTCAGTTATTCACTTAGTTTCCTCTCTAGGCGGTACGAAGATTAATCTCACCGAGGATAAATAAACCGCAGCCTGTAGCTGCTCACCTTCATATGCAGAGGTGAAGAACTCGTGGTGCGTTACCGCAGACCTCAATACGCCATAATGACCTCTTGCTGATCAAATATAGGGATGTCGTCGACGACGACAAGGATGATGATGATGTTGTGTCCGCGTGTGTGTGTGTGTGTGGTGTATAATTTGAAGCAAACAAAACTATCTGAAATTTCTGAAGTCCAGTAGTAGCTGTATGTACTGATGCTGTAACATCAAAAGGCTCCGAATTTTGCCTTACAGTGTACTCAAAGCTCTGAATTTTACCTTAGAGTGTACTCATATATTGCGTATAATTCTCATAATAAGCAACGATTAGTTCCATAAACAGCTTTAAGCAATTTGTTTTTGTAATGGACATGGAGTGTGTTCTCTGTGAGGTAGAAGCTGAACATTCATGTACGTATGTATACGTACGTAAGTACAATTTAGATAAACGTCGGTCTCCAAACATTACCAGCAACACGCTTATGTCATCTCTATGTTGCTGAAATGAATGTTTTCAAAGTGATGAGTAGCATATATGACGGGATCATTCTTGTTTCGATATTTTTCGCCACAGAGACCCTCAAGAGCTGGGGCGTCTCGCCTGGCTGTCTAGTATTGATGAAAAACATAAGGTTTCCCAAGCACTTATTTTTAACGCTAGTGCCACCATAAGAAATGTCTTCGTCCCCAAAAGGAACATCACGTTCATATTTCTTTCCACTTCGTCATACCAGTACGGCTGGCATGGCTTCCAATGCAGCATACTCGTAGTTAAGTAAAAGGATGAGATGAGCAACGTGCTGAAAAAAATACGGAAAGTACAGACCGAGAAAAAGTGCATCAGAAACTTCGTAATTAGTAATTTTCATCAAATAACATTAAGCTGTTACTAAGGGATATTGTAACAACTGTGGTACAGATAAGAAATATATTAACCCCATGGAGTAAGAACAAGAAGCCTCTTTTCACCAGCAAACTGGACTTAAATTTAAGGAAGAAACTAGTAAAGTGCTACAATTGGAGCATAGCTATGTATGGTGCTGAAACTTGGACACTTCGGAAAGTAGATCAGAAATACCTGGAAAGTTTTGAAATTTGATGCTGGAGAAGAATGGAGATCAGTTGGACCGATCGTGTGATAAATGAAGAAGTATTACACAGAGTCAAGGAGGAGAGGAATATCCTACATACAATAAAAAGAAGAAAGGCTAACTGGATTGGTCACATCTTGCGTAGAAACTGCCTTCTAACACAAGTGATTGAAGAAGAGTTAGAAGGAAGGATAGAAAAGACGGGAAGACGCGGAAGAAGACATAAGCAGCTACTGGATAAACTTAAGGAAAAGAGAAGATACTGGAAATTGAAAGAGGAAGCACTATATCGCACCCGGTGGAGAACTCCCTTTGGAAGAGGCTACGGACCTGTTGTAAGACAGACTGCAGAATGAATGAATGAATGAATGAATGAATGAATGGAGTAAGAGTTTTCCTTGGGAAGCAAAGAATTCCTCAGCTGCTCGAGAAATTTCCCGCGTTTTATGGAACGAAATTTCATAATCGCGTTCACAACAGCAAGCCACTGGTCCCTTTCCTGCATAATATAAATGCAGTGCAAACCCTAACATCCTGTTTCTGGAAGATCCAATTTAATGTCATCCTGCCATCTCCAGGCAGGTCTTCAACACGGTCTCCGTCCTTCAGAATTTCTCACCAAAACCCTGCACGGATTTCTCTTCTCCCCCCCCCCCCCAATGTACCACATACCCCCCCCCCCCCCCCCCGTCTAGTTCATCCTTCTTGATTTGATCACCCCAATAAGAGCTGGCGAAGAGTACAAATCGTAAAGCTCCTCAGTGGGAGGGGTTCACATGACACACATACGCAGAATTTTAGTAAGGGAAATCTCAAGGGAAAGAACACTTCGGAGATATTGAAGTAGACGGAGGGAATGATATGGACTGACACAAAGAAAAGAGGATATATATTGGCTGAGCTGGAGAAAACAGGATATTGAATTAATCCCTCATAAACTTGAACGGTATTACCCGGTTTTTCAAAGCGAATTTTAGGATAGTAACTTTAAATCCACCGTCCTACTTTTTTTCTCATTACACACTGCACTATCGGACGACTATTATCATCTCCTTTCAAGATGAATTTCGCAGTTGATCAGGCGTCATTACGTAAGCTCAGAGTTATGAAAATGATCACTAAAATTTTTATCTCCGCCTTGCTTCCTTCCATCCATAGTAACATCCCGGCAGTTATATTAGTTGTCAATGTACACTCCTGTTTCATTTTGACTGAGTTATCGTTTGTTACCTTACATCAGTCCGTGCCCTGGTAACACTAGGTTCATCAGAGTACAAATTCCTTAAATATATACTTATTAACATTGGTCTACTCTGCCATTTTGCTACTACTATCCCACTTCTATACTACTACTACTACTAATTAGAATATTTATTCTTCACTCTAATAATTTCTTAGTTGCTCATTTTGCTCCCCTGTAGGCTTCAATAAGGGCTGGTTTTACGGACTTCAGTTAACCTATTGTCGAACAGGTATTTTCTCATGTTTTTATCTCCGTTACATTTTTTCCAGTTTACTACTGTACTTTCCTATAAGCTGGATCCCCTTTAATACTCAACTATTTGTCACACAGAAATCCCTTCTCCAATTTTTCGTCTCTGAACATTTTAGTAATGTATTTTAGCATCCTTAATTTTATCTGATCGAGGTTTGATAGGCTTTCCCTGGATAATAGGCCTATAATTTAACACGATGAAGAGCGGAAACTTATATTACTGCCTCGAGGGCGGTTCGAAGTCGTGATATGTGTTACTATGATAAAGATCGTACAAGCACTGCATCCACTTCACTAGTACCATTCATAGTTAAGTGTCCTTTGCAGATGATATGATGTTTTTCATGATCCACTCGCTTCAACCTCGAAGTATCCCAGATTACTTTGAGCTGTCAGTCAAACTGATGTTGCGTGCCGTACGCCGTATCACGCCCACTTGCCAGGGTTTGACCCTCGCTGATACGAAGGTCTATTATGCCGATAAAGTAAGGTACGCTCCTGCTATGCCTAAGTGCCACGTCATAAATGTATATATGGGTCACTGTAGCAAATCTTCACGCATTCTTGGCCTCGGTAATAGATGGCTAAGACTGGCAATTTATCTCCACAGGGCCCTGACGATGGTGTATTACACTTGCGATTACTTAACCCCTCGTGTCTGATCATAGTCTCGCAATCTGAATGGAACACAACATTTGCAAACCTGGATCTGTTCCTGTCTTCTGGTGAAGACGTGGGAGGTAGCTACTCAGCTGGGCCCGATATGTGGAGAAGGTGGGTGGGGGCCCAACGCTGATTTGGACAAAATCGCGAAGAGAAAAATCTACGCTCCCGCGTGGAATCGAAGCCCGATTCTCCTGTCAACCAGTCCGTAGCCTAGTCACTGTAATGAGTAAGCCACGCGGCTTACATTACCATAACTGTTGCGCCCACGCACGTATACACGTGGGCATGCACGTGACTGGACGGTTCAAGGGTTAGCACTGTGCGTCGCATTTGTAAGGCTCCGAATACGAATCTAGATACACCACCTGTGAATTTCATGGTTTTCCTCAGTCCCTTAAAGCAAGCGTCGAGATCACAAAGGGAGTTCATTTGAAAACCGAACCCAAACACACTGCAAGCTTAAAGGCCTTACTTTTCCACATGTATAATATATATATATATATATATATATATATATATGCAATAACTTATCGCATGTTAGAGTCGGTGTTGGGCATGACCCCCCTTCAACTATCAGATATGCTTTCGAAGGAACACCAGCAAACCGTGTTCTAATTTCCTGCGACACTTCTCATGCCATTTCTTCCTTACATAGGTTTCCACAAGGAAAATCGTCTATATTAAAATGTACTACATATTCCCGAAAGAAAAAAAAAGCACGTTAACACTGTCCTTCACACGCCAGTCACCGATAGCATACTCAACTAGACTGTGCGACTAAGATGATGATTCAATGTACCGTACCCGCGGCGATAAGACGGGCGATGTGCGATTTATGCAGCTGCCGGTAAACTTGCCGCGCAGTATCGGAAATTTATAGACAAGAGCTTCAAACATTATTTATCACACTGCTTACCAGGTGTCAAGTATATCACAGTTGAAGGAAGTCATTCCCACCGCCTATTGTAATACATGGAGTTGTATATTATATATTTATAGTCAGACAAATGTACAATTTAATGACATTAATTTTGTAACACTGTCCTACACGTTTCGAACCCTTAATTTGGGTTCATCCTCAGGGACTCATCATCTCAAATTACACACTTTACACTAATTGGTACAATTGTTTACATAGTAAATGTAATGTAAAGTGTGTAATTTGAGATGAGTCCCTGAGGATGAACCCAAATTAAGGGTTCGAAACATGTAGGACAGTGTTACACAATCAATGTGATTAAATTGTACATTTGTCGGACTATAAATATAGAGATAAAATGTACGGAATGAATAATATTACGTTTACACGGTGTTGTACTAGGGCATATATATATCACATATTACATCAGGAAATAAGGCCGTTAAGTTTGCCGCGTGTCTGGGTTCGGTTTTCAGTTGAACACACTATACCTTCGCTAGGCCATGATCGCCTTCTCTCCCTTTTAAATTCATTGGCTGAAATTATTCTAAAGCTCGAGGTATAAAATAAACGTAAGGTTAATCTTTATAAGGCTTGGCAGTGAAATGGGTCGGCTTCATACCCCGGCAGCTGTAAAACATTGCTGGGAGCGGAAAGAGGGGAATCAGAACGTGGGTGTACAAACAAGATTTCCGATACACCTACCGGTAACTGAACCCCAGTCGTTCTGTTACTTTATTGAATGAGCAATCAAAATATAAAAACATCGCCTGTAAAGAATCTGGTACACTGTGTATTAACGGGAATCGCAGGTAACAAATTGGGGAGCAAAGTGTTGAGTTTGAGAATCCTTAACACTATTAGAAAATCGCAGAGGGAACGACATTGTTTTACAACACGGTATTTGCGTGCAAATAAACAACAGACTTGGCACATTTGTGCCAATATTATCTACTTTTTAGATCATCAGTAACAATTCTGTGTTGTGGTCAAAGCAAAATAAGAACTACTACACATAACAGAAGGTCGGTCTGGGCCCTCTGTATAGTTGACTTACAAAACGTTCAACAAATGCATATATGCAAGATTTGAGGTTGTCACAGCGGTTCTGTTGAAGATTCAAGTCTTCTGGGATATTACGCTGTGTCGACTGGTAAACAGACGTTTCGAAAGATCTAAGTGAATTCATCTTCATGGCCCACCAGTCCAAGAACAATGTTCAAGAGTGTTTAGTCCTCTTGGACTGCTTCAGCTTGGAGACGAAGGCATTACGATGCTTCCAAAGGCTCATAATTATTTACCAATCTATAAGGCCTCAAATCCCAGAAGATTCGACTACTTACATATTTACCATTTTACAGTCACGTTTAAACATGATTTGCTTGATGATATTCAAGAAGGAATTGATAAATCAATATCTGAGGACTCACAGTTTCTCAGCCCAATGTCTTCTTCCTCACCTCCCCTCTCCTCCCTTTTCTATTTCCTTTTCATTCAGTTCTCTTTAATTATATATCGGCTCATTATAAGATATGATACATTCCAAGAGAAAGATTATTCTTTCCCTAAACAAAACTAAGATATTCTCAATACCATAATCATTTTCACTGCGTCATGGAATTCTATATCTCTTATCTGCATCTCCCCTCCGTCTGAGATGAGACAACTTAGAATAATGAGATGCCTCGACATTTCTGTGAATTGTATATTGTATGGCTACGCTTGATCGAAGTCATTATGATGCTGCAGGTCCATACATAAGAATCAGTGGAACACTTTTGAAATCCGATGGGAGGAAATCAGTTTGCATCTTCGCAGCTCCATCATCAGTCATCATATTTTCATTTCACAGCCGTACAAATATTCATTACCATCCACTTCGTGCAACCCGTCAAAACCTGTTGATTTGATAACAACTTTAAGCGTTACAAATTTCATAACCCAATATAAATCGGTTATTTATTGAACGACAATTTCTCAGTAGGATAGGATTGTACGGCAAGGAATGATAGGACACGTATAAATGCTAAATTGGAAAGGAAATGAAAGTAAGTAGCCATGTCCAATTTTAAGTTTATATTTAAAAATTTGCATGGACATTACTTACAGAAAATATTCAATAATCAGATAGCATCCTAGTTGAGAATATAATAACCTCATTTACGTCCAATTCTACCAAGCTGTCTCTCTGACCTTTAGTTTTTTTTATCAAAACTTCGTAGGCATCTCTTTCTTCAATGCTTGCTACATCTTACATATCAGCTTGCTTGACATAATTACCTTACTGACATTAAAGAGGAGCCCCTACAAGTTACGAAACGCCTCCTTAAGCATCTTTCCCCATACATCTCTTATTAAATTCCTCAAATATTCTACAAAACATCTGTTCTCATACACTCCAATATTCTGCCATTAGAATGACAGACTAAGTTTCACATTCATATAAAAAAGATAAATTTATTGCGTATTTCATGCATTTCAGTCCATACTTTAACAAATACCTGATACATCAGAGGGAAATTATCTTTTCCATGGGGTGTATGAATTCTATTTCACATCTATGTTCCAATCAAAGGTGGGAGAAGTAATTTTAACGGTTTTTGGTGTTCTCCTTCCTACAACAATTTCCTTCGATACGTTGCCACAAACTAAATTATATGCAATTATTGGTAATATCACTGTTATACGTACACAAATGAATCTCATCAATCTACAGAATATCAATAGTCAACGTGCTGGTATATATCCACTGTAGTTTTATTGCAGGTGTAAGGGCTGTTGCCGATCCCAATGGCCCCGCAGTCTAAGGCGTGGGTCTTCGGCCGCTCGCTTACTAGGATCGTGGGTTCGAATCCCACCGGGGGCATGGATGTTTGTGTTGTGTTTGTTGTAAGGACGGTAGCATGGAACGTAAAGTGACATGAAGGACGAAAGGATTTAAACAGTACAAAAATGGATCAAAGGGGAAAAACCCCGGAAAGGCAAAAAAAAAAAATCCCGCCTAGGGCATGGATGTCTGTCTCTTGTGAGTGTTGTGTGTTGTCAGGTAGAGGTCTCTGCGACGAGCTGGTCCCTCGTCCAGAGGAGTCCTACCGAGTGTGGTGTGTCTAAAAAGTGTGATCGTGAAGCGTCGAAAAATCAGGCGGCCTAGGCCCCCAAGGAGCTGTCGAGCCATTGGTAAAAAAGGGCTGTTATAAGGCAATCGATACTCTTGTTCCCAGCAAATAATGCCATAGTGTAAAACACGACGCACACAAAATCCACCATTTTTGACACAAATCAAACTGAGCTGACAGCAGTGTATCTACTGGCATTCTCTGTGGCACAGTTATCGTCACCACTCACGGAGACATCGCAAGTAAAGACAGCTAATGAACAATTCGGAAATGTGATAAAGTGAAAGTAGTTGGGAGCGAACGTGACAAGTCACAACTGCATTCGCGGATAAATTAAGAGCAGACTAAATTCAGAATATGCCAGCTACACTTGATTTTTTGTTACATGGTATCTGAACCATCAACAATGTAATTAAGAAAACTGTAATTCTGTAAGCTCTTCACAAAATGTTATTAAGGCTCAAAGTCAAGGAGTAGGCTTTAGATGGACAGGACATGTGGCACGGATGCAAGAATGGAGAGATAAAAATGAATACGGAGTGACGGTCGGAAAATATGTATGGAAGAAACCTAGCTGTAGATGGAAGAATCACGGCAAAATGAATCGTAAAGACGTAAGGCGGGATGTAGGAACTGGCTTCGTCTGACTAGCAAGCCTTCTTGCCGAGGACACTTGTCTAACACAAGGGTTCGCTACTGGACCTTATTCGCAGCCAGATAATTCCAATCCTTATCCTTGAACCTCATTTTTAAAAAGATATTAGCTTTCCATCTGCGACTACATCTCCAACGTCGTCTCTTCCCATCTGACTCCGACATTCATAGCCCAACGGTTCATTCAGACTTGTTTTATTTTAACGTTAATGCTCTCTCTACATCCATTCTAAATTCCATTTTGCAATGTGCCTAATTCTCAACTTTCATACAACCGTTCTTTCAACATGCCTAATCCAATTGTGTCATACACCCGTCCTTTAAATGTGCCTAACCCAATTACGTCACTCACACGCACGTTCTTTCAATATGCCTAATCAAATTACGTCATACACTCGTTTTTTCAATACGTCAAATCCAATCATGATATACCCATATTAATTCAATATGCATAATAAAATTATGCCATACACCCGTTCTTTCAATATGCTTAATCCAATTAGGTGAGACATCCATTAACCTCAATTTAATCGTAGTTGAGTGACCAGCAACCTTAATTCATGTTTAGGAAATTCCAGGGTCAGATCTCACATGGAAATCATGTAATTTAAGCGACATGTTTAAGGACTTTCCTCAGACCATCCACACAAGTGCTAGGATAGTACCTTACGACAGGCCACAAATATTTCGTTCAAAATCATTTTAAATTCACCTTTCACAATTCATCATACCTTTCCCACGATACATACAAATGTAGGCCTAAATTTGAAAAAAAAATCTTCATTCAATGCATTGCAAAACGTCAATCGTATTCAGTTACAAACGTGCACCATATTTCTTACGTTTTCACTTCTCAGGGTTCTGAGGAATGTTATCCCATGAAAGATTTAAGGTCCTCGCAGCTGTGTTGCTGAAGATTCGAGTCTTCTGGGGTGTTACGTTTGTGCTTCCTGTCAACTAACATTATATGTCAAATGTCTACTGCAGTTAACATGATGTAACTTCCTTATTTCGACTTATAAGAAAACAAAAGATCACATTACAAGGGAAACTTATCTAGAATTTCAGCAATCATTGCACGATGGTAAAACTAATCGGATTTCAATCCTCTTGGACTGAGTAATTTCCTGAAAATATATCACCTAAAAGACAAAATATGTTCCTTGTTAAAAATTCTTACAGAGAATCAGATAATTCAGTCTTCTTATGAATAATGGAGAATTTATGTTTAAAGTGGTGCTACCGGTCATATGTCCCTTGAGCCTAATTTTAGCAATACATGTTACGAATATTATAAATAACGACATGAAATAATCTGACCTGCTTAGCATTTAGGGCATGAAGAATTCATTTTCTTTCAAAGTTGTTGCTCGAAACAAAAAAAAAAAATTATTTCACGACGCTGTCAAAAATACTAAGAATACATATATACCTTCGGTGATACGGAAATGAGATACGCGTATGGAGAATTGGTGCAATGATAACGGCAGGAAAAAGCCGAAGTACTCGAAGGAAAACTTGTCTTAGTGCCACTTTGTCCACCGAAAATCCCACATATACTGTCCCGGCCTCTGCGGTGAGAGGCTGGCGATTAGCCGCCACAGCCACAGCACGATCTATTTCAAATACACATACATACAGTGACTGACAGTATATATCTATCGTTGTTCGTGAGATAAAATTCCCTGCTCTCAAACAATCGGAAGTTTCAAGCAAACAGACCGAGAATGAAAATGAAGTCACAGGAGGACGCTGAAATTCTGCAGTGTTGATTAATCTGTTCTGCTCCGTCTTCCCATTACAAACAGACAGACAGAACAGGTGCATACACACTTCTTTGTACTGCTTAGTATGGGACAACGTCCAAAGGAAATTTAACCCTGAAATAATTATAATGAATCAAGTTGAAAGACACACTTATACACACAGTCACTATTGTATAAATACAATCTTCACCTAGATTTCTGCAGATTTTATATATCTTGCCAAGTGTGCTTGTTAAAGGATACAACACGCAAACAGCAACACTCGTGCGGAAAAGTCTTATGAATATATCACCCCTCTAATAAAAACTGATCTAAAATTGCTTCTCTCTCTCTCTCTTTCATGTTAATCTTATTTCCTAACACTAAAATGCAAAAGCTTCAAACATATAAGACAAACAAGTCCAAGCATATGTCAACAGTGGAAAATTCTGAGGTGGCACTTCGCCTTGAGCTGCTCAAGAACTATATCAGTTATGTGAGTGAAACACCTTCACTGTTGGACAGTATTTTAAGTGTCGAAGTGATATGGATTACAAAAATGTACGCGAGTGGGCAGCCTTGAATACCGTGCAAAATCTATGTCAGGTGTATGTGTGAAACATCTTTATTATTAGACATTATTCTATGTGTCGAAGCGACAGAGACTACCAAAATGTGGGTAGCCTGTTACCTGTGTTTCCGGTTATAAATATATCGACAAGATACCGTCTCGTTAAGACAGGAAGAATTAATGATATGAATGACCCGAGCAAGGACAAAGACACTACGAACATATAGCAATGTTATGATACACACTGTTAAAACTGAAACTAGTCGGTACAAGGCCTATTATAGGCCCATATACACATCATAGCTGACCCGAATTTCCATTCTGTCTGGACTCTCAGTTAACAGAACCCGACGGTTCATGACGAAGGGTGACGGAAGCTTAAAATATATAAAACTAAAATTTTACCACTTGTTATATATATATATATATATATATATATATATATGTGTGTGTGTGTGTGTGTGTGTGTGTGTGTGAGATAGCGTCTCTCATCCTAAGCAATGAGGTGTTGGAGAACATGATGTTGAAAATACTTGGGGACTTCGTAAAGGACTAAAAGGAAGACAGAGAACAAACTTCTTAAAGAAGAGCTACACGATTTGTGCTCTGTACCTAACATTATTATAGTGATTAAATCACGGAGGCTGAAAAGGGTGGAATACACAATACGCAAGGGGGAAACGAGAAATGTGTACAAAATTGGAGACGAGAAATGTATAAAAGATTTCAAACGAGGAATGTATACAAAACCGCAGATAAGAATAGTACACAAGATAGGCAATGTACGTATAACGTAACGCTGAGGCGCGTTCGAGTAACCATTGTTATCGTGGAAAAACAAGAAGTATTACATATTCTGGGTGTGTGTCTGCAGCCTTAGTTATCCAGCATGCAAAGCGCATGCGCCGTGTTAATTTATCATCTGACCTATTCCGGCTGTACAGCATTTTTTCACATTATCTCATAAACGGCACGATCATCGAAAAAACGTAATTGAACGTAAAATGTGTGTTCTGATTTTCTCTACAACTTTTGTCTGAAACATTTTCATTCTAAAAGGAATTCAGCGAGATACTATCATAAATGTACATAGGTCTTCATGTAAAGTACCCGTTATTCTTGTCAGATTTTAATGAAATTTGAATTTTCTCGACAGATGTTCGAAAAAATACTTAAATAAGAAAATTTAATGAAAATCCGCCCAGTGGGAGCCGAGTTGTTCCATGCGGACAGACAGACGGACAGACATGACGAAGTTAATAGTCGCGTTTCGCAATTTTGCGAACGCGCCTAAAAATGGAGAGGAGACATTTATATAAAACGGGGGATTAGGAGCGCACACACAACATTTTAATCGGAAAAACTTCAGCGACGAGGCTCTTTGGGACATGTTGGCACTATATGACGGATAACATTGATACGAATCTTATATAAATCAGCAGTGAGGGCATGGACTGCTTTCACCAAGCTCATAATATTGTCTTAAAGCAGGCCTTTTGTGAACACGGTAATGAACATCCCGCTTCCATACACGTGTGAAGTTCTATACCAGGCGAGCAAAGACCAAGTATGGCTACTGTGGAATCAACCTGTTACGTTAAACACCGCTCGTACCATAACCCGTCAATGTGTGCAGTATGATCCTGTGTCAGTTAAAGCCAGTTCGCACCCTCGTTCTATGTAATAGTTCGTCATCACACTATGCAAACACTTGCCATCTTCATATACAGTACAGTTGGCAGGCCTGCCTTGCTGCCTCCCCGCCTCCTGTATCGCGCAACGCGATGACAGAAGATACAGTCAGTACTTGACTTACTGTTTGCAGTAATTTTAAAGCTGGCACTGAGCTGTGGCGCGAAGCTGCCTGACGCTTCTATTGCATATCCTCATTGGGTACTATGCGTGGTGATGAAGTCATCAGCAATCGACGGCAACGAATGAGCGAATCATCTGATGGCGACAGACAGAGCAGATCAGTGTCGGAATGTCAAAACAGCGAAGAACGTCGCCGACGAACCACAGTGTTTCATAAATATGACTAAACTTTAAGATTCCAAAATAACATTTTATTCTTTGGAATTTTATTAACGAAATGCGTGCTTCTGTCCGTCCGTTTCCTGATTCAACTATGGACATAAATATTCCAAAGGATTGCTTCCTTAGGTCGTTTATCCCATTTGAAATCAGCTGTGCTTTATACTGCTTTTATTACTTGTTTTTCTGTGGCCCAACAGCCCAAGTTGCGCCTAGGCCGCATCATTGTTGAGGTTTCTGCTTCACACACTATTAGACACACATAATCAGTACGACTCCTCTGAACGTGTGATCAGCTCGACGCAGAGGTCGCTACCTACACAACAAACACAAGAGACGAACATCCATGCCCTCAGCGGGATTCGAAACCGAGATCCCAGCAATCGAGCGGCTCCAGACCTACACCTTAGACCTGACGGGCACCGGGATTGACCTTTCTTACTTATTACTCCTCATAATTTATAGTATAAACTTCACATGACAGCATGACCACCACCTTCAAATAAATAGGGGCACTAATTTACACTCTGACACATAAAATTTGGAATACTGTTAATCACACATACTAAACAGAGAGCACTAAACGTGGAGCACAGCGCTATGCAGCAGCTGATGTCGTCCGCTCTACAGCAAGCAGTGCCGCGTGAAGTGGGACCGAGTACTACACAGCGGGCGACGTCGTCAGCTGCAATGCACGAATGTAGCTATGATCGGGTTCCGCTCTAAGCCGTACATCCTGTATAAGGATCGCCTTCCACTCCTAAAATGAAGCCAAAATATTCCTCTACACATACGCTGCAACTGTCTTGTTAGCGAGAATTCGGAATAAAAGTGTGAGGCTTGAGGTTCTAAAGGCAGTGTTGCTGAAGATTCAAATCTTCTGCGATGTGACGCCGTGTCGTTGGGCAAGTAGTTCGCCCATTGCCCAACGACACGGCGTCATATTCTAGAAGACTTGAATCTTAAGTAACGTTATATTTATGACCGTCTTTATTTATCAGTTTCAGATTTCAACATAACAGAGTCTAATATTGACAAAGTGTTTACAAAGGTTGCTCAAAATCCTCTCCATTAGTTACAATGCATGACTGAGCCCTATTACGCCAAGAATTCCTGTGACACTGAAAAATTTCAGACATGTGTCTTATTTTTGTCGCAGTCGCTTCAATAAAAAGCCAGGCCTCGTCCCGCGTGTTGACTTTTTCGACTAAAGTATGCCCTTCAGATGGTTACACAGGCAGAAGTGGGCAGGAGTAAGGTCAGGCGATCGCGGAGGCCAAAAATACAAACCCAATTGGCCCTATCCTTCTATATTGGTAGTGAAAGTCCATAACCCGCTATAAGTCGCTAGTGAAATTAGCAGAAAATCCTTATGCATCAACCACATAATCTGCCGCGCTGCCAATTTTACATCCTCCAGTAGTTATCGTAATTGCTGTGCTGCCGTATCTCGCCAATAAAGCTCTTGCGACCACATGTTTTATAGAAAAATTTTGGATTGATTTTAGATCGCTATCCTTATAGTTAATGTATGTAACTGATAATTGCCGATCCCAGTGGCCGCGCGGTCTAAGGCGTGGGTCTACGGCCGCTCGCTTACTGGGATTGTGGGTTCGAATCCCACCGGGGGCATGGATGTTTGTGTTGTGTTAGTTGTAAGGACGGTAGCATGGAACGTAAAGTGACATGAAGGACGAAAGGATTTAAACAGTACAAAAATGGATCAAAGGGAAAAAACCCCGGACAGGGAAAAAAAAAACCGCCGAAGGCATGGATGTTTGTCTCTTGTGAGTGTTGTGTGTTGTCAGGTAGAGGTGTCTGCGACGAGCTGGTCCCTCGTCCAGAGGAGTCCTACCGAACGTGGTGTGTCTAAAAAGTGCGATTGTGAAGCCTCGAACAACGAGGCGGCCTAGGCCCCCAACGGGCTGTCAAGACATTGGAAAAAAACTGATAATCACCCTGTAAGCACAAGTAACTCCATGCTAATTGTTTCTTTAAACGTCAAGAAATTTCCCAACATTTATAGAATCCAAAGTTTCATAAAAATGTTTACAATAATTCGAAAACGCACCCTAACCTGGAAAAATAAATCCAGTCCACAGTGTCACATCTTATTTCTTTCAAATGGTCTTTCATCATCAGATTCCCCGTCTAAAATATCATGGATTTCTCATCTAGCACATGCGTGTGACGTGTCTGCTCATTTAGTTCATCGTCCTTGATTTGAAATATGATGAAAAGTACAAATTATGAAGCCCCTCATTACGCAATTATCGACATCGTCCTGGGACGCCATGTCCAATCTCGAAGCTCCCAGTATTCTGTACTTTGGTTTCAGTCACTTTCAATACATGGCTTTACCTTTAGGTGACAGACCAAATGTAACACCAATATAAGACATAGATATAATTTTATGTAGAATACATAATCCAACTTCCACTATTTTCAGAGTAAATATGTTGGGTGACAAGTTATATGGACGATCAAACATAAATCATGAAATATTTTAATATTATAGAGACCGGATAAATTTGTTATGAAACTACAAAAAGATTATGGAATTTTGATACGCATAAACGTTTGCTTTGAAGGGATTTAAACATGTTAAAGGATCCAATTAAGCAATGGATTTTATAATTAAAAATCTTTATATTTGCTTAAGGATCAGCTGCATGTATATAAATTGTACATACGTCACGGGGGAGATAGGAACAACGTGACCTATGGAATTCTTCCCTTTGATTGTGCAAAACAGTTTGTCTCTCAACCGGTGACCCCTTTTTGTTACGGTTACGTTATATACATGAGTATATACATATATATGCAAATAGAACCTCTGCGTTTTTCATTTAATTTCTTCACTAAATAGTTCGAACGTTGATCTATGCTCTTTGCGATGTTTAACGGGGACCGGCCGGATGTTGAGGAAGAGGCGAGAGAATTTTGCGGTCTTACGCTGCATCCTTCAGAAATTGGGAAGTGAAATTGTGTCACACAGCGCAGAAAGAAGACGGATATGTCTGGGATGTTATTTCTTATTCCATCGTGAATGATTTTAATTGGAAATGTTCAATGAAGTTGATTATCATTTCACTTCGTTTGAAATGCTACATAGAAGCGTTAATTTGTATACTGCAAATGATCGAGTTTAGATTTGGCAGGATAATATGGGGCATCTAGAACATACGAGTACATTGCACATAGAATTTTAGTCAGAAAACTTAAAGGAAAGGGACAATTTTGGAGTCCACTTCAAAATATTACACTGCAATGAATCTTAAAGAAATCAGATATGAGGGTATAGAATGAAATAAACTCGACGACAGACTTAAATGGTAGATTTCTGAGAATAAGGCTATGAATCTTTTGGTTCCATACAAGTGGTATTCTATAACTACCTCCAAAAGCACAAACTTCTCAAAAGACCTCGCACGCTGCAGTTAATCAGACATAAGACTTTAATATCTGCACAGATTCAACAATTGTCGCTGGCAGAGTCCTAGTAGATTGAACAGCTGTTGCTGACTGGTTCCGAAAGACAGTAGTTGTTGCTGACAGGGCCCCCAAGACTCAATACTTGTTGATGACAGGGTCAGAAGAATGACGTAAGCTTCTTACAACTCCAGCTCTTTCAACTGTTTGTTAATTTGCGTCATTAGCTGAACGCGGATATTTAAAGAACGGTGACAAAGCTTCGGGTCGTTGACCCTAAACATGTAGTGGCTGACTCACTGTAGCCTGGGGCACTTACATATCACTGACCTACTCACCGTGAATTACATATTCATGTGAATCATTAATTTGAAACGATTTTACTGTCCAGTGGGTGTACTGGTCGGCGTTCCTGTTTTGTATTCGGTGAGATTCTTGATTGAAACCTAGACTGGGAACCACATTGTCCCAATTAAAATTTACAGTAACGTTCTCTGTTTGTCACGTGATTTCTGGGTTAGAACCTTCACAAGACTTGTTAGGACACTTACGCTGCAGTCACGAGTTCCGACTTTCGACTTGAATAAAGGCTGTCCAGCAACGTTCTTCCTCCATAAAACGTCTGCAAATATAATCTTCGAAGAAGCCACTGCCGTTTCCTTCCACATTCTTACCAACTCGTCATTCACAATCTTCCTATCCTTCGACCTATGCAGTTAAAAAATCAACTTCAAATAATTAACTAAATATCTCCTTTTAAGTTATTGTACGTATTAATGTCCACATTGAAGAAAGTGTGTAAATGTCTATCATATGTTTATGCGTGTCTCGTTTTGTCCTCTGACATAATATATTAAATCCAATTTCCATTTAAAACATTACAATTTCACGTGAGTATAACATAACAGGAACAAAAGTCACGAATGTAAAATAAAATACAGTTTTTAGAGTGTAGAGACCTATGGCGGTGACAAGTACTGAAAATCCACATTCAGACACTCAAGAGTGGGGACACAGAAGCAGACAATTAGCAATAGGCGCTCTGGGAAACAACAGAACTACAGACAAGAACGATCATTGTAGCCGGATCAATTTTTATACCACCATTTGAAACGTTAACTGAACCTATAATCTTAATTCATCATTTAAAAAGTTTCCTTCGCTCTACACACAAAATGATCAGTTTTACTCTAGTACCATTATAAGCACCTGAACAAAATACCATTACCAGCTACACCATCATTGTAGTCCTCCACATAACACAATACTTACAGGGATTTCCTCTTGTGAGATGTATCAGAATTCATGTCTTTAACATATTACCATTTAAATTACAATAATTTCGCCCAACTTCTCCATTTCTCCATCCCTGGTCTGGTTGCCAGGCGACAATAAACGGATTTTCTTACTGGAGAAGCTACCAATGTTCATAGCAACAAGGGTAGGCGATCGTGGCCTATTTTAAGATATCTCAGCATTTCATTCTGTGTTGCCACATGACAATTTTGGTTTAGCGAGTGATTTATAAATCTGAAAGCAAATTTTTTTTTGACAATAAAATCGCTTTCTTAACACGGAAATCCAAGAATTGCATTTGAAAGCACTAGCACTGTCAGTAGAGAGATCAGTGGAGGGACAGACGGATGGGATTCGATTCCAAGCAGAGGTAGGGATTTCTATTTTCGTCAGCATGTCGAGGCAGGTTGTAAGACTCACTCAGCCTCCTATACAGGGTAAAGCAACCGAACAGGGAAGCTGACTAAGCACCTAAACGTTCCAGATTCGGGGACTGCTTCCTCTCCTTACGCGTCATCCTATTGTGATGCTTTACTTACTCGTATATTGAAGAACTGTCCGGTTGTACCATCGGCAGGACATCGGGCTACCCTGATTGAGTCTTCATGAGTGAATTCTGGCGAACGACGGCATAATACTCTGAAATTGGTCACGATCCTTTCCTTTCAAATCCTTACCTATTCGTCTTCACCTTTCATGTCATTTAACGCAATACAACTTCTTACAGTTTAAACAGATTAGTTTAAACGTCTGTAAATTAAACAGTCTTCGCCCATCCTTTCTAATTCACCTTCATCTCGTTTCAAGTTAAACAGCCACCGTAGTTGAAACAGCCTATATAAATATTAATTTACAAAACCAACTAATCAACCATTAATGATAGCCCATAATAGCTTTATTATTTGATACGCACGTGTGAATGAGAAAACAGGTGTAAAGGCACAGTAGTGGAAATGGGATGAGGTAACTGGTTCATCCCTCACAGCTATCAAACCATTACATTCAGAGCGGCTGAGCACAATTACACCTCCGTACGTCACACACATGCATACTACAATAGGTCCTACTACTACTGCAGCTATTGCTACTACACTGGCGTGTCAAACTTGCGTTGCGTGATGACATTCGTCGGCAAACCTCCCTTACTATACACACGCCAAGAGCTACCTGCTGACTAGTTCCATTCGAACACATCTGAACTTCAACATTGCTTTCTGTTCTGTTTAACATCCTTTATTGTGGGGGGAAAAACGAAAGTAACGAACAGTATTGTTAATTACGTTGTTACGTAATAAGCAAACAAACCAGACATGTAAGGGCCTCACACTTGATTGTAAAAAACTCATTTAGGTAAGGTAAAAAGCAAAGTTACATCTGCTTATGCACCAAATCCTGGGCATGTGGAGGAAAAACTAGAAGCATTTTACACCATGGAACATTATTAATAGTCGATTTCAAGCTCCGGCCAGTTTACCTCAGGGAAAAGAGTTATAGTACCCAATGGGGAGGAAAGTGTGTGGGCCCCACAGACGAGATGCATATGGTGGAAGGTGGGGGGGAATCTGCTTATAAAGGAACTTGAACCTTCTTCGTCCATGCCGTAGTCACCGACTCTCCCGAGTGACCTAGGTAACACTGTGCACTTGTCCGTCTGTGTAAGTCCACAGTGAATTATAAATATCTGCATTAGAAGGAATGGATACACGTTAAATTCTTTTACAAAGTGATATCTTTAATAAGGCAAACCGAAGCAAAACATGACTGCTGTCAACAAATTCATAACAAGAATTTAAGAAATTCTGGCTTAATCAGCAGAGATGAGTAACGCATATAAATGGGAATTCAGGTGTCACTGATTTAGAAATTCACTTCTTTTGTTGGTGGAATTCCAGCTGCACCCGTACACGCCTGATTACAGACATATACACACATAACATATAGGCCTACACATACCGACACCATATTCAACATTCACTGTTAACAAGCAAATGTTTCTCTTCGATACTAATGTGCAAAATGTGTTAGAAGGCATCAATTCAGATCTGCGACAAATACTATTTAATTACCTGAATACGATTAAATTTGTCGTTATTACGTTCGAATTGCTTACGGAACCGAAGGCAGTAACTTCAGTGTTGTCACCTATACAAGGAAAACACTGAGAAGTGCGAGACAAATACTGAGGTGAATTTAGATCCTATCCAGAACCGATATACAGGTAGTGAGACAATTCCAAGTGGGTGAAGTCTGGTGATACAGAGGACAAAGTGACTGGGCCACCACGCCCAATCCAATCATTGAGGGTAATGTTCTTGAAGAGTTTTTCAGTACTACTTCAGAGCACTGTCAATAAGCAAAGTTGAAAAATCGTGGTAAGAACAAAAAATTTGGAGATACATTGCACGCGTTACCGTATGTACTACGTTCGTGTTGACAGAAAAAGCTGCATTAGGTAAACACCGCCTGTTGTTAAGTGTAATTACTGTGTAGTTTACAAAGCGCATGCAGTCAACCTAAAAAACATAAAATAAGCGTAACTATCAGAGCGTCTGATGGAATGTAAAGAAGGAACATTATATTATCACTTAAATATTAATGCACTTGTTATCGATGACGATTAGGCAGTCTAGAAAACACAGTGAAGTAATGATTTCGAAAAAAAAAATGTACATAGGGGGAGGTGGTGGGGTGAGATGTAAGTGGGGAGGAAAAGGGCCAGTGTTACAATTGGTCCCGTTAGCAGAAGTAAGAGACTGGACACGCGAACAGCCCTGAGCACTACTTTACATCCCGAAGTCAATAAATAGTCACAACTTCGACCTGGCTGAGGATTAAAGCCAAAGTAGAATGTGACCTGATTGGACAGTCCACCTTAAAAGTTAAAAACCTCATACGATGCAAAAAGGACTGCAGCAAACGCAGATCCGATACGAATTAATAAAACGAGAATAAATGTTACGGAGGCATTCCGTATAATAAGACAGAAACAAGAGAATAACTTACTGCGATATAAGTTTTAAAACTTTCGCGGCGACATGATTCAATATAGTCTTCTCGGGCGCACAGCCGCGTCAATTCGTTTGAATACAACGTTTCGGGGACTAGCTCCGTCCCCATCCTCAGGCAAAACTGATCAGTTTTGCCTGAGGATGGGGACGGAGCTAGTCCCCGAAACGTTGTATTCAAACGAATTGACGCGGCTGTGCGCCCGAGAAGACTATATTGAAACTTACTGCGACTTTCAATGACCAACCACAAGTAACGGTCTGACCAGTAAGGGTTTCACTTCAAACACTACACAGTTCAGACATCACTTGACAGAGCTGCTTTAAGAAAAGGGACCATCTACCGGTACGGCACATAAATTTGAAGTGTGCAATTTTATTTTAAATAAATATTTATTAATCGTGTTAAAAAGACATGAGCAGAAAGCTGTTGAACCGTTCATACTGCGTACATTACATCAATGCCAAAGCAGTTGCCTAGGTCTATCAGATGCCTGTCATACTGCATGCACTATCCATGCATTCCGTAGTCTAGCGACAGGCCCATAGCCTCTTCCAAAGAGAGGTCTCCACAGAGTGCGATTTAGTGCTTCCTCTTTCAAGTTCCAGTATCTCATCTTCCCCTTAAGGTCATCCAGTAGCCGCTTACGTCTTCTTCCTCGCCTTCCTGTCCCACATCTCCTCCAATAACATATTTGAGAAAGCAGTTCTTACGCAAGATATGATCAATAGACTTAAACTTCCTTCGTTTTTTTGTATGCTACGTGATATCAGATTGTTGTTACAAGTCATTAATGACGCCTTCAGTTGTGCTTCAGCCTGTTCCGACTTGCCTTATCTTCTTCGACCCAACACTAACCTTCTCATACCTGAAATCGATGATAGTATTCGCTCCTGTCTCAAAGAAAATAACTCGTTTCTCCGTTACGAAGACAAACCCGTCAATGGTTTACAGCGAAGCAATCACTGCCTATCTTGGGAATTATACGAAAAACATAAACAATACAGAGTGGGAAAAATGCAGAATGTACTTATGCTAAATCAAGTGATGCGTATAGTAACCACTGGTCTTTAAAATATTGGAGATACTTTCTTGTGGTTTATTAATTCAAGGCAAATTTAAGGAAGGATTCCATTCTTATGGGATACCACGCTGCGTCAATGGGCAAGTGGATTCCGACGTTTCGAGGCGACGTAATGGCCCTCATATTCAAAGACCGACAGGTTAATTCTTCTAGGACCTATAGACCCTTGATGAGGAGGACAATATGTTGTTTCGAAACGTCAGGATCCGACTACCCACTCACGCTGCGTCATATCCCACAAGAATGGAATCCCCAATTACAACGCTGCGGAAACCTCAAAACTCGCGAAGTTTAAGAGACTTTATTGACTGCAATCCTCTCCAAATACACAGCCTGTCGTATTCGACAGAGAATAATTTTATTGTTCAATTTACATAAATATTTTAGTTCCTGACGAATATGCCCCTTTTGAATCCTACCCGGCACATTACCTACAGACTGTTAATGCTCTCAGAAATCTAATCTCACTGAAGCTGTATTTAATGTCCACACGTCACTGTCACAAATCATTGACTCTGTTGTGCAACGACAGCAAAGCTTTCAAATCGAACACAGAGACAAATAATTCAGTCGCTGACACACTTGATTCCAAGGTTGTTACAAACTTAACACCTAACGAATGGCGACAAGTGGGAGGAGGTGAGAGAAACTTATGTCTTTGACAGGTTCTGTATGTTCTCTCTGCAAGCTTCGCCTGTAGATAAGGGACCCCCCCTCGCGCCACCCATGTCGTCAAGGCCAAAGATTTACTCCTGAGTACCGGTCAGTGCGTGTTCCTTATGATTCTCAGAACCAACAACCACTACTAATCTATACAACATTCATCGATTTTTTTTGTAATGGAAGTACAGCGTTCTTTGTGAAATAGACACCGATCTTTATATAAAATGTCATTCATTTTATCCTTCAAATTTAAAAAAATATGCCTATGGAGGCCTCAGTCAGGCAGCCAACACAGGGCAGAGAGTCCTGTCTCAAAATTCAGCACACATGAAACGCAAAAGTATTCTCATTTGTGTTATGAAACTTGGTCTCTTACACTAAGTGGAAAACAGATTTGTGGTACTGGAGGCATCTTCACGCCCTTCTTGTTACTTTATGAAAGTGTTCATTACAGACCCATCATATTTAAATATTTCATCCAGGCATGTTACAGTATTTGCTCTTTCTCAGACACGGGATGAGTTAACATAGTGACTATCGGTGGACAACCGGGGTTCGATTTCCAGTAGAGGCAATGACTCTCTCCTCCCCACAACTTCACACCGATTCTGGAGTCTACCCATCTCCTACTCAACAGATATCATTGGCTTCTGCACTGGTAAAGCAGCCAGAATGTGAACTAATCATTTAGTATTGAGGTTAAGGATGGGCAGAGCTATACCTCCACTCCCTCACTGAACGGAATTTAATTAAGGAGAACGACAACGTAGCTTTTACCTTCTGCTTGTTCTTGGTCTTGAAAACCCACGTAGTTTCGAATGACCAATGACATCGTTCAACAGTAGATCGTGGCTTTATAGACACCGGTCACACATGTGAAGTTCATTAGAACTTGTGTCCTTTCTAGAACAAAACACGGAGCAGTATTTCTGACCCTAAAACTTTGTCCTGGCAGGGGAGCGAGAGAGACAGAGAACAGTGACGGAAGCAATAAGCTGGCGTTTTATTGCCCTCCGATCGTTCATTGGGATATCTAGATATTTCTTCACCGACGTCTTCTCTTCCACCCCTCCTACCGCACTTTTGCTGCCGCTAGTGCCACGTGAATCACGACATTAGCATTGGCCTTTGATCGCGTTGTTCTTGTAGGGCTATTGAAGCGAGCTCAACAGTGTGTGAGACAGAGGGAGAGAAGTGGAGGGAAGGGTGTGTGCTGGTCAAGTGGCGGTGCGCCGAAGGCGGGGAACCACAGCTTCGCAGGGAATGCCGCTGCCACTGTCCGCCGCGACCACTGACACCACCGCTAAACGAGCGTGGCCGGTCGTGTGCTGGAGTATGGGGAGGCCACACTGCGCCAGTTAACTTTCAGTGCCGATGATAAGGCAAGAAGAAAAGGAAGGGCAGGCAGTACACAACTGGACTTGCATAATCCACAAACACTCTTTATTTTACCGTGGGTTCCCTTTTTGAATTGATGGCCCCCAACCACAAAAAGGCGTATGACGCATTTACTTGTATTTCAATTTTAAAAATATTCAATACATAATAACATATCAAATACAAGCTTAATTGCAAATCGACCTCCGACATTCGAAAGAAATCAATCGATTGAGGCGAGTACCTTCTGTATACGTTTTGAAATAGGCCTAAACCATGCACTGGTACAGTGTTACTCCATTGTATAAGCAACTTACCCTACGTTTAGTGACAAAATTGTGAGGAGTTTACCTACAAAACAAAAAAAAACTGAGTAACTCCACGGTTTTACGTTTTTCCTGAGTATTTGGTACTTAATTCAACTGACCTATAAATTGCGTTGTTGTTAATTAACCCGACGGTCACACAGTCATCCCCAGTACGGACACTGCATGTGCATTGCGCCAGTATAATCCACTTCTTGCAGTCACAAATTTCTTGAGATTCAACTTACATTTGTCAGTGGTGGGTTAGAATGAAACTTTACAAATCAAAATTTTGTATTAAGTTCCTGTTCCTGCAACTTGTTCTTCTGTTTAAGTGACGGCAACACAAATTCGAGCTAGACAGATTTATTTTACTTGTTAGCTTCGAGCCCTGTCTTTTTAAAATTGCACTTCTCCAAAACCTCAGCTCCGTCGAAGCCCGTCAGTTTGAGCGTCCAGGCACCTCTTCGCCCGTCAGGTTTATTGGCGCCCACACTTACGGTAAGCTCTGCATCACGTCATATTTTTGTAACACGCGTTTATCTGAACCGACAGACCGAGTGAAGGAGTGACTAATAAGTGTACTGGGGATATGTGAAACGCATATAAAATATAGGTCGGAAAAACTCTAAACGCTTGGGAGACGAAGGCACAGACGGGTGTGATAATATTAAAATGGATTTAAGAAAAACAAGTATGAGGATCAGGACTAGATTCAACTGACTCAGGATAGGGTCATATGACGATATTTTTTGACGTTTTAATGTCTCATCATATTTAACAATTAAGCGACTACCAAGAGAGAACCTGACAGTGTAGTTAGTTAATGGTACAAATAATTAAAGGTAAATTGCTTCGTACAACTGCAGAACAGAATACCTATATCTAAACTGTGACACACTTAGCAACTATCAGACTTGTAAGACACGCATCATAAATTGCAAATAATGTGAGCTAATATTCTTTAAAAGATCAAGATGATTATTCCAGTGATAAACGTAATAGTTACGAAAGCTGTTTACTCACAGATAACTACTATATCCACTGTTTCCTCTATGACAATTGCGGACATTCGTACCTTGATTCATGAACTACCCAGTATAGTTGTGTTCATTTCTGTGCAAACTGCATCTCGTTGCTATTCAGGGCAAGAATGATGACGTAGATTATTCTGTCCAATCGATATGTTTAACGAGCAGCTATATGAAAATCCCACCTCAAGATCCGCCCACAGTCCTAATACAACACTTACTTAAAAAATTGCGCCGTTTTCTGCACGACTCGAGTACAATGTAGAGTCATTATTTCTTTCTGCTAAGGGAATAGAAGTTTATGGACATTTGCTGTGAGTTTTTCTAATGCAGACTGATCCTCTTACAAAAACATCCTACCATATGTCTCAACAGGATCATATCACAGGACGACAAAGCTAGAATCAGACAACTGATTCATCAACCATTTCCATGTATCACCCAAAATATGCTCTCTCTCTCTCTCTCTCTCCGGACGAACAAGGCCGTTCTGACTTGGATTTATCTCGTGTCTGTGTAGATCAGTGAAAGAAATATGCCCTGCAGTCTCAAAAAAGAATTGCAACTAATTATTCGTGTTACTACAGAAAATGCGCTACTAGCAGCAGGTTTGCTTACACAAACACTAGAACGCAAACCGTTACACACGACGCAGCGCCACATGTTTTCGGGGGTGAATGTGGATCCTATCTTAATTCTGTGACACATACATTTAGTTCAGTATGTATTTAAAAATTCGTTTCCTACCTTACAGTAAAAATTCGGTGTATTTATTACAAAGATCAATCGATTAATGATGTTTAGGACAGCAGTCCACAGACTAATTTATTCAGCCAGTCATTTCACATTGTGACTAGACCGAATGCGCGCTGGACTCAAGCCGACACATTTCTGGCATTTCCAAAATCTTTCATGTTCAAGTGTTTCTCCTTTTCGTAAGCATTCAGTACTGTTCCAAGATAAACACCGCCTACGAAAACACAGCCACATATTGTTATGATGACAGTGCATGCGCTGTAATTTGAGCTGGCTGTATTTTCCCTTTTCAATTCCTTCCTAGCCTGTTTGACATGCTGGTGTGATACCGACGTAATTTTATAAAATTCATGTTTCTATTAATTCAGTTTGTTACAAACACAATTATACTGATGGGTTGGAAAGGAAACGATATCGTACACTGTCTAAAATAAAGGGCAATAAAATCCCTGAAGAATGTTTTAGCCCCAACACGATTCCATTCGTCCCTCGCGCTCCCTACAAAAATCTGACCTGATCCGGGGAATCTACTTTGATGAAGTGTGTGGGTAGCAAATGAGAGGAAACAAGGGGACGAGGGGGCTGGAGTGTTACATCTCATGTGTATGTATTCGACCGGCCTCTGCTGCTGTGTGATTCTCCTGATCATCTCTGTATGAAGCCCGAGTAAAACTTGAAGAGCTCAAAAAAAAACGCGACTCAACCCTCAGCCCCCCCCCCCCCTCCGGCCCCTTTTCTCCACACCATTGAGGAGTACGAGAAGCAAACTGGGCAAGTGAACAGAAAGCCACAATATTGGTCACTATATATAGTTATAGGCCTTATACACACATAGTTACTAATAACGGCTTTATTGATCTTCAAACTGAAACGATGCCTGGTGCAGTTGCTTGCCTGCCTTTCCCCGTCTCTCTCTCACTGTATGTTACTTCTACTGCTACACTGGAGGAAGTGGAGTGGTCATACGCTGCTACTTCAACTGAAGTCACAAACTGTTTTTAGTGCTTTATTTAGTTACGATGTCAGTATCCAAAACGGAGCCGGTGTAAAAACATGATATAAATTGAATTCAAAAGAACAATGCAGTCCACACAAATAGTTTTGTTAAAAATCAATATCTGCTTTTATACAAAACGATACATGTTTGGAACACTATGGGTCATCATCAGGAGAAAATGTACAAAAGAATGGTGGCTAACATTAACATTTTTCATTTCTATAAACGAGATCTCTTCGTTACAGTTTTCTTATATCAAAATTATTGATTATTAATTATACATAATGTAAAAATCTTGCACATATAGTTGTGTTAGTTATATATAACCCTTATGGGCCGAAACATGTAGTGTTTTATATAACTACGAATAATGTTTTATGTGAAGAATAGCTGTACAGACTGCATTGTTACTTGGTATTTAATTTACGACCCACTGTTCAGATAATACAAATGTTTATTTAGAAGTTGAATATTGTTTCGTTACAGAATTGAAACGGGAGAAAGATTCAGTTGAACTTTATAATGGTATGTTGAGGAAATAATAATAATAATAATAATAATAATAATATGGTTAATACTCATTAAAGAATATAACGACGAATTTTGAATCCTCCTCTGATATTTAGGAAAAAGGAAACAGGGTAGGAAACATTTTATTTTCGTGAGAAATTCAAACCAATAAGGGATTAAGAACAGTGCAGTCGTCCGCAGTGAGCACACCTTCATACCACGGGCTCGAATCTCACTCAAGTTCATGGATATGTCATGTGTAGGTACAGGCCTTACGATTGGCCGAACCCACTTCGAAGGAGTCACTTTACATGTGACTGATTTCACTGTGTCAGAAAAACAAAAGGCTGAAAAGATGTGCACAAAGTGACTTTTGTGCAGAAAGTGTAAACCAAAATCGCCAAAAAAAATACATCGCAGCATACTGGCTTTAACAGCTTCGGACAGGCACAGTACACGGCCTTATACAGGACAGATGTCCTGTAATCCCACAGTTCATTTCACAAAACTCTTCTAAGGTCTTTTCTAAACATATTAATCATGTCCCTATCTCAGCTCATCAACACTAACGGATAATGTCACAAACAGATCCTACTTTAAGTTGGTTAACGTCGTTCTACATTTGTCGTAAGAGATTCGAATTAATGTTATCCTCCCTCATATATCGTCCACACTTCTTTACGGTGGAGGTTTGTAATTATAATGCTTTATATGTATCTTTCATAGTGCGTTATACGCTTATTTATCCCGAAAATCTACCTCATTTTTTATTTAATCATACAAATGTCGGTGAAGAAAGAACACACTGTGACTCTTAAACTGCTTCGTACCTGTAATAATCGTAAAATAAAAATCCATCCAGTTACACACAGGCGGTGTAAATGGAACCCCTATTTTATTCCGAAATATTTCGATCTTGTAGGACCGTCATTAGGGAATTTACATTTACACAAGCTCTCCGTGTAAACTTAATGAAGTTTTACATTAGTTCATACAATACTGACTACTGCTAACATTTCAGAACCTTGTATTTACTGCTTGTTATATTTATGTGAAATAGGGATACCATTTACACCCATTTATGTGTACCTAGATGGTTTTTTACTTTATAATTATTACGCACAGTGGAGTTGATAATTACACAAATTTCTCTACTGCTGATTCACAAGTACCGTCCACCTTTGTTCCACCCTCAAAGTAACAGACGCAGTTTCATAGCAATACGCAATAGTTACAACGAACATCCTTCCAGGTCGATTTCGGTGCACGTAATTCCCGCTCAAGACGCCTCTCTACGTAATTCGTGCGATCCCCTGTCCCACCGACTCCCACCAATCCGTGGAGTAGAAATCCTCAAAAACTGAAGGTCCCTCAGGTGGATAATTAATTTTCCCACCCTTTAATGAACCCAAAGGTTTATTACAATGTTCCCAGGAACCGGCCAACGAGTGTTATCTTTATTTGTATCCAGTCAACATTCCCACATTCTATTTCTTTCAGATCCATCTTAGCATTAACAACGGCAATGATCAGATGGAAGGTAAACGGAAATTCTTATAGATGAAAGTATATGAGTTATATCTCGAGGCGGTCTGACCATTAACGGACTCTTATCAGACGCTGAGAGTAACCACGTGTTTTGCGAGTCTTTAACATACCCATGGTCTCCTGTAAATATAAATCTTTCCATCTAGACCTAGGTCTCCCAAATTGTCTCCTTATTTCAGGTTTTCTGGCAAAAAAAAAGTGTTTTATGCATTTTTCATTTCCCCGATGCGTATGAAATCCGACCCAGATAATCCTCTTGATATTATAGTCCTTATCGTGTATTTGGTGAACAGAATTAGTTGTAAATTTCTAATATTAAAGATCTAAATATTCACACTTTCAGAATTAATTCTGAATCAGAACAGGCCAGACAGCCTAACAGTGAAATAAAATGTACAGTAATGATAATACAGAGTTAATTATCTCCCTCTTCTGGACAGATTACTCTTGTTTACGTACTTGTTAGTTCGTTTACTTTAAGTCGGAATGTGTTTATAGCAACTTACGATGCAGATGCCCAGCAGCGTGTTCAAACAACAGATACGAATTCACACCTGTTTCGCCCAGGATGTTGCAAGAGTCACTTCAGGAAACTAATTGGCATTCTATCCGCGCAACCAAACATCGTGAACCAGGCGACCTCTCGTCTTTATTGTTTACAAGATTTTAAGTTGTTTCCGGGTCTATAAATTGCCTGTGTCTTTACAAAATCTACAGAACAGCAATAATATGAATACACCTGTATTCATAAACACGTCAAGCGCCAGCATATATCTGTATAAATTTTAAGGCAAGTGTATACGAAGTACGTATTTCCTCACAGAAGTAACAGGACATAAAAAGACGGATAATGAAGGCAAAGAAGATATCAAAGAAAAACTGTAAATAACAGAGAAATCAATAAAATAATAGAATAACCGCAAAGCGTAACACTTCAGGCGCGTTCGCTCTGTTATTGTCCCTGGATTTTTAATTGTGACTATTTTCAATAAAATCACTGTCATGCCAATAAGTCTACTCGAAATGTGACGTTTTATGTAACACACGCTGGTACAAGTTTCCTCCGTATATTACGAACTGAATTACAAACGATTAGAACCAATATCTCGAAAACGGTGTGATATTGATCATATTTTATTGTTACATTTCGATAGTCAACTTTTTCTTCAGCCTCAACTGGTACAGATTCGGTATTAAATATAAAGACCAATGACGACGGGATATTATCATTAATGCATGTGGGTATTCTGGGGAAGTGTCTGATATACAGCCGTTTTTTCCTTCCAGTTAAGATTCATATTTAATGAAATTAACACCAGTGCTTTGTTTTTTCTTTTATTTTTGTCTTAGCTTTGTTCTTGTCTTGGTTTGTTCTTCCCTTGTACTTATGCCGTTTTTATAATTAGTTACTGGGCTGTTGAGTCAGTACGTAATAAATAAAGAATTGAAATGATTCAATTTCTGCTTCAACCATGATCAAGGTCAAGGATTCACACACTCTCAACAGGCAACAAGTGTTTACTTTTGAATACTGTATTATTTAATCACACAAAATTTGATGTTATGGGAGGGTTACGTATACAGCACGAAAGGAAGAGGTAAAAAATGAGTACAACATTTTTGTCGTAAACACGAAAGGAAAAGACTACTTGGAGATAAGAGTGAAGATGAGACAGTAATTTTAAAACGGTCTTGTGGACACAGGATACGCTGATGTGGACTGCGTTCATCTAGCTCCGGTGTCTAGTGGCGAGCTCCTCTGAACACGTAATGAATCTTCGAGACTCGCACAAAGCATAGAATGTACTGACCACTGTCACGAAATCAAAGCTGTTTCAGGACCTGTACTCTTCCCCCTGTGTTTTTATCTCGCTCTCTGTTTCTACGGCCCTCAGGTACAGGCTCGGAAGTGGTGCAAACAAGAGGCGGTCGCGCTCAGTCATTAGCCGACTTCTGCTTGCGGGAGTTGGAAGGCAGACCAGCAGTTTCCACACCAGTAGACATTCTCTACGCAGTGCCGCCGTCTGGTGGCTGGACGATTGGTTATAGATAATGACAAGGAGGATGGGAAACAGAGATAGAGCAGAGGGTGGCCTGTGCCTAGAACAGCAAAAATGATCTATGGGACTGCCAATACGTCAGTACAATATGGTGATTAGTCTGCAGATAAAGTCCCATCTTCGAATCCCGTGCATAAAATTTACTGGGCCAGAACGTTATGTGAGTGCAGCCGGGATAGTGCGATCTGTATAGTGACTAGGCTACTGGCTGGACGACTGAGGAACGGCAGTTCGATTCCCATCGTGGGTAAGAGATTTTGTCTTTCCAAAACATCTGGGACCTAACCAGCCTCCTACTCCTTCGGTACCGCGGCGTGCAGCTGACAACTTACCTCCACCTGGTGCCGAGGTTACGAATGCGTAGGGCCGTACCTCCACTCTCCCATACATCTCAACCGCGCAGTGCTTAACTGAGCAGGACAGCTTCTTTCCTTTACCTTTATCACGGGCTCAATAGACGATTCGTATCACATATTGCAACCCACTGTCGGTTTAACGTTGACTCAATATTAAATTATGCGAAACTGTAATTTTAAGGACCATAAAGGCCGATAAAATCCCAGAGGTAAACTGTCACAAATAAACTTCATAAAAAGTCTAGCCTCAATACGCGCAACCTGAGAAGTGTTGAAACGGACAATTACAATATGCACTACGTGGTGCTGCTATCTAGGGGAAACTTTTCGGTAAATGTGGACACTGAAATGCAAGCTCACGAACGTCTTCCACTGCTACCATCTTCTGCTCATGTTCGTAACTAACTGCTCATATAAATGACAGGGCAGCAAGCTTAACCTTTCATGTATATAAATCGTTTCGTATGATTATGGAAGTAAACAAGACAGGCAATGTACGTATAACGTGACACTATGACACGTTCGCGTGACGTTTATACCTCCTCGGCTATCGTAACAGCCTGATACCATATCACTCAAAGAGAGCGCTTTTATGGCGATTTAATGTCGCCGGCAACAATAAGACTTACTTAGGTCTTCACGTTAAGTGGCCCATATTTTTGTTCGATTTTAACCAAATCTGGCTTTTCTCGACAGACTTCCACAGAAGTTTCCAGTGTCAAATTTCATGTAAATCCGTCCAGTGGGAACCGCGCTAATACATGCGGACAGACAGACAGACACCTGGACAGACGGACGAGCGGACTAACAGCCTGATACTATTTCCGTGGAAGAGAGAGCTTTTGTGGCGATTTAATGTAGCCAGCAAAAAGAAAACTTACTTAGTTCTTCTTGTGAAGTGAGAGATATTATCGAAATCTGGATTTTTTGGACAGATTTACATCAAAGTCCCCAAAATCAAATTTCATGAAAATCCGTCCAGTTGGAGCTGCGCTAATGTACAGTACGGACGAACGGACGGAGAGATGGACAGACGGACGGACATTACGAAAGTAATACGCGATTTTTGCGACTATGCGAACGCCCCTAAAAATGTCAATTAAACCCATTTACGAAGTTCAACAACAACCTGAAATTACATTACTTACGAACTTTAAAAGTTCACAAAACGCATGCTACCATTCAGTTCAGAATCTTATGGTATGTTTCTGTAATTAACTGTAAAAAAAACAACATACGGAAACCAGGAATTACGAAAATTCATGCAACTTCTATGCACTTTAGGCACAACGTCTTATAATAAAACTATATAACGCTGTTTGATTTTGTCTGCACAAAATACCAACACAACATTCTTTAGAAGTTACCAATCAAAACAAATGCTCAAAATTATAAAACATTTCCACATACGTAAACTACATCAGCTGTGCAGTAAGCACTGAACGTTTCCACTAGTTTCCGCACATACAAAACTAACACACAAAGGATCAAAGGTCTGACAGCCGTAAAAATACGCCGAAGGGTTAAACACCTTTATGCATACCAACTACTGATTAGGAAAAAGGTAATCAATATCACTATAACCTGTCGCTGTTTCTTGGTCTAGACTGGTATCATTTACTTTCAGTGACGCAATCTGACGTAAGACTGAAGGCCTGTATTATAAAAAGTAGTTCGTACGCAGTTAAAACAAGGGAGGCGTGGAACACTAACATAAACAGCATATCCAATAAACCCCGAGCCAGTGAATGTTCAGTACTGCGGAGAGTACGCCACGCAGTATCAAGAAGAGCAACCGAAGTTCGCATGTCTCCCTAATCACTTTTAAAGTTGTCTTTTTGTTCAATCGCTGTATAAACTCTCTTTAATCTTCGTTCGAGGAAAGAAAGAGCTGAAAAACGAGTTGAATTACCACAGAGAAGCAAGTTTCCCGAACTAGAAGGAATGTTGTAATGACAGCCGTATGTTCGGGGCAGGAATCGCTTATGGGTCAAGGTTAAGCATCAGTACGTTGGCTTTTGGAGCATGGAATGCTAAAATGTTTTAAGATCATCAATTAAGGAATGCAACTGTTGGCTTCTAAAATACGAGATGTTCTCATTCCACATGTTTCACTTAACAACAGCCGTACTGCTATTCCTTTCAGACACAAGCTTTAGAGAGAAGACAGTTCTACTGAAGCAAAGGCTTGCGCTACATCACAAACTGGAAAACCAGATAAATAAATAATAATTTAATTTGCTCTTTCGTTTCTTTCTTCCTGTTCTTCCTTACCATCTCGTCCTCTTTCTCTTCTCTTCCTCCGTTTTCTCCATTTCCTTATCATTTTCTCAACATTCTACTCGTCTTCTCCGTCCCTTAAACTAATTGCCCTTCGTCTACTTTCTTCTTCCTCTTTTCCCCATCTTTGTTTTTCTGCGTCATCATCACCATCGCCTCCTCCTCCTCCTTTTATTCATCTTCTTATGTCCTTTTTCCTCCGTTTGCATTTCCGTCTTCGCATAATGGTGCTTTCAGTGTCTGCCAGAGATGAGCGGAAAGTACTGTTGGTGTCGTACTAGACAACACAATGGGATGCTACACACCAAGACTGCACTTGCTAGTCAAGATAAAAGCATCAACCAGTATAAAAGAGTTGTGTCGACTGACTGAAAGCACTTTGGTTTCTTAGGTTCAATGTTTAGCGAATAATGAGTAGCAACGAATGCGGAAAGTAGTGATCATTGGCTAATTTTAAGTATATTCCGTCATCTAGCCGAAGGAACTGACAACAAGCGCAAATACCCTCCGTCAGGACAGCGGATCATTGGGCTGAGATGTAAACCCGCGACCTCCCGAATAAGAAGCAGTACTACACACAGGACTGTCCGACTTGTGATTCCTATTGAAAGGTAACGATGAAATTGAAATTAGAGAGTCGGAACTTAATAATCAGAACAATCATTTCAAACTTCATTAATAAAAGTAAATCAAAAACACATTAACATTGCTATTAATAGCAAATGGCAAAGCGCCTGTCGGAAGTGCAGGCGATGAAGAGCCCAGGAAAAGAGAGCGCAAGCCTGCAGCACACAGAGGCTAAACGGGAAGTAAAGTCCGTATATCAAGTTCGAGTTACACAGTGTTCTCAGTGTGTAAGTACACACACATATGGGAAAAGCACCCCCCCCCCCCAAACAACGGTACAAAAGACCAAACTTGACGAAAAGTGTAAAATTAGATTTTATACTCTAAACCGAATAGTGCTGTACAACATTCACCTTTTGGGCCGCACAGATATTTCGCGTTCTTTCTCCTTGCCATTGTTTGTTAATACGTGGAAAATTCGATTGCTTTTTCGTAACTTAACACAATTCCTGCCAGCAGAGGCCTGTCTATTCATTTCACTTTCCTATTTGCCATTTTGTTCGACATTAACACATGATCCGTAACAAATATTTAGAAACCGGGATAGCTCAGTCAGTATCGTGACGTGGCTACCGGTTGCACGGTCCGGGGTTCGACTTCCGGCAAGGAAAACAGATTGCTTCTCTTCTCCGAAACGTCCAAACAGGCTCTGGAGCTCACTCAGCCTCCTATTAAACGGGTATGGGGGGGCTCTTGCCCCGGGGGGTGAAGACACCTAGGCCTCCATCTACTGCAAAGGTTAGGAATGCATGGAAGGTTTTTTTTTATTTTGGTGAAGGGCCCCGCAGCAGATGCTACGGACGCACCGCAGCCTTGAGGCTTATTGTGCAACCCTTGTGATGAAGATGAAGAGAAAGATGAACAGTCTTTTCATTTCCCCAAGTAATGGAGCACCAGTGGAATGAAGGTGACAGGGAAAACCCGAAGTACTCGGGGGAAAATCCTGTTCCAGTGCCATTTTGTCCACCACAAATCCCACATAGACTAACCCGGGATTGAACCCGGGCCTCCGCGGTGGGAGGCCGGCGACTAACCGCCTGAGCCATGGCACGGCCCTAATGCATGGAGGTTACCTCCAATCCCCTATATGCCTTCAGGACGCCTACTTTGTCATTAGTATTATTATATTTATTATTATTATGTGCTGTTAAGCCTGCACAATAATAAATAGCAATTTAACTGAATTGAATTGAATTATTGCCTAACAAGAGGCCCAAAGGATCGCCAGTGCTTTTAATTAGCATTAAGAAAAGGAAGCAACAAGCAATGCTTCGCACCAAAAGACGACAAGAAAATAAGCTTTACGCTCTGTCGGGGTTCGAACCCTGTCCTTCACAAACGAAGGGACTATTTTACCCTTTATGAATGCCAAGATATATCTTCTTCGTTTACAGTGAGATAATTCACTCTTACACATAAATCCTAGAGTGGGGTGGGGTTTTGTAATGTAGGGGGTTGAAGTGGAGGAGAGATAAGGGTAGTGGGGGGCCGCGTCGCGACGCCTGACGTAAATATCAATCTATACAACAACACAGACGAAGCAGTAGCAGTAGCAGGCCTGCGGCGTCCTAGCTGTAGTGACCGGCCACCCGAACAACAAAGTTGCTAGACCTCAACATGACAGCTCTCCCCGTTTCTGCACAGAGGCACTGTCCATAATGTCCTGCATTATCTGCGGGATAATCATACCCTGAGATAGGAGGGCGGTGGATTGTTGCTTTTTATGGACACACCTACACGAAGAAACAAGATGTCACCCCAGTTCTTTTCGTTCCTGGTGGAGAGGACGAGAATTACCAGGTACATGCACCACAGCTATTACGTCACTTCCTCTTCGTGAACGGATTAAACCATTACAGCAGTATAAACTCAGATGTAATGAACGTTTAGAAATCTATCGTATTTGTCAGCACTGCTGCTTCGTACTATGAAGTATCGGGTTCGAATATCGAACTCCGGAGGCTGATGGTGGTATAATGTACTGAAACGACCAAACAATTTCCTTGTACATACTTCCCAGTTACTCATTGACTATCGCGCCATAAGGCAGTTGATAAAGTAATGTTAGATCATAAAGCTGGTACTTTCGCGTATGTGAAATGTGATCCTCCTTGTGTTATCAGACCATCAAAAGACCCAGAACAAATATGAAATAACATGGAAAAGACGAACATTTTGTGACAGCAAAGATCGCGTGGCAACTAGCACGATATCTTCATGCATTTATGACACACTATTTCGCAATGAGGAATGTCTGTGTTTAATACTAAGTTACTTTAAAATCTACAAAATTAGTATTGAAGGTTAAGATTTTTAAAGACCTTAAATACACGCATTTTGCATGATATTCGTAATATTTTCACGAAAATCTACCTACTGCAAAGTTAAAACCAGACATTCATTACCCGTTCCGCCATACTCCATCATTGGATAGTATCATGATCGAATTTAATCCCATCCACACAACATCCTATGTGTTTAAAATACATTTTAATATTATCTTCCTCCGCTCGGAAACTTCTCCTTAGCACCCTCAATGCATGTTCTCCATTACAGCAATGAATACATTTTTACAATGTAATAAATCACGTGGGTTAACTGTTTTCAGGCTCACAGAAATGCAACATTTTGTGCTCAATTTTTAATTCTGTTGAATTTTGTAACTGACGATATTTTGATAACGTTTGGGCGGAAATTTTGAAGTTAATGAGAAGAATGCAGTGCAGTGAAAAAGATAGACATAGGAAATAGCATAACAGTAGATGAAAGAGAAGACACAGGAGAAGTGAGACACACATTATATTGAGGGGAGGAGAGAGAAGAGAATCATTTTGTTACACGGCTCCCCGGCGTCACCTGCGCGTCCTTATGGTAACAATAGCATGAAAGAGAAGACGTTAGAATGGTGAAAAGTGGAGGCTTGAAATAAGGGCTGCAGAATCTCAACTTAATATTTAATTCTAAAATGTATAGTATGGATAAACACTTTGGTCTTTAAAGCGGGGGGGGGGGGGGGGGGGAGAGAGGGGGATTAATTCGGATGAATTTAAATCGGAAGGGTTGCATGAGAAACATGTAGTAGAAACTTAAACTTGGGAACCATCTCAGTATGGCAGTGCAATGCATTACAAAACAAAAGTCACTTCCTACCTCAAAGAGAACACAGTGCATGTCCACTACAAAGACAACTTAGTTGATGTCGTTTAGGGAAATAATCGCTGACTGTTCTGAGGATTTCATGTAACACACACAAGACACGGAGTGGCCAAAACGCACGGCTTTAAGTGTTGCAGGCAACGACATATAATTACCACTGAGCAATAAACGGTTAAAATTGTCATTCTTAAAAGACTTTATTTTAATTTTTAGGTGTTTGAAGGGCAGAGAAGAAGATATAATAAAAGACATAATAACAATAAAGGCCTTTAAATTTAGAAACATATATTTCACTCGTGATTGGTTCTTAGGTATTGAACGACACCGTTTCAACTGCAGAGACACGGATCATGAACTTAAAACGATGTTACAAAAAATACGGACACTGCAGCTCCTTCATCTTGCTTCGTCACATCACACACGCACGCATGTACGCACACGCATTTCAGTTATAAATAGTATATCTTTTTCATGTGTTCCTCATACATAATACGTGTCGTCTTTACAGATGACGCAACATTAATTCATATTATTCTGGGGTAGATCGGGCAACACACAGATTACCCCGCTGTTAAGATTACAAAAGGCTTCTTTTTACCTCTCAAAAGCAGACAGACAGTCAGTCAGAAAGCATGGGGAGGGAATCCTGTAGGCTCTAATCATAAAAAACCGCTACCCGGCGATGCATTCTACTGGAACAAACCAAATCTGCGGGTTTTCGAAAGCGAAATGTGGCAAGCTCCACGAACACAGCCTTAATGGCAGAATACCATTATTAATAATGACTGGGAAATATCAGCTCTGTAAAGTGCGTTTGGAAATACAGCAGGATACGTCGATCCCTCTTCTTTTAGACGAGGGAGGGAGATAGAGGGTGGTTGGGTATGAGCTCTGTGGAGTAAAAGGGACGCGAGATGCTGTAACTGAACCGCTGAATACGAGATGTATATGGATGGAAGGAGGACAGAGAAATTTTGATGTAGGCAGAAGGATGGATAGGCGGACTTACGTGTGTAGGAATGTGCGGAGTAACAGGAACAGATAACTCGGTCCCTTAGCCCCAGAACCATTCACAGCGTACAGACTGCTCTCAGTACATCACAGTATCAATGCAAACCGATCCCAGTGGCCGCGCAGTCTAAGGCGTGGGTCTGCGGCCGCTCGATTACTGGGATTGCGGGTTCGAATCCCGCTGATGGCATGGATGTCTGTCTCTTGTGAGTGTTGTGTGTTCTAGAGGTCTCTGCATCGTCCACAGGAGTCCTACTGAATGTGGTGTGTTAAAATGAGTGTGATCGTGAAGCCTCGTTAATGAGCAGGTCCTGGCCCACTAGGGAATGTTGTGCCATGGGGGAAAAAAAAGTCAATGCAATGCAGTGTAAACACTAATTGCCGGCATTGTCGTATTTCTGTAACACCATAAGAGATGAATGAACAGGATGAAGTAGGATGTAAAAAATTTTAACTTATGATATCTAAATAAGTAGCGAAGATATTCTTAACTAATTTGGTGGACAACAGCCCGTCTTAAGGAGATGCACGTAGCTCAACTGGCAAAGATATTTCTTTACTTTATTGAACTTAATGTTCATTACCGTGTTCACAACATTCCGTCACTTGAACATATCCAGAGCAAGCCGAATCAAATTCATGCCCTTATAGCGCAATATTTTAAATTAAATTTTAATATTATCCTCCCATCAACCCTAAGTAATGCAAGTAGTCTCTTCTTTTCAAGTTTCTGAAGAAAAGATTCTATTCCATTCTCATCTCACAACGTGAAAAAATGTTAACTAACCACACACAATCATACACTGGAAGTAAAACAAGGATTATGAAACAGAGCTCATAAAGTGTCGTTCCTAGTGTATAAATGTGTAGTTGTACATTCATATTTTTATTATTATTATTTTATTTTAGTTTCTTTTCAGAACTAATTACTTAAGTAGAGATCCTGTATTTGCTATGAACAACTTGAAATATTCGCATCGCTGCCATCTTCCTAGCTGTGGACTTACAAAAATGTTTGACCTACAATGTGCTGTATTTTACGATCTACCTCCTTACAAAGTTTTGCACAATTAGCAGCAATGTTTCACTGCTTATAGCTATCATATCTAACGCTTAGATGATGTTCGCACGACAGCTGTTGTAATTCTACACTTTACAAAACCATCGTCTCCAGAACCTTGCACATTTTTAAGACCTAAAAGAACGTGGTGCTACTGTCGCACTCACCTCAGAAGTTCGCAAGCACGCCATGTTATAATAACTGATTATAGAAAAATTTGCTTCACTGACAGAGATACTTCTTTACACTACCAAAGGATATTCGATGTAGGCTTATAAAATTTTAGAGCAGTTTTGGAAAAAAAATATCATTTATTTTTAGGCGCGTTCGCAAAGTTGCGAAAAGTAACCATTTGATTCATCATGTCTGTCTGTCTGTCCGTCCGTCCGCAAGGAACAACTTCCGCTCCCGCTGGACGAACTTTCATGAAATTTTCAGACGCGAGAAGGAGGGGGGTAAGAAAATCTGTTGAAAAAAATTCAAGTTTCTTTAAAATAGGACAAGAACAACCGGCACTTTACATGAAGACCCACGTATATTTACGACTGCTTTAGTTACTAGCGCAACCACGACTTCCGTCGATAGTAATCGATACTAAACTGCCCTATTTCGTCGCGCGATTTACATGACGCAAAATTAAGGTAAATAAAAATGTTCTATCATAATATTTAATATTTACTATGTCAGGAAATATGAAATTTGATACGTAGGTAATGTGTATACATTCAAATTGTGTACGAAATATTGTTTTTAAGTCCGCAATTACAAAATATTTCGACGGGGTGAAAATTTGGTATTCTGTATTATAAATGCAACACAGGCAAAGCCCCCTGACGATGATCTGTGGATCGAAACATATGTAGGGGTATATATTTACAAAAGCTACAATAAAGGTGGTTTTAATAGTGCATCGGTTGGTGTAAAAATTGTTTAATTAAAAGAGAAGTTTCTTCAGTTAAGCAACATTTCTTTACTGTACATAAATGTACTGTCGAAGTTAATGACTATTTTATCTTTAGGTCTATAAAGAACATCATTTATAACATAACAAAACAATGTGTTTCCTTCTCAGTTGGAACATTGCATCCTGTGGAGTGAGGTAATGGACTGACGTATTATTTGAAAACAGATAAAATATGTAGCTAACCAACGTATCTTTCAACCGGACTTCACTTTGCTGTGGTAAGCACTTATGATTCTATGACAGAAGTTACTGTTTCGATGTACACAACATTTGCGGCATGTGTTAATCCTGAATTTATAACATCCATCCCCAAAAGGCAAAAGTATCATACACTGCCCCCCCCCCCTCCCAGGCATACTGAGTACCTAATATAATGTACTTATGCTCATTTCCAATCAAAATAAACCAGTACAGATTTACACAGAGAGGAATGGAAGCAGGAAATCGCAACTATACTTTTCAATGTTTTCATAAATATTATGCAAAATATTTCGGCTTTAAATAAAATAATCATCAGTCGTTATAAGGATGCTTATATAAAGATCAGTCGCACACAACACGTTAAAATTTCAAGTGATGAGATTTTAACCTTACAATATTGTGCGTTGTAAAAGCCGAAAACAGGGTAATAAAAATAAGATCACATATATTGGAAAATTTTGAAAACATTTTACCTATAGTACTTCATTTGAGTGAAAGATATATTTTTTCTGTATTGTGTGGCTTCCGAGGGATAACAAACAGTAATTGAAAAAATGTTTATTGCAAGTAATTGTGAATTGTTTTAAACTCTTTAATAAAACATTAATTTAGAAACTGCAAAGAGGTATCTTGCTTAAAAACTAAATGGAAACAAGGTGTAGTCTGCAGAAGTGTTGCTTCCCTATAATTAGTGTTGTCTCTTGTTATCCAGTTCATTAATATGCATATAACTAAATAAAACATATATATAAGAATCATAAAATTTATTTTAGAAAAGTGTGTATAAAAATTAAAGATCATATACAATTTTAAAAGCTTTAGTACTTACACAGAAATAAACAGAACAGAGCGTAACCCTCATAAACACTGGAAGAACACTTTCACTTTCACGTGACATAGAGGTACGTCTAGGACGTCGCACGGTAAAACGTTAGTTAAGTTTGCGTTACGTTTTGTGTAAGATTGCACTGTGGCCAACTACATATTTATCAAATTAAATTAAGTTATAAACCAACCGATGCACACTAAAACCACTTTTTAAGTAGCTTTATTATAAAATTGTTAAAATTGTACCCCTACACGTGTTTCGATCCTAGGATCATCGTCAGGGGGGTTTATTGCTAAAAGCTACAGTCACTTCAACACATGATTTAAAATATTCTATCTGCACTTTGAAACATAAGTTAAAATCTTGTAAAAAGATTCTCTAAAAGTTGTAAAATTACAAAAGCACTGTAGATGGTAGATTGTGGAACTGCTGGCGTGTGGTATTAAAAGCATATGAAATGTTTTTGCGTGGAGCGGAGTGTACTACGTGTTGTGCGGTGAGGAGTACTACGGTGGAGTGTCAACAGTGTGAAATACATATTTATCGTTTAATTGGTGACATTTTGTCTCCTTATAAACATAAAATTTCTCCATACCATGAAGATGGGGATCGTTTGTAGTTACATGCAAAATTTTCATAAAATTATTGCAGTACCAATCGAATGTCCATATTTAAGACTATGCTATGTAAATCGGAACTTGTAATTATTATATAAAATGACTGCAGATGTTCAATAAATCGGTTATTAAATTGCTTTCAGTCTGGCCAACGTAAATATTTGAACAATCAGGACATGATAATTAGTAAACACCCACTAGATGAAGGTGGGCTGTCAGCTTCACGACCTGGCCGCTTTAACCCCAGAGAAATGAGCCCCAGGTACCCACTGAATACGAACAGGTTATATATATTTATGTAAACGCAAGCGCGCGTTCTAACTGGCAATGCAATTCATAGAAACATTTAACAGATACATTTCATGACTCAGTAAATAAAAACAACGAAATATAATATTAATACTATAGTTACACTTTGAAGAAAGCACTGTGTATTATATATATATACATATATACAAAAAATAACTTAATTTAAAACTGACAGTAATGAAATATGTAATTAAAATTTCTGACAGATAATACTACATGACGCTACAACTCTAAACAGGAGAGTCAAGGTTTTATTAATAACAGCAGGAATAAATTTAATACAAAAACATCACCAAGGCAGATGCGAATCAAAAGAGGAATGAACAAGACCTCGCTGCTGTTAGAATATTTTGTGAGCTGTTGTAAAGTGTGCAGAAACAAATATGAATAAAAAAAAATGCGGCGATGACATTCATTACACTGCATCCTAGCCTATAGCAGGGGCGTCCGGTCAGGTTTGGGCAACAATTACTTTACTTCTGCTAAGTGAGTGTAATTGTGATCGTTTTTATTCTGAATACATCTCAACACAAATAGTATATTTTTATGGGATGTGACACCCTGAGTACCGGTAGCTGGTTATCACTGCTAAAAATGGCGGCAAGAGATTCCTCCGTCACACTGGTAACTAGTTACCACACACGACGTCATATACAAGCAGACAGTAATCTTCATAGTTACTGCCGTGAAAACCTCGAATCTTGCGTCTCTACGTGTTGAAAAATAAACAACAGAGTTTGACTTTCTGTTGGCCTTGTTTTGTCATTTCATCGGTTTGTGTTAATATTAAATTGATTCACCGATCACTTCTTTATACTTCTTTACATGTATACGTGACAAAGGATGTCCGTGCAGGACAGCGGTTTTAAATGTGAATATATTATCTGTCACTGTCGACATTTATTAATAGTTTCAAGATAAATTACTATTAATTTTTAAACATTTCTTTGGACAGTAATGAATAATAAAAATATACAAACAGAATGGCAATAAGAAGGTACAGTATGTACACAAACATTGAGCAGGTTCGTATAGCGGTGACGGTCTAGGTTTGTATTCGATAGGTGACCGGTTCACACCTCGGTCGGTACAACAGCAATCCTGAATTATGTGTGGTTTTACTCAGTCCTTCCAGGAAAATGTCAGGATACCACCTCGTTTATGCCGCGACTACTTCCTTTCAAATCCATGCTACTTCACCACTCTCCAGTTACTCTACCATTCGATGCTATATAATCTGAGATATCGACAATAGTAAAATAAAGAAATCTGTGAATACACACATACGTAGCATACATACATATATGAAAGACACATACACATGCAGTGGATATATAAATACAGTGGCGTAGCTAGGGTGCATGGCGCCCGGGGCAACTAGGCCTAAACACAATGCCTGCCCCAAACGGAAAATATGAACTTTAAACAAAATCACAAATAATTACTGAATTTCCTCTTATGTGGCTCAATAATTTAAAATTGTTGAGCGCAGAAAATCAAATTTTGTTATTTAGAATGTTCATTTTGCCCCCCCCCCCCTCTGCAGCCCTTTGGACTCTGCCGCTCTGAATGGCTGCACTACTCACCCTCCCTTAGCTACGCCCCTGTATAAATACATACATATACAAGATAGGCATATACACAAATGCACGTGCACACAACTTTAGAATAAAACACCATTTGTGTTGAATGAAGTAAGGGATTCAAATTGAATAATGGTGCCCACGTGTTGAGAAATGCTGAAACATCATACAAATACACCGGTCTGTTCTTGAGCACCTTGAGTCTCTGTTTTTCTGCTAGGTGTAATGATGCCAATTCGTGCAGTTGTCGTGGCGGTGGGAGATACGCCGCAGTTGCCTGCACCTGTGCAGTTGTGTAGTCAGGCGCAACACTTGCTTTGTCTTGTTTCCGCGTGCCCTTCCATCCACCACCCCCAAAGTGGCTTCATACAGTTTACTTTTCCAAAACCGTTACCACGTCCTAATGTATGTGTGTGTGTGTGTGTGTGTGTGTGTGTGTGTGTGTGCCCGCGAGTGTGTGTGTGTGTGCGCCTCAGAATCTCGCGAAATGTAATTTTATACCGATTTTAAATACAGGTTTGGGTGTTCAAACCCAGCTTCAGGTATAAATAATTTTCCGCGATTCTGCGTGCAGTCTATAAAATGAACACAAAATGAGAAAGCCGTGTCTGTCCCACGTTTCACTTCTGAAACTACGCTACAAGTCTCTGTAACCTCTGGCCATTTTCTTTCAGACAGAGTACATACAATCCGTTGTGCATGAAATGTGAGGTGTGGTAGCTCAGTCCGCAAAGTGGCGGACCATATACGGCTCAGGTTCGTTCCCAGACTTGGGAACGTATACTGTACTGCATTTTTATGACAAACGTTTAGAATTGTCCGCGAGGTAATGCTGCAGAGGATTCAAATTTATGAGAGGTAAGTGCCCCAAAACACATAAGATTTAAATGTAGAGGACCATGCAATACTGTGTGAAGGGTCTCTGACACTACAGAATAGACAGATGTAAAAGAACATCTAGAAATTAAGAATTTCTACCCAAAGGAACAAACAAAGGACTTTTAAGCTCGGACGATGTTGCAGAACAGAGAAGTGTCTAGATTTGTATGATGTATTCAGCATATACCAATTAAATCTCACCGGCTTGCTGCCTATTCTGTCTGACGGTCTTCGTGACATTTTTCACTCTCCCCAAAAGAACCATCATACACTAAGCCTCATTCAAATAATCCTTGACCATCTGCTTCCAAACTCTTACCTACGCAATGTTCGACCTTCTTCCCATCTCATTAAACGCTGCAATAACCACGTAACTGAAACAGCGTCGTCAATAACCTACAAGCGATAATTTCCTGCAGCAAGTATTCGTAACACTTCCTCTGTGTTTTTCACAAGTTGTAACTTCGTGAGAAATATGACAGCACTGAAGTCTTTCTTTCGTGCTAGAATCACATGTTACTGACACACAATGGGGCCATAATTTTTCTTCCGGAATCTCTGTTGTGAAGAAATTAGGTTACGTATCAGATTTCACTTTTCCCCCTTCGAGTGATATTTGAAACTGAGCGATACTGACACACTATGAGGATCCTGGTATAAGAATTGAGATCAGACACCATCAAGTCAATCAGAGAGAAACGTACTGCTCTAAAAAGGCATATAATGTGGTAACTTACTGTGTACCTTCTCTCACGTAAAACAGGAACTTACCTGAAAAGGAAAACGAAAAACGTAATTATGATAATTGTAAAGCTGATAGAGTACAGTCGAACCCGGTTATAACGACATCGATTTATGCGTCACCTTGTCTACAGCGTTATACGTATTTTCCGTGCTACAAATTAATTCCTTACTGTTGACTACAACAATATACTCCTTGGTTAGCACAACACTCGTTTATAGCGACACAAAGTATTCAGTCCCTTTCATGACGTTATAATCGAGTTCGACTGTATACTATAAAAAATCGACCCAACAGGTTAGAGCAGGTGGTAAGCCTTGTGACATTCGAAAGGTGTCTGCTTCGAATCGCGGCTAGTACATCAGCTCACTTAGACAATTTTATGATTTACGTCAGTTCCACGAAGTAAATGCAGGAGCAGTACGTCATTGAGGCCACCCATTTCTTCCACATCCTTTATAAGTCATCATTTTTCAGTTATCTTATGATTCGATGCTACAGGCATACAGGAGGGCTGAGATAAACCATAAACAAGTTAGTAAATAAGTACATAAATATATAAAAACGTATGACAATAAGAATCAACGACAAAGGGGCAATCGAGCAGGCTGGTGTAGCGGTTACGCTCTACACTTGTATTCTGAAGGTTCCCAGTTCGACTCTTGGAAGGTAAATCAGCTCTCTCGGCGTAGTTCCATTCAAGTGCTGCCTACCTCGATTAGGCTACAATAACTTTCTTCCATTTCTAACTCTTCATTCCTCCTCATCCTACAGTTGATGAAACATAGCCTGCGTTCCGCATCCCCCTAAACCACACATGGCCAAGCGCAGTCCGTGCGCAGTTTCAGGCTCGCAGAGTCGAGGGTTCAAATCCCATCAAAGCCACAACGTGTCTATTTGTATAAGACTGTCACCACCTCCAACCATCTTAGCCCATACCAAAGTCAGCATCAATGCAGGCAAAGTAATTTAGAAGACGGAACTTCGTCAAGTGGCTAACATCACTTCTTCATGCCTGAGAGGTTCCGGACGCGAATCTTAAGAGTAGAGAGCATTTATTGTGATTTCTTCGCACGGCTCCCAGTCCCTCTTTATGAAAGAGAGTACAGTGCTTAAAATAGGCCACGATCCTTTACATTCACATATATTGCTATTCGAAATTCATAATAAACCAACATTTGAGTTGTGTGGTCAACAGTATTCTTATATAACACAAGACTCAATCAATGCTCCCAGGCAGTGATTCCCAGGAAAAAAATCGAAGACGAAAATTGAGCGAGCAAGTCACTGGGCTAACGTTGTCTCAGCTGGATATAACTAGTTTCCAATGACACGTAAATTAAAAATATTTTTTAAAAGTATACAAATCATTGACTTATTATTTTAAATATTCTTCAAAGAAACGTAAAGATGTTGCGTTTAATTAATTGATGGCCTATAGACCTAGTGGGAAGCGGAAGTACACCACCATACATTTTTAATCTCGGCGCTAGATAAGAAGAGTTGTCTTTGCACGTTCGTGTCGCTTTTCCCTTGAAGAAATAGCCCCTGACACCCACTGAACTGGATTGTGAGCACGCCACGAGCCCCACAGCCTGTCTAGCCGTGGTAGAGGAATTCCCTGTACAGGCTGCGGATCGAATGCCGACGGTATAGCTCGCCCCTAGTACCTGTTTCGACTGAAATATATCTGCTGACAATTACGAAATTTTATACAATTTCGCGGCAAAATACAAAGGTCGGTCATAAAATACGCTTACGCTTATAGGACGTATAATTTCGTAACTAAAGAACCACAATGACTGTGATTACATCAGAAGAGTTAGTCGCCGAGCGATTTTAATCTGCAACCAGCGTGGAGAAAAAATCGTGGCAGCTATAAATTCAAAGATGATCGAGATGTGGAAACAATTGTGACAAGATAGCTGATGAAACAGATAACAGTAAAGCTCGTCCCATGACATCATAAATGCCAGAACTGTGTGAAGGACTGTGTGGAAAAGTAGTGGAATATACGTACAATTAAATCTGAAGTGTTCTTACTGGAGTTGAAAATAAAGAACCAAAAATATACGTACTTTAAAGTTGTTTTGTAACAACCCTTTTGTGTTTGGTCCGTCCGAGGAACTTTTGTCATTCCCTACGTCGTCCGTATCGCAGGAGTAAGGAAGAGGGAGTGAGGCACACTGAATAATTACACTAGCTGCAGAGTCTGAATATTCTGGGCAATCGGGCCTATAATTAAATACTCATGGGCGATGACCACAGCGATTTAATTTAAAAAATATAAATCACATGTCAATTACTGCCACTAGTGACATAGTTGCAAGACTAATGAATGCCTTGTTTTTGTGTGCAGGGAAGAAATTTGGTACTACAACCGATAACAAAATACAAATAAAAATGACACTCCATAAGATTGCGGAGAAGTGTCTGTACTTTTTTACACGTCAATGAATGTGTGATATGTGTATAGCACACTCTGAGCCACCCTGTACTACACATCACATAGGGATTGTATGAAATAAGTTACTTGAGCGAGACAGGCCTACCGAATTAATGTACAGCCTCAAACATTAGCCTCTTTATCAAAATAATAACTTAAAATTATATTTACATAATGCGCAAGCACATTTTCATTTTACGTAACACTAAATTTCGTAGAAAGGAAGAAGGAAAGAAATTAAGGGAGACAGACAGAAAGGAGCAAAGCAAAAGAAAGAAATCAAGACACATACCGATGAAAGGGGAAAATCCTACTCAGCTGAACCCATTATATAAAGCCAAATCCTATTGACTATTAGCTTTATGTAATGGGCCCAAGTGATTAGCTTTTTTTTATGGCTCGACAGCCCTATATGGGCCTGGGCCTCCTCGTTTCGTCGAGGTTTCATGGTCACACACATTTGAGACACACCACAGTCGGTAGGACTCCTCTGGACGAGGGACCAGCTCGTCGCAGAGACCTCTACCTGACAACACACAACACTCACAAGAGACAGACATCCATGCCCCCGGTGGGATTCGAACCCACGATCCTAGTAAGCGAGCGGCCGAAGACCCACGCTTAGACCGCATGGCCACTGGGATCGGCACGTGATTAGCTTTACCTCCGTTTATTACCTGAGAACGGAGATAGATTTTCTAACAGACGTGGTATTCTTGGAATATAAGACAGAGGCAAGTTCTGAAAAGTCGTGTTCTTGTAATACTTATATTTAATCCGGCAACGGATGAAATCCAGTTGGAGTGTCACAGTGACCACAATGCACTTCGCAATTTCACATCAAGAAAACTAGAACGTAGTCTATACGATTTAAGTCTGCGGTCTACGTGTTGCCTTCAAGTCGCTTTAAACACATGCAAACAGCACTGCACCTGATTCTGATCATACTAGCGTTGTTTCAGAAGTCACGTGAGTCCTTTCGATTCTTTTTGCTAAAACCAAACAAATGCAATTACATGAACTTACAGGCCCTACATGTAATCGAAGCAAACACGCTATAGCAGGGGTGACCACAATGCCGATCGCACAGATTGCCTGTAAAACTAATAGTAAGGTAGGTTACATGCGCATGAGGCTCACCGCGAGCGACGTTTTAAAAGGTTTTCTAAAAAAAAAAAAATAAAGGAGACTCCTAAGTAACTGAAAATGACCTACTGTTCTGCTTTAGTCATGGATTACGGGATTCCACAAGCACTGGTTCCTTGTATCGCTAACAGAAAGCGTTGGGTCTCTTCTCTCAGGCAATATGCAGTGTTGCTACCGTACGTTTGACTTGATAAAGACAGAGCCTTTGCCGAAATTGCCTCCCAAATTGCGGTCTCCGGAGCTCGTCTAACTGGCTACCCCTGCGCTATTGTCTTTGTTCTAATTACATATGTTTAGTGAGAAAGAAAGAGTAGGCTAACAAGAGACGAAATGTATGCAAGTGTCACTAGCACCGGAAGTAGCAGTAACGCAGTAACTAGAAAAGTCCATCACTATAGTCTGTTTCCATCCAACCGTGACATACATATACATATAGACAGACACTACTGATGTTAGCATGGCTATCGAGATTGAAAGTTAACACAACAACGTAACGTATTTCTAAGTTCAGTGACAACTGCAAAGTTTCCATTGTCTTCTGTGCTGTACTGCAAGAAAGCATAGCACACCGGAGGTTAAGAGCGCGACCTGGCACTTATACTCTTGTACCTGATGTGCGGAACAGGTTAAGAGGAAGCACAGTGGCCATGACAAACAAAAACGGGTCTTATATTCTTAGGGTTCGGAAGTTAGTGTTTCCTACTAAGAACTTTTCCTCTTCAAACATGGAAAGATTAAAATGTACAAAACTATACAAGTACAATTTTACCTTCTGAACACAAATTGAGAACTCTGGACAAAACGCTGAGGAAAATTCCGAGACGTAATAGAGATGAAGTGACACAAGGATGGAGAAAAATTACCTAACGAAGTGACATCCGTCTTCTATTTTATCACATTTTATTTTACATATTTGAACATATTTTACCGCTGCACAGTTTTCATAAATTTTATTTCCATCATGAAAAACATACATTGCTGTTACGATAATTATAGATTGGAAGTATTTTGCCAGACGATGGCAGGTTCTGCCGAAACTAATTGAGGAAAGTAAGTGATGTAAATGTACTTATATCGCTGCATTTACCGAAAACACATACTGCAACAATTAGATACTTTACAAAATGATGCTAAACTACACCATATAAGGAGGGGCAACATAAAGTTGTACCCTGCATCATATACTATCGGAGCGATTAAATCAAATTGAATGAGACTGTCAGGAAATTTAGTACGAACAGAAGACATGAGTATTTTGCAAAGAAATTATGGTGGAAAAACCTAAAGGGAAAAGACTGTTTAAGAGACACAGGCTTAGAAGTTAGGATAGTATTAAAATGAATTATAAAGAAATTTAGTGTCAGGGTGTGGCCTGGACTCAGTTGGCTTTGAATAAGGACAAACGGCAGGATCTTGTGAACATGGTAACCAGTCTTCGTCGTCCAACAAAGGGGGGAATTTCTTCACCACTTCCGCGACTGTCAGCTTCTCAGAAAGGACTTCGTTTCATGGATTGAGTCAAATAAGAAGAAAAACTGCACGCGTGTGCAAACAATGTTTGCATGCAACATGTTCGTCCATCGGAAGATTACAGAATCCATGAAGAAATTAAATAACATCGAACAGGGAACTAAAGCAGTAGCGAGGTTAGGAAAAATATTTAAATTGTAAAATCAGGAAAATTTATAGGCCCACTCGGATCATAGAAGCAATGTGATCGTAAAAACTCTCCCTTAATATACAGACATCGTGCTTTAATACAGACATAAATAATTAATTACATATTTTGTTGAAGAAATAAAGATAAAATTACAAAAATATATTGGTTGATTGGTTTGACGTCAGTGGAAATGGCAGAGAGCCATATTATGTTTCTATAAATAAAAACAAACTGCAACAAAGAACAGAACAGACACACATACATACACACACGCATCAGAAGGACCAAATGCGTGAAGACTTGAATAATTCTTTTATAGCGCCTGCCAAGTTCTTCGACCGCAGAAGACATCGAGAATAGCCTGAAGGAAAGACACAGTGTTACAGAACACCGCAGTTTACAAATCCAATCCAATCCAATTCTACGAATGTTCAGCTACAATTTATACCGTTTGGAAACGAGTAACACGTTACACATTTTAATTAGCCTCTACTTCGCTCTAAACATTCTAACAGCGTTACAAATATTCAATAAATAAAACATTTTTCTTCATTCAATAAGTAGTAGATCGGTTTTAAAATGCAGCGGATTGATAACGAAATTATGCCCATCATAATTAGTCTCCCCAAGAATGGGTCACAGATTTCCTAAAAACAAAAAACCTATAAAGTGCGTGCGTAACCGATTGTCACATTTAACAACACTGTCACAAATACAAAGATTACATAGCGACGAAATACATACATAAATCTTGAGTTGTGTTTGTTTCGGCAGCGGAAATTCTCTTCTCTAAAAACGTCCCGACCGGATTTGAGGCCCACACAGTCTCCTACTCAATAATTACAGGGGGCTCTTTCCTCGGGAGTAAAGTAGCCGGGGCGTGACCAGTTACCTCCATCTAGTACCGAAGTCAAGAATGAGGGGAGCAGTGCATCTACTTCCCTCACATGCCTCCATGGCGTGGACAGGGACGACATTTTGTTGGCGTATTTCTTGATACAATATTAATCGCACCCGCACTCTTTGTTTACTAACAGCAGAATGATTGTGCACTAAGAACTGCACAGTAGGTGCTAATGTCTTCGAATATCTTGACCTCATTACTATTCCACTGAGACGTTTACTCTTCAGGGATGTCACGTGGCGTAGGCTGTTGGTTACCGACGTTTCGGCACAGCCTATCAGTCCTAACGTCAGGGGTGAAGCAGTACTTGGACTGCTCGACCCCTGAAGATGGGATCAACTAGAACTTGGAAATCTCGCATACTAGTCCTCTGTTTGCCTAGAAGGACTGAGGAACAACCACAGTCATGATTGCCAGCTTCAAGGCTGAGAAATGAACTTGGGACTTCCAAATATGGAATGCTAACCGCTTGTTCACAAGGTTCGGTGAATGAGGTGGGAATAAAATCATGAACAGCTAGTATATAAGCATCTGGAAGGAGGCGGTAGTGTTCTAATGCAAACATATCCACAGTATTTGCCTGAAGGGAATGAGAAAAATCAAGACAAACCTTATACAGTACAAGAAGTACATGACGGAGATTCCAACCCGAAACCTCTAAAATAACATTCTTGCTGGTAGAAAACATGAATATAATCAGACTGTCTCAAGACAACGGTAGCGATTCTTCGGGTTAAATAGGAGGGTAAATATTGAACAGATAATACAATTACTGCCTAAGGAACACACTGTATAGCAGAATTCGTTAATTTAAATTATAAACACCAGATATTTAGTTTCAAATAAAGAATAGAAGAATTAACCGTTCCCATGTTATAAGCCGATTGCCACCTGTTCTTAATAATTTCGTGTGTAAAATTGTGGCGGAAATATAGGCACAGTTCTTAGAGTTTAAATTTAATAATTTAAAATATGTATACAAGTAATCATTGAAAATTACATATAAGTCACCATGGACACGTACTAAAAAGGAGGGATTAGCTATTAAAAAAATCACCATTGAAAGAGTCCATAAAACATCAATTATGGATCCTCAAGAACAGGAAAACACGTTACACTTGATAACACATAACACAGTTCTCTAAATGATATCACTGCCTATCACTGAGTTTCTCTAAAATGACAAACGTTTCTGTAAAGCCAAAATTTTAAGTAGAAAATAAGAAAGGTCTTACGTGGCATATAGCTTGGTAAACATTTACCTAACTTTTTGACGAAAGTATTGCTTCCACCTACCCTGACGTTCGTCCGAAACATCGGTAAATTTCTACCAGACTGCACGTAGTCACGTATCAAATAACAGTATTCATCACAGTCACCACCATGAAAACCTAGAATCTGTTGCCTACAGCAGTTTATAAAGTTTTAGAATTTTATTTTGATCACATTAAAAAACACGTCTGATCATTTGCAAATAAATGTCAATATTTATAATGTCCGCCGAATAAGGACTTCGCATGAACTCCCCCAATAACAACAAAATATAAATGTCACATGCACTAGAAAGGAATAGACATTTAGGAGTCAGCTGTGACAACAGAACGACGTCGGTAAATATTTAGACTGAAACCTGCGCCCTTATGCGATATCACGCAGCGTAGAGTGTTAATTCTGTACGGCCGTTTCGAGCTAACCTATCGGTCCCATCTTCAAGGGTCAAGGGGTCCTCAGTGACCCGGACTTCTTGACCCTTGAAGATGATACCGATAGGTTGTCCCGAAACGTCGGTACAGTATTACCACTTTACGCTGCGTAATATCCCAGAAGAGCGCAGATCTCATCTACATCGCAGCGGAAGGCTGATATCACATTTAGTTCGACTGTTTCCCTTCCCTTTTGCATTACTGCCAACCAAGGCCTCCAACATTTCGAGTAAAGTTCCACCTAATTCCCAGCGCCTGAACAAGCTGTGACCGCCTCAGGAAGGTACAGATACACTAGAGGCAAGACAAGACGGTAGAATGACAATGTAATCAACGCCTTCCTTGACGTATAACAGCCCAAATAACCTCGAGACAAAACACCCAGAAGATACTTCCAGAAATAAAGTAACTATGTACTTATCTACAGGTGTGCATGCTATGTCGAGTGATTTACAAAGCATACCCTTGCTGGAGGGGTAATGTTGTCTGAAACAGATAACTGCTTCATAATACAAAGTGTGAATTGCTGAAGTCAAGGGAGTTGTAGGTATTTGTAAACCGCTTCTGTTACGCAGTAGAGAGTTTGGTTGTAGTCCCTCTCTGTTTCACAAACACGCACACATCCGAGATAAATATCGAACGATCATTAAATTTTCCCACAGTTAATGGGAAAGTTTTATTGTTCTAGTGAAATCAGAGTTGCAAATTATTATACAACTAGCAGATTTCTTTAAACTGCCAAATGATAACCTGGAGTAAACAGATTATTTACCTCATGTTTGTCACACGAATGGATACAAGAATCAATGTCTTGACCGATTAAATAAAATTTCCTAGTACGTGCTGGTAAGCTTACTTTGATCACGTGCAATGTTACGAGTTTTAAATAAGGGAAACCATTCTGCGGCGTTAAGTTAGAGGGTCCACGTACCTTGGACTATCAGGGCGAGCACATAAAGGAGAATCAAATTTGTGGGCAACATAGCACACGCAGGACATAAAAAATACTTGGACATGTCCAACTTTAGTCGAAAAACTTGTACGATAAAGAAATAAGACGTCAGGATATGGTCTGGATTCACTAGCATGACGAGGTTCTGTATATAAGGTAACAAACTTGAAGTTTTCTGAAAGGCAGGAAATTTCTTTACCACTTAAAGCCTTATCAAACCTTCCAAGACACATCCTAAAAAATAGGGTTAGGTTTCAAATCCCTACCTGGAAGTAAAATCCCATGTAGTGAACAAACGTAAAGAAATAAGTACCCCATGTGATTTGTTACTGAAAACTGTATGGTCCTTCAAATCAAGGGAAAAACGTAGGCTGAGGGTGTTTGAGAATAGAGTGAGGAGGTAGGTATTTGGGCCTATGAGTGACGAGGTAACAAGACAGTGGAAAAGGCAGCATAATGAGGAGCTTCGTGATTTGTAATTCTTACCAGACATTATTCGTCGGATCAAATCACGGAGGAGATGGGCGAGGCACATGGCATGCACTAGGGAGAAGAGAAATGCATAAATGCTCTATTAAGCTCTTTTAAAAAAAGGGTCAAGAACGTCATTACAAGCTAAGGATTTTTAAGTGGAGATTAAATAAAAATAAGGGATGTGAAGTGAAGGGGTGTGAAGTGATGTGAAGTGAAGTGCTCTGGTTTCGAAGTGAAGTGAAGTGAATTAAGTTCTTGGGGGATATAATTAGCATGTACTTTGGTCTGACTTTATACTGAGGATATTCTAACGCACTGAAATTAATTAATGTGTGGGTGTTTTTTGTATTGTGCTTGTTTAATTTTTTTTTTTTATTCTGTGTATGGGTGTTTTTGTAAGGTGTGGATGCTTTTGTAAGGTGTGGATGATTTGTAAGTTGTGGATGTTTTTGTAATGTGTGTACGGTGTTCTAATATGTGTACTTGTATTTACTGTATGTATTTTGTTTACTGTATGTATTTTGTTTTGTATGTGTAAGGGTGTTTTAGTAAGGTGCGTACGGTTTTCTAATATGTGTATTTGTATTTACTGTATGTATTTTGTTTTGTATGTGTATGGTGTTTTGTAAGGTATGGATGTATTGTAAGGTTTGGATGTTTTGTAAGGTGTGGATGCTTTTGTAAGGAGTGGATGCTTTTGTAAGGTGCAGATGTTTTTGTAATGTGTGTACGGTGTTCTAATGTGTGTACTTGTATTTACTGTATGTATTTAATTTTTTATGTGTATGGGTGTTTTTGTAAGGTGTGTACGGTGTTCTAATATGAGTACTTGTATTTACTGTATGTATTTTGTTTTGTATGTGCATGGGTGTTTTTGTAAGGTGTGAACGGGGTTTTTCTAATATGTGTACTTGTATTTACTGTAAAGTATTTTGTTTTGTATGTGTATGGGTGTTTTTGTAAGGTGTGGATGTATTTGTAAGGTATGGATGTTTTTGTAAGGTGTGGATGTTTTTGTAAGGAGTGGATGCTTTTTGCAAGGTGTGGATGTTTTTATAATGTGTGTACGGTGTTATAATGTGTGTACTTGTATTTACTGTATGTATTTTGTTTTGTAATTGTGTATAGTTTGTTTTGTATTGTTAATTTTATGTATATTTATATGTCCATTTGTATTGTGTGTACTAGTGTAAGGACTAAATGCCACCGGGTGAAAACCCAATTGCAGTAAATAATAATAATAATAATAATAATAATAAAAGGCTTTGGTGAGGAAACCTGAAGGAAATCAACGATTCGGAGACCTAGGCATAGACGGGAGGATCTTAAAAAAGTAGGATGGAAAGGAAAAACCTGGATTCGTCTGACGTAGAATAGGGACGAATGGTGGGCTGTTGTAAACACGGTAATGCTGAGAACATATCAGCTTCTCAAGAACTCTGGTCTACGGAGTTAGTAAGTTACCGAAAACTGTCACGTAACTGAAGGCTGAAATCTATTACCCTTTAAAGCCTAGTAATAAGTAGTAACGATTATTTCCACATACAATATTAACGGATAAGGTTTTATAACGGAGACGGATAGCGTTACTGAGCGGTACGAACTGAATCCTTAAATAGAATTCAGGTTAATTTTCGTATTTAAAAGGTTAGTACCTCGCAGCAAGCGTTTCGATGTTGCAGAACGCAACCAGACCTTAAGCAGCCATGGTGTTTATACGTCGTACACTTTGCGATGGTGCTAATGTATTTGGTGTATAGAAAAATATGACAACAGCCACAACCATTCCACAAGGACTATGGAAGTGATTTCGGATAAGAATTCCTTATGAGTTCCTTGTCACTTACTTCAGACTCTTTTGACTACCCTTTTCCTATACAAACACACAAAGATTAAATTCTACAGGGAAACAACTTTAACTAACTTCTTATGGGAGTAGGGCTTGATATAACTGGGATTTGTGTAAGACAAAGTGGCACTGGGACAGATTTTCCTCCAAGCACGTACTTCGGTATTCCCCAGTCACCATCTTCCTACCAACGTCTCATGCCCATTCATTCATCTACCACTGGCATCACATAATCACAGCAACCGACAGCGTCGTTAAACACTTCTCTCTCTCTCTCTAGACAAGAGTGTTTGAGAGCAGGTCCTGAGGAAAATATCTAGGTCTAAAGACAATAAATATGGAGAATAATATAGCAAAAGGACGTCCACAATTCGTACTCTTCATAAAATACTATTAAGGTGCTGAGATCAAAGGCGATCAAATGGGCGAGGAATATGGAAAAGTCATGAAAAATGCATACAAAATTTTGACAAAAAACTGATGAAGGGAAAAGGCCACTTAGGATACATTAGGGTGCACTAAGATACGAGTAAACACTAAGAGAGCATTTTGTGTAAGTGCTGTCTAGACAAATATGGACCAGAACTGGATCAAATGGCTAACCCTTGTGAACACGGAAATAGGATTCCAACTTCCATAAAAGATGAGGATATTTGACTAGCTGAACAACTATCACATTCTAGCGCACTTCGCTCCGTACAGTTCCTAAATTGTACCGTGTACTTGAGCAATATTCTTTTACCACACCGTTATCACACAACGACGACATCTTGATCCAGCACAATCAAGACGCATTACTTAGTTCAAACATCTAGTGTCAATTCTGGTCGCGTTATTAACCACCGAGTACACACAGACTGTTTTGTAATAAAGAATGATGATAATGATGATATGTGCGTGCTGTAGCACCGAACAAGGCATTCTCGCTCGATGTGTTTTACCAGTTTTAAACCCTACAATTATCGCTTTCACGCAAAACTGGCGTAGAACGCATATTGTTCACGTAACTCACAAAGTGTAGAGAGCAACGACACTGAGTTGCAAGTAAATCCCAATATGTGAGAAAAATTAAAACAGCTGTAGAAATGAGGACTGGGGAAAACGCGCAAGGAGACAATTCATTTTATTTTATTCTTAATTACAAATAGTATTACAAGACAGAAATGTAGAAATGGGCACATGAGTAGAAAGAATGGAATATCGTATCACCCAAGCGTTAAAAAATTATAAACCTATTATATAATAATAATAATAATAATAATAATAATATGTATAGGATACGTGTCTCCTACGTCACTTTCTGCGAAGGTAAGATGATCATTCAACACTTCTGATATAAAAACACGCAACTGGACACGATCCTGAACCCGTTTCATCCTCCTCCTTCGCTCATAATCGACTACCATGTCAATATTATCCTGCCATCATTTCAGGCTTCCGCCGTGATGTTGATCAGATCTGCGATCTTCTGGGTTATTACACGGCGTCGTGTGGTAATTATTTACCGACGTTTCGGGACAACTTATCGGTCCCATTTTCAAGGGTCAAGAGTCCGAGCGCATATCTTATCCTTCCATATTCAAAATATTGCGCTTTATCGTTTTTCGTGAGACTTTTCCACCAAATTACGTACACATTCCTTGTCTCATCCTCCGTATTTATGTAAGCACGCATCATAATGTACCGCAGTTCGTTATGTAACCTTGTACATAAATTTATACATATTTGTACTTATTTGAGCTGTAGCATCCTAGTCAGCATAGCTACTAGGCAACAGGCTGAACGTCACGGGAATCGGTGTTCCATTCCCGGCGGGAACAGAGATCTTTCTCTTCTCCAGAGTCCAAACTAACTCTGGGGCCCACCGAGCCCCATGTTCCAAAGCTGTATGGGGCTCTATCCACGAAAGATACAGAGACCGAAGCATGAAGCTAAACACTCATCTCTATTTAGCGCCGAGGTTAACAATGTGTGGAGCTATGCCTCTACTCTACAACACGGCTTCATGGGTTAGTAATTAATTAATTCATCTATACAATATATTTATTTATTTGTTTGTTTATTTAGCAGTGGTTTCGCGGTTTGTTTGAAAAGTATGATTATTTAACGTCGGCGACGTTTTCATTAAAGGGAATTAAAGAAGAAATGACAAAATATTGCTAGTAAACTCCCACGAGCTAAATTTTTGAAAGTTCCTCGCTTGGGAAGGTGGTGAAAATGTTCATACCAGGGTTTTACTAGAATAACACCAGCTTCAATCAGGTAGATAGCCCAGGCCAGGACTTCTATCTGCAGGGCCCTGCATCGGTGACAGGTGTTATGATCGATAGGTACAGGTTGCAAAATAATAGTTGCTCCTCACATTCCTAATATAATATCTACTACTTTATGCACTGTTTCAACACACAGTCCCAAGATGTCTCCAGAATGTATATTTTACAGCTAACAGTATTTTAATTCAGTGACCTCGCAGTCTAAGACCCTCATGCAAGGACCGCTCAAGCAAGCGGGTCGCAGGTTTGAATCCCAATAATGGCACTACGTATTTTTTAATATTAACCACGAAATACACACAATTGTTATAGATCTGCAATAGTATTTTTAAAACACGACACTTCTACATGTTTCAGGCCTTACTGGTCCATTATCAGGAAGTACATCAATTGTTGTTGTATAAAACAATTACTTTAAGGTCCAAAACATGTAGGAGTATCGTGTTTTAAAATATAATTGTAAGTCTATGATAATTGTGTGCATTTGTTGGTTAATAGTAAAAACATCGAGTTATACCGCACGTAATGAATAATATGAAAAAGGTACATAAGTACGTTCGTGTTATTCTTTACAACTTGAGTCCTAATAGATAAAAGCCTTATAGTCGGCCTTTTTCCTGTCAAGACTCCCTACGGAATGTCCAAAAGGATTACGAATTCAGAAACAGAACGAACCTTAAGGCCTAACCTATTACAAATGTTCTAGAATTACAATCCTATATATATGAGACAAGGGTGGCGGAAGAATTCTGCTGGGCGATAACATTCATGCTGCGGCCGATCAGGTTCCATTGTGTTGGAGCCTGGATTTCAACTGGACTCCTTTTGTATATACATACATAGTTGACCATATGTATAATTAATTCCGACTTGCACAAAATTCGACTTGCATCGGAACTTCCGGAATGTAACTACTGTGTATATTGGGGAGTACTTGTAGAAATAAGGATTGAGAATTGGTGAGGCTGTGATAGGGACCGGTGTTAGTCCACTGAGGACTAAGTAAAAATATAAATATATTTGTCAGGATTGCCAAGATTCTCGTCCGGATTCGAACTGTCTGGTCGTAAAGAGAAATCAGAGGCAATTAACTATGCCCCAAAAGCTTTGGGATTACAGATCAGGAAATTATAGATACATCTGGCCTACAATCGATACAATTTCGTCACATTCAGGAATGTTCAAACGCGTATGCAGTAGAGAAGTGGAGAGCTTAATCTGCAAAGTTCATTTAGACCACTATGGCTCTCACGTATATACATATAGGTTTGTGGTCTGGCGCCAGGAGAGAAAAAAAAGGGCGTTGCATACTGTACAGCAGGTATGTCTTGGTGATAATGGATGAACTTTCATTTACAGCCTATAGGGAATTATGCCTCCTACTGCAAACATCTTACTGCAAACACAAGTGACGGGATGTGATGGCCCGCGTTTAAATTAAGAGCTGTTAGATAATTAAAACTAAGAATGATATTTTTTATGGATGTTACATTTTTTATAATCATGGATTATTCAGAGTTCTAATCTAACCTTACAAATATTTCTCAACAGAAAAATATGTTATCCGTGTTAATTAGCGTGAAGGAATGTTTATTTGTTGCACAAACACAAAGCCTTTACCTCCTTGTACATAGTGAAAGCCAGGGATACCAACCGCAGCCTGTAACTCAGTCATGTAAGAGAATGGTTACCGAAAAGACATCCGGGTTTCTATTCCCTGTAGGGGTAGGGATTTTTCTCTTTTCAATCACCGTATTCAGACAGGATTTGAGACCAACAAAACTTCCCATCTAGTGGTTACCAGAAGGCACTTCTGTGCGTGTAAAATGGTCGGAGGGTTAAACCATTCACCAACCTTCACCTAGTATCCGTGTTTACGAATAAATGGTGTTTTAATTCTAATTCCCCATACGTCTTCGTCACGTGATGGTTAAGTACAGGAACAGTTTTTCTTTTATATGCATACTTGTACTTTGCGGTATTCACTCTATTATCCCTTTAAATCTCAGTCGTTACTATATGTACCACCAGGTTTAACATTCAGTAGGGCTAATTCTGCATTTTCCCTTCAGCCAGTACTAATATGTTACGTATGATTCTCAGAACAGCGACATTTTACCGATCAGCATCATCGGATTGGGCTTCATAAAAGAGACGGGTTGTTCTCTGTGAAGCATAAACTAAAATTTTAAATATAGGCTGATTTAGAATAATGTTAGTTTTCAAAAACCTATAACTTGACCAATTATCGATAAAAATGTTCAAGAAAACATTCATACAAGAGGGGAAAAGTATGTATAACGTAACACTGAGTCGCGTTTGGATCTTAGCATCCTGGACACTTCTCAGATGGTCATACCATTCTGTGTCACATTTTTGTTGCTGTTGTTCACAATGTTAATAATATTATTAGGGTCTCCTATTACATTGTATTTCTTTGAAGAACTTATTATTTATACGTCAAAGTGATTTTTTTCTATGTTAAATTTATCGGTCATCTAGTTCCCGCTCGTCCTTCTCGCAAAGGGAGAGTTTTGAGAAGTTCAGAAAGTATGATAACAGAAAGTGGGCTATTTTGCAGCAGGCGAGAGTAGTTTTGCAGTTGCTGTATTTATGCTGAGTTTTGATATTGGTATTGAGAGGGCTGTATTGTGGTGGCGTGTCGATACCGTTACGAAGGCTGCAGTGGGGTGTAATCAGGGCGTAGCTGAGGGGAGGGGGCGAGTGGTGCGGCCGCTCCAGGCGGCAGAGTTCAAGGAGTGACAAAATGGGCATCAAAATGTACACTTTAAATAAAAAAATTATTGTATGTGCTCAACAAATTTTGAATTATTGAGCCAAATAAAAGGAAATTCAATACACAATTCTGACTTTTTAAAGTTAATAATTTGTGTTATGAGCGGCCATTGTGGTTACTGTCCCCAGGCGCCAGAAAACCTAGCTATGCCATCGGGTGTAATTTGATGCCTTTAGAATGAGGACTGCATGGAAAGCATTTAACGAAAAGTTTAAAGACAAGAATTAAAGTAAATCGTATTTAAAAACATTTAATTCCTACCTCACAGAGAACAGGCTGTGTCTCCATTATAAAAACCAAACCGTTAACAAATTTAGGCACCGTTTTTTCCCCAATGGCGCAATAGCCCCTAGTGGACCAGGGCCTCCTCATTATAGAGGCTTCGCGCTCACCACTTCAGGCAAATCTTGTTTACTGTGAGAATCGTACGAACATATGAATACACTGTGTGGATAAAATGTAGAGTTTTTGTTGTTAAACCTGGCGGTACATATAGTAGCCGATAAACTTTAAAGAAAAGCGACAGTGCCATAGCGTCCACTATTAATAAAACACAACAGAATGTGATGGTAATGACGCAGTGGTAATGATGTATATTTAATCAGTCTGGATGAGGAGACATTCCGTGCGGATGGTAGACCTAGTATTCACTTTAAGTATACCGCAATCAGAATTAACATAACACACTTATTAAATTATTGTGCAATTTAAAGTAAGTACGTGAAGAGTGATTGCTGAGGTACTGCTGTAACTTCTACTGTTGTGGATCGATTCCAGTAGTGCTCACCCGTTGAGTGTTCTCACTACAGTTTGCAGATTGTAATGCCTTTCCCGTACTTCTGTTGGTTGCACTAAACTACGGTTCCTTTCCACACAACAATCATAAGGCGAGCATTCTTCCACTTAATAATATATAAATTTATGTACATTTACCGTAATTACAGGGATAAGGTTATTCATATAATATGGATATCAATATACCGGGAGTTAAATTGAAAACCGAACCCAGACGCAAGTCAAGCTTAACGGTCTTACATTTACCGATATAACTTACCGCATGTTAGAGGAGGTGTTGGAAATTACCTCCTTGAACTCTCAGACATGCTTCGCACCTGGTGAACAGATTATTAAATATCGTTTCAACTTTTCTTCTAGATATTTCCGAAAATGAGAGTCTGATGAAACGGTCGCTGCATGACTCACATATAGCCAGTACTGTCGTCACGTGTACGGCTATACTGAATCATCTGACGTCTTAAGTTACACAGTACAATCTAATCTGCTGTGTGAAGCACGCTGTAAAGAGAATTTGTTTTGCTCGTGAGTATGCTGTACAGTTTAACAGAGGATTTTCACTGTGGAAACCTACAGAAGAAAGAAATCGTATGAAAAGTGTCGACGGAAATTTCGAATAAGTTTTCCCGATGTTTCAGTTGAAGCACGTCTGAGAGTTAAAGGGGGTCATTTCGAACACCTACTCTGACATACAAGTTACCATATATTATATTATACATTATATATAGTTCATCAGGAAATGTAAGGTCATTAAGCTTGCCGTGGCTCTGGGTTCGATTTTCAATTGAACTCTTTGTATATCTTCCGCCTAGATATACAAAATAGGTTTAGCAAGACGGGCCTCTAGTGGATCGGAAAAGGTAATGGAAAAAGACTGCATAAACATATATGTCACAATTTACATTCTTCGGGTTTTAAGTGTTGATAAGAGGTGCTGAACATGCAACACGCGTATTGCAGAAAAAAAATTCATAGATTAGCAACATGAAGAGAGGGGCCACTTGGGCAACACAGACATACACGTGACTGCAGTTGTAAAAGACAGAAGCTGGATTAAAATGGCTCGAGACAGAAATCAACGACAGGGCCTTGAGATAATGATGATAACGATGATAATGATAAACCTTAAAGTCGTCTGGCGGGTGTGTTCTTAATCAGCCGTTTAAACCTTGTGTATTAATTCCAGGTATTGTCACTCTGCAATTGACAGTCTGTGTCATGACCGCATCTTAATAAGTAATAGCCACCTTGGGGCCCGGTGTTGTGGTCTTTATCAAGTACATGGAACTGACTCCGAATCGTGTCCAGTAGCGGGCTTTGGTATTACCGGTGATGAACCTTCGGGTTCTATTGTACCAGAGAGTTGGCTATAACACCGGCTGTGGTACTAACAGTGTTCTAGAACCACAAAGTTGGCTAATTATCAAAACTTGTTAACAGAACACCGTTCAGGCTTATAAAACAGTTCTGACCACGCAACATGTAAATCATGCCTCTAACACTATCGGTGCTCGTAAGGAAAGCATACGGTGAGACGGTAGCCATATTATAAGAAATGAAAGGCTGCAGAAACTGTAGCAAACAAGACCATCATATCTGATACAGAGCTGAAGCAATCTTCCGAAACGTTCTATTTACAAAACTGGCGCAGGGAGGGCATCGTCACTTCTTTGAGCAGCTTTGTTACTCCGCCAGTTCCCCTTCCAACAAACAGAGAAGGGAAATGAGGAGAGGTACAGCGAACAACAAGCGTGTGTAATAAGACTGCAAGGGTTTTGTTACAATCTCGACCAAACCGACCGATAATGTGGCATCTCATAAATACCGATTATTTCTTTTGGCTCGGCCATTTAAAAACCGCTTGTGCGAACAATACACGTATTTGTAATATAGCAACAGTACATTTATAGAATTGGTTCACAATCTGGAAATCACAAGCACACTCAAGTGATGGATATTCCAGGTTACGTGTTCAGCTGTTCAAAAATATTATATGAAAAAGCGCACCTCAAAAACAAAAATAATTGCATTTAGAAGATAAAACCCCTTCAAGAAGAGATTTACATTAACAACTAAATACCTGACTACGTGCCGAGTTTCAGTTATTTAAACCACAGCAAATTATGGAAGATGAGATGTGAAAGGCATATGCACGTATGGGGGACAAGAGAAATGTAGACAGTGTTTTGGTTGGGAAACCTGAAGGAAAAAGAGACCACCTGAAGGCACAGATGTAGATGGAAAACTAATATTAAAATGGAGTTTAAAGAACTGGGATATGAGGGCGTGAACTGGTGGATTCAGCGGGCTCAGGGTAGGGACAAATGGTGGGCACTTGTGAACACGGTCACGAACCTTAGTCCCATAAAATGGGAGGAATGTCTTCACTAGCTGAGACACTGTTGGTTTCTCAAGAAGAAATTTACTTCATGGAGTCAGTTACTTAGTTAGTATGGCCGTGCCATGGCTCAGGCGGTTAGTCGCCGGCCTCTCACCACGGAGCCCGGGTTCGATCCCAGTCAAGTCCATGTGAGATTTGTGTTGGACAAAGTGCACTGGGACAGGTTTTCTCCGAGTTGTCGGTTTTCCCCTGTCAATTTCATTCCACTGGTGCTCCATTAATTGTACAACTTGGTAAACTGCTCATCCTCATCTTCATCACGGGGTTGCACAATAAGCCTTAAGGCTGCGGTGCGTCCGTAGCATCTGCTGCGGGGCCCCATCACCACACACTTAGTTAGTAGTGTGGTTAGTTAGTTAGTCGGCTAGTTAATCAGACAGTTAGTTAGTTGGTTAATTTGACCGCAGTACGAGATTCATTCTGTAGTCTGTCTTACGACAGGTCCGTAGCCTCTTCCAAAGCGAGATCTCCACAGGGTGCGATCTAGTGCTTCCTCTTTCAAGATATATGAAAAATAAAACTAACGCGGTCCATAAATCAGTGCAAGCCTTGTTGGACTGCTTGACCCTGACAATGAAGGCACTGCGATCCTCCGAAACGTCGGGAACTACACGTACGACACTGCATATCCCAGAAAGCTCGAATCTTAGTGCAAAATTGTTATAATACTATTCACTAATATTACAAGTGGTATTAAGACCATAATGTACAGTTCTTTACAGCCCTAACAAGCAACATCCCAATGGACAGTGCTTCTTGCAGAATGCACTGCTATCATTCGACTACACCAAAACATCACATGTTCAATTTTAATTCGACAACCCATTCTGTTTATGCGATACAATGGGTGTTCATACGAACAGTTTGTTGTTCAAGTATCTGTTTACAATGTTATATTATGTCTGGAGAAATCCCGAGGACACTGTTTATGTACTGTCGACACCCGAAGACCTCCAGGAAGGCCCTGCTGTGAGAGGTCACACGCGGTCAATTACTCTGAGGGTCACTAGATAGACAGTTATAGGCCAGCGAGTGCCGAAAGTAGGGTGATCGGGTTTGTTCTGATACTTGTTACGTTACACAACAATGATTCGTTGGTTATTGAGCGATTTTGCATCAGTTATAACGGTTAATCAGCATCGGTAAAATTGGAAGATGTGTAAGCTGGTAAGGACTGGGACGGGGTCAATCGTGAATCGTTTCATTACCCAGTTTTCAACCTTCATAAATGTGCGGTCCTCTTTACTGAAATACTGGAGTCGGGGGTCCACTTACAGACCAGTTGAACAAGTGAAATTATTGCTGTGTTGCGAACTCTTTTTAGGATAATAAGTTGCTTAAACAGCACCTCAACTTTCCGATACATATAGACAGTAGTTTTTACATTATGCAAATTAACTCTAAATATGAATTAAACTAATCACGAAAGATTTAACTTAAAAAACTAATAACCTACAAAGATAGATACAAATAAAGAATCATTAGAGATACTTAGTAGTACTTGAGCTTTCAATCCCTTTACAGTAGCATTCTAACAAGTGTCCCTTTTTCGTAACCCCGAGAACGGCAACTTTGTCGCATAGAAGGCCTGTATCCGCCGAGACATCCGTGACAGCCGCCGTATGCAGGGACACCATAAACGGCACACTTGTATTATAATGATGTAAGTGGGGGGGTGGGGCAAGGGGGGACAAATGTCTCTCCAGTATTTTTTCTACCCAACAATAGTTTCTTTGGCTACCGAGTTGAAGAGGGGCAAATAAAAAAATTGGGGTGAGTGTGGGTGAAAGGGGTGTATGTATATTAAGGACAGGTTCAAACCAAACTTCTCCCTCTTTCTAACTTGACTCCTTAGTAAATTAAAGTTCCAAATACCCATGGTAGATTTTGCCCCCCCCCCCCCCCCCGCAATGTCACTAGCCAAGTTACGCCTGTGTAATAAACACAAATATAAAACAATTTCATACGCATCGGGAGCCGCAAGTTTAAAAGCACCGATCTAGAGGAACTGGAGTAACGTCATAAAGTACTTCTGTCAGGATACCCGGTGCTGTGGCCAAGAATGAATATGTTTTAATTTGTTTGATGACAGTGTTTCAGTTGTATGACCTAACAAACTGAAATTACGACTTTTACAACGCCATATTTGTAACGGTGGATATTTCGCTTTGTAGCCGACCGACAACTTCCCTCTCTAACTTTATCTTTCCCAATTATAAGACTCAATAACGTGGAAACATCTTGTGATGATGAACTTTGTATTTCAAGAGGCTTCCTCTTAATGTAACACGGTTCATATAAGTTCATTCGACTTTTAAAAATAATATTTATTTACGCATTATCATTTCTCATCTCTTCATCCTTTCTCTTATTCTATTTCATGTTTCATTTAAAAATCCAACCACAGTATAAATACAATAGCACAGGCATATGTAATACGTCAGTTATCTTCCTGGTGGTGTTTGTATGTCAGATTCACTGAGTGAAAGGGGTATATACACATATTCACACACACGAGTATAAAAAATATATTTCTCTTTCAGTCTCTCTCTCTCTCTCATTCTGAACATACACGTGTGTAGTGAAGCTGACTGAGAGAGGAATAAGACGAGCTTAGAGTTATTAGCAAAGCACCTGCCGGACACTGCTACTGAGCTGCAGTAATTGTCTGTTACGGTATGCATTATTATTAACTAAATTACACCTTCACGATGCAGCACCAAACGTGACGTAAAGGTGTATGGCGATTCGTTTAAATGCTGGAAAGTTAACCTAAAAAATTAAACTATGTTACGAAGCTACAAGTACGGGCTTTTAGAATATCATCAAGAAGCTAGCTATGTGTTTATTATCTCCAGAATTAAATTACTAACTTCTCCAGTTCTTATTACTGTTCTCTCTTTTATGGTTGCACCTCAACTTCTGTCTCACCAGCAGCCAGACTTTTATGTGTATTGGCACAATATTCATTTCATAGCACCGGTGTAAAATACAGTAGCAAGCCATCCTACGAATTAACAACTATGATATAACTACGTTCGTCACATATTTACGAAGTGCGAATTATCCTGCGTTATGAAGGTCTCTCTGAAGGAAGAGACGGTTGTGCTGGATGACTTTATATCGCGTCATCGTATGATCATCATCATCGCCATCGTCATCATAATCTCACCGTAATCATTACAGTGACTGTGGAGTACGAGGTATTATATTACATTATTTAATTCACTTCGGAAAACCATGCTTAAATTTTTCATACCCAGTGGTAAGTATATGTACCACATTAGGATATTCTGTATTCGCCACACAGTGGATTTACGTACTCTGTATGATTCTCACAATAAGTACCGTTTCCTTGTGCGACATTAAGAGGCTAGTCTTTCTAATGGACACAGACTACTTTATATATAAAGTAGATGAAAGTCTTTGAAGACTGACATTCGACACTTAGACCTTCATATAAACTTATATAATATATATATATATATATATAATAATTTAACTGTTATTTGTTAATAATCAGACTTTTGTTTCGTGCACAGAAAAGAATTCTCAGGCTGCCATTAACAAATTAAAGATTACAACGTAATTAATAGACTTTTTTTTTCTTTCTTTCTTTTTCTATGGCTCGACAGCCATATATGGGCCTGGGCCTCCTCGTTTCGTCGACGCTTCACGATCACACACTTTTTAGACACACCACACTCGGTAGGACTCCTCTGGACGAGGGACCAGCTCGTCGCAGAGACCTCTACCTGACAACACACAACACTCACAACAGACAGACATCCATGCCCCCGGTGGGATTCGAACCCACGATCCTAGTAAGCGAGCGGCCGAAGACCCACGCCTTAGACCGCACGGTCACTGGGATCGGCGTAATTAATAAATACAACATAAAATTCTAAGTTCAAAAAATTGCATTTATATAAATATAACGTATAAAGACAAAGCTTGTTTTAGATTTAGGTTGCAGTATAAGACAGATAATAATGTTAATACGCGAGTGAACTGAAAGCAATAGTTCTGCGTAACTACAAAACACACACTACTGTGACACTTCAAGAACAAACGTTACTCAAATCATGTAGGGTAACGGCCAATCTAGGCCGTGCCATGGCTCAAGCGGTTAGTCGGGCCTCTCACCGCGGAGGCCCGGGTTCGATCCTGTGTCAGTCCACGTGGGATTTGTGATGGACAGTAGCACTGGGACAGGTTTTCACCTAGTACTTCAGTTTTTCCCTGTCAATTTCATTCCACCGGTGCTCCATTACAAGGAAAAACGAAAAAAAAATAATCTTCATCACAGGGTGCACAATAAGCCTCAAGGCTGCGGTGCGCCCGTATCATCTACTGCGAGGCCCTTTAAAAAAATCTATGTTTCTATATGGACTAAAAATTTTGACGTTAACAAATAAGAAATTAACAGGTTGGAGACAGCGGAATTTCACTGCTTCTGAGGTATGGGTGAGTACAAAATGGCGCATTGTAAACGTAATGGCTATATTACAGAAGAAAAGGGAACGACATGAATTAATGTAAATCCGAAATACAGCAAGGAACTATAACATAAACGCGATTAATTTCTTGACAAGATAAGCTACCGTCAGACTACTAAGAAGGACGTGTTGTTGTTTCAGTAGACCTTGTTGAGTGCTGTTACTAACAATACCTTTCGGACCCACACTCCGTCTGGCTAGTGTTAGGTTACATGATCTACATTACTTTCAAGAACCTCTAACACTTTTGGTATTTCTGTTAATACTTTAAGGTCCAGTGGTTACTTTATGTAAAACCAGTTTAACATTAAAAAATTCTGCGTTTGCCTACAGAGTGCACTTATGTTCAGTATGCATCTTAGAACAAACAGCGTTTATTTCCCTCCACAGTATTACTGAATGGTTTGTATAACTGATAGGGAGTGTGTTTACTACGCGGTACGAACTGGGTATTTAAATATAATTGAAGTTAATCTTTGAAGCGTTAATCTACTTAAAAAAACGTCTCTCCCATGTGTTCAAGATTCAGTTATTCGTTGCATATTTTGCATTTATTATCATGTATCAAGTAACGACCGTTTTACTCGTACACAATATTCTACTAGAATTAGTGAAACTCATTATAACACAATGGTAACTATTTGTACCACTCGCCATAACATTCAAAAGAATTCTGCCGTTATCTCACACGGTGTATTTACCGGTGTATACCGTACAAAATATTTCTCTGTTATCGAACTATTTTACAAGTCCGACAGCTTCCTTCTAACAAACATAATACAGGGACATAGTTCGATATTCTTAATCAGATATGCTTCGTAAAACTTGGGAAATCTTGAAAAAAAATCAGGACATACAGAAGTTACAAGTCTGTCCACCTCTCACCATACAGTTCGTGTATGCTTGGCTTAACCCGCAGCATCGAACAATTTGCGACGGAAAGCTGAGACATTTTTGGAACAGGTGTGAATTACTTGTGATTGATGGTTCCTCTCGTTCTGCCTACCAGCCAGTCTGGATCCTAATGATGCAAGTTCGCAGATATTACAGATTAACATGTGCAAGAGATGAAAGCAGATCTTGGCATCGAGCTCAGTCACAGACCACCTATGTACAGGGGTGTACAATCACTCATCTATTGTCTATACTACATCTTTGAGTGTAGGCTTCCTAAAATCTTAAAAGTCGTCTAAACACTGGCAATAAATTTCCCTAACCCTTTTAAAGCACAATGGTCATTATATGTACCACATGTTTAAAATTAAAATGTTCATCACTTTGCTCACACAGTGAATTTCTGTGTTTCGTTTAACTCTCACGATAAACACTACGTCTGCTCAGAGCATTAACTGGTTGGTCTTTCTGCCTTCACTTTGAGATAGAAAATGAGGTTGTATCTACAATTTAGATAACTAATAGTCCTCTAAAGCCGATCCCAGTGGTCGTGCGGTCTAAGGCGTGAGTCTGCGGCCACTCGCTTACTACGACTGTGGGTTCGAATCCCACCGGGGGCATAGATGTATGTCTCTTGTGAGTGTTGTGTGTTGTCAGGTAGAGGTTTCTGCGACGAGTTGGTTCCTCGTCCAGAGGAGTCCTACCGAGTGTGGTGTGTCTATCAGTGTGATCGTGAAGCCTCAAAAAATTAGGCGGCCTAGGGCCCCAAGGGGCGGTCGAGCCATTGGTAAAAAAATAGTCTTCTAAAGCTGACGACTAAGACTGAGATACAACGAAAATAAATAGATAATAAATGTACTATTTTGCTTTTGTAATTCAAATCATCAGTCAGTGCCTTGCATGAATACGTAATTCAGGTTTTTAATAAAGCAACACCACACATGCTAGGCAGACGTTATGGTATTGATATCTTTGTTTTGCCAGACTCCTACCAAGAAGTCAGTATGTATCGTGGAGGTCCTGCGGCAGCCATCTCGACAAAGGTTTCCTTGGTTTTCCTCTATTTTCAAGAAAATTCTGAGACGGCCCTCATTACCGCATGTTTCTCATGCAGCCACCCCTTCCCCTTTTAAATTCACCAAAATTAATCCTTTTTCTTTTAAACAACAAAATTATCCTTTCATATTATGGATTTTAGTATTAAGCAGTAAACCGAAATTCCGAGACCCTTATTTCAAGACATTACTTCTAACTATTCTTACGTCTTCTTTTTCATATTACTTCTCATATCTATCCAGTCGCAGCCACGCTCATACAGGCGGACAAGCAGACGCGCGGACATAGCCACGCTCATACAGGCGGACAAACAGAAGCGCGGACATAGCCACGCTCATACAGGCGGACAAACAGAAGCGCGGACATAGCACGCTCATACAGGCGGACAAACAGAAGCGAGGGCATACCACGCTCATACAGGCGGACAAACAGACGCGCGGACATAGCCACACTCATACAGGCGGACAACAGACGCGCGGACATAGCCGCGCTCATACAGGCGGACAAACAGACGCGCGGACATGACGGACGTAATACGCGCTCTTCGCGACTTTGTGAACGCGCCTAAAACTTCATCAAAAGCACAATATAAATTTTATACAGGCCGTAGCAAAATTTCTTGAACGCTCTGTATTTCGTCTCTCTCTTCCTTTCACATCAACCTTATTTATAGCTTATTGATTTATAATGAACGCTATGAGTGGCAGACAAGACTGATCCACAGTCGATTCGAACTAAGAAATGAAGACAAGCAGCACAGTGGCTCTAGACCAGAAGGGGCCGGTCCTCCTCTTCTTCACAACCGATGACGGTGAAGCCCCCCCCCCCTTCTTTAGTTGCTTCTGTGACGATGGTGGCAGAGATCAAGGAAGAGAAAAGCAGCTTAAGTACTCAGGACTGGAGGCGTTGTGCAGGCAGCTATAAGAAGGTGCAGAAATAGAGCCGATATATATTACACAGACCTCTGACCCAATATAAGGAAAACATATACTGTATACGAAGAAAAGAAACTGACGTAGTCTTAAAAGAAGGGCGGTATCAATAGAAACCACAGCACGAGGAAATTCGGTACAGCCTTCCGGCTGAGTGGAAAATCATCTCTAAGGCTATTGCTGACTCAAGACGGGTTTACCACACTCCTGCTTTGTGTTGTGGCTTACGTAACCGCCCCTGTGTTGCGTTTTCTACTCCACATGCTTTATACTGGCTTAATCTGTGTTATTTAACAATGCTAATCAATCAACTACGTCATAGGGGACCAAATAGTAAAAAGAAAAAAAAAAAAAAAGGTAATGTTTTCCATATACACGCCATGAAGGCATATAGAGGGAGCGGAGGCATAGCTCCAGTCATTCTTAACTTCGGCACTGGATGGAGATGAATGGTCAACGTCAGGCCATGGCCGGGTCGCTCCAGGGGCAAGAGTCCCCGTACCCATTAAATAGGAGGATGGTTATGGCCCCGGAGTTGTTCTGAACATTTTGAAGAACAGATAAATATAGTGTCCCTGCCGGAATTCGAACCCTGTGTCCTCCAGCCTGCAGCCTAGTCACTATACTGGCTATGCCATACCCGGCTCACGCAGCAAGTACTAAGTTGCTGAAAAATATGAAAATAACATATGTGGAAACGGGCGATAGTGACCTGTTGTAAGACACTACGCCATCATTTGAATAGGAATTAAAGCAAATGATTAAAAGCCTCAGGATGGCTAGTCTTAGGGTCGATATTTAAATCCGGGACCTCCCTATACAAAGCAGTAATACTAAGCACAACGATACGGACTACACAGATCTAGAAATACAATTAGTTACCCGTATCATTTGATGGGAAGGTAAGATGGGGGCTCATACGTTATTTTGGTTGTCTGGTGTACATTCGAACATCAACTACGATAAAGTGCCTAGTCATGGTATGTGTCAAGGTACTGTCCCTCATATTTACCTAAACGAACTGACAAAATCCATGTCACGATAGACGATACTTCGATGTCACGATAGACGATACTTCGATGTTACGATAGACGATATTTCGATGTTACGATAGACGATACTCCGATGTCATGATAGGCGATACTTCGGCTGAGGATCAACAGCTACACCTCCTCAGTACAAGTCAGATAAATTACGACTGAACCAGCTTGCTGATACAGAAAACGTTAAGGAAGGTCACGGACTGTAAGGCGAATGTCGTGACCTATTTCAGGAAACTCTATCTGTAGGAACCGATAAAGCACTAACACTCTGCTTATTCGTCTTTGGGAACAAGCAGGTCAGTGCAGAAGAAACAATGTAAACGGAGGCACTACGATCCTTCAAAATACTGTGACAATTCACCAGTCGAAACAGCGCAACACCTCAGAAGACCTGAATATTCAACAATGCCGCCGTGACAAACTGCTGTCTCGGAGGCTGGGAACTGACGGAGTGGCGCGTTTAAATATGCCACAGCAGCTTCCTTTTAAATCCTTGAACACTGGCCATTAATTGGCATCTTGTTATCTCATTCGAAGCTTTGACTGAAACAGTGTCAATCAGAAACCCAAGAATCTGCCAAACAAACCATCTGGCATCTGAACTAAATACAGTACTCCTAATTATGAGATACAATGCCACGTTTAATCCCTGGTGCTAATGATGAAGCTGAGTACTCCATGGAGTACAGCCCTTCTTCAGAAGCTAACAGTTCCTCACCTAGTGAGGAAATTCCTTATATTTTATGGAAACAGCAGGTACCTCACCATGTTCACAGCAATCCGCCACTTTTCCCTATCCTGAGCCAGATTAATCCATTTTACGCCCTCCATCCTGTTTCTTTAAGGTACAGTTTAATATTATCCTTCCATCTGCCCCTAGATCCTCCAAGTGGTCTCTTTCCTTCAGTCTGATGCAGCTGAGTACCACATATAAAAGAACAAGAAGACCACTTAGGAGACCTAGGTTTAGACAGGATAATATTAAAATGAATTTTAAACAAACAGAATGTGAAGTTGTGGGTCAAGCGGTTTTTGGAACACATTACAGTGGCGATCATCTGTGTGTACGATAATATACTACTGAAAAGGCGAGGAGGAACTTTGTGACCACCCGGTGAATACCGGCTGCTCCAGATTCAGTCGCACCATGGAGTTCGTTGAAAGAACAGGAATAGATGTGATTTATATTTATTGAGTGTGCCTCGACAGTCTTAGAATTGATATGTGACCTTACAAACACGCATAACAGCCTTCACATTTCTGGTAACTCGAAATGTCACATCAGGAAGCCGCATTAAGTCTCAATATGCGAGGAAACTCTTGGACTACGCGGCCAGAATGGGGACTGGGAGGAGACGTCAATACAGCACATATAAGCACAATGTCAAATACAAAGACTGAGATACATTACATTTTAGGTATGTTTTAAGGTTTTCTGGCGGTAAGAGCTGACACTATGGTCTTGTAGGTTGTGGCAGGGTGTAGTATTTTAGATGGATACCAGGTTTCGGTACAACATCTCCATCTTCAGGGTCTAAGTGAGTGAGATTAGCGTTTGGGCTAGTTTTATAGGTACACATATCGCAAAGAAGGTGACCAATATGATGGTCCACCTAGCCCCGCAACGTGTCTATGGTTGATATAATTGGGCACCTCCCTTGCAATCTACCTACATAACCTAAGAGCATCTACACCCCACTCGCTTCGACCTTGAAGATGGAGGCAGCATGTTGCGCTGAAACGGCTAATATGTTTTCTTGAATCTTTATTTCGAAATCATATGACTGATTCTTTGTGGGATGAGGAGGCAAGGACTGGACTGATCTGGCTCAGGACAGGGACAGGTGGCGGGCCGTTGTGAATGAATGAACCTTCGGGTTACATAAAATGCGGAGAATTTCTTGACTAGCTGACGACCTGTTAGCTTTTCAGGAAGGACTCTGCTCCATGGAGTTTAGTTAGTTAGTTAGTTAGTTTTATAACCGACTCTTAGGATGCTTGGAGAGGCTGTTAAATTTCACAATAGTCCAGTGCCTAATTCTTCAGTATATGGAAGTACAGTGCATGTACATGTACCAATGAACTGTCTTGTAACATACACTATGCCAAACGTGCAGCAAACACCTTCATTATACATGACACAAAGTACTTCTAGCCTCCAAACGTATTTCCGTAACATTCATTTCCCTAGGGTCAGTATTAATATTATCCTCCAGCTTCTTTCTCGGGCGTCCAAGGTACATTTCCAACCCACTGAAACTTCCCTGATTGGCAGTAAAACGCGTCCGCTTGTCATTAGATAATAGAATTTGGTGAAATTTGTCTGGGCCTGGGTTTAGATCCACATTCTCTACCACTAGTAACATGATTAATACAAGCCCAAGGAACCCATTCAGGAATCTGCTCACTGGTAACATGGCCACATAACTGAGAAATTTAGGTGCCCTTGCAAATAAGATGAGATGTAAATGGAAAACCAGCTGAAGAAAATAGAAATGAGGTCGAAAGGAGAATGAGAAGTAGCTTTTAAGTAGGATCGATAGGCTATTAGACAGGAGAAAAAAAAATCATAGCTTGGATCAAGAAATCAAAACCGACAGCGACAGTGGAAAACCAAAAGAAATGTACCGCAAATAATATCGAATTTAAGATTAACATTTCATTAACAATGTAGAAGTTAGGATAAATATAAGGGATACTTGGTGTTAGCAGGCACATCGCTACTCTGTAATGTGACTCAGCAAATAAATAAAGTACATTTATATATATAAACTACACGGATAATAGACCTTATATCTTATTACTCGCTTAATTCATCTCTACTAGATCTACACATTTTTCAAATAATTTTTCTTAGAATTGTTTACAATTTGTAGGTTCTGCCCTTGAAATGTAAGGCTACACTTCACAGCCACATAAAGCAAGCCGTATGATGCATTTGAAAGAACACAATTCTTGCAAGGCAAGTCGTCACGGGGCACTATAGCATCCCGTCCTTCCCTACGTGGTATTTCCCTACCTCAAGACAACAGGTGTAATGACGGCCATTGTGAAAAATAATTTTTAGATATACACCTGCCCCTTTGTATACAGACATCCGAAGAAACAGAAGTGGAAAGGCCAAGCAGAGAAAGGAGGCCTAATAAATGAAGCCGAATTATTACAGCATTAAACAATGCTTTGAAATATAACGCATTCTGAAGACAGGAAATAAATTAAAGTAGGATATAAATAAAAGATAGGTTATAAGATAAAATATATATGAGGCAAAGCAAAATAAAGTAGCTGCGTGGTGAAGTTTGTACACTTTCAGCTGTTAGATATTCTATGCATTTATAGAGAGAGAATATTCATTATAGTGTCCACAAATGTCTGGCAAAGGATATTCTGAGTCAGCTACATCCAATCATATTTTCAGACCGTTTCTCACAAGCTAGACCCACAACTTCTCATTCTGCCGTACAGAGCAGGGTTCTACTCGCCCGAATGTTTCAGGTGTGGACGGGATAGCGCGTATTCGATAATCTTGCTCTAACACACCAACTGTTCCTACTCCTGGAAGGGAAGTGTCTTTTTTAAGTGTGTCTGTGTAAGAAAATAGTTGCACAACGGAGAAACGAGCGCACACAACCGCGCACACACTTGCTCCAGCGGCATAAAGTAACATTCTTTGATGTTCGCTGAAAAACCGACGGCAGCGTGGAACCGCAGCGTCACGAACAGACCTACAGCGAAAGTTACAGTAACAACGTCCGACGCCTGCGAGTTCACCGTTACGTTACGCTGTTAGATATGACAATGCGCACGTGTGATCCAGACTTAAGGTAATTTACAAGGCACTAATGTCCTTCCGTTTTCATTTTTCTTGCCCTTCCTTCAATTTTTGTTTTTTGTGTCTTGTTTCGTTCACGTATTGTCTTGCTTAAGTGTTTTCCTCTGAGGTTTTCCACCCAACTTTCAGTAGGAAAAACCTACCAGATTTTGCGACATACCTTATTTAGTTGCATTATGCTCACAAATTCACCATCTATGGAGAACCTGAAGATGAACTGCGGGACACATATCCAACATCCTGTCGAATTTAGAACGCAGTATTGAAGAAGAAGGCAGGTTAGGTCGAGAAACTGGGTACATTTTCCATAACACTTTTTATCTCTACTATATCTGCTACGGCCGATCCCAGTGGCCGTGCGGTCTAAGGCGTGGGTCTGCGGCCGCTCGCTTGCTAGGATTGTGGGTTCGAATCCTACCGGGGACATGGATGTATGTCTCTTGTGAGTGTTGTGTGATGTCAGGTAGAGGTCTCTGCGACGAGCTGGTCCCTCGTCCAGACGAGTCCTACCGAACGTGGTGTGTCTAAAAAGTGTGATTGTGAAGCCTCGAAAAATGAGGCGGCCTAGGTCCCCAAGGGGCTGTCGAGCCATTGGAAAAAAAAAAAAAAAAAAAAAAAAAATATATATATATATATATATCTTCTACGATTCCTGCTCATTTCTTACTCCTAGACGCACTCGTCCAAATAATATTAGTCGAATGTTGCATATTCTATAGTTCCTAGTTATGTTAAACTACAGACTACCGTATTTGACTCTTTATTTCATTTAGGTCTAAGCACTTCCTTCTCAAGCCCTTTCAGTCCAACAGCCGTTCTAACACATGCAAGCCTCACTCCTTACGTCGCATTGCAAATACGTGCGAATCATTTCGGCCGCTGCACAACGATTTCGTATTTCTTTCCTTTTGGATACGACACTTTTTTATTTCCCGCGGTTTTCGTGCGTGGTTGTGCTTGGACGTCCCCAGGGATGGCGGAAGCCGCGTCGCGTGTTTAGTTTTCACAGTATTACCCACAATCCTGTACTCAAGGGACTGTTATGCTACAACGGCGTAAGACACATGTCAGTTTTAAAAAGCGCTGTAAAATGTATGTTTGCTTATTCCCAACATAAGTTTAATTGTGGAGAAAACTTTTTTATTATCAATAATCGTATATTTTAATACTGTGCTATAAACTATTGAACATAAGTAGAGTTGAACCCCGATATAGCGCCACTGTTTGTTCACCGCAATTTGTGGCGGTTATCGAGTGTGGAGCTATATCGAGCGTGGCGTTATATCAAAGGCTGCGGTCAATCGAAATACTGTAGAGTAGGGAATGTTTTTTTTACAGACTTTAACGGCGGCTAAGCGAAGAGGGGGGCGCTCTGTCGGGGTTTGGCTGTAACTTAGATCAGTGGTTACCACCTCTTCCAAGTCACACAGATCGGTGAAACAGAAGTAGGTATTTTAAGGACTGGTAGCCCAGTCTACCTGTCTTACATTATACAGTCTGTCTAAAAATAGTCAAAAGTTTAATCATTTTTAAGCCTAGCGCGTCTAAACATTTACAGTACAAAAGGCTCATCATCACATTGTCTGTCTTACGACGGGTCCATAGTCTCTTCCAAAGCGAGTTCTCCAATCAGTGTGATCTATTACTTCCTATTTCAATTTCCAGTACCTTCTCTTTTGCTTAAGGTAATCCGGTAGCTGCTTACGTCTTCTTCCTCGTCTTCCCGTCCCTTCTATTTTCTTCAAAAGTTTATGCGTCATTAAAATAGAACAGAAGTCATCAGCATCTACGCGACGCTCAACATTCTCAATTGAAAACGTATGCAGCAGAGAGAAACAATAAATAATTTCACTTCACAAAAATCTCCTATCTTATCGGGTCGGCGTATAATGAAACCAAATTAAGTTACCTGGCGAGCCCCTGTACACAATTTAGTGAAGTGAAACACAAAATATTTTACCCGGTTACTAAGAGGAATCGACGAACAAAAGAAACTTGTAAAGTAGGAATTCTTCCAACCGTAACACAATATATCCACACAAGACAACACTAACTACAATTTGCGGACCGGCATAAATTAAGTCACGGGTCCCAAAAGGACAGAGAACTACCGGTTGAGGAACAATGGCACAGATGGCGGACACTCGCATAGGTGTCGCGGATTTAATCTTACTAGATGCATGGATGTTTGTCGGCAATTTTCTGTTTCTTTGTAGCGCTCGAGATGGTCTACTCCTCAATCAGGGGAGTCCCACTGCGTGACAAAAAGATATTCAATGTCTCAGAATTAATTGTAAGATCAAGCGCTACGCGGTGTGTGGAAGAGGAGAAAGTCTTCGATACAGAACAGGGGTAAGGCTCTGCTCCGCGTTCTGACTACTGTGGGATGCACAGAACCTCCCTACAATGAACACAGGGACTTTTCCTCCAGGGGGGGAAATTGACGAGGTGTAAAGGCCCACCTTCGACTAATACCGAAGTTCAGAATCGAACGAGCTTTACCACAACCATCCTTAAACGCCATCAAGGAATACTGCTTACACGAAGTCAACTTTCTTAGTTAGACGCCATATCATCTCCTTCACTCGTTCACCGGGCCGTCAAGCTGGCCATTCACCTCCATCTAGTGCCGATGTTAAGAATAAGTGGAGTTATACATCTGCTCCCCCTGTTTGCCTTCACTGAATTCACAGAGACAACTTTTGCATTAGTTTGTTGGGAGCAGTATCACTTGGTGAAAATGATGCTTATAATTAAAAATCAACGCCATAGTGAATATACACATACACTGACAATGAATGCGAAGATGAGTGTGTGAGACAGTCACATCGTGCAACAGATTTTAAGAAGTCTCCGATATTAAATTTCAGGAAAGTTTGTCCAGTGGGAGCCGAGCTGATATATGCTGACAGAGAGACAGGCATAACAACGCTAGTAGGTGCTTTTCGCGAGTATGGGAACAGGACTGAAATTACAAAATAAGGCGTAGGTGTGACCTGCAATGACATAACTTCTATACAGATTTTGGTGAAAATCGGTAAACTGGTTCAAAAGTTGAAACACAGGATGCATGGTAATCTCACAGGCCCATTTTAATTTAGGAAAGAAAGTCTGGTAACAAAGAAGCGCTGCTATAAGTGAGTTACTAAGAAACACGAATGTAGCAGCAGCAGCAGCAGCAGCAAACACATCACGGAATATGGTCAAGCCTCATACACCAGTGATGCACTGAGCAGCTGAATTCCTGAAGAATGTAGGTAACATATGCAACATAACTGAGTGAGCAGAGTAATGATTTGAGGTACGCTATAGTGTTGGAGGTGTAACACGCGTGGACAAAGGGAGATGTTCTCTGACCCTAGAGATTACAAGACATCATCATTACAAGACGAGGTCAGGCGGCATAAACAAACAGAATGACACTGGCCCTTGTTTGGCTTCTAAGAGGCCTGCGTATAAATGTACCTTGATGAGTTTCCAGATGTGCAACGTGCCAAAACGTCTGTAATTATGTATCACTCCATCCCACACATGCACAGCCATTGTGAGATGGATACGAAGTGCGGGTTCAAACGTATTTAGAGAGTTTGAGGTGTCAAATACCAACGACAATAAATATGTTGTCTACGAGAAAAGGAATTAGAAAATAAATATAGTGTGGTGTGAGGATCAACGTTTACGTAAAAAAAAATATGAAGAAAACTACATACTAAGCAGCTTCATTATTTGTACTATTCAGCATATAAAATAATAAAATAACTAATGAGATGGAAAAGACATGTAGATCGTATGGCGAGATAAATTCATACACAGTTTTAGTCGGGCAACCTCAAGGAAACAGATAAGTTGGGAAGCCTTAGCACAGATTGTGGGATAATATTAAAATGGTCCTTAAAACCAGGACTTGATGGGAACCGAATGCAACTGGCCCAGGATAGAATCCATTCGCTGGCTCTTGTAAGGAATATCTGGATTACACAAAATGCGAGTTATTTCTTGACTAGCTGAGCTACTATCAGCATCTTAAGAAGGTCGCTGCTATATGAGGTTAGTTCAGTTAATAACAGACATAACTACATATAATGGCCAGCTGAGTAAACATCAGTTTCTTAAGAAAGACTCTGTCAATAGACCTGATTTAGTTATTAATAGTCACGTCTGCTTATAATGACTATACTGTGCCTGGCATGTCTGCTGTCTGTCTGTCCGTCGGTATTGTTTTGTAACGTATGAAACTGAAATTTTTTAGAGACAACACGGTCGCCGCTCGGAGGTTGTGAACTGAAACTGTCATGAAAGATGTATGAAGTATGAAACCTTAATTACTGTGTCTATTGATCGCCTATTAATACTGTAATGATGTTTTCCCTTTCTAACTGCTGTACAGTTTGTATCTTTCGGAGAAGACAGGATCGCCTGTGCAAAGCCGGATGAACTCAGTTACAAATACACTCAGCGTCTAACAACACTTCCTATGAAAGACAAAAAATGTGTACATACAAATAATAACTTACATACAGGCAAAATTCTGTTAAGCTGGTAAAATGGTTGGAAGGGGAAAGGAGCTACCGTTTCCTGAAGAGCCGGACAGCTCGGTCGGTAGAGCAAACTGGTTACGAGCTGAGCGACCGAGGAACTGTGATTTGATTACCGGGTGGACCAAAAGTTTATCTCCTCTCCAAAGTGGCAGACCGGCTCTGGGGCCCAACCAGCCTCCTGCACAATGGGAACCGAGGGCCATTTCTCCGTGGGTAGAGCGGCGGGGCGTAAGCTGACCAATAATATCCATTTAGAGCTGAGGTTAAAATGCGTGGATCTATACTTTCACTCTCCCAATACGCCCTCACAGCGCGGTACTTAATTTAAGTGCAGGGAGATTTTTACGTTTTACACTTTGCTGTCATCTGATAGACAAGTCTGAATGTTTTCTGGCCGATCCCAGTGGCCGCGCGGTCTAAGGCGTGGATCTGCGGCCGCTCGATTGCTGGGATTGTGGGTTCGCATCCCGCCGGGGACATGGATGTCTGTCTGTTGTGAGTGTTGTGTGTTGTCAGGTAGAGGTCTCTGCGACGGGCCGGTCCCTCGTCCAGATGAGTCCTACCGAGTGTGGTGTATCTGAATGTGATCGTGAAGCCTCGATAATGAGGAGGCCCTGGCCCACTGGGGGCTGTTGCGCCAATAAAAAAAAAGTTTTCTGAGGATGGTGCTTTAACAACAAACATAAGTACGTTTAGCTTTTGGAGATTCTACATCGTATCGGGGTTTTAAAAAACAAAATTTAGGAAAACGGATGTTTCCGTCACCGGGTATAAAGTTGGGCTCCTTAGAAAGAGATGGTTTCAACAATCGGTCTAACTATTGAGAGCAGCTATTTCTAACCGGCTAAACTAAGCAGGAAACTTTATTTGCACCTGATGACAGATTAAGTTGCCATAACGATGCGTTTGAAGAAACCAAAGACCATGATGTTCAAAATATCGGTCATGTTTACCATACTGAAAACACTTTGTGACTTAATAGAAACTTTGGGGTCTTCAGAGAATCACGTAACGATTTAAAACTGATAATAATAAAATACACTGCGCATGTTACAATTTTCTAGGTAAAATGTTTTTGAGGCAGGAGCATTCAATTTAGTCAGAAAGTGGTAATTTTGTCCGTATTTAGAAACAAAATTTACAGTTGGTTTCCCAGCGCTATTAAGCAATGAACACTGCCTGAAGAATGCGAATGTGAGTGGTTACGAATTGTATAGAGCGGTGAAGGAAGGGATTTGATAGGAGGGAAATGGAATAACGTAAGCTCATTTTACGTTACAGAATAAAGACATTATTAAAATGGAAACGGGCAAAATAAACGCAGCGAAATATACTGAAAAAGAAAGCTGGTTACAATGGATTACTACTTCTTTGATTCCTTATATTCTCATTTATTTATCCATTTGTTATCAACTAAATATACTGTAGGGATTCAAATGACGCGACGATTATTAGCTGGTAAGACTGTGGAACGAAATGGTCGTGTCCGATTAAAAACATTCTAGTCATTTGTACAGAAGATGCGAGGAAAACCACGAAAACACGAATCACTAAAGCCTTAGGTCTTCAAACTTCTGGTATGTTACGCAGCGTAGGTTCGTAGCTTTCGACGCAAAACTGCAAACCAGGACCACCCCCCCCCCACTCCGGAATAGGAAGCAGTTCGGCCCAGTGACGACATCATCCCTCATGCTTAAAACTGTACGAGCATGACGCCGTGGTGTCAGATCCTGATGTTGCTGACACCGTAACTGACACATTTCTACTCACCTCTTTTTCCTTCGCGGCAAGTTCGACTTCAAGCCCGGAACGGGAGATCATGTCCATCGTGTTCTGTTCCATATCACCCACGCCTCCCCCGGAGGGCTTATTGCCTCCACAGCCTTTGCTTTCCACTAAATGCAGGTTCTGGTTTGCTGTTGCCAACTGCTCCTTCAACGCGTTCACTTCCTTCTCTGCCAATGTCGCACGCTGCAAGAACAGGAGCACCTCGTTACTAAGCAACAAATGACAGGAGGCACAGCTACATGTGTGTGTGTTTTACCAAACACGACAACATGAAGGGCATACAAATATCAAGCACCTGAAGTTTTAAAACAATACTACGCTCCTTTTATACAGAGCGCCCCTTTTATTGTAGTCCTGAACACGGCAATTGTCACGGGATATCCCACCGGATAAAGACTTTCCGTACGATAAAAATACCGTAATTAGGGACATGATAAAAGGGACACTCTGTAGTATTATATGTGTGTGTGTGCTTAAGCTTCTTTGATCTACGTGTTTATATATAATTACGCTTTTAGTACCTGAGCCATTACAAGTTCTCCATGTGCCCAAAAATCATGCCACGAAGGGACATTCAGTCCCACGATCGGATACTTCAAATACAGGGAAAGATCACTTCTCATTTGTCGACGTCGGCACACAGTTCAATGTGATATCGATGAAGAAACTTAAGTTACCACTTTAAAAATCGTAAAAGTGTCGTTATTTTTAATCTGTAATATTTCTCTTCTGGACTTTCCGGCCTAATCTGAATATTTTAACCCCTGGTTTCACTTCTGAACGCACTGAAACCCTATAATAAAACATGTCACAACGACTCAGCAAGGAAACAGATACACGGATTAGTTGGAAGATTTGTTACTTATAAGGTAACACGGGTGGCAAACATAGCACACAGTTGTTGTGCACAGATGTATTTAAACACAAGTTCGGCCCAACTGCAAGATACTCTCTTATTACAAAAGCCCAAATAACAGTCATAATTTACTGACACCTCACTGGTCCCTTCTATTATTACAAACTATTTCCATACCTCCCATTTTGGGGCGTTTCCCAACTTCGGTTTTAATAAATTTACACACAATGCCAGTATTGATATATTCCTTTAGTAAAAGAAAGCGAAATACAGTATATATGTGTGGAAGCTTGTTTGACCTAACATGGTGTTACGTGCAAGAGCGCGTTACAAAGTATCTAAGTAATTAACTACACTGCTAAGTGGCTGAACACCGCTAAGAGGCACACAAATCCACCACTGCACGCAGTTATACGCCACTGACATTCGCCTCGTATCCTCACAACACATTTTGATAAGATGCATCCGAATGTTATTCTTGTATTTGCTTCTTGTTCTTGCAACTAATGTTTATCCGAGAGATATTCACATCACCATTCTGTGTACACTTCTTTTCTCTCCCACCACAAGCCATACGTCCACGGCGTCGTAACCTCCTGTATTTCACTGTCCTAAGTGACCTACATGTTACAAAGTTTCCGGTTATGTAACCTTTAAACTGTCCTCTTTGATCCAAATGTTTTTCTGCATAATCCGTCTTCAAACACGTGTAATTTATGCAACCACACAGAACTGACAAACCACTGTTATTATTATTATTATTATTATTATTACTGTCTAAATATTTCTTTAAGGTGCTGAATCTAATATAAATCTTTTGTTGTCCTTTGTGTTGGGTCGTTTGTGTGTGTGTATCTTCAAGTTATTTTGGTTGTATTTTTGCTGTGCTGGGTTTGTAATTAGTCACTGAGCAGTTAAATTAGTACTTTAATAAATAATAATTGAATAAAAATAAGTTATTATTATTATTATTTCGTTGTCTCTTGTCGTAGGCCTTTTCTTCCTGGCACTTCTCCTCTTGAACCAACAGTGATCCCCATCGCTCAGGTTTCAAGTTTCAGACTGCAGTAATTTCCTTAATAAGTTCCAAGTATCTATGTTTTTGTAGATAACTTACTGAATGTTTTCTTGGAATTGTTGCCAAGCTTTACTTTAAACCTTTTGTTACTATTCCGGTAGCCCCAATTATTACCGGTATAATCATATATTATTATGTTATTATTATTATTGGTAGTGGTAGTAATAGTAGCAGCAGCAGTAATAGTACTACTACTACTAGCAGTAATAGTAGCAGCAGCAATAGTACTACTAGTAGCAGCAGTAATAATACTAGTGCTAGTAGTAGTAGTAGTAGTGGTGGTGGTAGTGGTGGTTCAGAAATGAGACTGGGGCTAATAAGTAAAGTGAAGAATGGTGGACGAATACAAAATGCAAATGCATTTCCTGTTACTGAATATTTTAATATTTTTTAAATTTAATGGCAAAACAGCAATGTTTCCTCAAAAGCTTTTCTAGTCAAGCCACGGAGTTCAATCATAAAGCCAGCTGCGACACCGACTGTAAAGGGCCCAATCCCCTGCTTTCAATTTGCATTGCTTCCGAGGAAATGTCACACGATATAACACAAACAATGTTCACTCAAATAGATGATGCAACTATTGAGAAAATACTAACTGGGTAGCTGGATTCCCAAGTATTAGTACATACGCCAACGCACGTACATAAATAGGCTTCCTAGAGACTTCATTAACTGAATACATGGAGAATTTGCGAAGCTATCGCAGGAAGGCGCAAGCAAAATAAATGTGTGGTGCATGAGTATAAAGGGGTTGAATACTAGAAAGGGGAGGGGGGATGGTGAGGTGGTAGGAGTACAGTGGTGTAGAGCTAACGCCAGGGAATGTTGATGCAGGAGTAAGGGAATTAGACAGGACAAGAACAGGGATGAAGGAGGGTTGGGATGGAAGGGACGATATAGAGGAATATCTGTAGCTCAGTACTGATGCTCCGTACTAGCAGTAACTGTTAGCTCTAGCCAGACAGAGAATTTGTGAAATTGAAGCGTTTGGACGCCTGAGATAATATGGCTCGACGCAATAATCCCTTCTACCCATTTGCTTAGCTTTAGCCAATAGGATGTGAGAGAGAGAGTGAATGTGTGTGTGTTTTGCCTCATGCTACTGTTGATGATGATGATTCTACTCGCAAGGCTTGCTGGGTACTATGTGTATCTCTCTCAGATACTAGAGAGAAGTGTGTGTGTGTGGAGATGGAGGTGGCCTGGAATTAGAGAGAGACAATACATTAGCGGGAGGGAAGAGTTTGTCTCTCCTATATTCTGCTGGTATAGATATTTGGTGGCAATGCCAGTTATTATACTGTGCTGATCATACTGCCCTCCTATCCCCAACACGTTATCACTTCATTACACTTAAGCCGTCGTTGTTCTCCCTGGCAACTGAAAGTTCGGTAACAAGGTTACTGGGACGGTCTCTTACACTTCTCTACCCCTGCGACCAAGCACCACGCCACGAAGTACACATACGAGTGGAGATGCATGCACGCATTCGTAATATCGGTACTACACGGAAGTGAGTGGTGTATTTCATGCTCTGGTTGCTTTCAACACCACCCTAAGAGACGCCGGCGTCCATTGGACAGGAAACTAGCTGGGCCCCAGAGCCGGTCTGGACAGAGCGTTGCCGAAGAGAAAATGCTCCCTGTACTGGGACTTGAACTCAGGTCACTCAGTCAGAGCCATTCGTTTTACTGTGACATTGTCACGCCAAACACCTCTGAACCTGAAGGATGCTTAAGAACAGCGTATTGTGCTACAGGTGCTAAACGTATTATAGGAACAAGTTGTATAACATTGTGATCATACATTGTTATAACGAAGAATGATTTCTTTTAGCATTTCTACACTTAAAAAATTTCAAACTCTTTATGGTTTTTTAATCTTCCTCTAAATCTTTAGTTGTGCTATTGTCCTATGGTCTACTGTACAAATATAAAAACTTCACCAATCAAGTAAAAGGAATGTGTAATTAAAAATCTTTCAATGATACTTTAAAATACTCCTCCTTATTACTCATATTTTTTTTCGCTAGGTTGTGGACTGTGAAAACTGTAATGCCAGAATCGTACAAACTTTTCTGGAGGGACGAAAGATTCGCACCGGATGCATGAAGACTCTTGTAATAACACTACGCAAAGGTGAACATGTCTAAAAATAGTTCCAGATTATTGACAGACAAGTTCATTATTAGCAATATATATCTGAAAGGAAGAAATAAAATACCCGCATCCTTCAATACATTCCCACGCTAATTTCTTGGTTTCGGACCAGCCATAATTCAGAATGTTTTCTTTCACAAAGTAATTATCGTCTTACTGTAAGATTAATTACGCTAAAATAATTCCATACTTTATCATAAAAGGAAAATAAGCAACATGAATTGATTATATGTATGTGTCTTTGTGCTCAGGCATGAGTGGTAAAAAGAGGGACTTTACTGTGACTGATGCTGTGTTTCTGACCTAAGTCATGTAGGCACATAGGAGGAATAAAATTAAATATTCAACTAGTCTTAATCCCATCATCAGATGGGTGTATGCATATGGTAGAAAGTTAAGTTAGTCGAGGGGCCAAATTTGGGTGACAGAATAAGTCGCCGTTTAATGCTGGAGTTGTGTTCTTAAGAATCTCAACACAGAGCGAAACAACATAGAACGGAGCATTCTCTCCCATAGAAATTAACTAAATGTGAATTAATTAAAATGCCCTGGAAAAAAAAAAACATTAATCGGACTCGGACAACGTTCATGGAGTATTTGGTCACTGAGACTCGGTAAACATTAAAGCGAACGAACGCCGTTCGGGGCAAGGTTAAGCTACAACTGCCTATATCTAGAACGAAACCGGCAATATACGTTTAACGTAACAGAGAGGAGTATTCGCGTACCCATTGCTGCCGTGGAAAAGCAAGAAGTGTTACATATTCTGAGTATGTGTCTGTAGCCTTAGTTATCCAGCATGCAAAGCGCATGCGCCGTATTATATTGTCATCTGTGGCCTATCCTGCTCTACCTTACTTTTCCACGTAATCTCGTAAACGGAAAGATTTTTGGAAAAAAAGGTTATTCAATATAAAATGTGTGTTTTTTTCTCTACAACGTTTGTCTAAAACATTTATCATTCTAAGAAGAATCTAGCGAGATACGATAATAAATGTACATAGGTCTTCATGTAATGTGCCCGTTATTCTTGTCAGATTTTAATAAAACTTGAATTTACTCGACAGAATTTCGAAAAATACTGAAATTCAAATTTAATGAAAATACGTCAAGGGGGAGCCAAGTTGTTCCATGCGGACGGACGGACAGACAGACCGACAGGCAGAATAGTGGCTTTTTGCAATTTTGCAACCGCGCCTAAAATGGCATTTAAAAGTCAACATGCAACAAACGAAACTAACGCGCCAAGACGGAGAGACAGCGGAGTGACGAAGCAGTTAATTGCTAAGGTTATATATCGTCGACGGTGGATTAACGAAATATGACTACGAAGCATTCGTGGAATCATACGACGAACTTATAAGGGTGCTTAAAACAAGCGTTACGTTACGATAGCAGACCTGTTGTATCAAATACCAGGAGATAAACCGACATCTGGACGCTGTACAATGCACATGGCGTTTTGGAGCGATCCGTGTGTCATTGTAGTGTGTAAATTGCCCTCAAACAAACAAGGATCACTTCATGCAGAAAACAGTTACAAATTCGAAACCATTTCTATAATACCCTCAAACTGGAAAAAAAAAGAAAATTACTGCGCTGAAAGCCAAACAACTGTCATTGTTAAATACCATTCTCTTACCTGCAAATTATACGGATTGGTGGATTTGAAAATCAAACTACCAACTAATAGGACATTTTAATTGGTGCAATTTTACGTGAAAGCAAACAAACACTGCCGTTACGGAAAACAGAATGACTTTATAGTCTGACGATGCACCACAGTCATATATTGTTGAGTGACGTCACAATGGAGAGCCCCAATCATTTACGCAACAGTCATTGAAGGGGGTCATTAAACTTCCATGCAAAACAAATTTTAAATTAAATTCTAAGCCAGTGGTAACTTCAATCTGAATATACAATAAACATATCATACATAGGCAAAGTTTTTATTTATTATTATTATTATTATTATTATTATTGTTTGTTATAAACACCACAAACAAGTACACACAGTTCTCGATAACAATGGTAAAATCAAATCTTACACATATTAATAGCACTGCGTTCAATTGTTTTGGGACAGAAGCGATGGGCACAATTACAATGCCATCGGCTACATGAATCAGTTCGCTCAGTAGGTGCCCCATTGTCATTGCTTCACGTTGCTAATCAAAGGTAATACAGTTTCAGGTTAGAGAATGGCTCTCACAATTAATACATGCCTCATGCAATACGTTGTTTCGTTCTAAAGAATTCCTCGGCATTGTTGAAAATCAGCAATTTATTGCAGCCGGTATAGCGCAGTCGGTACAATGAGCAGGCTATGGGAAAGAGACAGCCGTCTTCTCAAAAACGTCCAGACCGACTCTGGAGTCCACCCAGCCTCCTATTAAATAGTTATACCGGGGGCCCTTTCCCCTGAACATGAAGCTGACCATTTACCCCCATCTAGTGCTAAAGTTAACAAGAGAGGCAATTTACGTGTAACATAACATTGAGGAGCGTTCGAGTAATCACTGTTGCTGTGGAAAAGCGATAAGTATTACATATTCTGAGTCTGTGTTTGTAGCCTTAGTTATCCAGCATGCAATGCGCATGCGCCGTATTGTATTGTAATCTGTGGCCTGTCTGCCTCTACCACATTTTTCCACGTTATCTCATAAACGGCACAATTTTCGGGAAAAAGTTATTGAAAATAAAATGTGAGTTTTGATTTTCTCTACAAATTCTGTCCGAAACATTTGTCATTCTAAGAAGAAATAAGCTAGATCTTATCATAAATGTACAAGGGTCTTCACGTAAAGTAACCATTATTCTTGTAAGATTTTAATCAAAATTGAATTTTCTCGACAGATTTTGGAAAAATCCTCAAATATGAAATTTCATTAAAATCCGTCTAGTGGTAGCCTATTTGTTCCATGCGAACGGGCAGACAGACATACGGACAGACATACATGACGAAACCAATAGTCGCTTTTCGTAATTTTGCGAACGCGCCTAAAATGTGTGGAGCTATACCTCCACTCCAGCACATATACCTTCATGGCTTGCACCGTGACAATTTTACCTTTAACTTTACGTAATTTACAATTGAAATGTGTTACAGAATTTTTAAAGTGACATGGCTATTATTAGGAGCGTTCGCATACTCGCGAAAAGCGCCCGTTAACTATGTCATGTCAGTCTGTCCGCAAGTATCAGCTCGGCTCCCAGCATACGGATTTCAGTGAAATAACATATTGGAGTATTTTATGAAAATCTTGTGAGTAAATCCAAATTAGCTTAAAATCGGACAAAACTTACTGGGCACTTCACATGGAGACCTAAGTAGGCCTACGCTCTGTCGCCGGCGAAATAAAAATCGCCATTAAAGTAACCTTTACAGCGACATGTAGCGTAGCAACGCGTAAGGAACCCACAGTTCACAGCAACATAAGTAGGACAACAATAATAAGTGTACGAATTGTTGCCGAAAAAACTATAAGAGAACACACTACACTAGAGGCTACAATCTGTGTTCGCACATTCGACTAGCTATGCGAACGCGCCACGATATTACGTTATATGTACGCTACATATCTTCTTTCTTTTATGGTTTATTTCACGAAGCCTTCAGTATCGGAGACTAGTCACATGGTGCCGAATGTTAGGGTGGGCTGGTGAACTTGAAAGGAATTGGAAGGAAACGTTCGTCGCCTAATGGAGATATTATGCAGGCATTTACCGGGACACACTGAGCAAACCCATAAAATCTCTCAGCCAAATTTGGTGGTGTCTCGTTTGGTTCTCGAGCAGGGCACCTCCGGAGTAATATTCAAAGGCGTTACCGCTACACTAATCTGCTCGGTGACGCGGTATGTAATTTACACACGTTCTTAACAAGCTCTTACTTCAATTTACTTCACTTTGTTCGTCATGTCTGCCCCCCCCACCCCCCACTAATCAGTTAACACATGACCAATGATCCGTCCTGCAGGCTCATAAATGCCATGATCAGAAATAAACAAGCAAAATGGAGAAACTTTGAAACTGTGTTAAAACTTTTACGAACTGCAGTGTTATACCGCTATTTTAACCTAACAAAACCTAAAGTGATATACAAACTTCTCCAAACGTCTAGGTCCCGTGAAAGAAAAATGCAACTTATATCGAAACTATGTATACGGGGGGAATCTGTTGTGTAAGAATTGTGTGCCAGGTACTTTATGTTAAATCGCTGAATATTGCGTGAGCTAAAACATACTGGCAAGGTGAAGAATCGTACAGGCGACAGAGACGTGAAGGCGACATGGTGCAGGCGCGAAATACGAATTCTCTGTTCAGAAACACTCTTCGTTTTGACTTCGTCCATCGTCTGATGCACAGCTGAAGCAGAAAGTTTCAGAGGCCGTCTTTGCTTCCATCCTCAGGTGCAGTAACAAAAATGTACTCACAACCTGCTATATTCCTTAGAAAGAGCAAGTCTCAGTTACTGGACCCAGAACCGGTTTCTGAAACGTTTTGCTTCACTTATACAACAGACGATAAAATACATCAAGGGTAACCACAAGGTGGTTCGTGAGCCGTAAGCGGCTCGCGCACGTCACTGGAGCAGCTTGCGCTAGTTCATTCATCTTACGACAGGACCGTAGCCTCTTTCAAAGCGAGTTCTCCACAGGGTGCGATCTAGTGCTTCCTCTTTCACTTTACAGTATCCTCTCTTTTCCTTAAGGTCATCCAGTACCTGCTTACGCCTTCTTCCTCGTCTTCCCGTCCCTTCTATCCTGCTTTTAATAAAGTGTTTAGGAAGACAGTTCCTACATAAGATGCGACCAATCCATTTAGCCTTCCTTCCTTTTAATGTAGGACGGTCTACATTGGTTCTTATACTAAGCCAGCTCCCCAAAGACAAATCCTGGATACACGCCTTGTTCACAGTTAACGTTTAATGTAACTTAGCGTGGCGGTAAGCTACTGACATACAATACGGCTAAGACTGAACGAAAGATTAAATGACAGGTCCTCTTTTGAATAAAAGACGTATCTGCGTAAATATCAGGCCACTCCATATTTATATGCTGAATTTGGTAAAATAAAAATCAAATAAACGTACAAGGACAGAGAAGGTTGATACTGACGGCAAGTTTTATGCAAATCCGTATACTATCATACATACAAACACGAATCTTGGCCACGAGTACTGCAAAGTTTTATTCTGTAGCTGGAAGGGCAGGCATATCCATACAAACTACGAGCGACAGTGTCCGTCTTCTGGATAAGGCACCGTGCAATCTGGTATTTTGGTACCAATACAACTTGTGCCATATCAAACAAGACGTTAAACTTTATCCGTACCGCTGCGAAAAATTAAACTCTCGCCAACTGCGAGTATATTCTTCCAAATCCTTACCACTGTAAGCTAACAAAATTACTCTTAATCCTATAGAGCCAAGAAAATCATTAAATGATCAAAGAAACAAACAAAAGTTAAGAACTTTCTCGGTTGCTTAATAACTAACATTCCTGAACAACATATGATCGTAAGCCGAAGTATGAAGTGAAGATCTTACTTAGCACAAAATCAGGTGACAATTTTTCACCAGAATCCAAAATAATTAAGAAATATTCAGCTCCTCCTGCAGGAAAACGAAATCTTTAATTTATATTTACTTGGTTCTTGGAACGTCTCCATTATCTCATATTCAAACATAACACGACGTTTCGGACACTGGATCTGTTTCCGTCTTCAGGGGAAATGTGGAGTGGCACCTACTCAGTGAGGCCCAACAAAAAGAGCTATTCTCAATCACTGGGCCAGTATTTTTTTAACACGAGGCGATGGGCACAGTCCAGAATCCTAATAACTCTATACCCTTGGAATTAATATTTAAATGCTTTAGTTTAAGTGAGTTGTATTGAGGGCAGGGGTTACAGGCGATGTTTGTAACATTCTAATATGACCATACAAAACCTAGAAGTTTCACTCTGTTAAAAAAAAAAAAGTACCACACACATGTTTATTTTTCCCCTTCCCTATTTTATTTTGAGGTTTTGGGGAAGGGGGGGTGTAGGGCTGTAGGTGCATGCGTGACAACATAATTTATGGTCGACACGAAACAACATTCCGGTGTGCTGGCGGCCTGTTGCTCCTGGCGCTCTCTTTCTGACGCTCCATCGGTGAGGAGGATGTGCATATGATGGACAATATTTTGTGGATCGTCCAGACCGTCGTTTTGCAGAAATATGGCTACTGTTTGATTTGTGTTGACTTCGCCGTTTTGCAGAATGATGCCTGGTACTTGTTAAATATGCTATTTGCAATAAAATTTATCACAAAACCTGACATGTTTTATATACATTAGTGATGGTATGGAATATTAAAGAGTTATGTGTTTCCTCTACGTTTCTTTTGTGAACATGCGGTTCATTTTGAAGGTTCCATGCTGCTCATTTCTCACTCTCGCTCGTGGTTACTAATTCGGCGATCGCGCATGGTGTCAGTGTGGGATTTCAGCTAGAAAGTATTAACCTATATAGTGATTTGTCGGTATCAATCAGTCCGGTGCTTTATACATGTATATTATACAGGGCATACACAAAAGAATGGTGCGGTATCAAAAGTGAATAAAAAATGTATTTCTCACCTTACACGGGCACAACATACACCGTCAGCGGCGGCAACTGTCCAAGTTTCTCATTTGGTAATTACAATCCTTCAATGTGTGCACCCTGGGTCACACGACACACATCCACACGGTAATCAAACTCATCCCAGACCCGGTGTAGCATGTCCGCTGTAATGGCCTGCAGTGCATGCGTTATCCGATCACGAATTTCATGGATGAGAAGCATGAGAAGCGAACTGCTGGTAGTGCATGAGAAACGTGGACAGTTGCCGCCGCTGACGGTGTCGTTGGGCCCGTGTAATGTGAGACATAATTTATTTATTCACTTTTGAAACCGCACCATTCTTTTGTGTATGCCCTGTATATACTTGTATATTACATACAGGGCATACACAAAAGAATGGTGCGGTTTCAATAGGAATCACTATTGAAACCGCACCATTCTTTTGTGTATGCCCTGTATTATATATTACGAGGAAAGAAACAAGAAATGCAATGTACGTATAACGTAGCAATGCGACCCGTTCGCGTAATGTTTATACCCCTTCTGCCATCCTAACAGCCTGAAACCATTTCACTCGAACACAACGTCTTTATGGCGATTTAATATCGCCGGTAATAATAAAACGTACTTAGGTCTCCATGCAGAATGCCCGATACTTTTGCTGGACTTTAACCAGACTGGATTTTCTGGATACATTTTCATAAAAGTCCCTAATATCAAATTTTACGGAAATACGTCCAGAAGGAGGGGCGCTGATACTGCGGATGGACGGACGGACGGAAATGACGAAGCAAATTGGCGCTTTTCGCAACTATGCAAACGCGCCCATACAACTATCTAAAGTATTTCGACTTTGATGGAGTGAGGAATCACTTTACTAATCACTTACTACCTACGTAGATAACATTATTTTCACATTCGAAAATTGAATCTCATATACTTATTTTCCCCTCTCTTTTAAAAAATCCAAAGTTTACAATCAGACCTGGTCTTCCGACGTTTCGTACAACCGTACGAAGATATTACTTGTCTTCCCGCTCACACTGTCTTTCGGCAGTGGATTTTTGTTTCTCCTGTGGGGCCACCTGAAGGCCAAAGTATTTCACACACGTTCTGCCAGCATCCCTGACCTAAATCAGCAAATTCGACAGTGTACCGATGCCACTTGCAAACGCTGACGGTTAGAGTTAATTTTCTGTTGAGTTATGAATGTCGTCTATACATCTCTTAGTAATTTGCACCTTTTCTGTCATTAGTTATTTCACTTCAAAAACCGTCAGGTAGGCCTATTTCTGGTCTATCATGTACAGTGTATGGTGTTGTTATGTTCTAGTGAATGTAGGTTACCTTTTCACTTCTTCTCCAATGACGTAACCAATACATTTTGCTGTCACTAACTTTGTTTAGGATGTCACATATGTTCAAATCATCCCTTAATGTTTCGTATATAATACATCTCCTACGATCCTTTGGAAACAACATTAGCTGCTTCAGTGTGTATCCCATCTTGTTTTGTTAAAAGTCCATCAAACTATTATATGTCTCTCAGTTCCTTCACTTCCATACGGCGTTCTTTTAACTCTGACGCTCGTGTACTGGACGTTAGTGTACTTAATGCCTCATTATATTATTGAAATGGTTAAGATTTATAACCACGTATGTCCAAAGTATTTAAACACAGTGACTAGGGAGTGTACTGTCTTATCATCTAACAATACTTCGGCTGTTACTACAATTTTATTCGAATACTATATACTGGTCTCCAATGAAGCTCTATACCATAGACAGTTTCATGGTAAATACGTATACCACGTGCTTTAACGTACAATAATTGGACACTTTGAACTCTATGTGTATGGAGAGTCAGGTTCTCAGTACAGAGACCTCTCGTTTACGCGTGAGGTTTGTAAAGCAGATTCGGATCTGTTTACTGTGGAATGGAAGACACTGTAGGTAATACTTAAAACAGCAGCTGTTCTTCAGCTTGCCAGGTACAGGTAAAGACGTCCCTGTGCAGGCCAAGAAGGCATGTGGGGGGAATAGAGTTACAGCTCCACGCATTCTTAAACTTGACATTTGATGGAGGTGAATGGTCACCCTCACCCCTCAGGCGCTCTGGTATCCACCGAATAGGAGGATGGGTGGGACCTAAAAAAAACATCTGAACGTTTTGAAAATGAGAAGAATATCTTGCACCTGCCGGGATTCGAACTACTCGTGCCTAGTCAGATGAGATTTTCTCTTCAATATTCCACAGGGCCAGGCAATAGGGCTTACTGACGAGTATTCCTTTTCAAATGCCTTAGAAACTCCAGAAGGTTAACAGATTATCTGGTGAGCCGAACAATGGAGTAAAACACCTAAAGATCCCACAATCCGTAGAGAAGTTCTGTATTTAAAAAGATGGAACTAATCCAGCAAGATAAAAATATAATACTGATAATCTGTGTTGGTTACGATCAGGCAAGCAGGCAGTGTGAAGTCTGCAGGTAACGTACGTTGAATCCACCACTGAGTACCACGAGATGTGTATACGTGAATATATATGGTTTATATATGCTACTACTATATACACTTCGGACTGCTGCTTTCTGGCTTCTGCTAGCAACGTAGTCCTAACACCACCAATGTGTGTCGAAAGGAGGGGGGAGAAAGAGAGAGCGCCAATGAGAAAACCACAAGCCATTAAAAACTGAGGGAAAACAACCGGAAGTATTTGTCGTAAATCATCGTTTAGATGGCATCACAGGCATTCACATCCTTCAAAATGGCTGGCCGACACATCATTTCGCGTTTTTTTTCCTCTTACTCTTCCTCTAAAACTTCTGCTGTATATATTTTTTTATGACGAAAATGAATAGTTAAATTCATTACATTAGTACCAAAGAAAAGATCTACTTATAGATTCCTTTCACTGTCATAAATTCAGAAAGCTCCAACCTTTCCGACTATCACAGAAAATCATAAAAAAAAAAACGTGCATCCCATTTTGCAAGCATACCAACAGTAAAAAATATAAATTACATAAAATGGGCCATCAGTGCCAAGCGTGCGACAGGACAGATGTTGTTCCTTTGTTACATGTGGTGGAAGCCGAAACCGCCCAGCGCTCCGCTGTTCGCAAAAACGGCCCACCTCAAAATGACGTGTACCTCCAGAAACACAGTTGCTCTTAGACAGCGGAGATTAACTCTCCGTGCTAATGAGGGATACAACCAACTGCAGGCGGCACGGTCCCTCTTGAGAACCTGACAGTCGCTTCGATTGTCGAGGAAATACCCGTATTGTATCGGAGCTGATGGTGCGACACCATGCTCACAAAACCCGCCAAGTAGAGTCTATACGCAGCCAGTTAAATTGCCTTGACATGAACATGCGTGGTAGACGGAGGAACTGGTTACTACCTAGTAAATACTGTGTGTAAAATAGGTACAAATACTGCGTAATGCAACACGAAATCTGATGTTATCGGAAGCAACCGTCTGTAAATAAATATTGGATTTGATACGATCTGAATTACTTTCACGCCCTTGTGTGATGATCTACTTATCATATCCATTTTTTTATTATCCTCCCATCTATGTTTGGAAAGGAACTCGCGTAACCTTTCACCTTCATGTGTTTCCGTCTAACATTTTGTAGCTCTATGGGTTCTTTATCTTACTTATGCTTACTACATTCACAGCCCTTTGGTGAGGGCCCCGCAGCAGATGCTACGGACGCACCGCAGCCTTGAGGCTTATTGTGAAACCCTGTGATGAAGATGATGCGTGTGTTTTTTCCCGTTTTTCCGAGTAATGGAACACCAGTGGAATGAAATTGACAGGAGAAAACAAGCCCAGGGCCACTTTGTCAACCACAAATCCCACATGGACTGACCTGGGATCGAAGCCGGGCCTCCGCGGTGGTACTTCAAATGACCATATATAACAAAAGGAAAAATGGCTACACGGTTATGTTCTACCAATTGCAACAACTATCTACAGCAGTTTATTTATTGTGACATTTTGTTTGAGACATCAGAACGTTTTGTTGCCTTCAGTTTTCATTTTGTCCGTGTTACTGTTGCTCGGAACGAATCTCAAATTTTAATAACACAATAAATACAGAGCACATTAGGCAGTGAGGTTAAGTATGGCATGCAAAATCACTCTGACTTAGCGGGGAAAAAGTCGCTAAGAAAAATTATTATGTACGATAAAAATCATAAGCTAAATCACAAAAACGCGTTAACATGTGTTGCGAATTAATAAACGTTTTAAATTTAATGTGTGAAGGTAAACGTAAAGCCCCTGTGCATGCCGTGAAGACATTTAGGGATGGGACAGTATAACTGTACTCATTTTTAACCTCAGCGTTACACGAGTGCATAGACAGCTTTGCGCCTCGGCTGCTTTATCCCGGGGAAGTAGCACATGGCTTCCATTGAATAGATTTGTTGAACCCCAAAGCCGGTCTAAATGCTTTGAAGAATAGTAATGTAATTTGTGAAGCAAATATTCTCTACTGATGTATTACATTTGTGTGTTATCTATTATGGTTTACAAATAACACTGTTTTTCGTAATTCAGTGGTACGAGACTGTTACCATTTTGCAAATTGTTAATTGAAATTTATGCCGGTCGAATACGTCAGTGCTTGGGCGAGTGAAGGTTCGTAGAATTTCTTAAAATCCGCTTTCCGAAAATATTTCCTTGCGTCTAACAAACGTAAGCAGTGCATGTGAATATGCAGTACGTTCTGGTGGGTAATAGCAAAGGTTCGTGGATTGGGCGAGGTGCTAACAACTCCTCACCGTAAAAAATTACCATGTTGCGAAACATTTGACAAAGCCTTGGCTCTGGACGGACAGGTGGCGAGCTCTTATGAATGCGGTAATGAACCTTCGGGTTCCATAAAACGCGAGGAATTTCTTGACTGGCTGACGACCTGTTAGCTTCTCAAGAAGGACTCTGCTCCATGGAGTTAGTTAGTTGATAGATTTTGTTCAGGCGCAAAACCTTCTCTTTCCTGGGTTAGCGATCAACCACCCACACACGTCATGTTTCTACGATATATAAAACTGAAAATAGAAAATGCTGTACTACAATTAGCGATTTATCTTTTTTTCATATTACGTTTTGACGACTATCCTACATAGTTTGTTGAACACTGACAATTTTCACCTCAAAATTCCGGGTTATTTATTGGTGCAACAGAATAAGTGACGAGACAAATATTACGGCGTTTTATCCTCGATAACTGTAAGCCTTAGAAACGAAGAGGTCGAGCCCTGTTACACACCTTCGACCACCAATGCAGCTGAGACTTTAAATCACCACAAACGATTCCCTAGTACGAAGCAAAAGAACTCTAGTATAGAAAAAAATGTTAGAAAGAACGGAATGGGCATGTGAGGTCGAAAAACATTTGACTGTACCACAATATCAAAAGGCAGAATTTAAATTATCTCATATACCGTCTTCAGTGACTTTAACTCAGATTTTCAATTACTGATTATTAATTTCTTACAATTTTGGTGCCACATTAAGACTTCGACTTTATACCGTAAATAGGTTTAAATATACCTAGACATGCTATTAAACCCATATTTAGGTTTGTAGAGATTCAGCTCGAATCCACTCTTGTTGCACCAGTCCATGAATCCAAAGACGTTGGGCACCAATCCATAATGACCCACAAATGATAACAGGCCTTTCTGTGTCCCTGAGCCCTTAATTCATTTTAAGAGAGCTGAAATTGACGGCGAAGAAAATTTATCTTGTCTGTATTAAAAGAGTGATGTCACAACCTGTTTCTATTTTGTAAAACAATAATTTACTTAATTAAATTAACTTGTTTGATGGGAAACCAACATACATATTGATAGAGTGACTGAATTAAGGCTTGTTAAATGTATGAACGCTGCATAACAACGTATCTTATTTCATTACTGGAAATATAATGTCTATTGCTATGCATGACGTCATCACCTGGTGTGTGAGAATGGTTTCTGGAATAACATTTGTCTGTTTACTTGTAGGATGAGGTACTGAAGCAAAGAACATTCAACACAGTATATATTAACCATCAACTAAGAACAAATTTTCAAACAAATCGCTTGTTGACAAGCGACTAAGAACTACCTTTCAAATAAATCGATTATTGAAACATGAATAAGGAAAAATTTTCAAATAAATCCATTATTGACACGCGACTAAGAACGAACTTTCAAATAAACAGATTATTGACACGCGACTAAGAACAAACTTTCAGACAAATCGATTATTGACACGGGTATAAAGAAGAATCGATTATTGACACGCGATTATAGACTGAACGATTTTTGACAGGCCACTAAGAACGAACTTTATAACACGATTATTGACAATAAATTACGAAAAAGATTAATGCTTACTTCTAAAGAACGACAGATGAGCGTTTCATGACAAACTTGGATTAAAACCGAAACTTGTTTTAGACACGTTGGCTTTTATGAAAATATACGTGTACTTCCCTTCCCTTCTCTTGTTATGGGCTTTTATTTGAGTAATTCCATAGCTAAACATTGCACATAAGTACCAACTAGTGTAAAGAAGGAAAACTTTTTTAATGGCTTATAAAATTCAATTACTAAATCAGAATTCGTTCATGAACTAACCAAAATTCATGTTAATGCTCCTCCCCCTCCCCTCCCCCCCAAGAAAAACGTTAATACCTAGGTACCTACTGATCAGATGTCTCACATCAACAAAAGTCGGTACCATTAACTCATCAACATATTTTGTAAAGACATCCACACTCTGATCCATTAAATTCTCTTCACAAAGTCCAGTTCACCTGCAACAGGCTAATGAAGATACGATACATAGCACACTACATCTGAAAGCAAACAGAACAGAGACAGAAGACTTAGTGTAAATAATAACACCACATAAGACCTTCTGTTTCTGTTACAGCCATCACCATGACATGAAGATATTTCCACAAGAGTGCAGCACAAGAGGAAAGGTGACAACCCTCCGCCATATTGAAAACAACAGTAACCATCTAAACAGCATATTCCCTGAAGACTATGATAATATAAACTCTTAACAGCGTGAAGGTGAAATATTTTTGTGCTAACCTACAGATGTTATTATTTTATAATTCTATTCAGAATGGATCACTTAACTAAATCCTCGCATATGGTATTTTACAGCGTGTCCATTCAGAATCTGACAGTTCTTCAGCTGACCGATATATTTCCTGCTATTATTAAACCCGGCCCTTCATAAAATTAAACATAAAAGTTCGCCACTTTACCCTATCTTCAGACAGTTCAGACGAGTTCACAGTTTTAAGCCGAACATTCTCCTCCTGTTTAAAAGAGCACTTCCGCAAGTGGATTTCTACCACGAGTTCCTGAATCAAAAATCATGCAAAATGCTCCTTGCTCCCCCAAGCGTTTTACGAAGCCTGTTCGGCTCACCTCTCGTGATTTCAACATTACAAAAATATTCTATTACATAATTGTTGCAATTTCCATGATGTTTCATCTACTTTGGGTCCATAGTCTGAAATCTATTCCTCGCCCCTCTGAAGCTGGATATATAACGGAACTCATCTGGTGGTTTTGAACTTTTGTTTATATATATGTGAATCGTATCTCTGATTGGTGGAATCAGACTTTCAACCTACGGTCATTTTAACAATTAAACCAACAAATGTACTTTATATCTTAGGTATGTTCATTAGCCCTACACATGTTTCGGCTGCAACAGGGGTTCAAGGTCACGTTCACTTTAACATTCACTGTTCCATACCAAATGAATGTTAAAGTGAACGTGACCTTGAACCCCTGATGATGGCTCTGTTGCAGCCGAAACATGTGTAGGGTTAATGGACATACTTAAAAATTGAAGTGCATTTGTTGGTTTAATTGTTGAATGTTATAATGCACGGTGAACACAACGTAAAATCTACGGTCATTTATTACTAATCTAATAATTTTTAAAAGTATTCGGTGTATTTAAAATAAGTTGATAATGTTTTTAATTTCAGTCAATAAAATAAGTGACTTGCATGCTCGCCTGATGATGGTCAGGCCGCACTGATATGCTCAGCGACAGAAGTACACAAGCGATGATATTGTACTGGACTGAATTATAAAATGTAATGTAAATGCCTTTGTAAAACGTTCTAGAAATGAAATAAAGTACCCGTGAATTTCTGTGTTTATCATATTCACATACGAGAAGACGAGAAAAAATATCAAGTAGAGGATAGCTATCACCGAAGAAAGTAAAGGAAACCTTTACCCTTTTATAAAGTATTTACATGATGAACATTTGGTCTACTGAGAAGGCAATACCTTCTGATAAAGTTACAGTAAGTCACTGCTTCCTTTGTGCTGCACTGCTGTGCCGCTGTAATCGATGTGGAATCAATCGATATATCTCGATCCTTCAAATCGTTCCAAGCGAAAACGAAAGCTGAAAAGTAAAAAAGATAAATAATATGACATTTTTTTTTTTGCATACACAACATATAATGTTACCTACTGAAGGCAGTATCGCCCTTATTTTTTCGAAGTTCACTTGTCAATCAAACTACGAAACTGATTGATTGACTCTGTGTTATTATGTGATGAATGACTTTCAATACAACATGTTTTAAAACGAATTCCATGTAGCTCATACTCTAAAAACACAACTTAAAAACATGCATAAAGTGTATCTATAAATATGGCCGATTTATGTAGCAGGGAGGCTGAGAGCTTCCCCCATCATCGCAGTTTCTTCTACTTTCTCGTCTTCTAACTTCTTCCCTACCCGGAAAAAAGTTGCTACTATACTAATTAGTTATCTGGAGTATGTTTGTATATTGATTAAACAAGACACACTCTGATTTTAAATAAGTTTTTTTTTCATGGAGCTTATAGATTGTGAATATGGTAGTAATTGCAATCTGAAAGCATCAGAATATCATTCAACCTTCAAACTCAAAAGTTTCTTCTATCCTTTCCTCTCAACATCCGTTTCCGTCTTTTACAAATTCCGATGCTCAGTGTAGCTTCAACATGCCAATGGTGTAGTACTTTATCAGATATCCTTGTAGGCTACCAAGCAGAAACACTCGAAGCGATTAACTCCATAAAGATGAAAAAAAGTGAAAGTGCTTTTGTATCCAATGCTCCCCGATTTCCGAAAGAACATTTCTTTTTTGGAAGGTTCCCACGCTTTGTCATTTGTCCTTCCGGTAAGAGCATCATGCAGGTTAAGACGAATTCGGACATTAAATTTTTGCGCATCCTTTATGTAAAATGTGAATATTTTATGAACCAAAGAGATAATATTGCAGGGCGCTTTGTGGAGAAAAAAACGGAGACGGTGCAGCATGTATCAAAAAGTTCAGTACGTCAGTTTGTTGACTAAGTACATAAAGTGCGGTGGCTGAGGGTCACGGTATGCCTGTCCTATATATAGGATGCAGTGAGGGTTCGAAGCCGTTATTTGCCTTCAAATGCGGCAAAGATTGAAATGACACTGCACCATCCCTTATCAATATTGTTGGTACGATATGACACTTGTAGTACACGGAAAGGAATGAAGTGAAACATTTATGCAACACGCGGAACATGCTTAGAACATGATTACAGGGTTGTGTGTGACACAGGAGCGTGGCCGATTGGCCTACCTCTCTTATTGAATTCAAATACCAACACTGCTGTATCCACTAGCATTCAATGAAGTCCTTATAGTGGCTGCTTGCTGTTCGAATGCTGTACGATGTTGTACCGAACAGTAATATTATGGTAAGATTGTGTGAATGATGTTATGTCAAGTGGATAAAAAGCCATCGCGGCACACAGCATTCTCAGGTCGCGAATGGACAGACAGCCATCAGATACTGCCGTAAGTGCGAATGTGTTTTACATTCCGTCCCCATAATTTAATCGCTCTCCTCTTGAGTCACCTACTTTATAATTTTCTAAACAGATATCTAATTTTTTCCATGCACGTTCATTTTTAATTTTGTCTAATTTGGTATAACCTTTGACACCTTTTTGAGAACTTCATTTCCGGTTATTAAACTTTGTTAGCGTTTTTTTTTCCGGCGAAATTTGTGGTTTACAAAGCGGTGTCTCTGAGGGTTTAGTTCTTCTGGAATATGCCACTATGTCGCTGAGTTAGTGGGTGCCGACGTTTCAAGGGCACTACGTTCTTTCGAAACGGCCGGAGCTACTAACCGCGGGCCACAGCGTCATATTCCAGACGGGTCGAATTCGGTACGTATTCTTCTTCGTTCAGGTTTTATTGTCACAAGCAAGGGGCTGGAACTGTAAGTTAACAAACCTCCACGCAACGTCGGACACACGCGGACGAATTTACAGGGCCCAAGCAAAGGAAAATGAACAGGAGATTGGAGACCTGTAATGCCAAGAGTCTATACGTACAGGTACAGGAAAAACGAGAAATGTAGACATTTTAAATGAGAAACTTCAGGTAACAGAAACATTAAGATTAGAAAGACAGTAAAAAAAGACGAACGTAATGGACGGTTAGGTACGTTTATGAGCTTCGCTGACGTCACTCTGTTCCGCATTATGTTTTCTGCAGTGAGTCTGAAAAGAAACATTCTTGCCTCAGATGGGAATGAATTAAGCTCGAACTAAAAAAGGCTTGTACAAAATACTTTAATATACTAAGCGGAGGGATGAGGAAGAAAAAACATCAGATTTGATTGACTGGCTGACTGAGAGAGAGACACACACACACACACATACAGACAGACAGGCAGGCAGACAGAAAGGCAGGCAGACAGACAGACAGACAGACAGATAGATAGATAGATAGAGAGATAGAGAGACAGATAGATAGATAGACAGACAGACATAGATAGCTAGATAGATAGACAGACAGACAGATAGATGGACAGATAGGTAGACAGACACACAGATAGATAGATAGCTACAATGGGATGGATGGATGGATGGTAAGACAGATAGACAGACAGACAGCATTAGAAAAACAGAATGACCGAAAACGAAAACAACTATTGCTCAGTCAGACTGCAGCAGATATCTGACTCACGATCTGAATCATAGATACAAAAGAATGTACGTATCCGTGCCTTAAACTGAAAAATGTTCAGCTCCCTTCGCATTCCGTTATCAACAGGTTTTTATGTATCACAAAACACTCCTCCATATTACTCCACCTTCAGATAATCAACGTTAAGAGTCTCTGTTGAACGTATCTGCTCACTACTGCATTGCCATATTGAATACGGTTCGTTCTATTGACAGCAGCCTCCCTACTGTGTACACCTCCCTTCGACAGGTTAGCCAGGTTTGGTTCTGCGACTAAAAGCATCTCTATCTGTTAATTTCATTAATCCAGAAGTGACTCATATAGGCGAGGAAGACAAGAGCCACCAAACATGAAAGAGAATAAATGAGAACAAGGGAAATGTTCGAGTCTCGATCCTTCTTTGACAAAAATCCAAAATCGGTTCACTGAGGCATGCCTACATGCACATCAAAACCGAAAATGAGGCAGTACTGTTGAAAAGAGTATGAATATTACTGCCTTCTGAGATGCAATGCCAAGTACTCTGGTACGTATGTACCGACATGACGAGGAAACGGCTGCTTCCATCATGGGGGTAGATGTACGTTCCTTCACTGCCGTAATGACCTCAACCTCACACAGAAGAGTATTAAGCTGCTACTGCTGATACCCAAGGCAAAAACAGTGAACTAAACGGGTGGTAATAAGAACAAGTGATTCAGAGTCATGGTTTGTTGCATCTACTTGTTAATGAAGTCCATATTCACATATAAAGTGACGGTCTTCCAATGCCGACATGACTGCAGGCTGTGTCGTGGCTCAGGTGGTTAGTCGCCAGCCTCTCACCGCGGAGTCCAGTCCGTATGGCAATTGTAGAGTAGCATTGGGACAGGGCTTCACCGCGAGTACTTCGGTTTTACCTTCAGTATCATTCCACCAGCACTCCATACTCATATATAATTCATCTACCGCCGAAAATATACAATCTTATCAAGTGACAGTGTCGTTAAATCAAACACACTTTCTTCGCCGAGACCGACAGGAAGGGTTCAGATATAACTTAACACGTATTCTCTCAGAAATGGAGCAGAGATGACGATCCTTACCATTTTGTGTTGTGCATGAGCAGCATAGGCGAGATAATGCAATACAATGTTATTCGGGAACCTGAACAGAAGGGGTTACTTGTGATAGATCGGCATAGATGTGAGAATAATATTAAAATTAATCTCAAAGAAAGAGGATGTGAGGTTGTGAAATATATTGAACTGGTTCAGGAATGTGTCCAATGCCAGGCTCTTTTACACAAATAAGCCTTCGAACTCAAGAACAGCACAAAACTTCTGTACGGGCTGAAGGGTTTTAAAGTTCCCCTGAAATACCGCAACACGTAGGCTTAGTTAGTGGCACAGTACTGAGAAAAGACGAAAGTAAACCAAACACAAAGAAATATCAGTACCAGGAATCAATACATCAACCAACAAATGCATTTACTAAAATACAATTCATAACAAGTATTATATTCCTAATGTTTCGGCATGGGGTGCCATCCTCAGAGAGTTTTATAACAAAGGAATATAAGCCCACCAAGTTAAACTAGGCATTACACTGCCCGTATTGGAATGTTTACAATGTTAAAATTCTAAATATATATAAAAAGCTGATAAGCATAAAAATTACGGCACTGTGATATTAAAATTATATGATAGCGAGCAGTTCCAAGTATAAGTCCATAGTTGTTTATGGTATGTACGGAGTACACATACAAACATGTCTCGTTCTTATGTGATCCGAAAGGATCTCGTCCACATGGAGCGTGCGATGTGTGTCGTGTCGGGCGGGGTAGTATAATTGTAAGAGTATGCACGGTACGAGTAAAATAAAAAGGCAGTACCAGGCTTCTATTCTTATAACTCTGACTTAGTTTTAGCGAAAAGAGATATAATTGAGAAATGAAAGAAGCCTAGTTCAGCTGAAAGCAGACGTAACGCCAGCAAACACTCAAGCCCCAGCAAGGTTTCGACAAAATTTATAAATTCGAGTTGTCAATTTTTTTTTCATGGCGCAACAGCCCTTAGTGGGCCAGGGCCTCCTCATTATCGAGGTTTCATGATCACATTCAGTTACCACACTCGGTAGGACTCCTTTGCACGAGTGATCAGCCCGTCGCAGAGACCTCTACCTCACAAGATACAATACTCACAAGAGACAGACATCCATGTCCCCGGCGGGATTCGAACCAGCAATCCCGGCAAGCGAGCGGTCACAGACCCACGCCTTAGACCGAGCGGCCACTGGGATCGGCTCGAGTCGTCATATACGAGTGCATAAGCGACGTAGCAGAATGCGAGACGGAGCACACACAGCCCTTCTGTTTTCTACGTTATTCAGAACTTGCGAGGAAAAAGCTGTAATATTCAGACTGAAAATAACACCTGTCCGGTGCTATGCCTTAGAGCTTTCTTTCACTTTTAAATAGCCACAATTCGGTGCGTTCCGTAGATGACACACTTTCCTTACGAAACAGGACCTACGTAGGCAAGTTGGCAACTAGGCCTACTTAGCTGATCAGACCGATAGTCCACCACCTTACACAAAAATCCGCAGCTACTGGACCACTTAGAGCAGCTTAAAGTCTTGAATACTATGCTCCCTCGAGGCCATATCCAGATCGTCCTGCGGCCGTCCAGGGGGTATCGAGTGCAAAGATCGTAAACCTGACCTTTCATCTCTGCATAGTACCAGGACTACGACCGTGTGGATCCACACCTGTCCTTCCCCACACATCATCACATGCGTAATTACGCACAAGGACAAACGTACCTCCTTTCTATGCTAAGGTCCTGTAAATGAACTCTTCTCTTGAGTCTTCTAAACAAAATTTTGAATCCATTACTTAAATTCGACATAACCTAAATTTACCGTGTACTTCATTCGTCGCAGGACAAACTGGCCTCCCCACCCCCAACACTTAGACTTACAAATTTCCTTCCCTTTTTCAGATCGATTTTCTCAAACATCTCCCACGATCTCTGTAAGCAGTGCCATTAATAATCTATTTCCTCTTCTCTTTGACTGTACTAATAATAATTACGATGACAAAGGCTTTATGGTTGACAGTGGCGCAGTGTTGCGGAGAAAAGGAGAATAAAGAGAAGGGTGTAGGAAGGTTGGGCGACAGTGGTGTGTGGAAAAGGATGAGAGATGAAGCATTGGTTTTGCTGCTCTCTGTTGATAATCAGTAGAACTAGAGACATAGGAAGGAAGAGGATGTTAATTTGAACTTCGTTTTCGATATCGAAAGGATTCGTTCGTTTGGAACTAGAATCGGAGGTTTGAAACTGGAAGAGAAATGTAGGGGGAAAGGGTAAAAGTGGTTTACAGATCGAAAGGGAATAGCTAGGCTATCTGAAAAGCAAGCGGGGTAGAGATGTTGTGCAAAGCATCATGATGGGCCAGGGGAAGGGTAAGGGGGAGTACTAATTAGTTATCAAAGGGGTTTTCCTGGTTGGTGGCGTTGTCGTCAGAGGCTTCAGGGAATCTGAGGTCCTAGTTAACGTACAGTCGGGCCTAGAACGGAATACACACCTTGCGGCTGTAGGGTGTAATGAGAAGAATAGGGTCATTGTCACTGCAGCTAGCAGACGAAACTTGAACGAAGAACTGACATTGAAATGTGACCAGGACTTGGAGGGTTAAGAAGATAACGATAATGCACTTCTTTCTGCAGCTGAAAGAGCAACCCCTCAATACTCAACTCTCCGTCTACAATCCCTGTTGATAGAAGACCCAGCAGTTTCATTAGTACGTAGAAAAACAATACCTTCTCATCTCCATGTCGGGAATAACAGCGGGATATTTACCCGCTTTCACCCCTTGCTCCTTCACCCTCACGTAGCCCCACCTGGCTCCATCCCCGTGGCTATTAAGGCTACACTATATTACAATGCCGTTTGGCAATATATTTTGATTTTTAATTCCGCGGTCGACAGGTCGTCTTACGCCATACACCGTACTGTACGATGTATAGGCGCATCAGAGCAAAAACGACGCATAACCAATTACATTGATATGCTTATCTGAGCTTCGTAAACAGGATAAACGGTGCTATTCGCAGTACGAATACACATAATATTTAGTATTCTACACTAACTGCAATGTTATATAAACCCATGAGGATGAAGGCGGTCTTCGATCTCAATTATGAAGTGAAGGGATTCGAACCTTGCTCACGGTCTGTTTATGTGTAAGCATCTGTGAGTCAACGTCTGTGACAGATGCTCAAAGAGGGGAAAAAGAGCGAAATGAGACACAGACGGACAAAAGAAAGAAAGAAAACAGAGAGAGAAACAAAAAGTGAAAACAAAAGGACGGAAAATAAACAATAAAAAGAGGCCAGGAAGAAGAAATAAATCAAAATACAGACAAATAAGAACGATGAATGAAGAAAATGGGAAACGAAAAAAGAAATAATGGGACGACGAACAAAGGAACGAACGGAAAATCGAAATACGGATTACCAAATACCAAAAAAATCATGGGGATATTCAAAGTTATCGATTTGTTAAACAAATTTGTTAACAATAGCACATTGAGGCTACATACATGTCGTATGAATTAATACGTTTCGCAAAACCAACACTTTGCAGTTACCACATCTTACCTTATAATAGCCGACGCAGAACTACAAGCATAATTGTCAATTACATAAGTATGCATAACTCTGTCATAGTTTACAGTGCTTAGTAACAGCGGGCTCAACAGTTGTTCTTTTCTGTGGCTGCATGGGAAAACAGGACAGACATTAAACTTATATTCACTAAATTAGCCGATGAGCCTTCTATGGCTGTAGTCACATATAATTTGTGGTTAGAATATTCGATTTAAAATAAAACTAATTCTTGGTACACTGTTCTGCTGAAAAATACTTGGAACGTGCTACTTGGACCACACTAATGACACACGTTACTTCTATGTGCACCACACTAATGACACACGTTACTTCTACGTGCACCACACTAATGACACACGTTACTTCTACGTGCACCACACTAATGACACACGTTACTTCTACGTGCAGCACTAATGACACACGTTACTTTTACGTGCACCAAACGAAAAACCCTCCCCTTCCCAGTACTACGATTTCTTGTAGTTACCCAGCAGCGAAACGAAACGTAAACATTAGGTATAAAAATTCGAAAACGTGTTCCCATGATTGAACTTTACGGCGAGTTAAAATGTTCATACATATTTTATAAGTATTTTGCACATAAAACGTGTATTTTGTATCAAGCGTATATTAATCGGATATGGTTGTACGTTTTAAATGTATTTTAACTTAGTGAAAGAAAAAATACTGAAAGTGCAAAATAAAAATATCATAATATGTATTGTTCATTCTAATGGGGTCGGGATAATTCAGATACTAAAGCCACTGTTACATGTATCACCTGGATCGTCTGCCGTGAATGGTATCAGTATATAGAGAGTGGTGGGGGGTTGCAATAATGACTTCTGGGCTGTGGGGAGTTTTAAAAAACTTTACATTCTTTTCCATCCTTCTTTCTCTTGTTTGTTTTTTCTACTCTTTTGGTTTATAAACTTTTTCATGTAAAAGGGTAGAATGTGAATCTATCCCTGAAAATCTCCCTTAATACAATAGCATCCACCCATCTTATAAACCAACTCCTTCTCACACCCCCTACACTGATAATGTTAAGTTGGTGTAAAAATTCTGTACAGTCAGAGCAAAGAGTCCACGTGTCACACAGCTGCACTGTCTTTACTGACGCCAATTACGGTAGCACCTTATTCCACTGTACACACACGTGTCTATTGGAACGCTGCAGTTGTTTCTGTTGTCCAAAGTCCACGCTCTTGCGCCAGTGTCAATGAGCAAGTTATGGTGCGAGTTGCACTGTTCTACATGCTCACAAAAATGTGAGGATAAGAAGAGAATCTGGGCCTTAGACAGATTACGTAATAGGGGAATGGATAATACTGCGTAATGAAGGCTTCATGGCTTTGCTCTACGGAATACTGTGAGGCTGATGAACCCAAGAAGGAAGGGCTTGGTGGAGAGTGTAGCACGCCCGAAGGAAACTAGAAGTAAGGTTTAGTTGTGCGGATACTATCAAAATAAGCACTGAAATAAGTCACTTCAATCAATTAATAAAATAACTAATTATCTGTTAGTTAAGAAAGGTAGGTACAGCATTGCAAATACCAAAGCCAGATATTTTGAATCCTCCTGTCGCAATCCGATCGCCTCTTCATGAACTATAAAAGTTATACAGAGCGCTGAAGGTGAAGACAGGCGTAACGTGACAATTCAAAATAATTTCAACTGCAGGCCTGTACATTAAAAGATTATTTTCCAAAACAGGCGTCAAATTTTAAATTTTCTACACTAATTCCCCTTTCAATAATCCAACATTTGTAAAGTACAATTTACGACAGGCTTCACTTAACAAGCTTTTATCGGAAGCCCGATGAGATAGCGGGTTCGAATCACACTCGGGGACATCCTAGTTCTCCAAGTCCTTCTGTGCTTTCTTACAGCCTAATGGTACAGCCCTTGATCCTCATCGCAGTATTCCTATTTTGAACAGACACACATTCACATTTCTCAGCTGATTATCAGTCTAAACTGATCAATACGCCATTCTGTGAAGAACTAATGACAAGCAAAACAAAAAACTGCACTCCTAATAAGCATCTATTCAACTGCTCTTGAATAATTAAAAACACGAAAACCGGATGACCAAAATGCTTCTACTATCACTCCCCCATCTTCCTTCCTTCTCACCCCCTATTTCATTGACACTTCCGTTTCCGGTACCTTCTAGTACACTCACTTCTCCGAACAATCTCCACAAGAGAAAATAAGACCAAATACAGGCGATCAGAAGAAGGAATATAAGAAAGGTAGAAGGCAAATCATGCAATGATTTTACACAAAAAAAAACAGACGCATTATATTACGCTAAGAAAAAATAAAATAGCGAGAGAGCCGATCGGGGGAAAACAATGGAAGCTATTTTACTGCTCACCAAGTGGACTGCTGTAGATACGGTGGCCTTCCATGCCTGGGTACGTGACGTGACATTGAATACTTCTTCCATATTAAGGAACTGAAGTTGCAGTTTTAATATTCTGTCAATTTGCTGGAATATTCTGACAGCGGACAGATCATTACAGACTTCCCATACTGAAATATAGAGGAGATCGAGATTTTAAGTTTTCACAACGGCGCTGATAAAGGTTTCAGTCTTCTGAGATGTGACGCCGTGTTGGTTGGTACATAGGTAAATTGTAAAACGTTTTACCATTTGTAATTGACAACCTGCGTAGCGCGCTGTACATGTCCTCAACATTTGAAGCTCCCTTAAGATGGCTGTGGTTTTCAGCCAAAACATGTAGAAACAACAAAACCAATTGCGCAATTAGTTGGAGAAAGGCGTGTGTATCTTTTCTTCAGATTTAAAATTCTAACTGAAAAACATGTGTTTTTATATTTATTCCAATTAAGGAAACGTTTTCACTATTTTATTGTCTAAAATTACATCAAGACATTCAGTATTTAATATTATCTCTTTTACTGTTTCTATTATTGCCATAAAAATATGTAGCAGTCTTAAGGATCTTCTTGCAGTATTAAATGGTATCCCTGAATACAGCCAATAAGGCCGGAACATGCAGCACTGTTTAAACAATTAACGTATTTGTATGAAGTGCGCCTTGCTGGTTGCATTGCTTTACCCCCAAGCGACAAATGCCTGTCAAATATACCAGGCGTGAGTACGCGGCTTTGTAAAACGTAATTCGTTTTCCTTTTACGCCTACGTCTTCCAATTAATCTCTTCCCATGGCCTTTCCAACTAATATTTTTGGATTTGCTTCCTTTTTTTCCTATATTCCACTCAATTTATTGATACTGTTGGAGTAAGTGAAGAAAATGACTCCAGTGTAGGCGCCAGTGCTCGAGCCTGCGTCAGATGCCTTCAGTAACTGATTCATCACTACTACATATTTAAAAAGTTACGATATGAATGAAACTGGCACAAGTGTCAGAGATACATAGAGAGAGAAAGAGAGAGAGACAGGGAAGTTTGTTGATGCTAGTGCACAGTGTTTCATGCAACAAACCAGCAGTTTGACATGCGGGCATCACCGTAATCGTCAGAAGCAAAAATTTCGTACGTCTGTCTGTCAGTCATCTCCATCAACAAACACAGGAAGAAACCTATCAAATTTCGTTACCAGCAAAACAAATGTCGTTCAAAGTGGAGCTGATAATGAGGGACAAAGCCGCGCCTCTACTGACTGACTGTCATATGCAGCCAAACATGCAACTTGAAGACGGGAGATATCTTGAACTTCAATCGACATCGGATGACCGGCATAGTCGGACCCAAAACGTGTAACACTTGTGTACACGGCGAGAACTGACTAATCTCATCAGTAAAATGCAGTAGTATATTGCTAACTCGTAAAGTCCTTGAACAGATACTCGTGGTTAAACAAACCATCTCGGTAAAAAAAAAGAAAGACCGTGTCATGGCTCTTAGGTTAGTCGCCTGCATCTCACCGCGGAGGCCCGGATTCAATCTCGGGTCAGTCCATGTGCGATTTGTGGTGGACAAAGTGGCACTGGGACAGGTTTTTCCCCGAGTACTTCGGTTTTCCCCTGTCAATGTCATTCCACCGGTGCTCCATTACAAGGAAAAACGAAAAAGATTATTAATCATCTTCATCACAGGGTTGCACAATAAGCCTCAAGGCTGCGGTGCCTCCGTAGCATCTGCTGCGGGGCCCTTCACAAAACAAAACAAACATCTCGGTAAAAAGGTAAAAAGAAACTGGGTGTGTGTGTGTGTGTGTGCAAGCCATGAAGGGGATTAGATGTACAGGTCTACAAATTCTTAACCTCAGCATTAGTTGGAGAGGAGTGGTCAACGTCACGCCCTGGCCGCTTTACCTCCGGGGAAGCAGCTCCGGGTACCCATTGAATAGCATGCTTGGTGTGCCCCAGAGCCGGTTAGGACTTTTTGAGCACAGAAAAATATCTTGCCCCTGCCGGGAACTGACCCGCGAATCGTCCAGCCCATAGCATAGTCACTATACTGACTACATTATCTCGGTTCTTTTCTACGTAGGGCTTGTGATAAAACAGTGCTGAGGAAGATGTAGGACGCAGTAAAAACTCGGACATGAAATAAGCAAATACAGGCTGATTTTCATAATTTTTACTCTCAAGTGAATAAGTGTAGGACAATTACAACCAGAAGTATGAGAAGATAGGGCATGCAGAATGCATGGGTCAATAAGGAATACGTACACTTCTTTTCAGAGTATATCATGGGGGAGATCACTTAGATAAAGGCGTAGCTGGACAATATTAAAGTGAAGCTGGAAAAAATGAAAGGCGTGGATACGATTGAGCTGGCATAGGACAGTATCAAATTGCTGGCCTTTATAAGCTAAACACATCACTGAAACTTCGGGTTCCATAAATGAAGGTTACTGCTTGCCCAGCTGAGCAAATATAAGCGTCTTAAGAAGGACTGCGCTGCGGACATCATCGTAGTCGTCACCAGATGTTACCATAGCGATCAAATCAAGGAAGGCGTGGACAGGATATACAGCCTGCATGCATAAAACAGATGAGAATGCATTAACCATTTGGTCAGAAAATCTGACAAGAACTCCTTAGGAGTCCTAGATGTAGATGGATGGTTAATACTAAATTTTATTTTACAGAAACAGGTTTTCAAATTATGGATCGGAATCGTCTGGCCCAGGATGGGATGCAGTGGTGGGTACTTGTGAACAGGGTTCGTGTACGTGTACGGGGGGGGGGGGGGTATTTTTTTTGACTTTAGGTTTCAATTAAAAAGACCCCAGGCCAAGGAGTTCATTACTCCTTACAAACCAACGACGGAATTTCTGAAAAAAGGAATTAACGCTTTAAGGGCTAAACTATTTTCCCACAAATTACATATAACTCTGCCTCAAAATAAACAACACAGTCTCCACTATGATGAGCAGTCAGACCGAAACATTCGCCTGTGAATTTCTAATGTGAAAATATATGAAAATGTAGGGGAAAATGTCGTGAAGTATTTGGTATTTTATGTATTTTCGAAAAAGGATTTCCTGAAAGCGGTTTTTAGCTTCGTCAGGACTGTCCGTCCGTCTGTCCGCACGGAACAACACGGCCCCCCACTGGGCGGATTTTCACTGGATTTGACATTAGACATTTTTACTAAAATCTGTCGAGCAAATTAAAGTTTTGTTAAAATCTGACAAAAACAATAGACACTGTATATAAAAACTTACGTATACTTATATCGTGCCGTCTACGAGATGTGTACAAGGAATACGATATCTCGCCAAGTACGGCCGAGCTACTGCGGCCGAAGAACCAGTTGAAACTACTGAGCACGATCGTTTTTATAAGTGTTGCTAATATAGGGGAGGGAGTTGTGTGGTGAGCCAAACGTGGAAAAGCACATTTAATATACGCCAACCGCATATTCAAGGTTCTTTTCTAGTGACAATAACAAAGTTATTCCTCAGGACATTTCCCAATTTGTTTAACAAAGGTAACAAAAGAAGCAGGTCTACAATGACATGCTATTTATAATCCCATGAAAATCGGTCAACTGGTGCCTGCAGCACTGATATCCGTAATTAAATCAAGGGACAAACGGACAGAAGCATTTCGGTTCCTTCGTACTGTATATTAAAACACGACCATGAGTCTCTCTTTACACAGTTGGTGACTTTATAGCAGGAAATATTCTTTCTTCCATCACATCTATGCAGCGTCACAAGTTTCACACATTGGGAAGGGGGCGTGGGGTAAGAGAAATCTCTCTTATTACAGTAACGTATACAAGTAACGTTTTTTTTTTTTGCTACGTGTATATATATATATCTGTAACATGTATATATCTTCAAAACTTCCCAGAAAACATTAAACTGAGCCATTTCATCACCATTATTATTGGCTGTGCTCTGTATAAACGATACGTTTAACGACATCCTCCTGCTATCCGCGACACAGATGTGTGTTATCAAACAGGCCTATCCGCCTGACATCTAGCGGCAGCAGTTCCTCTCGCTTTGCGCTATACAAACGGCCTTCAATTGAGATACTTACAAATTGGACTTATTAGGAAGCTACAAGCCGCCTTTCTTTCACAATAAAACACATACCGCTCTATTGCTGAGTAAGTTTTTACAACACACATCAAGTACACTTATGAAACTTGTTATTAAATTTTACAAACTGGCCAGAAATATTTTCTGCTACGTATATATATATATATATATATATATATATAATATATATATATATCTCTGTAACATGTATATATGTTCAAAACTTCCCACAAAACATTAAACTGAGCAATTTCATCACCATTATTATAATAAATTGTATTATATTATATTATTATATAATAAAGAAATATTTTTGCCCGAGTACGATTTTGAAGGGCTTCTCAAACACCAAATATTATGGAAGTTTACATCTTAATGTGTGTTTCAATAATTTTTTTTGGAGGGGGGGGGGGCAACACGTCCTTAAAATATTTTAAAACCTAGCGCGAAATTACATTTAGTAACTAAATCACAGTTGAAACGATCATGTCATTGCATGATTTGGATCTGTAAACATACTTCACAATACAACTAATTAGCAAAAAAAGGAAATTCGTCCCTGTCCACGCCAGGGAGGCGTATAAGGCGAGAAGAGGTTTATCTCCACACATTCTTAACCTCGACACTAGACGGAGGTCAGTGGTGAACTTCATGCCCCGGCCGCTTTACCCCTGGTTAAGAATCAGGTTCCTATTGAATAGGAGCCTGGATGGGTCCCAGAGGCGGTCTGGAAGTTATAGAGAAGAGAAAAATCCATTGCTCCTGTTGGGACTCGAACCACGGACCTTCCAGCCCGTAGCCTAGTTCATATCCCCCCTACGCTACAACTAACAGTACCTACTAAACGTCACTGTAATGTAACTGCCTCAGTGACGTTTTCCAGTTGTTAACCTCAGTCGCTGTGTGTAAAACGTAAAGTTGTCCCATGCCTAATCAGCGCGACATTTCAACATGTGAGGGAGTGAATGTAGAGCCGAAAGCACTCTAAACATCGCTTCCGCATGCAACAGTGACCAGATTCATGTTCCGGCCGCTGTACCCCCGAGGAAGGGGCCTCCGGTACTCATTGTATAGGAAACTGGGTGGACGCCATAGCAGGTCTGGAAAATGTGGAGAACAAAAAATATTTTAGCAGCGCTGACAATCGAACCCCGATTCGCCAGTGTTCCAGCTCGATCCTGTTACACTTGGCCCACCGACTGAGCTACCGACTTGCGTCAGTCTATTATAGCACCTCCCCAGTGGTTTGTAGTTCTGGGCACAAAATCTTTATTTTACACCATTTGACGCTAAATAACGGATGTTATTCGATACACAGTCGTTTTAACGTTTTACACACGAACAAAAAACTAACAGAGAACACCTGCTAGTCATTACAACGCAACACACGTTGTGAAAGATTCGCAGCGTTCAGCAAAAATTCTGAAACTGTGGAAAGTCTGACAGCATGCTAAGGAGAATAGCTGAAATGTAGACAGGGGCTGCAACACAAAGCTAGACAGAACACAACGCGCAACAAGAATTTTCCTTTTTTTTTTTTTGGGTGGGGGGGAGGGGGGAATCACAGCAACGACATAATTCGTCGCCCCGTAATTTACATCACTGACAAAACGTCATCTATAGACTGACCCATTCCAGAAGTATGACAGAAGAGGGATGTGTAACATACATGGGAGAGAGAGACATAAGAAATGCACTTAGAATTCTGGTAGGAAAACTGAAGACAGGGTAATATTAAGATGTATCTTATGGAGATAGCGTGTGGCTCAGTGACGGCGTGTTATGAAGACAGCAGTATAATGAACGTTCATGTTGAAGTGAAGGAGGGAATTTTCGTGGCTTACACGAAGAAGATCAACTTCTTAATTAAAAATCCTACAACAAGGAGGCAGATACTTGAATTCAATCAACCGAAATGTTGTGGGCATAAATACTTTCTTGCTGTCTTTCTCGATATATAATTGCCGCGTCCAGACGTGACTGATCTGCTGCAGAGACACGGAGGCGTGAGGAGCGTGGTATATATTCTGCAGGCAGTATACCAAACACTTCTGATCAACTTTATATAATTTCCTATAAACAAAGTCTCGAGTATGGAAAAAATGAAACATGACAACACACACAGACATATGACAAAACTCTTACAAGTTTTCCTGACGTCATCTATTTTGACGTCATGATATAGGATGAGAGAAGGAGAGAGAGCTGCATCAACATGTGAAACTGATACTCGTGTGAAGCTGTGTTCGCGCCATCTCACTCGGCGCTCAGCTAGACTGCAGACCTCTCCGGATACATACACAATCAGTTGCCGATACTTCTTAGCTGTGACGCCATGTTGTATCGTAGAAACGTGACGTTTCAGAGGAACCTGCTGCTTCTATCTTCGACGTAGAAATGTAATGACGTCCCTCGTTGATGTGTTCTGCTATGGATGACGTATCAGGATGACACAGACGAAAATGTCGATGGTACTATTTTTACCCTGAAGATGGAGGAAGGAGTTTCCTGTGCAACATTGGCGCCTTTTTTACCAGACCAGATGAAAGCAATCATCGTTCGCTTTCTCTCTTCTTTTCTTCCTCTTGGTATTCGTCCTTCCTTTGTTTTCCCGCTTTCATTCTTTTTACTCTTTCAGCTCGCTATTTATTCGCCATTTCCCTCCTCTTCTGTATCTTATGAGTAGGCCGTCTGTTGGATATGGCATTTATATGTTGTTATGCAGATGTGCTATTACCTCAACGACATGCCAAAGCCATTTGATCATTACAGACAGTTACGGAACCAAAAGGTTCCGAGCATAAGTCACAAAACATACTTTTCTATCGCACATATTTCAACTTCTACAGTTCTATTATTATAATTATTATTAGTGTTAAGAACTAATTAATTATATAAGATTTTGTAAGTATCCGCTGAATATATCGCACATAACCACACATTTCGCCTTGCCGACATGTTTGTACATGCTGACATGCACCGTCGTACACACTGTATAGGTATGGCCCTATGACACGCCTAATGCCTAGCACCAATGCTTCATTAGCTATCAGCAACAAATCCAAAAATAAACACACTTCCGCACGACTCTGTTTTGTTACGTTAGGTTCCACAAAAATTTTTACCTTAACTAAATTACATAATTTTCGAAGGTCCACTACCATGCATCATTTCAGGACCCTGAAGTAAGTAGCGCTAGTGTCAACCCAACTCACAAGTTCGCGTACCCGCCATGTTGTAAGAAATTTAATCAGTATGGCTTGTAGGTAGCCTCTAACGATAGGACATAAGACACGAAGCCAGTTAACTAGTTCAAACACTGAAATCAGGAGCAAACACGCACGGTTTTCACACTTTAGGCAAGAAAGTAGGCTAACAATGGAAATGGTGAGAAAACTGAGGTACAATTGTAACCGCGACTCTGAATTTTCATTAATATTATTAGTATACCGCGGCGCGACTGTACACCGAGGCATCCAGTGTACTGCCATTACTACAAAGGACTCTTCCTTTGAAGTTTCTCATAAACAAGTACGTATACTCGTACATTTCTTAACCTGGTGTAAGCCACGTGACATGTGCATTCTTCGTAGTGTAATCATCCTATTAATACAATGAAGGGCAAAAATACACTTACAAATTATTTAACTCCCTATTACATAGTTTTTTTCCCGCAAAATATTACAAAAGCCAACAAATGCACAATTTTGTCTCCCACAATTACATTACATTAAAACATTAAAATTAAAAAAAATAGAATTGCTAGAGACAATTGTTCATTCGGTTGACTTTTGTAATATTTCAGTTATCAATGCACGGAATGAATAATATTAAATCTTCTTCCTAATATAATGCTTCTTCAAAGTGCGTTGAATTGGCTTGCTGGCTTAAGCAGGACGACGACTTCCCGACGTTTTGATAAACATTACATTTGTCATCTTCAAGGTGAAATTACCCTGCCTAAACCCGACAGTCGACCCTACGCACCGAAGGCCAGTAGCGAAGGTCTCAGGATTAGAATTTGTTCTAAGTGTTAACGTTTACGGTACGGCATTTATAATGAATGATCTTTATGTGCGCACATAGTTCTGAAAATCGTACACATGTCGCATATGGGAGGCCAATATTTATGGTATGGTATGGTTAGAAAACAGCCGATAATTTTTTTAGAATAGACGTCCGCCACGAGAGACAAAAATATCCATAGCACAGGAACAGCAGCAGCCAGCAGGAAACATGTCAAGTGCTGCATCTGTTCTACCGATCGCTAGACAACACCGCTTAGATACATGCACACCCAGGTAGAAAATAAGTCGCCTACGACAGCTCTTCTAACGATAACTAACTAACATTTATTCCTTCATTGGAAATTCGTGTAATGTCAAGTAACAACATGTTGATGTACAGCCCTACATTAACGACCGCTATTGTCAAAGTGATTTCTACAAAAACAAAACGTACGATGTGTAATATTGACACTTACCGCTAGATGGGTCTGGTGTGCAAAAGGTGAGGAACCGTTTGATTTTAATCACATAAACACAACACTGTACTGGATTCCTTTACCACTCCTTTCATATACACATCGTTCACACTTACTGTCCATGTCTACATCGTTCACATTTACTGCCCATGTCTACATCGTTCACATTTACTGCCCATGTCTACATCGTTCACACTTACTGCCCATGTCTACATCGTTCACACTTACTGCCATGTCTACATCGTTCACACTTACTGTCCATGTCTACAATGATGTTTGTGTGACGGACCCAACCACAAGGACACAACCACTGTAGTTTTGTTTTCAACTAGATCGAATGTTGCATAGCTTGTAACTGATTCGCTCACACACTAATCAGTAGTCTGTCCCCCATCCTATCCTTTCAGTTCTCCGAACACTCGTTCACTATCAAACCCACATCCTCCTATACTCTCAGCACACTCAACTTCACTAATATATCACGCTATTTCATCCAGCTCAGCATATTAACCGTTCGATGACTGAAGCAGTATGACAGTATGCAACTTTTCGGCTTTTGCTGCAGTGAAGTCGAGGTCTCCGTTCTTCTAGGATGTGACGCCACGTCACTGGACGTTTCCCAAGGTTTCGCGACAACGTACTAGTCCCATCTTCAGTGACAAAATTGGCCAAGAATGGAATGTCGACCCGTGAAGACAAGATTTCCCCGTTGTCTCGAATCCTTAGGAAGCTCTTACATGCGGCGCCACATTCCAGAACAACAGAGACAATGTGACAGTACTTCCCCGTTCACTGATAACCGATAGCCGAAACATCAATGCTTTGTTGGATGGTTATCAGGCTTCGCCCATTTTTCTTCCTAATAATTAGTATGAAGATGGGCATGGTACACTGGTGAAATGATACTAACAGGAGTAACCGAAGTACTCGGAGAAAAACTTGTCCCAGTGCCACTTACTCCACCAGAAATCCCACATATACCTGGTCCGGGATCAAACCCGAGCCTCCGCAGTGACAGGCCGACGACTAACCACCTGAGTTTTGTCATGTCTAGATTTTTAAGACTAGAATGAGTCTTACATTATATACCAGTTCTTACCTGGCAGAGAACACAGTGTGCTTCGATTAGAAACACCTACCAATGAACACTGCATAGGGAAATAATCGCTGTTTGTTGAGACAATCACACAGAAAACATAAACGTACTTTTTGCTTTTAGTTTCAAACATGGCCGTCGGGATAATAACCACTAGGCTTTAAAGGGTAAGTACAGGACTTGCATTCGATTCCATTCTGCAAGATGACAGGTTCATAAGTTAGCATTCTAGTTACACGTTAGGCTTTTAAAATACTGGGGTCCAAAAGACATATCATTAATTCATTAGTCTGTACAGCACATATAAAAGCCACATGACACGTCTGCTCGCCGAGCAGGAGTCAAACGTGCGATCACTGCAGCCTAAGACAACGCGCATTGCCATAAGAATCAATTGAAATTATCTTTATGCACACCGGAATTACAAATTTTGAGTAATATCAGGCCTAAACGGCCAATTTACAATTACCAACATAACTGAGGTCACAATGCTTTAAGACAATGTTCTTTATCTCCTCAATGTCATTGCAATACATAATGAGCAACTGCAGTGAGACGTATCAGATTTGACGCGAAGATAATCATAAACGTAGATATAAATTTTATATAATTGTTATGTTAAAAATCATAAATTTATGTTCGATAATAAACTCTTGAAGTTATGAGTTTATGAAATTATCAGTCGGAAGTTACGTAAAAAGAGTTTGTCATCGGTTATGGCCGATGGGCTTGGTTCGCTAGTTGCACTGCGGTACAATGAAATGTCACGTGACTCTAGCCAACGAATCACCACTTAAGATGTAACAGGAAAAATGAAGAGGACTCTCGAGATATCGTTGATTTACATGTTATTCTGTTTGCAGTTTTAGTGTATTAGTTTAAGAGTACTGTCTGAGTGCTAATTTATACTGGCAGACCAAGGGAAAGAGGCAAGTGTTACATAAACAGACCAGGGATATGGTTCGAACAGTTTACAGTTATTTCAAGTCACAAGCACCCACTGAGCAGTCACTTTGCGACGTTGATAAATTACAACAACGCACTACTGAAGCTTATTGTAACATGTGACTTAGAACTGTGGGGACAAATGTAAATGTGGCCAACGTCAAAAAATGTATATCGGTTTCAGCGCAAAGACAGGTCGTCAAACATGGTGACCAATATAATGATGATTACTGAAAGAAACAGATCGCCGAAAACTTTGTTATTAATATAATATTTATAATAATAAAAAAGATGTAAACATCTTGTTGGAGAGGGCGTCCTAACTTATTTTCAGAACTACATTTCTATAAGCCCACTGTAAAATCTCACATCTTTATTAAACATTTAAAAGGCCACATCTCTCAATTATATTTTAAAAAAATCGGTTCGTACCTCTAAGAAAATGTATAAAATCTTCACTATTATGATCAGTCGGTTATAACATAATATAATAACCATGGCTCAACAGCCCTATATGGGCCCGGGCCTCCTCTTGCCTCCTCTTTTCGAGGTTACTAAGTCGTGCGCATTCGTGGCAGTTGGTGACTGGTCAACTGGCCGCGCTACTTGTTTTATCGATCCTGATGTGCCCGCCAGAGCCATCTGGCAGGCAGTCAGGAGACTTGGGTGAGAAATGGAGGCAATTTGGCTTACGCAACATTTTTTTTTCATGCCCGTAAGGTTCTTTTACATGCCGTAAATCTACGACATGGGACCGACGGCTTTACTTCCCCTCCAAAGGAAGTGGTGCTCCGGATTTTTATCACCCTTAAAAATCCATCGACCTCGGTCGGGATCGAACCCGCGAACCTTGGGTCCAGTGGCAAGCACGCTAACCGATCAGTCGGTTAGTGTTGACAAATACCAGTGCTTTTTTGTACAAATAAAAGTTGCCGGTACTCACACCTTGACAGCAGGTAAAGTTGAAAATGCCCCTTGTCTTCTTATTAAAAAATATAAAAATGTTGATATGGCTTATTCGTATTAATATAATACTGTTTTAATAAAAACAAATAAGACATTTTTACCCGAATTATCAATTCATAACATTCCTATGAAGCGTCACAGCTGATAAAGATGCCGGTACGACCTACCATTGCATACCGTCACAAAACGGTACTGAGAAAAACAACTTCCGTTCATTGAGCGCAAGAAACAAAATCCAAAATACTCCAAAATACACGTGGTTATCACTGGAGATAGCGGTGGAGGGAATAAAACGTACTACGAACCAAACTACATTAGACAGTAATAATAACCAGTACACAATTCTTAGCAGGCTGATGAAAAAAGTGACAAAACCAGAATAATTCACGAACTGATATTTGAACCTACAGTACATCACATAGAATTGTCACACTCTCAGTCGTATTTTAGGTAGAAACGGGTGTTATTTTCGAGTCGCGAGTAAAGCTTTGACCTTGAAAGCATGGGTGGGGGTTCCTTTTCTCCGCGAAGATTGTGTAGATGTCCTGTCCAAAACAGAAGTCTCTTATCACTTTCCACTGGCGAACTTGTTAAGTGTTTAGTTTATAGCAAGCCTAAAGTCAAATTTACGTACAGCTATAAACAGAAACAACAGAATAGAAAATAACAGAATTAAATCGCCCTCGCAAGACACGACTGCACTTCAGCCCGATATACTCGTAACTGAAATACATCGGTTGCTGGTCATAAATATATAATGGCGTAATTTCCTCCCCCATTAAAAACGACCAAGGTCAAAGTCGTACTCCTGAGTCACAAACGATAGTTAAGATACAAAAAAGGGAGGAAAGAAAAAATAAGTTAAGGAAAGAAAGAAAAATAAGGAAAGGAAATGAAATGAAAGTTTTCGGGTTGTTTGTCAATTCTGAAATCTGGAAAATCGCGTTTCATTCCAACGTATCATTCCGACAATTTTTACATTCAAATAAAGAAAGTCGGCTTTGGTGTAATATCATTAATAAAATGACGTGGGTCAGTAACATATTCTGATTTATATCTACACTGAATGCAGTGAAGGTGAAATCTTATCGGAATGTCTTGAGAATTTTATATTTCAAAACACTACCAAAATAGTTAACTCTATAAACAAATATTCTTGTGTTACTTTTATTTATTAAACCACGAAAACTAAATTCCTGGAACACTTCAAATGTAACACGCTGTAGCATCCAGGGAGCAAAGACCACGTCGGCTTGGGGAGACTAAGGAAGTGCGATAGGGTAGCAGGACCTTCTCCGTGCTGTGTAAACTTCTGCACTTAAAACAATAAACAATGGAAGTCCGTTTCTACGTACCGCTCTCAATACAATAGCGCATAACTTCTTTATCAGTCTGTACTGCGAAACCTGTCACATCTACAGAATATTGACATCGCCATGTACCATAGAAAATAATAAAAAATTACATAAAACCTACTGCCACCATTCGCAATACAAGATTTATAAATACAGTTGTCCTGTATTTCACAAGAGGACGAACAAATGGGAGGGAAAGCTGTACTATATACAGCACATAGCGTGCATAACTACTAGTTAGCAGTTAACGTGTTTGTGTGGTTCGCTGTACCAGGATAGTTGAACCCCACTGTAAATCATTTACAGCATCCCCTGCCTTTCCCCCTTAGCCACTACTTGATCACAAAATCGACATCTGAAATACGTTCAGTCAATTCGGATCGGGAAAAAAGCATCAACTCAACATGCGTGGGTTAATAAGAGAGAGGACAAACAAGAATGGTAACAGCATGTAACACTGGGTCAGCATTTCACTATTTATAGCTACTTCACTGCGTATATACAGATCTGTGACTAATACCTGCTTGTCAGCCGCCCTGCACAGAGCAAATTATAACTGCGATACAGAAGGGGTTTAACTGACTGCACCAAAAATTCAGAGCCTTGTCAGATTGTTTGTAATGATACTTCCGATTTCATAGGTTTGACCAACCTCAGAATGGATAGTTACCAGTCAAAATCACATTCGCGAAGAAACTATGCGCATATAAAAATTCTGGGGAACGCACGCTACCATTCAGTTCGGAATCTTTTATCAGCCCATCTGTTACCTTCAAACCTGAAGATTAAAATATATAAAAGTACGTAATTTCTTCTGTTGCTTTGTATGGCAGTTGATCCCAGTGACCGCGCGGTCTAAGGAGTGGGTCTGCGACCCCTAGCTTGCTAGAGTTGCGGGTTCGAATCCCGCCGGGAGCATGGATGTCTGTCTGTTGTAAGTGTTGTGTGTTGTCAGATGGAGGTAATTATTATTTTAGTTACATATTACGGCGATCAAACGAAGGTAAAGTCGGAGGGACTGCATAAAATATATATTACAACTAACACAGCTGTATAACATATGATAAGAATATTAGGTTATGTTAAGGATAAAATCATACAATGGGTAATATCCCAGATATTGAAGCTAAATATAAGGTACTTTCCTCAGCAATCCTTAAAACTGAGAGGTCAGTTTCTCTACTGAGTGCCGAGCACCAAAGGTCCGACCCATTATCACCTGTAATATTATCCAGGCAAGAACAAGTTACCTTGTTTGAAAGCATTAATCCTTCTAGTCTAAATTTAATTAGTTTTAGGCATTCTTTACGAAGTAAAAAAGGAAGGCCTTATGCGGAGACCACGTCCGTCCGTCGGTGATCCAGTACCAGCGTCTAAATCGTTGTATGATTTTTAGGAAATCTGGTGTAGGAGGTCTTTAGAAAAAGTTATCATGCAACAATGAGGTTCGTGAAAATCGGCTTCCGCATCCGTCCAGACCGGCTCTGGGGCCCATCCAGCCTCCTGTACAATGGGTACCGGGTCTCTTTCCCGGGGGGAAAGCGGCTGGGGCATGGCTTTGACCACCCACCCCCATCTAGCGCCGATGTTAAAGAAAGAGTAGAGTTACACCTCTACTCCCCGTCTGGGCCTTCACGGCCTCTTCTAGGGTGAACTTTACGTTTATCATATTATCTTCAGGGGCGTAAATAAATTTCTATCTGTCCTTTCCTATTTCTTGGAAGAACTGGGTAAAGTACGGTACGAAGGATCTCCATTTAATGCCGTTAAGCAGTTGTGAGTTTCGTAAAACGAGGCGCGGTGAAAGCTACACTTTAAGTGCGTTAATGAAGTTTTGCCCTACTTGTCGCAGTTTTCATCCCATTTGGAAAACATTCAACACTGCACACGTCCACAGAGATGTACTGAGCAATTCTGAGTTTCGTGAAAATCTACGTAATGACAGCCATACTTTTCTTTGAGGCGTAAATAAATTTCTGTCCGTATTTTCCATACGTATTGTCCGATTTGAATAAAGTTCGGTATAAGAGATCTGCACACATTTGTGAGTTTCATAAAAAATCGGCGCAGGACACACCGTAGTTTTCTTACAAGCGTAAATGAAATTACATTAGGCGTGTATAGTAAAACCGTAACATATTTTAAAAATGAAGAACGCCTTAGTAAAATCTGTGCACTACGTCACGGAGTACACCATTTGCAGTCTTGTTTACGTATATCAGTGAAAGAAACGCGTTTCGCCATCTCTGAACAATTTAAGACAACTGGATTGTGAACAATAGGTACCATAGGCTCAAACAAAAAAATGCACAAACAAACGATGAAAAGCCACATTTTTCCGAAGCTCTGTTGAAATCACTTGCCTTCAAAGTGAACTACTGTACAACTATACACTGTCTGTCAGTAGCCAGAACACCCACAGGTTCTGGTAATGAAATCTCTGGAACAATGTGTGAATGAAATAATGACTGATGATACGTGTGATCGACCTGTCTGTCTGTCCTGACCGAATGACTGACTTGACAGAAGGGTTGTTTGGTTGTAGAGGTAGAAATGGTTTATGGGTAGGAAGGGGAGGGATACAGGTGTTTCCGACTGACATAATGACAGCATTTCAATGTGTCACCTCATCGCATGAATGCTGTGGCCTTCCTTCCTATTCATCCATACAGATACCAACACCTGCCAAACCATCATCACTCCCTCTCTTATTTTTTCTCTCCCTCTGCTCATATTGTTGTATATGTAATTACATAAAAATACTGGGATCCTCACAGTTCTGACATAATTTCTAAAATATGTGCTGGCTGAAGTCACACGAACAAATCAAATAAGAATCAAAGTTCAGCGTTTGTTCGATTCTGCAAACTGCACATTGCTCAATCAATTATTCTTTTGTTTCTAGTATCCGTGAAAATAAAAACACATTCGGAAAAAAGTTAAGAGTAACATTTCAGGTTACCACAGCGGTGTTGCTGAAGATTCAAGCCTTCTGACAGTTGCAAATGTGTCGCTGGGTGTGCAGTTGCGACGTTTCGAAGGATTATAGTGCCATAATCTTCACGGTCAAGCAGTCTAAAACCAAAGCAGTTTCGTTGACTGCTTGACTCTGAAGGTGAGAATCCTAACATCCTTGGATACGTCAGCAGCTACACAACCGTCGACACAGCGCCACGACCCGGCAGACTTGAATATTAAAATTAAGGGAAGGGTAAATTCTGGAAATCCTTTCAAAATCTTTCATGCTCCCATCTTCAATCTAAAACCAGAATTTGGAAAACTGCTTTATATCAGCCTGGAAGCTTTTGCCTCTCATCCTATGGAAAGAATATATGTGTATGAAGAAGGTATTTGAGAACAAGTTGGCATTGAAAATAAGTTTATGGACATAAAAATAAGATAGAGAATACTGCATAGTCAGGAGCTTCATAATTTTATAGCTTACCTTACACAGGTGCACAAATTTTCCAAAAATATACGAATAAATTCAAAAGTATGGTAGCCATAAGTTCCATACTGAGAACCCACAAATATCAGACGCCACCGTATACAATTTAGTCGCCCGGGCGACCTGGCGCCCGTGATATGTTCACCCCTGCCCTAATAGACCCAGTATGACTAAGATGGGCGCGGCATAAACAAAAGATGAAAAATATGACAGAGTCGTATAAAAATCTTTGTAGGGAATACTAAATGGAAGAGACCGCTTGTCACACCTAGGCGTAGACGCAAGAATCACATGGAGACTCACTTTAAATAAACAGTGTGTAAAGGTGTGGAGTGGATTACAGTGGTTGAAGATAGGGCCGTGTGCTGCCAGCTTGTGAACATGATCATGAACCTTTGGTTTCCATACAGGAAAAAGTATTTATTGAGAAGGAAACGGACCGTCAGATTCTCAACAAGGCCGCAGTTCCGTGCAGGCAGTTAATTGCCACCCGGACTTCAAAGCATCAAAATCTCAGAGTAATTACCGGGTACCCTTATTGAAACATATGATCTCTTGTCGTATTTCCAGTTAGGCTTATCTTAGAGACCGATGCTGGCTAACACCTAATCAAATGGTTCAATAATTTCATTCGTAATAAGATCATTACTCTGAAATAAAAAGACCTGTTGAAATTCAACGAGAAATATTTGTATCTTCATCCCTCACCCGGTTTCTTCCTATCTTTCATCCATTTCGTGCCTCTCTCTCCTTCCTTCCTACCTCTGATCTGTGTTATGGCAGTTAAAGCTGCTTATTTAACCTTCAGATGTCAAGTTGAGAATAGTTTGCTGCCATCGATGCACCTATGTGAAAACTACGTGTCTGCATGAAACGGCGCATGACAGAACAATCACTTATAACCTGCCTGCTATTGCATGGGCACATATGTACATATATGGATTTCCATTGTATAAGAAAAGATATAAACCCCCTGGAGCTAAAATGGTTATTACTGTTTCTTATTGGAAGTCCAGATTAAGAACATTAGCCGAGAGGTTGACTGGCCTGACGAATGTCAGTCCAGATGCTGTAGACGTTGCGCCTACGAAGTTTTTATGGCAAAGGGTCACACGGGTTATTGCGAGCCGGGTCGCGGGCCGCACGTGGAAATATAGCAAACTGGAATACCTAACCGCCTAAATTATTGTGTAATATTCATAGCATACACACAATTAATAAATGTGGCCGGGGCCGCATAATACAAGCTGGCGTGCCGAGGGTTGGAGACCCATGCTGTAGACACTGGCGTAATATTTCAAGGCTGACCATGAGAGTTTTGAGGCACTGCGCTACAAGCCGGAACGTCGCGGGTTCCATTCCCGATGGTGTCATTGAAATTTTTCATTCACATAATCGTTTCGGTCGCACTATGGCCCTGGGGTCGACTCAGCCTCTAACAGAAATGAGTACCAGGAATATTTCCTGGGGGGTAAAGGCGGCCGGTGCGTAGGGCTGACAACCTTACCACCGTCATGTGCCGATTGTCTAGAAATCTGGAAGCCTCAACCTCCTGGGACCCTCAGGGTCTGTCCAGGCATGTAATGGGATTGCTTGACCTTTACCTTTACCATGATAGTTACTTCCATATATCCTTCGCCATTTTTTAAACCCGGCTGTCTGGACAGAATGTTCATCTCTCCTGCCTCGGATCAGAGGGGTCCCAGCTGAGAATATTTTATGGAGGTTGACTATCCTGACCAATTATTTCGTGATTCCCCTCAGTTCTTGTAGGTAAATACTGAGAAAAATTTTTAAAACAGGTCAAGGCCGCTTTCTTTCACATCACAATTCGGTACCATCCAAACTCTGACGTCATATAACCATTTTAATTCAAGAATAATAATTCATTCATTCAGCCTAATTCCTCATTAACAGTCCACCTCAATTTCGACCACACTGGAATACCGTCGTTACGCAAACAAATGTTACATTACACCGCGACGTATTCGTTACGTCTGTGTTCAAAGAAATTATTACGCTTAGGTGGTGAACTTCACATTATTCTTGGCACCACGCACAAAGAGTAACACGACTTTTGCTAGAAAAAAGAAGGCAACAAGCCAGCAAATCAAATGGAGACATACAACTCATTGTGCGTGTCTTCACCACAGCACGCCACGTGTGACATGACATGGCCCTTACCTGCCCCACAGCCCAGCAGCGCCCTAATGACACCCCCGACAGGGCACAGCCCACCTGTATTCATCACTACACAGACGACAATGGATCCTATCTTGAATATGGGACAAAAAAGAATTAAAGAATCAACGCACACATAATATATATGTATATATATATATATCCTATATACATTTCTTTTACCTTTAGGAATAAATGTTGATTGGGAAGAGAAAGGACGGTGGAGGGAGTCCTCGCCCAGTTCATTCATTCAAAATACGAAAAGAAAAAGAAAAAAACAATGTATAGTCCTAGTTTATTGTGATAGAGACCTTTGAAGAACACAAATATAGAAGTGCTGCTGCGGGATTTTGAAACAAATGTCGAGTGAATGGTAGTTTGTTTTACGACGCTTCATCACCTTCCTACATTGGTGAGGCCCTCACAGCGTTGTAAAGGACGTGGAAAGAAGACGAGTTCTAACCTACAAATGCAGGCACTTGCTACCTTCAAAATATCGGTACATATCTACCAAATCACATGATGTCAGAGCCAGAAGATGATATTCTTTATAAATATAATTATCTATAAATCGTGGGTTTAAATCTTCTCACACAACTAAATTTTGTAAAAGAAAAACACACTACATATTTTCCACATCTCCTTGAAAGGGGCAAGGCAGTATTATTTTGTTATAAACAACGTAATACACTTATTCGTATGATTTTAGACGAGCAGTTGTAGTGTAGTATTGTTACTGTTACAATGATAATAATTATTATTATAAATTAATTGACGACGTAGTATTTTGATGTAGGCCAAGTAATTCCTGGTTCTCTGCAGCAACTAGTTTTAAATGCTTGTTGGGTGCCCATAAACTATTAGTTACACTATGAACACACATGCGGAATAAATTTAGAGAAACAAGTTAAAAATTATATTCCTGTTAGAAAAGTCTGTTTTACTAATTAGAGTTGTTGTCAAAATAATGTATCTAAAGACACCTGATGTCTCACTTCATGGATAAGAGAAACATTAGGCCTAACTCATATTCAATTTAACTGGAGGTATTTTATCTCTGAACTTTCTATTACAAAAATTGTTAGTTTCACTAACAGCTTGTGATAGACCACCTGTATTAAGGACACAGAGGGTGATTTGGAGAAGTAAATTTTGCGTAATGATACATTTTTTGTGATAAATGGCTATCCCATACGCGTACATCAGTGTCTTTAGAAGAAGAGAAGGGCAAAATAAAGCCAACACACCCTACACACAAAAAACATAAGGTGCATGCATCAATTCAATGGTCATTCACATTCACACTCCCTGAATCCCTATGCAGCCAACTTCACAGCGTCATGATGGGAGCGAACACAATGACAGGATTGTTTCCTTTACGTTGTCAAGGCAACACGTATTTCCCGTAAGAGTGGCACAACAAGTAAATCATCGTTCAGGTAGTGACAGTAAACTGTAAAGGTAACACACACTCCAGAGCGATCGTATTCACACACTAGCCGATTTATCATCTGGGAAACGTCCTCCTGTTTGAAATAAGGCTGGGTGGATCTTAGTGCCGGCAAGAATTCGGTGGTTGTGAAGATAGAAATCTTGCTTCTGTAGGAAACGAGACACCGTTCATGTAGGCTAGTCACCTTGTTAATAAATGACCTATCTCGGCTCTTTAACAGCAAACAGAATTTCCGGTACAGATGAGTGGACACTACCTAGGTTTCTGTAACTCCAATAAAATGGCATATACCGTACAAGTAAATTAGACATAAATCAGAAAATAGATACATAATTAACGATCGTAGTGGCAGCGCGATGCAAGGCATACATGGCCTTCAACGGCTGTATTAACGAGATCGTGGGTTCGTATCCCGCTCGATGTATGGAAATATAATCGAGTTCTTCCGCGCCATGTTGTCCTGTATAGGTGGAAATCTTGCCTTAGGTCAAACCATCGTCCAAGGAGTCTGTCAAATGTCTAAGAGGCTCCGTTACATCAGAATTAATTGTGTCACGAAAAGCGATAGGGCCTCAGTCGTAAAATCTGAAGACGAAAATTAGGAAGAAGAACAAGAATAACAAGAACATGACACTGTTCAAACACACCCTTCGTGGTAATCATTTCATCATTGCCAACGCAATAAAATTTGTACATTCCACCAAGAAGATATGAGAGGAGTTATTATTTACGTTGATTCACATACCCACATTCTTTTTATCGGAATTTATTGTAGACTCTACTCACACTGCACAGCGGTGGTTGGAATTAAAGCACGTCAATGCAGACATGTGATGACATGGATTGGAAAAAATTGATACTTTGAGTTGCTGTAAGCAAAATGCTGAAAGGGCACTGCATTAAAATAGGTATGTGTCACTTCCACGAACATCTCATTAGACTTCCCTAATACAGATCTCATCTGAATTTGCAATGAATAACTTCTGCAGCTGATACAGCTTTGACAAATATCACACGAACTATCATGATCGGTACCTCGTCAATGTATGAATACTCCACGCAACAGAAGAGATTCTATGTACACTAGGTTTTAAAATTGGAAATTTTAGCCTACCTTCCTTACATTATAGAACAAAGGACAGGCTTGCCTTATAATATCGCGTGTCTGTGCCCATGATAATGCTCGAACCAATGTAACTTTTGTTAACGTATCCGCTCCAGAAGTAAACAAGACTACGGCTGCAGCACCCTATACTTGGCTTTCCTTTTGATGGGAATAATTAACGCACCGGAGAAGCTGGACAAACGAAATCTTCTTCTTCTTCTTCTTCTTCTTCTCCTCTCTCCCCTCTTTTTTTTTTTTTTTTTTTGGCTCGGCAGCCTTATATGGGCCTGGGCCTCCTCGTTTCGTCGAGTTTCATGATCACACACATTTGAGACACACCACAGTCGGTAGGACTCCTCTGGACGAGGGACTAGCCCGTCGCAGAGACCTCTACCTGACAACACACAACACTCACAAGAGACAGACATCCATGCCCCGGGTGGGATTCGAACCCACGATCCTAGTAAGCGAGCGGCCGAAGACCCACGCCTTAGACCGCACGGCCACTAGGATCGGCCTTCTATTTACATAGACAATAAAAATGCCTCAAAATTCTGTGTAAACATCTTTATATGTTAACTGTTACAAACATGCGACGGGGAGAAGATTTTTAAAACTGCATCTGGGAAATTGGCCATAGCAATTCTCATTATTCATGAGAATTATACACAGACAGAAATGACTCATTAAGTGTATTACTGACTTACAGTCACTGCTGTCCTTACCAAATCACTTGCTGCTTCGGACGGGAAATTTACTTTCGAAACTCGTTCTATCGCTTTCAACAAAAATTTGCTCCAGAGCTACCGAAGTGCTGGACTGTAATTAAAAGCATTTTGAAACCAGACGAACTTACGTAACACATATTATTCTATGTACGTACAAACAATTTGCATCACATCCTCACTGAATTATCGGCAGTGAAATCGGGAACCTGTCATAAATTTATTACCGTACAAATGTGATGCAAGTAACAGTAATTAGTTACAGGAGACAATGGGGACTTCCCTCTTACTTTCTTAAAGCATATTATCAAATTATTACGTAGCATATATTCCCTTATACTTTCTTATTAGTGTTACTGTATATGGCTGTTCGGGAATGGCAGGTGGACAAACAAGAAATGCTATATTTAAACCCTTGCTGACTGACTGAGAAGAAGAGAATAGGGATTGGTGTATTTGAGAGACACTGCATTTATTACACGAGGGAAACAAGAAATTTACAGCTCTGAAGGTTGTCACTCAGTGCCCGCACGTCCTTCTGGTAAAGGAAGGCTGGAGGAAATGCAGAGTATGTAGACAGTATGTATCTACATACATTATTTGTGACATACCAGAATTAAACTTTTATCTGTATTTTAAACTGTAATACATATTTTAAACGACGTAATTTTAATATTTAATATTTTACATGTGCATTGGTTCACATAATTTTTGTAACATCTCAATGTACTTGCTCTTCGTAACGCACCTCCCTGAGGATGGCCACATGAGTGGCCGAAATATGTAGGGGCCATACTACGTTTATAGTATATCTTATTAAACGTGTGTGCTTGTTCATTTTAGTTACCATGTCTTTTTTTTTTTTGGAGGGGCCCCGCAGCAGATACTACGGACGCACCGCAGCCTTAAGGCTTATTGTGCAACCCTGTGATGAAGATGATTAGTTTTTTCGTTTTTCCGAGCAATGGAGCACCAGTGGAATGAAATTGACAACAGAAAACCGACGTACTCGGGGAAAAACCTGTCCCAGTGCCACTTTGTCCTCCACAAATCCCCATGGACTGACCCGGGATCGAACCCGGGCCTCCGCGATGAGAGGCCGGCGACTAACCGCCTGAGCCATGGCACGGCCTTACCATGTCTTACTGTTCAATGCACGGTTATGGATCATTTAAAAGTGAAGAGGACAACTGTCTGGATGTGGTGAAGAAAAGGACAACTGTTTGTTCCTACCAGGCATCGAACACGGGTCATCCGAAATGTAGTCGGTCAATATACTGAGCTACCACGGATGTATTGAAGGTTCCGCCAGAGGTACGTGTACTTGAACGATTACATTCCAAGAAGGCCGCCTTCAGGATGTGACACCGTACAGTCTGTTATGTGCTGAGTTTCAGACACACATGCTGTTTCCTTCATCAGGGACATTCATCGACCCTGATAATGGAGGCGGCAGGTTCTTCTAAAAAGTCAGCACATATCTACCACACGACATGACGTCATATCCAAAAACACATCTAACTTCACAGTTAAAGCCGCAAGAACTTGAAATCTCACAACTTAATTTTGTTCTCTCCAAAAACATCGTTACATTCATTACGGACTATCAAATGCCTTCTCCGGTACTTTTTTCCGTGATAGAAGCGGAAATTAAAACCGACGCCACTCCCAATATTGATAATGTTTTAATTCCAAAGGCCCTGCCAGACAGGCAACGTACCTTATGTTATGGGTGGCAATACTCAGCACGTGAAGGGCCATAACAAGTGACTTCTGAGCCAATGAATCCACAGACAACTTTAATCCTGAGAAGACTACAATTAATGTGCATGATATTCGGTTCGTATCGCACAGAGAACACAGTGCACTTCCATTAGAAAGACAAAACATGGAACGCTTTATAGGGAAATAATGTTGTTTGTTGTGAAAAACACATGAAAGACATAAATACACTGTGTGGGTAGAACGCAGAGTTGTAATGTTAAACCTGGGGGTAGATCATCCACTAAGCTTTAAAAGGTAAAGGCTAACCTATTAAAGCCTTGTGGTTATATAAATGATATAACACTGTCGGTCAGTCATTAACATGCTAGCATGATGCAAGAATATCTGCAAAGGCATGCAATATTTTATTTATTAAATTAGAACAAAAACCCTACATGTTTCGGTTCTAAGTACCGACTCATCATCAAACAACACACCATCAGGAAGACCACACCACAACGTGAAGTAAACAAAACGACAACACTACATACAGCACGAATGTCTATCGCCGTGCTACATCAAAGTCCATCGCAACCAGCACAGTGCAGTGTGTGATCTCCTGTAACCTTTAGAAGTGCGAACATCTTTTATATAATAGACGCAGTGAACAGTGTTTTTAACAAGCTATTTTTAACAAACCATCATTTTAACTGTGTTTTATGACTCGTGTGTTTTTAACTTATGAACAAGTGTTTTATGCTCCAGATAGTGCATAATTTTTAAAAAAGTGTCATCAACAGATGCAGCATTTGTAAAGCACCTTTTATAAGAGTAAAAGACCCCTGATGATGGCTCACGAAAAGCTGAAACGCGTAAAGGGTAATATCATGATATAAGGAGCTAATCTGCACCTTATAAGTTGTGCATTTGTTGGTGTTTTATCTTAAATAATAAAAATGCACGGTGAATTAAGATTAAAGAACACAAATGGCTTTACAAATTACTAATGATCAATTAAATCTGAGCAGCAGTGGTAAGTGCCCAACTATATTTGTCAGATATAATAATGACACGATATTATGTCGCTTCTGGTCAATGTATTTTTCCTTAGCACATTCGTGCGCAAAATACGTCAGGCCGTAAACCGTAAGGAGAGCGCGAGTAAAGCTAGACTCAGTCTCGACTTTGGTATTACACTGAAGTGAGCAGACATTTCAACTGAATACGGACCGTTCTAGACACAGTGACGGAAAGGGGAACTATGCATGTTCCTGCCGGCGATCGAAACGCCCTCTTCCAGCCCGGTGCAAGTCACTGTGCTGATTTACTCTGACTATTATTCCGTAGAAGTACAGGCATATACAACTAACGCAAAGGAGAAGAGTGCTTCACAAGCTGATGTTCGCTCAGCAGGTCACGACACATGCCGTCTTCCATTGAACCCAAAGGCTTATTACTGTGTTCCCAACAGAGAGCCCTGGACCCCTCCCTGAGCCACTGGAACTCAGTCGACGCCCAAACATTTTGCTGTGTGATTCTTTCTAATATTATCCTCCTGCATACGCTTCGGTAACTCAAGTGATCTCTACTCTTCAGGTTTCTAAACTAAAGTGCACTTGCATTTCTTATTTCCCCTCTGCATCTCCATCTCATCTTCTTCGATTGTATCACACTAATACATACGATAAAAATTATAAATTATGAAGCTTCTCATTACGCAGTTTTCTCCGTCCTGCATCTTATGTCCAAATATTCTCCTCAATTAGAATTATGTTCTCACACACGTTAATGCAGGGGTGTACAAATCCCGGGATCCTTGTCACCCGAATGACTAAATTTTTGTGCGGTGCTGCCTGATATTTTCAGCAAAACAAATGAACTTTTTTCTACCACACAAAAATGTGTATCAGTTCATCCGCAACGAGCAGAAAGCGCCAGATAACAGTGAGGTTTATAGGCAAGTCCAGAACTGCGAGTTCTTAGTATAACTTGCAAAATGTCACCCTTCGGGCGCCAATAATTTGGAAGCGGCTCTCACATTTTTGGAAAATCTGTGGACCCCGCTTTACTCTACGTTATTTTATTAGGATGCGAGCCCAAGTTTCAACTGATTAAACTTATTGATCAATTAATCATTAATCACTTAATCGATGGACTAAAATTCAGTTAGCATTTATTAAAAATCTCTTACAACCTCCTAATGCCTGTTGTATCCAGTCTAGCTTTCGTTTTATTTACGACGCGTTTTAGTAATCTTGATCCTTGGATAGACCTGTGTGTTGAAGGGTCAAATCTCTGTGCCCCGGTGCCCCTGTTCTGAGCGGAGAGAGTTAGTTCCGTGCTAATCAGGGCCGGGAGGGAAGTTTTACATGGATCTGTTGACATCTATGAAAGGTGCATTTAATCAATACAATGAACTGTAAGCAGGAATACCAAACGATAAATCACCTAATTATTCAGCAATTCCATCACCCAATAAATCAAACAAGATTGATTGAATGCCCTTTCAATGTCATTTGAAATTTAATTGAGCAGCTGGTTGAGGTAACAACCGGAATCCCAATAATCGCAGCAATCTGCGTCCCAGGATACTCAATCAGTGCAGTGACTGGTCACGCGCAGGGCGGGGGTTCGATTCCCGACAGAGGCAGTCATTTTTCGTTCCACCATTACTGTGTCCAACACCGGAGTTCCCCCCAGCTTTATAAAATTCCAACGGGGGGGGGGGGGGGGGTCTTATCCAGTGGAGGAAAAAAAGATGGAAGCATGAAGCGGACCTGTTTACGCCGTCTGCTGTAAAGTTTAAAAATTAAAGGACACGTTTTAATTCTGCTCCCTTACAGGTCTTCATTAGGGCGTACTTATGGAGACTTCATACTTTAGTTCACGTGACAATCGAACACGGCACAACTACGAAACGAAGCACGGGGCGATCATACTGCCACCTCTGTTTCCTATTTCGAAGTTCTTGGTCTCATATCTGTGTTTTTCCACGTAAATTCGAGGCATAAATGTGTTACAACCCTATAAATGCCACGACGGTATATAGGGGAGTGGAGGTATTGCTCCCCTCATTCTTAACTTCGGCACTAGAAGGAGGACGATTTACCTCCGGAGTAAGAACCTCTGATACCCATTTAATTGGAGTCCGAGTGGGCCCCAGAGCCCTTCTGGACGTTTCGGAAGAAAGTCTCTTGTCCGTATCTGGAATTGAACCTCGATTCCTCGGTTGTCCAGCCCGTAGTTTAGTCACTATATCGACTACGCTATCCCAGCTCCAAATCAGATGCACATCTCCAAACAAAGGAGTCCTTCTTGAGAAATTCATAGACGCTCAGCTAATCAAAATACTCCCTACCCCTTGTGGAACCCGACAGTTCGTTACTGTGTTCACAGTACCGAGACACCAGTCCCTAGGCTAAGGCGCGAAAGGAGTGGGGCGGAAATAGCGGTTTGTAAAGAGACAACAGCCTTGAGATCAGAAAGAAGTGTTAGGCCGCTTTTACTTTTCAGTGACTAATTTTCGAGTAGACGATGTAGCAAGTTCACAGTCTGACATAATGTTCACTCCACCTTGGAGTATATTGGTTACACCCAGGTACGGTCTCTCTGTCGCACTCATATATATGTATGTTATGTGTGTGTCACTATGATGTACGCCACATGACCAGTCTTTTCCCTGTCACCGTCTCTACAAACCCAACACCTTCACCCCAACCCACACACGTTTCATCACATACACTCTGACCTACAAGTTTATACATCAGTCACATGACGAGTACCTATATATACAGCACACATGACAATCACGTATATATATATTACATATATATATATATCTGTCAATCACATAACAGGTAGATTACACAGTTTTGGATCAGTTACGTGACGAGCAATGAACGCTACAGAGATCACATGACAATCACTTGTCATTATATACATCACTTGACCAGTATATCTTGATATAACAGTGATGCAATGGCACCTATGTTTATGTTGGTCACGTGACTTGTATATCACGTGTCTAGTTTTGGTTCTTCTCATTATACAATTTTCATACTCCTTGTAATTAAATATGTTTACGAACCCACGCTTAGATTAGCCTCTTCTTAAGCTAACACGGTACAAGGTCCCAAACCTGAGAGTAGGAAGGCCTACGTGATAAAAAGTCTTCTCGCGCGATATTATTCCCTGATAATGGAGGCAGGGAAGACTTTCGAAACGCTGAACGTTGTTTCGAGGTGACGTAACTTTCAGTCACCTCAATACCTTGTGTCATGACCCACTGAATGCAGGCTGTACGAGTGATGTGAATTATAAACCGTAGAAAACCAGATGTAGTTTGACACAAAAAAGAGGGTGGCTGGTCAACCGCGGAAATTGAATTCGGGCATAATCAGTAAGTGTACTCACATGAAAATGAAGACACTCAACGTGTTCCAAGACCCTTCTTTTAGAAAATATCAATATGGCTGTCTTTGCAGGGAGGCCAGAGATTTCAAGCATAGGATTCTGAAATTTTGTACGATTCAAGATGCAAATATAAATTGTTCTTGCTCTTATCATCTTCGTACAGGAATAGTAACAAGAGTGCCCATAAGATATATAATCTGCTTTGTATTGTCCGACAATAAATACTGAACTCTTGCATGTAGAAACAGGCGTTTGGAAACTGAAATAACTAGAAGCTGAAAAGAATTTATAGACTTTGTGTGATAAATTTCGTCTGTACGATTTAGGTTTACACACTAACTTCTAAGGATAAATTTTCCCGTATTATTATTATTATTATTATTATTATGACTGTAAAATTAGAGACTGCCTTCGAACTTACGCATTCTTTTATGATTTGTACACAAAACTCCCAATCGGCAAGTTGTATTCACACTGTCTTAGTTCGTGTATTGTGTTTCCTTATATACACATACGGTATACTGACCGTCAGTGTCGCGAACGATCATAATAAAATTCTCATAAATACAACGAAAACGTATTTATATGCATTTAAAATACCATTCAATGTGCACACTTCCAACACAGCGGAACAAGAAAGTCAGTCACTAGTCTTTTATAGTCTTCCTTTTTATTTGTTTCATCTCACACACATCACATGGCGTGGCAGGAAATATCATAAAACCACAAAAACAAACAGCAAAGAAGCGCCTTCATGAAGTCTTGCAATGCCCGCTGCCCAGCAGTGTTGGAGAAGCTGCCTATACGGGACGGCGCTGGAACTATCATCTAATAATACAAACATATCACGATTAAAAGAATAATTATTCTTGCCCGAGAAGACTCACTATGCCAAATTTTCATCTTTATATACACATTATACTTTTAAATATTATAATGTAGAAATTTGTATTTATTTTCCAAAAACTATTGTACAATTCCGTTGAAGGTTGCCCGCTATTCAGAGGGAAGTGCGGACATCGAAGTGTTTAAAAATGAAATGCTTACAAAATTTTCGGACGTAAGTAGAATTGATAGCGGGGGCATGGAAGTGCTTGTAACGTAATGGCAAGATTCATATTCCTTACTCCTGAAGAGGTATTATTACGGTAAGACGCACACAAGACGTAGCACGCATGACAAGGGTCAGAAATGCGTACAAAACGTTGGTTTGAAAACCAGAAGGCTAGTTCAGAGTACACAGCTTTAAATTGGAAGAATGTATTACAACTACTCTTCAATAAACACAGTTTAGATGCGTGCTCATGAGTCATCTGGCTCAAAACTGAGACCATTTGAGGGATTTTGTGAATTCAATAATGAATATTTGTGTTCCATATCAACGTATCAAAACACGCTACAGAAAGGAGTTAGTTGTCTAGGGTTACCACATATCAATAACACAAAAAAGCACATCCCAAATTATCAACCATAACAGGAGGAACTGTCAGCGAAAAAGGATGTTTAAAAAATGACATGTAAATAGTCACAATTTTATTAAATAAAAGTCCCTCTCAACGTTCCTCTGCAAACAGTTATTTAATTTTCATGGGTACGAAATTGAGAAGGAGACGTTTTTTGAGCATGTTTTTCACTTACTTCAAGTTGGTGTGAATTTCCGCGCTGATGTTTTCCGAGATATTGCGAAGGTCAACTGCTGAACTCGTGTCCTTTTTGACTCGGACAATACCAACATAATATTATAACTACGTATTTCTTTAAAAACTAGTATCAATATTTGTTTGAATTTTAGTACCACTAAATATTCAAAAGCTTTACGAAATGGCAAATAGTAAATCCCAAAAATTTTCACAAATTTAAAAACCCTCCTGGATTTTTGGGTCGAAAAAGAAGATGTATGGTAGCCCTATATTTATCATATAAAAACAAATTTACAAATTTGGGATTCAAGGGCAAGAAAGGTGAAGTACAAACGGTATTTTATAAAAGGACCCCATCAATTTCGTTGGATTTCACTTAGTAACAAGAGATTGAAGTATGCCACCACTACAATAAGAAGAGCCAGGAATAGCTGCATAACCCCAACAGCTGCTATTTTCCTTGGCATGTGCAACAGATGCAATACAGTTCTCTTGTGTATGTTGCAGTCCTAATGGATGCACAAAAAGTAAATACTTGAAAAACAATAACAACAGAAATCCCTAAACTAACACATTAGGTAGATCTAAAGATAAGGAAGCATTTATTTTGATGTAATATTTACGATAAATTAATAAGAGATAAACGTCTAAATTATGACAAAAATGATTGTTATAAATAACAAAGTCTGCGCATAAAGAGTCAATGAAGTTTCAAACCGAAAACTCAAAAGCACTGACTAAATGGATTCTTAAAATAATATGTGACAAATATACACAATAAATATATCGCATAGTAAAACAATTCCATGAAGAGGATCTGAATAAGTATTCGAATATACGGAATCACAGGACTTCTAACACTCTTGAAAAATGAAACAAAATTTCTAAACAAATAATCAAACATAAGCTTCATTAAATTAATAAACTCATGGTAACTCAAGTTTGTATTTTCCATAATAATTCTGAATCTCGAAAATGCTCATGCCGGGGACTCTGAAAGTTCATGATATCATTAAAAATACAAAACAGTAGGACCATAAAATAAAGGTTGAATAAATACACATTTCACTTGAGTCCGTATTTTCACATAACATCTGCTTCATTTTCAAATTTCATTTTATGATTAGCTTCTCCCTTAAGCCTGGATCGTGGAAGTAAATGTATTTATTCCGACTATTATAATTATCAACACAGTAGGTCCTAAGTCTAAATCAACCAACAAATGCACAAGAATTATTGGTAAGTATAAGAATATATTTACAACCCCTACATATGTTTCGGTAAATAGAGTATCATCTTCAGGGGGTATATATCAGAGAGCTACAAGTGCTGTTGCTGTTGCGCGCGGTGGCGCAGTTGGTTGAGGCACTACGCTACAAACCGGAACGTCGCGGGTTCGATTCCCGATGGTGTCATTGGAATTTTTCCTTGACATAATCGTTTCGGTCGCACTATGGCCCTGGGGTCGACTCAGCCTCTAACAGAAGTGAGTACCAGGAATATATTTTTGTTCTGTATTAATCCTTTTTCGTCCTTTCATGTCACTTACGGTCCACAACCGTCTTTTTACAATACAACACAACACAAACATCCATGCCCCCGGTGGGATTCGAACCCACGATCCTAGCAAGCGAGCGGCCGAAGACCCACGCCTTAGACCGCACGGCCACTGGGATCGGCAAAATGCACGATATACAAAACATAAAAAACAGTAGTTCTTATAGCGAGGGAGTGTTGACCCCATGCCCAGTCCCATATGGGGTATCTTTCCTTATAAGTTACCCGTGAGTCTTTATTTAACATATTCCTCGATGACAATAATATTTAAAATAAAAATTGTAAATAATAACATTTATAACCTTTCCGTGACAATTTTGTTTGAATTTGTTTAGTGCATTCCTGTCAGCAAGGTAATATGACACACAACTTATTTCGCTTTACGGCGCAAAAGACAAACATCAAGTAGGGTCAAGAACCGGTTGGTTCTTATGTTGGTGGGTTCACTTGGGCAGGTGACTCAAGAAATATGCATATTAAGGCAAAGGAGTGCCTTTCTCTCTTTATCCCTCGCAGTCAGTCTGGCAATCAGTTGATAATGCTATGAACAAGCAGCGTGCATTACAAACGCATGTTATCTATTATAACATGTCTACAAAGACAAAGCTTTATTCCTTCAAAGTATAGGAAGGTTAAAAGAGGTCGCCATTCATAACAACTTATTAGTAAAATATGAACTGTTAGATTCCTATCTAACACGTAACTGCAAACACTGACATACAATACACTTGGAAAGTTGTTCGTGTTGACGCCCACTTCCAGTAGGTTATATTGGCCTAAATTTCTTACGTAACAAACCATATCGATAAGTCAGGTGATCGTGTGGGACATTTAAACATAACTGATCACTACGCTACTTAATGACAATTTGTCAATATCATGTTGAGTATGCAACGTCAGTAGGAAGGCAACTAGCTAACTAACTCCATGGAGCAGAGGCCTTCTTGAGAAGCTAACAGGTTCTCAGCTAGTCAAGAAATTCTCCGCATTTTATGGAACCCGAAGGTTCATTACCGCATTCACAAGGGCAGCCACCTGTCCCTATCCTAAGCCATATCAATCCAGTCCATGCCCCTCCATCCCACTTCTTGAAGATCAATTTTAATATTATCCTCCCATCTAAGCCTGGGTCTTCCAAGTGGTCTCCTTCCCTCAGGTCTCCCCACCAAAATCCAGTATGCATTTCTCCCCTCCCCCATATGTGCTACATGCCCCGCCCACCTCATTCTTCTTGATTTGATCACCCGAATAATATTTGGTGATGAGTACAGATCATTGAGTAGTAGGAACACAAACAATTTGCAATATTCACGAAATTCGGTAGGAAATAAATGCAGATCGAGGTCACTCCGACGTTATGATTTTTAGTATTTGTTGATTTCAACAAAAGACATATGCAGATTCTGGAGATGAAAGCATCAATAGCTAAGTTATATACATATATAAAGTAAATCTTACACATATATGTGATTATAAATCTAGGAGACATACTGACTTAACTAAAATGTGACTGCCTAAAATAGACGACAACAGCATGACAACTGTACATAATCGAATTTTATACCAGAAACTATTAACAATTGTGGGCATGCCGTGCCATACCTCAGGCTGCCAGTTACAGCCTTCTTTCCACAAACACCCAGGTACTTCATATGGGATTTGTGGTTGCCCAGAAAAGCCCAAGGTAGGTTTCCCCTGCCAGACATCATTCCACCAATACCCCATAATCATCCTTAACAAAGAAGCAGGTACAAGAGGCCCATATGAGGTCGCAGTGTGAAGGAACTGTCCACCCCATTCCTACAACTGATCACTGTAGCAGATGCCTTTAAAGCTGATATGGCTTTGTTATATGACAATCGTGTATAACACTGAGGCACTCACAGTGACGTTGCTTCTGGTATATGCCGCGTGTCGTTGGACCAGTAGTTTACGACGTTTCGAAGGATCGTAATGCCTTTATCTTCACGGTTAATTAGTCGAAAAGACGGCTTCACCCTGAAGACGAAGGACACTACGATACAACGCAGAGCCACAAGACGTGAATCTTCAAGGCAGAAGGGGGTTTCTACAATGATACATGACATGGAAAAGTACACTGCATTACTCATATATTCTAACAAGACAGACAACGTAGTATAACGTAACACTGAGGCCCCGTTCGCGTAACCATTGTTGCCGTGGAAAAGCAATAAGTGTTATACACATCCTCAGTTACCCAGCACGCAAAGCGCATGCGCCATAATATGTCATCTGTGGCCTGTCTAGCTCTACTATACCGTCTTTATGCTGTAAAATCTGTACCTGATTCCACGGACGAGGGTCGTTTTATGACAAGCTGATAGTCGCTCAGGTGGCCAAAGTATTCCTTACACCTTGCGGAATCCTAGACTTGACTATGGTGTTCGCAGGAGCCTGTCAGTGAACCCTATCCTCAGGAAGTCAGTACCTATACTGATACCCTATTTCTTTTTTCAGATTCAACACAATATCATTGTTCCATATAAGCACAGGCCTCGCAACTAATCCCCATGTTTCAGGATTTCCCGACTAAAACGTTCTACGCATTTACGGCTTATTGTCTCCTCCATGCTACCTACATGACCCATCCATCTCATCTTCCTTCAACTGATCACCCCATTAATATTATGTACAGAATATAAATTATTAAGCTCCTGTGTAAGTTTCTCTGTCCTTCTTACTGCAGAATGAAGTGCAGAGAGCAATGTACATACCATCCATTGTTTCGAGCCCACAACTAACTTAAAACACTTTGTTGAATGTTCAACGTGTTCATAGCACAACGGCGAATATTTTGCTTGCAGTCAATGTTTAGACTGTTTAATGACGTGCTGCTGTACCCAGGACCCGATATTATCGATGGATATCCATTAATGATTAAATGTTTGAGTGTGCGTTGTAGCGCAAAGGTGTGCGAACTTTCAGGTTTTGAGGTACTAGGCTGGCAGCATGAAGTAGCCTAACAATATGATAGGTTATTTAATATCGCTGTATCAAGCGCCATGTAGAAAAATGGGGTTCAAGCCCAGATAGCTACTTTCAGAATTCTAGTGGGCTCTGCTATTGTTAATCGCGTGTATATTTTGCGTAATGTACGTCAAAAGTTGAAGGCAAAGTTGTCCTTCTCCACACCATGAATGTGTGTTTGGGAAACAGAGGTACAGTTCGGCTAATTCTTAATCTGGGCATTATATGGAGGTGTGAACTTCACGTCCCTGCCGCTTTACCACGAGAAATAACCTCGGTACCCAATGAATAGGAGGCTGGGTGGGCCCCAGAGCCGGTGTAGACGTTTTGGAAAACGAAAAAAATTCTTCCCTATGCCGGGATTCAAACCCGAATCTTCTAGCCCACAGCTTAGTCACTATACTGTCTACCTACTTAAGGAATGATTTGGTGCTATCACGTCAGAATGTCCGTGTGTGCACGGCATAACGGCATAAGAGGGAGCAGAAGCATGGCTCCATTCATCCTTAACCTCGACATTAGACGGGAGTGAGTGGTCAGTTTCATGCCCCGGCAAATTTTGTCCCCGGTACCTATTAAACAGGAAACTGGCTGCACTCCACAGCCGGTCTGGACGCGATGTAGAAGAGATAAATATCTTGCTTCTCGAAAGAATCAAACTACGATTCCTCGGTCATTCCGCCCGTAGCCTACTCACTGTAGCCACTAAGCTAATTCGGCTCCATGTGTTGTCCTCCATAACAATCCAACTTTAAAACAACTGTCCTTTGTATTCTGCGACTTCCTACGTAAAATATACCAAAATGGTGGCCGTGAGAACTTCTGAAGGAGATGCGACATTTAATGTCAATTTCTGAAGCCGTAAAAATAAAAGTGTTTGATAAATGTTATTGTGTAAGGTCCATGTGCTGAAACGACATGTGACTGCATGAAATATCCTTGTAACGTTCGGTTTTATGCCGATAACTCGTGAACCGTTAGACCTGAAGGTGTGGAATCTTGTACGGAGACAGGTGCGCCTATCTACAAATACCTTATAAAAAATTCCTTTCAAAATAAGAACGTTAGTAACTAAAACAAGACAACGCAGACGGTGCAAAACTTTTATATTATATCTGACAATTTTAACAAAAGATAAATTTATACATTCAAGGGCTCATTAAATTTCATAATAATAATAATAATTATTATTATTATATATAATTTTAGTTCAACAAACCTAAATATTCTAACATATGGAGACAAACAGGCGTCATTAACGTTTTCCTGTCAATTCTTTTTCCATATATTAGAACAGAAAATGAGTCTCCATTATTAGCCTATCAAATAACAATCACTTTATAGTTATTTTCATAGAAGGGTTACCGACAAGAACCAAGTAATTTCCTATAAATAGAACCACACTGTCCAGCAAAGCCAATAAAATAGGAAAATTCTTCAACCAGCTTTGTCAACTGCATACTCCCAAAGTCTGTTTCCTTAAGATCAGTTTTAATATTATCACCTCATACCTGCTATCTTATACATGTCCAATCCCCAACAAGCTTCTCCGACACATACGAATTAATTAATAACGGAAGTGTCCTTGATAAAACCGGTGATACCAGTAAACGAAACTCAATTAATAAATATTAAATATGAAATATTACGTTTTATTTATTCTACATATAATCACAGCCCATTATAAAAACACTAACCTCTACCTCACTAACACTAATTACTGCCGATAGTGACTACAGCACTAGAGTCAATAGCCTAACTACTGAAAACAAATCCATAGTGCACATGCTAAAACACAATAAGCTGGTAGACAACCCCCCCTCTTCTTATGAAAACCGAATTTTCATTAATGTATTCACAAGACTCTGCAAGTGACTCACATTACTCTGCAAGTGACTCACATGACTCTGCAAGTGACTCACACGACTCTGCAAGTGACTCACATGACTCTGCAAGTGACTCACACGACTCTGCAAGTGACTCACATGACTCTGCAAGTGACTCACATGACTCTGCAAGTGACTCACATGACTCCAGTCAACAACCTGATCCATTTTAATATTACATTCCAGTTTATTTCAAGTGGTACTTTACTGTCAGGATTTGCTTTTAAGATTTGTGTAGCATTTCTCATCTCTCCCACACTTATAACCCTCTTTGATTTAAATTCCAGAACGATATTTAGTGAAGAGTACACATTAACCCCTAAAAATAATAAATAATGTGTATAACATTCTTCTAATTAGTTCATGTAGGTACTAACAATCATAATCAGAAAAGGCCAGAGAAATGGAAATCATTTTAGGCTATACTCGAACAGAGAACTTACTTTCCTTCAGTATTTCAGTATTTTTTATCTGTAATCGAAAGAAAGGCAGCCAACCATTGAAGTCAACGCAAGGCGGTTGCTGACCACTATAATCACAAATACAGGTATGCTAGGGTTTCTGCACACGGAATTACCAATAATCAACAAAGATGATTGCATGTGAGCATTAAGCCACAATATAGGCTTCTTATGTAACACAACTGAATAATGTATTAGCTGTTTTAGAAACCTAAGCTCTTATAGACATGACCTAGCAACTCCTGTTTCGCCATATTAAATTTAAATTCACTTTTATTTCCTTTACATCCTACTAGGCTAACTGGTAAATAAAACTGTATAGGCATAGACAGTGACAGACGCACGTGTTGGCGCAGTTGGATGCACTGCGCTACAAGCCGGAAGGTCGCGGTTCGATTCCGGATGGGGTCATTGGGATTTTTCATTGACTTAATCCTTTCTCCCTGGGGTCGACTCAGTATCTCCTTGGAGGGTAAAGGTGGCCGGTATGTAGGGCTGACAACCTTACCACATTCTAGAAATTCTGGGAGCCTCAACCACCTAAAGCCCCCAGGGCCTGTCCAGGCATTGCGGTATCTTGGAGAGTGAGATGGACTGGATATGCAGCACGCATAATGGAGAAGCATTAACATTTTAGTTGGAAAAACATGACGATGAAAGGTCACTTAGTGGACTTTGGCCTTCACTGATAATACTAAAATTGACTGAAAAATATTTGTGAGCGTGTGGAACATATTTAAGTGGCTCAGAATAAGGTCAAATGGTTGGATTCACTGAGGCTTCGTATTTAATAAAACCTTTCAGCAAGCACCCATACCATGAGGGTAGTTAAAGATTTAAATTAGCCCTAATACCACTCTTGAGTTAAAATATGACAAACACAGCTTTCTTCGTCACACAGAACGCTTGAAATTATACGAATTTAAAGCTAAATATGTCTATATCTATTGCCTCGCCCACCAAATAAAAACGCCATCTCTATACAGGCCTAGGCAGGCCCCTTAGAACTCCTGGAGGCTCCCAGAATTTCTAGACAATCGTCATATGAAGGTGGCAAGGTTGTCAGCCCTATGCACCGGCCGCCTTTACCCCCCAGGACACACCCTGGTACTCATTTCTGTTAGATACTGACTCGACCCCAATGCCATAGTGCGGCCGGAAGGATTAGGTCAATGAAAAATCTCAATGACTCCATCGGGAATCAAACCCGCGACCTTCCGTCTTGGAGCGCAGTGCCTCAACCAGCTGCTCCACCGCGTATGTCACGTTCTTGAGAACATGAAGTTAGCTGCACAATGCAGTGAATAATGTCAGTGCATGGCTCTGCTCATGAGTGACGAGCAATGACGCTCAGTTCCTCTTGGCCCCTTGAAACTGACCATTATGTTGCAGGTAAAACGAGCTATGCCATCTTCAGAACTAGAACAAGCTTTATGTTGTTGATTTCTCGCATATGGTGTAAGGCTTTTAACGTTCTTAATGTAACGAAAGTTTTATGTTATAGTTTGTAACTACCGTAATTTGCAACGCAGTCAGGTGTGAAGTATTACACAGTATGAAATAAACTCAAAAAATACGCAAGGCTGCAGCCACAGTATTAATTACTTTACCATAAGGTTTGGGTACAGTACTGATGAAATTAGTTCACCACTGTGTGTTGGCGTTTCTGTGACACTTTCCATAAGCGCAGCTACCTGCGCGAACAAATTTTGACAAATACACTGAGTCTGGAATTATTTAAAAACACACCACATTCACCCTGTTATGTAAAAGGTAAAGCAATCCCATTACAGGCCTAGGCAGGCCCTGAGGGGTCCAGGAGGTTGAGGCTCCCAGATTTGTAGACAATCGGCACATGAAGGTGGTAAGGTTGTCAGCCCTACGCACCGGCCGCCTTTACCCCCCCAGGAAATATTCCTGGTACTCATTTCTGTTAGAGGCTGAGTCGACCCCAGGGCCATAGTGCGACCGAAACGATTATGTCAAGGAATTAATTCCAGTGACACTATCGGGAATCGAACCCGCGACGCTCCGGTTTGTAGCGTAGTGCCTCAACCAACTACGCCACAGCGCCCCCCCCCCACCCTGTTATGTACCTTGGCTAAAATTATTTTTTCATATTTCAAACAATATCAGCAGTACCGCTTTTACTTCATCAAACACTGCACTATCACAGAATTTTTCAGACGTTACCAGTTCCTTGCTATTATCCGTGCAACAGGTTGTTCCAAAACATAGGTCACATATTAACGCGAAAGAAGAAAACAGCTGGGTTGGAGAGGACGACTTAGGGAAAACAAAGACAGCGTAAAAAGGCAGATAAGGAAAACAGAGCCTCTGAATATATAAGTGACAAACTAAAAAATAAATACCTGCTCGACTTGGTGGATGAAAGCATACTTGCAAAATTGAGCGTTGGAAGTTAGTTTCAGAGGATTACTGAAGTGTCAGTTACGTGACACAAATCAGAAAGGCAACCACAACATATGGTATAACCCTTGGCAAGATGTTTCAGATTCAGTGTCCAATGTCAGTATCGTGATAAAGAAGCAGAAGTACTGGTGTTGGGTTAGAGACGAAATACGTCGTATTTAGAACCTCCTGTAAGGGAATAAAATGTGATGACAACAGAAAATAGGACAGGTGAAGATGGTGGAGTTCGAGAATTAATTTGAATAACGTAAAATTCTTTCCAGTCAGCATAACGCAAATGTGTCTTATGGTGATCCAAAATGATACAAAACACAATAATTCTGAGGAACACAAAAGATTAACTCAGAAGCAATCAAGGGCTAAGCCAACATTTTTGTGTTAGGCTTAACGTTTTCTTTGTTTCTACTCTCCTTTTTTTTTTTTTTTTTTTTTTTTTTTTGGCAAGATCTGATATAGATTACAGTTACAGAAGTCTTGGGAACAAAATAGTATTGGCTGTGAGATGAAGAATTCATTGATATAAATAATAGAATTTTTAAAAATTATAAGCCTTTATATCCCAGAAGCAACAAGGAGTGGTATACCACCTGCCCAACCTAAGCCCTTCATTTCTTTTAGATCAAGATTATTTAGATGGGAGGGGGTAACAAAATACCGGGCGGGGGGGGGTGCTATTTTAAATTCGATGCTGCATTCTGCTACACATACCATTCCCCTGCCGACATCACAACGAGAATTGGGTAACCAGTCAATGCCATTACATTTTCCAATGTAGTTAACACTAACTGAATCTACTGAAATGGGCCTATTTGTCCTAGCATATTTCCGAGTCAATGTTTTGGAAAATGCTAATAGCAAGTATACATCATTCTGTCATTCAAAACTCACGATCAAATTACGCATCTTGATGTATAATATCGAAGTCATGTTATTAACATTGTTTTAAATCAGTCCTCGTAAATACCAGACAAGATATGCGACCACCAGATTACGCTTAACATACACAGACGCCCACAAGTTAGCCAACAACTTTACAGACAGCTTTCTAAGAAGCGATTTCATCAGCATGCCACAGATCTGACACTAATTAGTGAACCGCGATACACTACACCATCAACACAGTCTTGCTGATACATTACGCCGTCTGTAGGGCTAAGCGTGGGAAATCCGATCATCGAATAATTCTGACTGCTGCCGTTTCTCGGAAATTCACAGAGTCACTGAAGCTTCATTTGTGCCGGCATATAGCGTCAAAAGTCATAAAGACGTAAGTACAGTCAGATGACGCAGTGGCAGCAACTGGAACAGTTTGCAGAAGTTTTTCGTTTTTCGTTTTTCTCAATTTGCTAGTAAGACGTCTGCCCCAACAACCACATGGTAAGAAATATCTTTTAGGTCTGAACTGTATGGATATTTAGAGGAGCCATATGCGTGGTAGGCCGATCCCAGTGGCCGTGCGGTCTAAGGCGTGGGTCTTCGGCCGCTCGCTTACTAGGATCGTGGGTTCGAATCCCACCGGGGGCATGGATGTCTGTCTGTTGTGAGTGTTGTGTGTTGTCAGGTAGAGGTCTCTGCGACGAGCTGGTCCCTCGTCCAGAGGAGTCCTACCGACTGTGGTGTGTCTCAAATGTGTGTGACCATGAAACGTCGACGAAACGAGGAGGCCCAGGCCCATAGAGGGCTGTCGAGACATAGGGGAAAGAAGAAGAAGAAAGCTGGTAGCTAATGAATCTAGGCTACATCATCAGTTCCAAACGCAACAGATCTATCTGAAAGATGTAGCCTCTCTTAGTTCTCATCAAATCGCTGTCGTATAATTCCGATCACAAGTGGTCACTAAATGTCAGGTCTAGCGAGCGGAACGGTAAATGCCACATTACTTACCCACCCGCGACACCTGACGTCCGGATTAGGATTCGCAATTGCAAGTGGTGGAAATTAACCAACGAAATTATGGGTGACGTTGAGGGTGAGGACACGGAACCAGGAATTCTATACAAGGATATTTGCAGTTTCACCTTAAGATGAAAAGATATCCAGTTTTCTAGACAATGCTGTATTAAAAATTCCACAGCCGATTGACAAAGCGTAAAACAGTAGACAAGCTCACTACGAATTACAAGTGTTTGTTGTAAGACATACTTTTTTTAATTTAGAACAAAATACAGGGCTTTCATTATATGACGCTGCGTAATCCCAACATAAGTGCTGAAGTAGTCTACGCCTGGTCGCTGTTAGAAGCATGTTCGCAGCGTCATAACTTGAAAAAGAACTATAATGACGAACTCCGGGCTTATAAACTGCAGGTCACCCACTATGATTAGCGTAGTGCGATCGATGAGGTGACAAAGGGACAAGCAGTTAGGTCGAATGACAATCATAAATGGCTAGGGTTTAGAGAATTCCGGTGCGGAAACCTTTTGAAAAATTGCAGCGTATTCAGCATAGTGACTAGGCTACGGCCGATGAATTGTGGTTCGATTCCCGGTAGCGACAAAAGACTTCTCGCTCCTTCAAAACCTACATACCGGCTCTTGGGCCCACCCAGTCTCCTATTCAATGAGTACCGGACGCCCTTTTGCCGCGATTAAAGCGTCCAGAGCGAACAGCTGACCACTCACCAATATCTAGTGCCGAGTTTAAGCATGAGTGGAGCTACACCTCCACTCTCTCATACGCCTTCATGGCGTGCACAGGGACTTTAAATCCGCGTGACTTCAGGCTACCGCCGCGGTGTAAATGAGATCTTCGAACTTCTGTGATTTTACGCAGGTATATGGGTAGTTTGTTACGGACGTTTCGGGATAACCTATCGGTCCCATCTTCAAGGATCAAGCAGTCCAAGACGACTGATTGAGGTTTTAAGATGGGCCCGATAGGTTGTCCCGAAACGTCGGTAACAAACTACACATCTACATTGCGTAATATCCCAGAAGAGCGAATATCTCAACTTTAAATTTGCTTTATCTGTTAGCCCACTAAATCACGAATGACATCTAAATAACACAAATAACTGTTCAGTCCCTACCTCACAGAAAACAAACTTCATCCTCATTACGAGGATCAACCAATTGTGCTTGTTGAGAGAAATAATCGCTGTTGACTGTAACATTCATACCATATATGCCTGAATACGTTCTGTGGGTAAAATTCAAAGTTTCAGAATATAAGAACAGGTGATATAGGTAGAACAGCAATGCAGTGCTGTAAAGGGTTAAGATGTGACGTGTCATTTGGTTCTGGCATTCATAAATTCTGATTATTACGCAAGACAAGGGACACGAAATAAGTGGGATCCATTGAAAGGAAACATTACATTACGTTTTCTCATCATAATCGGTATAAACTAATAAATAGAATGTAGCCGACGTGGGATTCGAACCAAGTAACATCTGACTGCGAGCCGAGTCCGTAACAACTACCCAATGAGATAGCGGGTTGCTGTTTATTATGTTAAACAGTTAGCCAAGTGCTTGAACCAACGTACTCAGCGCGGATCAAATGAGCTTGCCCCCACCACTCCCGGTTTCCTGTTCTTAAATCCGTTTCACTCAACTAGTGTGCTATCTTCACGATCAAATGACACAAATTACCTTCACAATAAACAATACAGGCCTGCTGTTTAAATCTCGTAACAGTATAAAGAGTCAACTTCTCTGTCCTTGTAGGTTTTCTCCCCCCATTCGTGCGCATATCCACATTTCTCTATCTCCGTCCTACATCACACGTTATCAGTATCTGCACGAATGTGTCTCGATCATGTACAGAGCAGCTAACGCTTCATACAACAGACAACACCGAGTGGGGGCAAGATTTGGGTTTTAGCGAAGGGCGGAGGTAATACACTCCACGCCCCCGATCCGCCCCCTGATCCTGTTCGCTCCGCCCCTCAGCTGTAATTCGACTCTGCAACGCCACTAGTTGTATCTCTGTGCACTCCTCTCTTTCTGTTACAAACTATCTCAGCACTATGACATTAGCTTCTCACACTGCCTGTTGTTAACCCACCTGTCCGATCTGGATCCGCCTCCAAAAAAAAAAAATTCTCCGCCCATTTTACTTGCCAGATTAATTTCTATTTCAACCGGATTTGTTTTTGTAAGCACATTTTTATTATTTATTATACTTCTTCACGGCTGTGAATTTATTGGCGTTATGCCTTTGTGCCTCAGAGGTACCTGACTTGTAGCAGAGGGAGGAGGAGTGGGTATGTATAGAACGACTGCTTGTGCGTGCGTGCGTGTGCGTGGGTGTGTGTGTGTGTAAGCGATAGTGAATGAGTAAGTGCATTCTTGAGTTTGTTTGGAAGGAAGAGTTCCCTCTAAGACGTCGCGCCCTCCCCTGTTGCAGATCTAAATCCCCTGGACACATTGCGTTCTTTGCAAACAGAAATGTGCGTCCATGACAAGGAGAGTATAGTAATTATAAACAGTTCAAATCGTGCAGCATTTCCTATATTATAAGAAGACGAAATGTTTGACTGGAGTCGACTGGTAACATACTGCAAGTGTAAGCAGTAAAAGGTAAAGGTCTCCCTAGAACAGGCCATGAAGGCCCAGAGAGGGAGTAGAGGCATAGCTCTACTCTTTTCTTTAACCCTGGCACTAGATTGGGGTGGGTGGTCAACTCCACGCCCCGGCCGCTTTACTCCCGGGAAAGAGACCCCGGTACTCATGGAGCAGAATTCAAAAATTTCCCACGCCACAAATTACCTGCATTGTTACTTCTACAACCACACAACAGAACATTTAGCCAGTAAGACACAAATACTTCGCCGAAACTATAACACATCCTTTTAGTAGGATAATATAAAAATTCTACGGGAAATGGCGTTGGGTGGGACATGTAGCACGCATGGTCAGACTGAAAAATTTATACACGTTTCTGGTCGGAGAACATCAAGAAACGACAGAGTCCATCTGACGTATAACTCCATGAAGCAGCCACTTTTCACAAGGTGATATGTCCTTAGCTAGTCGAGAAATTATTTACACTGTATGGAACTCGAGAGTTCATTACTGCGTTCAAAACCGTCCTTTAATGGTCTCTGTCTTGAGCCAGATTAATGCAATCTTCAACTCCCACCCTACTTCTTTAAGATCCATGTCAATACCGTTCTCTCAACTACGCCTAGAACTTACGGCCAATTTGGTACAGCTAAAAAGGTAAAGCAATCCCATTACAGGCCTGGACAGGCCCTTAGGGTTCCAGGAGGTTGAGGCTCTCAGATTTCTAGACAATCGGCACATGAAGGTGGTAAGGTTGTCAGCCCTACGCACCTGCCGCCTTTACCCCCCAGGAAAGATTCCTGGGGGGTAAAGGGTACAGGTAAAGGATAATTTCTGTTAGAGGCTGAGTCGACCCCAGGGCCATAGTGCGACCGAAACGATTATGTGAATGAAAAATTCCAAGGACATCATTGGGAATCGAACCCGCGACGTTCCGGCTTGTAGCGCAGTGCCTCAACCAACTGCGCCACCGCTTGCCCCCAATTTGGTACAGCTACCTAAGGGTAAAAAGCATGACACTATAAAAGTAGCCTATATCTTAAAGAAACATGACGTGACAATATGGACACACAGCTCGTGCATTGTCCAGTGACAGATACTTGTGAACACAGTAAGACAACAGCACGGCGTAATTTTTGATCGGTTAACAGACTTTTCAATAAGTAGGCCTGTTTGTAATGAATTTGTTTCGTTAAACTCGGTGGGACTGGTGGAGGTGTGTTCCAGGTTTCGACTGTTCATACGTCTGAACTGTACAAACAAGGTGCGCACCCAATATTATTCTTTGGAAGAGGAAGGCTTAGGATCACAGCCGATAGAAAAATTTTTCGGAGAGGTGTGAAGACATTTACCGACAGTCATATAATTTTAATATTAATGGTTGTAACATTACCATAAAGTTAACACAAAAAGTAAAGACATAAAACATAACAGTACTGAAACAGAAATATTTTTGTCCTATTCATCGAGCCTTTCCATGAAGGCATAGGGAAATGGAGATATAGCTCCACCCATTCTCAGCTTCGGCACTAGATGCAGGTAAGTGGTTAGATTCAGCGTCTGCCGTTTTACCTTCGGCGAAAGAGCCCGCGGTACCCGCTGAACAGGAAGCTAGGTGGGCGTCAGAACAGGTCTGACCCTTTTGGGAACTAGACCACTATTCCTCGGTTGTCTTGCCCATAGACCAGTCACTATGCCTACTGCGCTATCCCAGCTACAACCTTGTATATGTAGAGGCCATCTCATGACATGCCAATGCAGGCAAAGAGGGGTGGCGGTGGTAAAGCCCCAACCCATTTGCAACCCTACACCAGGAGGTGGGTGATCAGCACCATTTTACGGCCGCTTTACCCCCGGGAAAGACCCGGTATCCATTGTACAGGAGGGTGGATGGGCCTCGGGGCCCGTCTGGACCATACGGAACACCTTACATGTATCGGTATTCGATCCCCGGTGCGAGTCACTATACTGACTACACTATCCAGGCCGCAACTTACATATGTACCATCTCAAAATTATGTGTTTTTTTAAATACTCCAATTATTTTTGATAACAAATTACCCCTCGTAACATAACTACTGCATCTCGAACAGAGAATTTAAAACGCTAATGTTGTAACCTTCCTTTGTCTGAAGTATGACGCTTACAACAGGATGTTAGATAATGAGACAATAACCCACATACTGAAGTCACTCCACACCACAACACACACTCACTGATGAGTCCCCCTGTTACTACAGGCAATGAATGACTTTCGGGGAACATCTGCATCCCCCCCCCCCCCGTCAACCAGCAGCCCATATATGAAGCCCACTCTAAACACATGGAGCTGGGGAAGTCAACACACGGCAGTATATATGTCTCTCACTGTTCAGTAGAATTTGAATACAAGACCTCCATCGGTAGGGGACTTCAAAAGCATGAAAATTTCTTGTGTGTCTAATGGGATTAGAGTTAAAACACTTTGTCCAGAAGCGACGGCAGTAAAATATGTTTACCAACTCTAATACAGGCCTATGTGCCTAAGCAGATTCAGCTCCAAGGCAACAAATACTCAGAAGTACGGTGTTCTAATCTCGGTAACTCCAGCAGAGCATATTTATGGTATTCCTTTTCATAAAAGAGCAATATTTTTAATTTCCCTATCAGAAACTTCTGAATTTGATCGCTGAACCCAGTGGCCGCGCGGTCTAAGGCGTGGATCTGCGGCCGCTCGCTTGCTAGGATTGTGGGTTCGAATCCCGCCGTGGGCATGGATGTCTGTCTCTTGTGAGTATTGCGTATTCTCAGGTAGAGGTCTCTACGTCGGGCTGATCACTCATCCGGAGGAGTCCTACCGAGTGTGGTACGTCCGAGTGTGATCGTCCTCGATAATGCGGAGGCCCTGGGCCACTAGGGGCTGTTGCGCCATGGGGGGAAAAATTAGGCTGGAGGTGCGGTACATAATTACTTGTGTCTGACATGTAAGCTATAGGCCTACATACGTATTTAACTCTATATAGGCAGATGCCAAGTACTCTTTCCATTAGCATGAAGACGAGTATGGAGACTGGCGGAATGGTACTGACAGGGGAAACCCGAAATTCTCGGAGAGAAACTCGTCCTAGTGTTACTTTTTCCATCACAAAAGTCACGTGGACTGGCCTGGGAACGAACCTGGACCCTCCGCGTTGAGTAAGCTGTAAGCTTTTGAAGGGTGATATTCGTCTAAATTTCATATAAGCGTTCAGTTCGTACCTCACAGAAAACACAGCCCTTCTCCATTACGAAGACCAACTGATTAAAAGCTGTTTAGTGATGCAGTTGCTGCTCATTGTGAGAAGCAAACACATACTGCACTCTTTGGCAAAATGCAGATTCTTAATGCTAAGTAGACGGTATATATAGGTACCACAGGATTTGGAATATGATTCCTGTATGGTAATTACTTGACCACTGGATTGAGACATAACAGGTAAGCCTGTTTCTCAGTAGACTACAACGAGAAGTCTGGAGAAGACGACGAATGTTGCATCGTGTACATGACGCAACGTGCTGCTAAACGTATCTAACTGGGTGAACTGACTAATTAACTGCACGGATCAGAGTCCTTGTTAAGAAGCTAAGAGCAAGACAGCTGCTCGCTAAACTTCCAGCCTTTTACATTGCCCGAAGATGCATTGCCCTATTTACAAGAGCGAACCGCTGGGTCCTCCTGTAGGGTCCTGTGAAGTACATTGCTCAGCCAGTTTAATACTCTCCACAAAACTGTCTCTTATTTTCTGTCACCCATTTTAATATCACCTTGAAATCTACGCCTATGTTTGACACTCTTTCTTTCTAAATTTTGTACTAAAATCTTAAATTCATGCGTGCCAAATGCCATACACATCTCATAACCTTCTTCAATTTAACAGTCACAACAATACACACACTATTCATCTAGTAATCACACATGCTTTCCAATTTCCTGTACATTCCTACCGCTTATGTCTAAACATTCCTCTCATCACTTTTTGTTCAGACACTCTCAATGGATATTCTTCGGTTTGGGTGAAAGACTAAGTTCACATCCATAAAGACGGAAGGCCTAATTAATTACCCCTACGCAGTATAATAGCGGTGTAATGAAAACAGAATGCAGTAGTGAAATCAAATTTATATTTTATAATTTAATTTAATTTAATTTTTAACAATTTGTTAAATTTATAAAACCCTTACATTATCTTGGTATTTTTCTTTGTAAATACAGATATACTATATGACTGGACTACATAACAACCGTAAAGTGTTTAAATCCATAAGAACTTAACAAGTGTTGTTGAAATATGTCGCATGCTGCCGGCCGCCCATACACGGACTGCTAAGTACGTTGTGCTGTCTGTATGATCAGGCCAGTTAGCTTGTACCCAGATAAAGATTTATTTCTGAACTTCAGGTAAGACTCATATGTGCAGAGGGAAGAATTCCTATACAACAGAAATTGTTTCTTTTTCGTATTATAAACAGGACGAATATACGTGCAAAATTGTTGTCCATCTACTGAACAAATGCTAGAAATAAAATCTCAATTACATAAACAAATCTGTACGTATTGTGAATAAAGTAAATTTATGTGGTCAATTTACACTAGGCTAAACTCGCATAAATAAAAGCTTCATGATTTTATACACGTTACCCAGTATGGTTAGGATAATGAAATCAAAGACGTTATTGTCGGTTGAGTATGCAGCTAGAGTGGAAAGCTGATGAATGTAACCAACGGGTCTACAGAATTGTTCTGGGAAAACGTTTAGGAAAATTGCTATTGGAAGACCAAGAAACAAAAGGTAGGAAAACATTAAGATGTTGTGAGGATGGAAGGTAGATGATAATGGCTCAGAATTATGTCCAGTTGTGGGTTTTTGTATTTTTGTGTTACGGCTTCTGGTGCTTACAGGAGGGAGTAATATTATCGAAAATGTAGATCGTATGACGTAGATACATACAGTTTGTTCCCTACTTCAGAATTAAGATTTAGAATGATGCTATTTTAAATCGCCGTGCTTCTCGTATGAATTGATACTGTCTCTGACAGGAAAATGGACAAACCTTGCAGGCCTAATCCTAAAAGGCAGAAGACACACAGACCAACATGACACATTTTGCGACGAAGTAACTAGAAACAAAAACTTCATTGAAAGTACGCATGAGAGCTTATTTTAGTTCATTTAACGACTGTGTCAGCAACTCAGACGATGTGGAGTTTGACATATTAGGCTATCTTAAATAATGAACTGGAAGAGGTGTGGTAGGAATTGGACGTGGTTTCACTGAAAGTACTATCCCAACTTTTGCATGGGAGAGGGAATAAGAAAAACCTCGAAAAACCTCGGTCAGGATAATCGGTGTTACGGCCGAGTTTCGAAACAGGCACCTTCCGATCATAATTCAGAAAAAGTTACCGCTTGAAACAACTACAAGGTCAGGAAAATGTCACGCATACTCTTTATTCATAAGTACACTCTATAGCGTATATGAATAATGGGTGAGTTCTGAGCAGGTGGACGTTCAATGTGACAAACTTGTAGCTTCTGTGTGTTTCCATATCAATGGGAATAAATGCATTCATATTAAAACAATCCAAAGTACACGTTTCTGTCCTGAGGGAGATGACTATGCATAACTACAGTCACACACACTAACGAAGCTTTTCTAGAATTACGAACTGTTAACCCCACACACACCACCTTATTGATAAACGCGAATAAATAGAAACTGCGGCTTTTCCCCATATTTATTACACCTACACTTCAATTTTAACCATCAGTACGGTAGTATAGGACAGGTAATGTAGTATAACGTAACAATGTGGCGAGTTTGCGTAACCATTGTTGCAGTGGAACAGGCAATAAGCATTAAATATTAGGAGTGTGTTGCTGTATTCGTGCCCTAGTTATCCAGCATGCAAAGCGCATGCGCCGTATTATATTGTCACATGTGGCCTGTCTGGCTCAACGATATTTTTACACATTATTTCATAAACGGGGCGATTTTCGAACATAAAATGTGTGTTTTAAATTACTCTACAATTTTTATCTGAAACATTTCTCATTCTAAGACGAATCCAGCGAGATATTATCATAAATTGCATAGATCTTCATGTAAAGTACCCGTTATTCCTGTCAGATTTTAATGAAACTTGAATATTCGCGACAGATTTTCGAAAAATCCTCGATATCAAATTTCATGTGCATAGGTCCAGTGGGAGCCGAGATGTTCCATGCGGACAGACAGACAGACATGACGAAGCTAATAGTCACTTTTCGTAATTTTGCGAACGCGCCTAAAAACTAGAACTGCATATTTACATTTCGAACACAGCTGCTGCTTCAACCATTAGTGTAAATATCATTGCCCTTGTTATGGGAATCCTTCCCTGGCTGCAGTTTGCCCTTAACCCAGGGAATTATCTTTCAGGGTCTATGACGACTCACAACTAGATGTCTTTCAACACAATCCACCCCCTTATGGCATACACATATAACAGTGAATTTAATTGAATCTCAATTTCACATTGTATTTCTGGTGTTTTATAAGTCGTATATTTTATTTTAAACCCCGTTATATTAAGAGACCGATAATAACACTGCAACGCGTAATTTATACTGTCAAAGAGCCACAATTAATTACAATTTTAACTCTCAGTAGATATTACCTTCACTTATATCAAACGCCCCTCATATTAGACGAAAGGGCTTGTCATTTTAAACTGGATATCTGGTGCGTATCAAAGAAAGGGGAAAAATATACATAAACCAGAATTCTAGTCTATTAACCTCTACATATAAGCGTCATTCACAGAATTTTATAAATATAAAAACTACAGAACAGAGGCTGCATTTATACAGGCCTGTATTAGGATTTTTTCTGATATAAAAGTGGAATTAAAAAACTAATTTCCAACTGTGGTACGATTAGGCACACCAGGCTTTCGGCTCCCTAAACACAAGGGTCGCAGGTTAGAATCCAGCTTGGTGTCGTGACGTTTATTCGTGCTTCTTGTGTGATGGCCTCTGAAGGACCGGTCCCCTATATTTTAAGGTTTTACATAGTCTCTACAACACAGGAGTCCAAAGTTCGAACCCGCCATTGTGTCATGAAACGTTGCTAATCGGACTATCACTTCCAGTTTGACTGTCCAGAGCGCTCTTGTGTTTCCTCAGATGCGCCCCCACCCAAACACACGCATTCTTATCAGCTCCTTTATCACTGCTAACAATAAAACCACATATTATAAAACTTAACTCCAGAGCTGAAAACTTAAGTCTGTATAGCTGTCTGGAGAATGACAAAACCCATGGAGAAACCTCACCAAGGGTAGTCAGGAATCCGGCCAGGGATCGAAGAAGGTATCTCCAGCATAAAATTCAGAACTGTTTATGTTTTACGTAAACTGCGCGAAGAATTAAACCGGAGAAGAGGCTGACAACCATTTTACGAAACGTTACGTTAAGTAGTCAGGCTTGGGTTATTTTCCTCAACATACTCGTAGGAACAATTAACGGCTCTTGCGAACAAAGTAACGACCCTTCAAACAAAGTAACGGCTCTTGCAAATTAATGGTTCTTGCACACAAAGTAACGGCTCTTGCACACAAAGTAACGGCTCTTGCAAAGTAATGGCTCTTGCGAACAAAAATTAACGGCTCTTGAGAAAAAGTAACTGCTCTTGCAAACAAATTAACCTACCCTTGCGAACAAAGTAATGGTTCTTGCAAACAAATTAACGGCCCTTGCGAACAAAGTAACGGCTCTTGCAAACAAATTAACGGCTCCTGCGAACAAAGTAATGGCTCTTGCAAAAAATGTAATGGTTTCTGCAGACACAGTAATGGCTTTTATGACGAACACAGTAACTGCTCTCACGAACACAGTAAATGGCTTTTGTGAATGTACCTTGGAGATGCGTAAAGAGGGGGAAATTTCAGGACCAGTTCGGCAACTGTAACTTCTGAAGAGGATCCTGCTCCATGGAACGAACGACGAAAGCGATATGATTTCTTAAACAGGGCTCCAGAAATAAATAGGTCTACTACGTAGATGGGAGCCAGAATAGCTCAGTCGGTATAGTGACTGGGATATAAGCAGGGCGTCCAAGAAATCGCGGTTCGATTTCCTACAAGACCAACAGATTTATCTGTGCTACAAAACGTATAGACAGGCTCTTCCCTCGGGGGTAAATTGGCCGGGGCATGAAGCTGACCAGAAACCCACATCTACGGCAGAGGTTAAGAATGAGTGGAGCTATACCTCAACTGCCTCGTATGCCTTCATGGCATGCACAGGGACAATTTTAACTTTACCTAATACACAGAAAGCCTGTAGAATTTCACATTCACAAGAAGCAAGAGGCTTGCCGGCAAACTTGCAGGCTACGTTTATTCAATAATTCATGCGTAGAATATTTTCGAACATAATAAAACACACTGTAGTGGGAAATACACTTAGTAGAACACACGCAGCTAAGAAATCGTTAATCAGCGTAGGGTTATTGAGTTTGTGGCCAGGCACAAGGTGATGAATACCCACATGAATACTTTAGTCATTCACGTGTTTGATCAAGAGTCCTGCATTACGTGACAGGTGCTGCCTCTCATGGCGACGACTATACCAACGCATGTTTAATTAATAAATGACTGACAAGATATGGAAGAGCACTTACTATGATCACAAGATGTGGGCCTGCAGCTTGTGGCTTGTTCGTTAGGTCTAAACAGCGCCAAGTGAAGGGAAGTTGGGGCTCGAATCCTGGCAGTTCACTTTACATAAATTTTCCTATTGTAGGAAAATACACTTAGGGTAGCATCGCCTTCATTACCTTCGTATGCCTCCTTCCCTACCCTTATTATGTTTTAAGATAACTGCCGGATCTTCATGAAATTATGAATGTACTAGTAGATCATAATTAACTTACTTTTTTTTTCCTCGTTTCGTCGAGGTTTCACGATCACACACACAGCCCTATATGGGCCTGGGCCTCCTCGTTTCGTCGAGGCTTCATGATCACACACATTAGACACACCACAGTCGGTAGGACACCTCTGGACGAGGGGCCAGCTCGTCGCAGAGACCTCTACCTGACAACACACAACACTCACAAGAGACAGACATCCATGCCCCCGGTGGGATTGGAACCCACAATCCTAGTAAGCGAGCGGCCGAAGACCCACGCCTTAGACCGCACGGCCACTGGGATCGGCATAATTAACTTACTAGTAGATCATAATTAACTAATAAACTCCATGGAGCAGAGTCCTGCTTGAGAAGCTAACAGTCCCTCAGCTAGTCATGAAATTCTCCGTATTTTATGGAACCTGAAGATGCATTACCGTGTTCAAAACAACCTGTCCCTATCCTGAGCCAGGTCAATCCAGTCCATGCCCCCTTCCCCAAATTTTATCTCTTGAAGATTCATTTAAATATTATCCTCCCATCTACGAGTAGATTATTCAACTACGTAGGTGTAAGAGAACCCTTCGTAAATCGTTAGTCCTTCCCGCTTCCTTATTCAGGGATCATAGAACCAAATGACACTATCCTGTAGGCTTAATGCGGTATACTGATGTCGTAAAACAAACAAACAACGAAGTCGATTGATATATTTCCATGAGAACCCAAAGCCCTCATTATTGGCTATTTCAAATGGATCTTCATGGCTGAGTCCACAAATTTTCAAAAAATGTTGGAACCACTCCAAATCCGAGGCGTCACGTGACATAAGACAATTTCCAGACAGAGGATCCACAATTCTGGAGTGAACTTTGAATCTCGCTATTATCCGGCGCTCTCTGCTCGGTGCATGTGAACTGATACACACTTCTGCATGTACGAAAAAAATCTTCAATTATCATACGGAAAACAGCAGGCGCCACCGTACAAAATTTAGTCGCTCTGTTGACTTTGCGCTCCAAATTTGTGCACCCCTGCACTACAGAACGTACATTTTTTATAGTCCTGCAACGCTTGTGTATGCTAAGTGTTAGACAGTAATCTTGTCACTTGTTTTGTATGGACGTGAAACACGATCTCTTAACATTTGAAGTCAGACGAACAAAAAAAAAAAAAAAAAAAAAAGAAGAAGAAGAAGAAGAAGAAGACATGAACCATTACAAATTGAATGACCACATGAGCTGCAGATGGAAGTTGTAATTATTTTAACACAATGGCAGTGATTTATACTTGGAATTTATACGGCCGATAGAAGACGTATGCAAAAGTGAATAATCCGTGTCTTCAGCTACGCAGCCGATATCACTGACTCAACATACACATGAATTGTTAAACGCCTCCCGTAAATCCTAATCTAAAATTAGCTCCTCGGTTTCTTTAACACAGGAACGATTTGCGATTGGTCACACTGCACCAGCCGAGCTGGTGGCTACGCAGGTAACAAGTCAGACCGGCAATTGAGACGCATTTGATACTGACACCGACAGGGAAGGTGTGAAACTGATCCGTTAAGATTGGCAGGGGCGTTTCTTTAATTCATGACATGATGCTTTTCCAGCAACATAACTTAAATAGAAACAAATGACAAAATAATTACGAATTACCAGGAAGAAGTATTCGTGGCTTATCAATGTTACTGGGGATGTGTTAACTTTCCCCACGCCACTTCTTACTTAAATATTATTATAGTCGAACGTTTCACTGTTAATATGAATATATATAGTTGAAAATCATATACTTGTTACAATTCACTGATGAGAAATAGTGGTAAACGCAAATCTAAACTAATCTCCGTTCACATCATACAAAATCAGACCACAAGATCAGTGCTTCTAACCGACATATGTCGGACGCAGCTTGGAATGGTGATGATGCAATCTTTGCTCTTGATCTAAGTCCAATAAAATCACGGAAGTAAGGCTTCGCTTAAATTCACCTAACTGCTATTCTTTAATGAGAGAAAACTCAGTGAAGTAAAATAAATTTAGTGAGTAAAACAAAGACATGCATTTGATCCCGACAGCAGTCTTCTTCGTTTGCATTGCGGGTTCGAATCCAGTTCACGATAGGCCGACTGACAAGCACTTCCTCCGATGTAATAGACCTTGCGATTAATGCATCCCCACGTACCACCTACCTGGCAGATACATTAAATCAGATTCAATTTTGATTCGGAAGAGGTCAAAGAGTACAAATCCACAGGAGAAAGCATAAAGCCATGTAACCAAAATAAGATACAGCGATAAAGCAAAATATTTGGCCTATGCAGTGAACTTCGTCCGCCAGAAGACAATCTCATTCTCTCACTGAAAGCCTTTCAGCCGGGTTTCTGGCGAAGGGGTCCAATTTACAAACATATATAGTACACATAATGCAATAATCATAATTAGTAAAGCTCCAAAATATTATGTGAATTTCCAACACCAGTCCACCTTAAATAATGAACAAAATGTCCACTTAACATTACTGTGTAAAAAACTGAGCGAATTTCGAAAGCAGTTTGTCCTGTGTTTCTTTTGATCTTAATTTACTTGAATGAAAATGTGCTGGTCTTGATTTGAATTGGGAGAAGTCCTGGGTCCGACCCTAGCCCAAGGCACCAGTTGGCACCAGGCTGCACCCCAATGTCGTGAATGTTGCTTATAGTTGGTCACAATCACTTTTCTTTCAGTTCTCTTTAGTAACTATCCTCCCATCTTATTCGATAACAACTAACCTCACTAACTGATATACATCTGTTAAATAACGTATAAAGTATCTATTCTTTAATTGCGACCATTTGGACAAAGAAAACGGAGAGGGGAATTTGATATACGAAGGAAACAAAGACACAAAAATCACACTAAAATTGATTTGAGGGCAATTGATTGTGGTAATGCAGACGGAACTGGACGAGCTCACTGTACTGTCTTATGGTGAGAGTTTGGTTTAGTGGGGTTGAATGTCAAAGTTATATTACAAGACAGTAACTGGTTATTAGACTGAAACATAAATTGCCCCACTTACGACAGCTCGACTCTACCAGCGACCCTTCTATTTACATGCCAATAACCTCCACGAACTTTCTTTCCAATAACCCGTCTCTTATAATATAGCAAGACACTAGGTACGCAGTACCACACAGTGTTGTAGTTTCGGTTATTGATTTCTGCTAAACGTAGTTTGAAAGAAAATTATTGATGAGTTTTTCTCCGTCTTTGTCCCTCTCTTTCGACTTCTTATTTATCGGCTTTATGAACATATATTCTTTGGCTCACTTATTCCGTCCTTTATGACGAAAGAGTTGGAAAGGCAGTATTAATAAAAAATTAAGTGAATCAATTTTCAGGAGTAAGACTATTACATGACGACATTTCCTAGAAATCAGCTATTTTTTTTTTTACGTATGAGTGACTTTTGATTATGAAGGATATGTAAATGTTTCAGGTCAAAAGAAATATGGCACTTTACGTTACTTGTACCGTACATTTTTAATTATATATATGTTATGCAGACAAATGTACACAGTTTTATGTTATTTAACACAATTTTTATTATTAAATGCTGCCCAACATGTTTCTAGCCTATTTAAGGCTCATCTTCAGGGGCTCTTTCGTTGAAATTACAACAGCTATATTATTGGTATTGAAAAGTATATAAAATTCTTAAAATGCCGTTAGATGTACTTGGTTATTGATATCTGAAAACAATAGTAAAACGTCCCTAAGTTAAAATATTTAAGATAAAAAAAGAGAATTTTAATTGTAATTTTATCTTAAATATTTTAACTTAGGGACGTTTTACTATTGTTTTCAGATATTAATAACCAAGTACATCTAACGGCATTTTAAGAATTTTATATACTTTTCAATACCAATAATATAGCTGTTGTAATTTCAACAAAAGAGCCCCTGAAGATGAGCCTTATATAGGCTAGAAACATGTTGGGCAGCATTTAATAAAAATTGTATTAAATAACATAAAACAGTTTACATTTGTCTGCATAAGATATATAAAATATGGCACATCACAGTAAAAGGAAACTGTATTTGGATATTTGCTGACACACACTGCACAGTTCTAAGAGCATGGATCTTACATTATTAAAAATGGTGTGCCTGTCTCCATTAAGGTAGCCGTCCCAATTATAGGTCTAGGCATATAGACCAATGGTTGCTATTCAATTAACTCCGTGTACCACAGTAATTCTGGAACACTTAATAGTTCCTCGGTCTAGAATTTCCCTGCATCTGTTGGAACCTGTCTGTTCATTACCACGATCACAACAGCCCGCAACAGAATCTGTATTCTGACCCAGATGAATGCAGTCCACAACCTTTCACCAAATTTCTTTAATATCAACTTTAATAGTACAGTCCCATCTATACCTAGGTCTTCCAAGGGGTCTCTTTACTGCAGGTTTGTCCACCAAAATTCTGCATGCATTTTTGTTCTCTTCCAAGCGTGCTACATGTCCCGCCACTTTTATCTTCCTTGACTTTATAACGCGAATAACATTTGGCGAGGAGTAAGTGCTACGAAGCTCTTCACTATCCGGTTTTCCCAAGCTTCCTGTTACATCCTCTCTCTCAGGTACAAATACTCTCCTCAGCACCATGCTCTCCATTACCCTCAGTGTATATTCTTCCCCTAATGTGAGAGACCAATTTAAACATCTATACAAAACAAAAAGAAACGACATGGTTGATGAAGTACGTTAATTGTGAAGTAACCCACTGCTAACGTGCGTGAATATTTCCGAAGGAAAACAACCTGATACTATGTAACAGATAGACCGTAGAAATTCGGATTAAAAATCAAATTTCTAACAATCTGAACGTAAAGCTGTCGCTATCTGCCTCGAATAAGGAATACGCGGCGGCATGGAGGTAAAGCGCAATGCATTCTTAATCTAAATGCAAACGTTACAGGTCTGGCGATATTAGTCGTATGTTGGGCACTGCCAATCGTTTAAGACAGTGTTTCCCAAACTTTGTTTGCTCACGGACCCCTTTTTGCTTCGAAAAATAACCACGGATTCTCACATGTAGCTGTATGACACTACAGATAGGACAACACTACACGGTTGATCTAGCTGTATGACACTACAGATAGGACAACACTGCACGGTTGATACAGCTGTATGACACTACAGATAGGACAACAGTGCACGGTTGATCTAGCTGTATGACACTACAGATAGGACAACACTTCACGGTTGATCTAGCTGTATGACACTACATACAGGACAACACTACACGGTTGATCTAGCTGTATGACACTACAGATAGGACAACACTGCACGGTTGATCCAGCTGTATGACACTACAGATAGGACAACACTGCACGGTTGATCCAGCTGCATGACACTACAGATAGGACAACACTGCACGGTTGATCTAGCTGTATGACACTACAGATAGGACAACACCGCACGGTTGATCTAGCTGTATGACACTACATACAAAACAACACTGCACGGTTGATCTAGCTGTATGACACTACATACAAAACAACACTGCACGGTTGATCTAGCTGTATGACACTACAGACAGGACAACATTGCACTGCTGATTTGGCTGTATGACACTACAGACAGGATAACACAGCAATCTTGATCTAGCGGTATGATACTACAGGTAAGAAAACACCACAATGCTTAGTGAGCGGTACGACACTATAGACAGTACAACACACCGCACTGTTGAGCTGGCGGTACGATATTGCAGACAGGATAACAGCACACTCTTTCTGCATAAGCTTTTACAGCGTTTCACTGATTGATTGCATTTTGACGTCACGAAGAGAGACAGGACAAAACTACGAACAAGGACAGTTGTTTACACTCGTAGTTTCTGATTCGACTAAGGCTCAGCGAGTTTCAAAACATGTATAGATATCACATTGCCAGACGTTTAATCATAAATACGAAATTACACTCTGTCCAACATACATATACTGCAGGCAGCATTAATTGTCAGTTAATTATTTTCGTGTTTCATTTCGGATCATTTGACTGAAAAAATCTACAGAACTAACGGCTTTCCGGTGAACGTATATTTGCTACAGAAATAAGAGTATGAAGGCTTAATCTAAATTTCACATGGTAGTTATTTCCTCTCTGCTGCATTCTTAACGATTTTCCTCCAATCTACATACGAAAAGGTCAGGTATCCTTTTTAATTCCTCTCCAATTAACAAGGGAGGTTTCTGTTTCAAAATGCCAGCAGCACGTATACATCTCTGTTCAATAATTATAGCAGTATAACTCATGTTTCACTGTGCATCTTGTAGGAACCGCGCCGCGCTGTTTAAATGACCAGAAATTAACCAAACATGAAAGTGAAATACAAAACCGTATGTAACAAAAGACCAGCATTTGAAAGTACGATACATGCTATAAACATTTACGGACCATTTTAATATAAATACACTAAATTCCTGTATGAGGATTTTAAATAGAGAACCATGCAGATATTAACAGCCACTAACCTTAATAAATTAAAATTTTAGAATTATAGACTCCTGTTACTATTGCTAAACCGTAATTATACTAAAAGAGCTGATAAATCAAGTAAAAATGCGCCAAAGATGAAACATTTGGAAACGATACTAATGAATCTAAATTACGTTCATGAAGGAATTAACAGCAGATCGACGTCCAAGAGTGTTCGCTGTCCAAAAACGTAAGGATTTAGAACTACATAAATTAACGTTTTTGCTTTATGTGGATGTGAAACGTGGTGGTCCTTGTACAGAGGACAGAATACAGAATGAGGGTGTCTGAGAATACGGTACAGAGGTGAATATTTTGAACAAATTCGGAGGAAGTTTAAAAGAAGCCGGGAATAAATTACGTACGAGGAGTTTCATAATTGACACCCGTCGCCAAATATTACATGATATTCTACAGGTTGCCGCCGGTTTCTAAGTGCCTTCACATATTCTCGAAAAGTGCCTTTTAGCGTCGTCATGTCCGTCCGTCTGTCCATCTCTTCGCATGTATCATCGCGGCTTCCAATGAGAAGAGTTCCGTGAAATTTGATATTGGCGAATTTTATGAAAATGTGTCGAGAAAATACAAATTTGGTTACAATCGAGCAAAAATATCGGGCACTTTATATGAACACCTAAGTACGTTTTACTGTCTTCGACTGAAATGGAATCAGGCTGTTAGAATAACTGAAGAGGCATAAACCTTAAGCGACGATCGTCAAAATGTTACTTTATATGTACACTGCCTATCGTGTTGTAAGCAAACTGAGTAACCCCACAATAATAGTCCTCCTTGAGGAGCTAATAGATCCAAAGGTAGTTAAGAAATTCCCAGAATTTTATGGAAACCGGAAGTTCATTACCTTGTTCACAAGAACCCGCCACTTATCCCTGTCCTCAGCCAGACATCCAGTGCGCACCTTCTCATTACATTTCTTTTAAATCCATTTTAATATTACCCACCCACCTACGCCTAAATCTTCCAAGTTGTCTCTTTCCTTCAGGTTTACCCACAAAAATCCTGTACGCATTTTTTTTCTTCCCCATACGTGCTACATGCCCCGCCCATCTTACCCTCCTTGATTTAATCACTCTAATAATATTTCGCGACAAGTTCGACACTTGAAGCTCCCCACTGTGCAATGTTCGCCGCCTTTCTGTTACTTTCGCCCTCTCAGGCCCAGGTAACTTTCTAAGCACCCTACACTCGAACACCCTCGGCCTATGTTATTCTCTGAATATCAGATCGTTTCACGGCCATATAAGACAACAAGCACAGATAGTTATGTATAATGTTTTCAGATAGTAAGTTTGTACGTAAAACTAATGGGTTTCTGCTCTTCGAACCAGGCATTCCACAGAGATAACCAGAATTGGTTAAAATTCGTACGTGATTGTTAGTCAAGTACGCACTGGATATACGGGATGTATCTGAAATGCTTTTAAAACATCAGGAGTGAGTCCCCCACACCAAACAAGGAAACGCGTTCGTATCAACGTATGTCCGCGAACAGTTTTCGAGGTATTAACTCAATAATACCTATCATGATGAATGGATAGGTACAGCAGGACCAGTTGCATGGCCCCGACTTTCGCCGGACCTCAATTCTAAGTGTATTCAGTTCCAATTGAAAATAAAGACACTTCGCCAATGCGTTTTTTATGCCTGTCTAACCATTCGCAACCGGCCCGCGACCTTTGAGAGGGTGCCACAGTCCATCATCCGACGTGTCTATGCGTGCATTGGTTCAGGTGGAGGATATTTTGGACATTTGTTGTGAACTGTGGCTTGATAAACACTCAACAGTTATTAACTTGGGAACGTGTACTGTAAAAGTACTGTGTCAGCTGTAAGTAAAGTATCTCACAGTTACGGCGTTTATTGTTGAATGTAATCTTACAATTAAATTCAAAAGACACACAGTTCCGGACATATTTTTATATAAACCTTTCCCGTTTTTTGATCTTAAAAACTCACTCTTGAACTTTGTCCAAGCATTTTAGATACACCCTGTATGTAAGAAGTTTCCCACTGGACCGGTAGGTATGGAAACGTAGAACACAGAATGCGACAAAATCATGGCTGCCCATAATTCTTCAAAACAGTTAAAATTCCCACGGCACATTTCTGTAGTGCAATAAGGTTTGGAAAGAAAATAAGCACGAAATAGCTTTCCGCGACTTACTCATTGTGATATATTCCATATTCTCGTACTGGCGGATAACTCCATCTGCTCATAATTCTACCGTTCTTATACAAATGATAAAAAAGATGACAATGCGAAATATTCTGATTTCATAAATGATTACTCACTGTAACTCGATACGTGAAACTGTACGTTGTCTTATATATTGGCAGCAATGCCTAATATCCTTGAGCACTAAAATCCACCACACCTGTGGTAAGTAGTTTGTTTCTATCTGTTACTGTATTCGAACACTGTAAGTACACGGTTTTAATGAGAATCGCACATCAGGCTGGCTGGTGTTAAGCAAATAAACAGAGCAGGACACGCTACACTCTACTGCTTTATTTAAAGAACACCGCAGCGAAGTCGAATGACTCAGAAACCGAAAAACGATGCCACCAGCACAGAGAAGCTCAAAGTCGTTGGCCAATTGACAACTCCTAAATGATGGGTCGCGCCATCTGCCACCAAAAGGTTGTGGCCTCGAGGACCCGCAGGTCACGCCAACGTTCTTATTTAGTAACGATTTCTCAACTACACACGTTACAAATCGTGGGGTTTTATGAAGTATGAGAGTGGAATGATGAGGATTAAATTTATTTTAAGGTACAGTCCTAATATTTGCCCGAAAACTACTGAAGAAACCCATTAAAAGGCACGGGACAGAGAATGTGACCTTGAAATGTCACTGTTCACTAATCAGCCACAATAAAATTCCTTCCTTAGCTCAATAATGCAATTGTTTCACATGCGTATCCTTACCTGAGTATGTAATGAGTTTTTTTATATTATTCATACCGTGTGTTGTCATCAATCAAACACAAAACACTCAACCAACAGATACACTCTTATCATTATTATTTTTTATATATTATATATTATAATCCCTGTAAACTAGTCCAACATGTTTCGATCCCTTTCTGGGATCATCATCAGGGACACTTGTGAGATTATAAATTACATAAACTAAAACCAACAATATAAGTATATGTTGAGGCTATAAAATGTGATTGCTTACAATTTGAACCATTTTTTGTACATTATATAGTCTCAACATGTACTTATATTGTTAGTTTTAGTTTATGCAATTTATACTATCACAAATGTCCCTGATGATGATCCCAGGAAGGGATCGAAACATGTTGGACTCGTTTACAGGGACTGTAATATACGTAGTATATTCAAAAATAATAATAATAATAATAATAATAGTGCATCTGTTGGTTGAGCGTTTTGTTTGGTTATCTAATGAGTATGTACCTGCTGGACCAGCAGTTTCTAATTATCTAATGAGTATTTACCTGCTGGACCAGCAGTTTCTAATTATCTAATGAGTATGTACCTGCTGGACCAGCGGTTTCTAATTATCTAATGAGTATTTACCTGCTGGACCAGCAGTTTCTAATTATCTAATGAGTATGTACCTGCTGGACCAGCGGTTTCTAATTATCTAATGAGTATGTACCTGCTGGACCAGCAGTTTCTAATTATCTAGTGAGTATGTACCTGCTGGACCAGCAGTTTCTAACCTTCACTCATTTACGAACCCGTCCACACAATACGCCATCCGAAGCGCAGTACCCACCTGTCTCACACTGTACGGTACAAATGTCCAAAAATCTAAATTACTCTAAAGTCTAAACCTATTTATTTACAACACAAAAATTAATGCCTTTATGTAACACCAAAATACAGGGTACTTATTTTATCGGGCAACTATCGTTTGTCACTTAGAGACGATGCTCCGCCGCGCGCGTGGTTGGCCGGCTGAGTGGTCTACGTTAACACGATAAACGAGCCGACAGGAAGTGTAAACCGAGAGTTGTCAGAATTTCTGTAAGAATTTCCACAAGTGCTTGATATGTAACTTCAGTTGTAACAAATATCGTGTACGGGAGGTTCAGCGGTTTTGCTAAAAATTCAAGTGTTTTGGGAAATAATTATTTACCAGTCGACACTGTGTAACAACCCTGAAGACTTAAATCCTCAAATCGTCTGTAGACCGTATGGACAAACCGGTATATCTGAAAGGACAGCAACTGTAGGTGACTAATCAAAGAAGTCTGTAAAAGAAACTAGCTAAATTCAACACCAGCCACCTGGTTTAGTATATAATAACCCTAATCATATTTGTTGAAAAATGCAAATAACGAAGGGCCTCATTCTGTCATCCGCTTCTTCCTCCTTTTACTTTTTCTGCCTTGTGTCCAAATACTGTCACCCTCCTATTCCCAGACACCGTCATTGTAGATTGTTTTATTTGAACCGGACACCAAGTTTGAAACCCATAAACAGTTAAAGAAAAGTTGTACCTTTGCAAGTCATTAAGGCATTTGGGGGAGAGTACAAGCAAAGCTCCACTCATTCTTAACCTCGGTTCCATATGTGAGTGATCAGCTTCACGCCCCGGAGGCTTTACCCATGGGAAACAGCCTTCGGTACCCATTGAATATAAGGGTAGGTGGACGCCAGAGACTGTTGGACTTTCTGAACAGCAGGAAGATCCGTGCTCCTGCCGGGGCTCGGACCACCCGTTGGACGTCCTATCCGCAGCCCAGTCAATATACCGTCTGCATTATCCCGGCTTCTGAACCCATACATTAAAAACAGGTGAAATTATAGTGTTTAGCATGATAATAACTTTTATGATTTTAAATAGGACACGTGATGTTGAAAGATACTGGCAGCGAATGGATGGAAGCAATCCCCCGCGTTAGTACACTCTTTATTTGTTCTTGAAACTTATTAAAGTTTCAAGAAAGGCAACAATAAAAATATATATTACACTTAACGACGTCTGTTAAAACCCGGATAGCCTCGGATATCGCTTCGTGATACTTACAGCCCATAACACGAAATGTCTAACTGAAGCTGATTGAATTCGTGACAGACGCTTTGTCAGGATAGCTCTGATCATGAAGAATGTCTGCTTCAGAGCATCTTGTAATATATAATGCAATAAAAACAATTACTTTTGTAACATCGGTATTTGTTATGGTCTACGTTTGGACAAGAAAGGAGTGAAAAAAAAGGAAGACCGAAGTTGTCAAAAAGTGTCAGAAAATCTCGTCAAATTAACTCAACGATAAAAAGGAGGGGAGCGGCAAGAAAGTTCACAGAAACTAGGTTAAAGAATGCTGAAAAAGGGAAAGACTATGCGGGAAGGGAGGTCTGAAGAAGGGGATAAAAATGGGGAGAAAAGTCGAAAGGGGGGGAGAGAGAGAGAAAAGTTTCTTTTGCCAAGAACAACTTTTTCACATCTATAGACGAGACATTCCACGCGCCTGCCGTGTGGAGATGGGGTGGGAGTGAAAGAGAGGGATGAAACAGAGAGGGATGCTTTTTTCCAGACTGGAATGTGCTGCCATCTCACGTTGGTATTTATAAACTACGAAGAAATAACATCTGATTCAGCACGTTACCTGTTAACAATTTCGATCGTTGTTACCTTTTTTTTTGACAGATCTGTAAAATAAACGTCTTGAGTCTTGCTCTGAGAGAGCTGCACATTCGTAGGTCCGGGGTCACTTCCCCCAAAGTTCTGGTGCTTTGCTCAGACTCAGGATACGTAATTACTTAAATTAGGCAACGATATTCCCCTCACCTATTCTGAATATGCCAACTGCCATTTACTCTCACAGTTTAGGGTAGCTTTGCGATACATTCTGAGTCCTTCCCTACCGACTTTTACTTTCAATTTCAAAGAAAAAAATCATTCTAAAAGTATGACGATACTTGAGGGTCGAAACCTTCAAGTTGACATATAAAGGCACCCCTGAAACTCTTACAATGCACCATTCGGACCACAGATAAGCATTTCTTGATAATCTGATAGTGGCTTAGCCGACTTTGAAAGATCCCTAAGTTTCAGTATCCTCAGGGCCCATTATTTCATTCTGCCCTGAGCAAGGTGAACCTATTCAACAACCTCACAACTCATTCATTTAAGGCTTTGAATATTGACACTAAGAAGAAAGTACTGTTCATTCCAACGCAGCCCGATGTCCGAAAGAGCATTGCTTTTTGGAAGGTTCGCAGGCTTCGCCCGTTTATCTTTCTGCTAGGAGCAACGTGTAGATGAAGACAAATACGGAGCATTGGTGGAACGATATAGACAGAGGAAATTCGAAGTACTCGAAGAAAAACTTGGCCGAGTGCCACTTTGTCCACCACAAATCCCAAATGGGCTGACCCGGTATCAAACCCGTGCCTTCGCGGTGGGAGGCCGGCAACTAACCGCCTGAGGCATGGCAAGGACTTGAAATTTCAAAGGCATCTAAACTGTAGACAGATTCAGTTCGTACTTCACAGAGAACATAATGCGCTTCCAGTAGAAAGACCAGTGAATGTCGCACAGGGAAACAAACGCTGTTTATTGTGAGCATCATATGAAACAAATAAATACGACACTTGAATAAGATGCAGAGTTACTGTGTCAAATCTGACAGTACATATAATAACCACTAGACTTTAAAAGGTTAATATCCATTTAATATTATTCTTCCATCTTTATTTCAGGTTTTACGCCTAAACATTTGCGAGAATTTCTCAACCCCCCCCCCCCCCACTCAAGCGCACTACATACCTTGCATGTCACCCATCTTAATTTGAAGAGCATAAAATTTGATAAAATGCAGGTACAAGTTCTGTAGCTCCTCAACGTGTAATTTCCTCCACCCTGTTAGTCCTCTCTCTTAATTTCAAACATTCTCCTCGTTACCCTCTTCTCTCACACTTTTAATCTATGTTAATCGTGCGATGGCTTATTGCAAATGACGTTGTACTTTCAGTATGAACAAAATCTGTAGTTCACAAAGAACAAATGGCGTGCATACGTCACTCTAGTATGTGGAGGATTATTTCCCAAATTAGTTTGAAACAAGAGTAACACACAAGAAATTAATTAATTCAGAGAATCACTTTGTCAGCAAATTTTGTGATCAGGACGGTATTTCTGTTCTGTCATTATCCCGGTTTCCGCACCTCCTCGGGGGAGACTCTTCATCCAGCATTAGTTTAAATCATTGTCTTTAGAAATTCGAACACCACCTGTGCAGCCATCCAGCCAAATTCAAGCCTCTCTGCGCAATTTGTGAGATTTCTCTGTTAGCGATAGCTGAAGTAGCAGCATTGTTGCTGTCTGACTGTTACTTAAGAATATAGTCACGTAAAGAGAACTATGACACACCACTCTTTAAACCTACTTACAACTGTACAGAGGGCTGTGCCAATAAGTGCAATTTGTTGTATTTTTTTTATAAGCAACGCACCGGGATATTTCAAAGGCTTTGGGACAGCCGCCCGTTTTCGCGGCCTCAGCTAGTTTGATGGCTACGAAACGTCAGTGCTATAAACCTTTAAACCCCAGTGGTTACTCTATGTATCACCAAGTTTAACGCTAAAAAAATTCTACGTTCTGTCCACTGAGTGCATTTAGTGTTTATTGTGGATCTCGGAACAGGCAGCGATTATTTACCCACACAACACTAACTGGCTTTTATAACCGAGATGGAGTGCGTTTACTACGCGGTGCGAACTGAATGTTTAAATATAATTCAGGTTAACGATAGTCCTTAATACGCTTTGGCCCTTATTGCAAGCTACTACAGTCACTATTCTAACGTCTTCATCTTCATTCTCATTTCCATACTTTTCCTATCAGAAGGACAAGCGGGCAAAGCGTGGGAACTGTCTGACAGAATTACGTTCTTTCTCCCTATAAAATTAAAGTGCCCGTCACTTCTCCCTTGCGTTTACCTTTCTTAGACTCCTATACTACATCTTACATCTCTCCCTGTTAGACATTTAGGGCTTAAGTCCAAACAGTTTATATATTATACTAAGTTACACATAATATAAATGCAAACTACGAGAATTTGTCACTTTACATATAATTTATATTAGCACGAAAACGAAATATAAGCCTACTAAACTTAGAACCTACTTTCATGTAAGATCTAAATGCCTGATAAACCTGGCACTAAGATTCACCAATAACCACCTAGGCCTAACCAGCCCATTACTTCTTTTCCCAACACCCCCATAATTTTTGGACGTACCTGTTACTTTAACACTGTATTCGCACATTCACTCTAGCATATTTCACTTGTAAATGCCATATATTTTTTTACGATTTTGACCTTCATTGTATTACGTAACTTGCAAGAACAGGTACATTTATCATTCGACAAGTTATAGCACTATCACTAAACAAACTGGGGTTTACACATTTATTTTATCAGTTTGCAGGGGGTGTTTCCATTTGATTAAACTCTCGGTGCAGGGTGTATATTAAGAAGCTGATAGTAACTCTACCTCTCGATAATTTACTGCTTTTAAGCAAGTAGAGGGTCATTACTCTGTTCCCAATTCGTTGTTCATTGTAATCACCGTTCGGCTAAATGGGAGTGAAGTGAAAGCATACGGTATTTTCCAGCTACATACCAGCCAGAAATACCACACAACACCTCACATGGTATATACGTTATATATATCTTATGCAGACAAATGTACACTGTTTTATGTCATTTAACACAATTTTTATTATTAAATGCTGCCCAACATGTTTCTAGCCTATATAAGGCTCATCTTCAGGGGCTCTTTCGTTGAAATTACAACAGCTATATTATTGGTATATAAAATTCTTAAAATGCCGTTAGATGTACTTGGTTATTGATATCTGTAACAGTCATTCTGCTTTCACTATAGATTTGTTGGATGCCTACTCTATAGTATAATCTATAGTGAAAGCAGAATGACTGTTACAGATATCAATAACCAAGTACATCTAACGGCATTTTAAGAATTTTATATACCAATAATATAGCTGTTGTAATTCAAAGAAAGAGCCCCTGAAGATGAGCCTTATATAGGCTAGAAACATGTTGGGCAGCATTTAATAATAAAAATTGTGTTAAATAACATAAAACTGTGTACATTTGTCTGCATAAGAATATATATATATATATATAATTAAAAATGTACGGTACAAGTAACGTAAAGGTATATACGTTCTTCGAGTTGGTGGTTGTTTATCTTTTATTGGTGAATGTTTGGTACAATCTTACACAATAAAACGAAGGAAGGTGAACTGTATTCGTCACACGTTTCGTAGGAACTGCCTTCTAAAACATGTTACTGAAGGAAAAATAAAATGTAGAAGGGACGCGAAGACGAGGAAGAAGACGTAAACAGTTACTGGATGATCGTAAGGAAAGGATAATATACTGAAATTTGAAAAACGAAGTACTAGATCGCACTCGGCGGATAACTTGCTTTGGAAGAGGCTATGGACCTGTCGCACGACAGACTGCGTATTGAATGAATGGTTGGTACACGCGTTCGCACTAGTTCACTGCCATCGGTCATGGAAGACGGGATAAAGAACAGTCCTGTTTGTTTGTTTTCACCTTACAGTGAATGTGAAATGTGAATATAGCGACAGCAGAATAAGATTTCAGTACACTAATCCCTCTCACACTGTAGAACACCCGCTCGCAGTCACAATACATGTTCTTATACGCAATCACGCTCCGTTGCGTATAATAAGTACATTCGTGTATTAACAAACACACATAGCTACATCTCTCACCTCTCTAATGCCTACTCTTTAGATTGTAACGAAAGCATTGGAGTATTCAAAACCCGGAACAAAAAAAATCAACAAATAGAAGAAGGGGAGGGGGGAGAAACAGCAGAAGTACGTAACAAGCATTAGAGCAAAGAGGAGATTCCTGGAGTGACATAGATGTGGCCATTTCAAATAAATATATGAAGGTCTGGCCTCAAGTCTGGACTCAAGCTTAGTACAAGAGTTTCTTTTAAGTAAATTCATGACGTATAAACACGAAGCCAAGAAAATTCAAACATCGAACAATTTCCCCAATACTTAATAAACGCCAGTCAGATATTTCCAAAGAGCACTGACACATGATAAGCTGTCATTCAGTCCACGTTCCGATAAAACACGACATGGAAAAGTGAAGTCTCCGCCCCAAATATAAGAGTGAAAATGAGTGTGGACATGAAACGGGTAGCAATAATTCACGAACATCAGAACTCGTACTGAAAAGTATGAACAAGCCAAGAGAGCAACGAAACCAAAGCAACGATGCTTTCTTAAGTAACGAGAATTTTTCTTTGTCCATTACGAATATACTACACTTGGTCACACTGTCAAACATTTTAAATTTACAAATGCCGAAACGTCTCCGTGCTGCAGTGAATCATAAACGATCATAAACGGCTGACATGTGTGAACCCTATGACGGGAAAATTAACCACGACAAGCAATCTGAGTCCAGGCTGTTGCGTAATTTTTAGCTGAACATACGTGAGACAGTTGCCGACCCGCCACGTATGGTTCCACAAGACTTTCTGCGTTCCCCAAGACCCCGAGAGGCGAATGATTTTATGTTAAAATAACTGAATACAGTGGAACTTAACAGATGCTGAAGATTCCAAAAACCGACTTAGTAGGAACGGTGGAAAGAGTGTGTGAGCATGATAAAGGAGGTAAAGGTAAAGGTAAAGTTCTCCCTAGAACAGGCCATGAAGGCCCAGAGGGGGAGTAGAGGTATAGCTCTTCTCTTTCTTTACCCTGGCACTAGATGAGAGTGGGAGGTCAACTCCATGCCCCGGCCGCTTTACCCTCGGGTAAGAGACCCCGGTACCCATTGTATAGGAGGCTAGGTGGGCCCCAGGGCCCGTCTGGACTGGTGCGGAAAATCTCGCCCCCCGGGGATTCGATCCCCGGACCGTCCAGCCTGTAGCGAGTCGCTATACCGACTGAGCTATCCCGACCCACCACGACAAAGGAGACTGGATTTACCTCTCACTGCTGTTACTACGGTGTTTTAGGTTTCACAGATTCAATCTCGAGACTTCATGACAACACGTCAAACATTTATATGTTATGGCAAGTTCTGTTGTTCTTCTGGTATTTATACGAGTGCATAAACTGTCGGTGCAGTAATCACTGACTTTCGCAAGTAGTTTGAGAGAGATTCGACGCAATGTTTATTGAATGCAATTGAAAACATATACTGCAATTAAATGATGGGACCTCCAGTAATATAATGTACACGCATGCACACTAGGCCACAGTTACAGGGGACAACATACGTACGTGATGACGACAGGGTGTAACAAACTAAAGCACACATTCCTGCCCCGGACAGGATTCAAACTAAGGAAACAAACATTCACTCCGAGTAAAGGTTCAGACGGTGTGGCCACTGAAACAAACATTAGGAGAGAAAATGGGGCACTGCAAGAAAAGGCTGTAAGATGCTCCGCGTTGTAATGAAAGGACTGGTTATACGAACAGTAAGGGATACAAGACGAATCAGAAGGGGAGAGTGACATCGATGATGATGATGATGATGATGGCAGGATTGCAAGAGAAATGATTTGCAAGGCAGGAGAAATACTGTTTGGATGTAGGGGTAGTTGTGAGGTATGGTTAAAAGGAGAAGAGAACAGAGGGTGAGAAAAAGAGAGAGAGAGAGAACGAAGAGGGTGTGTAAGGGGGTAACTAGGAATGATGGTTGCTTTGCTTGGTTCATCTAGACTGACGCCGGCCGGCATAACACAGTATTATTGATTAACTCCTTTCCTCTAACCTCCTCTTCTATACGTCAACCCCCTCTTTTCCAATCTCTCCCTTCCCCATTTTCAATGGTCAGCGTCATGCAGACATGCAGGAGAAGAAAAACCTTCCTCGGAATGTTTATTCATGCAGCTCTTCAAAATAATGCAAGATCATAACTTCAGGTCCATACCGGTTAGATGGCTGTGAGGAACCTGTTTGCCTAACAGAAAATCTCGCAGAGCACCTAGTTCCATTTCTTTGAATAATGTCAATGATTTTGCTGCGAGTGTTATACACGATGGCAACACGGTTGTACGTCTCATATATTTGCTGCAAGGCTTATAGAAAACGTCACAGTAAGGGGCAGTGACGAGGATTATATCAAATATGAATACGGCTAGACACCTTGGTTATTCGACCAACACATTTCTATAGGGCTATGATACTGACTGCTACTGAGGATGGTTTATAGCGCCAGTGTGGACAGTGGAAAAAAGATGCACTTAAATGAGTTACTGCGGATGAAAGTAAACTGGACAGCGTTACTGCCTTACTGCGGAAGATTCATATAGATTACTTACCAAGGCAACTGCCCTGTTGTTCAATTATTTTCGTCCATATGTCTAACATTATCCTGTTTTCCATCAGTATAAAATGACTGACATTTGCTTACGATGGGATTTCGTGAATACTGATACTTCAGTTGTCACGGATATGCTGTTTGATTTACTTGTTAACATCAACACAAGTTACAGACAACAATCATCCAAAACCGCTACTATTAACAACACTTTTCTGCCCTCCGCTAAATACTTGAAACCATTTGAAAGTACTCATACATAAACAAACATATATATGTGTGTATATATATATATACATATCATAAGCGTGCGCTGAATGTTTCGTTAAATGTTCAACCAGGGAATTTTATTTTTCATTTTTTAAAAAGTGAAAATTTATTGAATACTCCGTCAAAAAGGACATCATTTTTATTTACCAACCAATATAAAGAAATTAAAACTTAAGGAAACTTCTATTATATTAACAATTAAACTCTACTTAAAAATGCAATCTTAAAGAAGAAACACAAAACATTAACTGCTGGTGTGCCTGGGCACACACGGCACTCCTCATAAGCACGCCAATTATATATATATATATATATATATATATATAGTGACTCGGCTGCGCAATGCGTGACGGAGGAACCGCAATCCCGGTACCAGCAGGGGAAAGAGACTTTCCTCCAGAGGCCAGACCGGCCCACCCAGACTCCTATTCAATAAGTACCAGCGGCTCTTTCACCTAGCGTAAAGCAGGGACAGCGAGGATTTGACCATTCACCTCCACCTCCACCTACTGCCGAGGTTCAGAATGAGAGGAGCTACACCTCTACTCTCCCATGTTCTTTCACTGCATAGTATTTAATTCGACACACAGTTTTTACCTTATACTGCACTCTGACCTACACGCGTATGTACAGTCCCGTGTTGTAGTTGTGTAAATGTTTTAGCATTCGGTAAGTTTCAGGCAGATGCATTTCCTTAAGACGATAAAGCACTTGAACGCTTAAACCATGTTAAAAGAAACTGATGAAACAATATGACGACTTACACAAACAGCGAGCAAAGAACACGACCACAATAATCACCGTCTCCAAAACAGGAATGCAACGTGTCTAGAGAATCGAATGTTAAAGGCAAGGAGAAAAAAGGTCAAAACGGAAGGAATATCCAAAATTAGTATTATAACATTACAAATATAGTGCCACTGCTTCACACACACAGCCGTGCCGTTTTGAAAACCGCTATGAAGAAGTACGTTAATACTGTGAAAATATCATAAGTAACGGATGATGTTTTTAGGGCCCAAATTAATTATGTGGTTCGGAATCCTCCGCCATTGGACGTGAAGGCAGCACTGTCGTCGCAATATAGTGTTAGTCTTCCTCAGCTGCATAATTTATAGTTAGCAATGTGGTTCTACCCGTCCTCCCTCCTCCTCCTACTTCCTTCTGTCTCTTTTTAACTGTCTCCTATCTACCCCGACTCGATAGATAGTTAATTTCGGTGACCTTCTACGTGTGCCCAAAATACCGAAATAGAAAGAGATGGAATGAACGTATGGTGACTGGTTTTGTCGCAATCCTACAAAAATGTAAATGGTTCGTCTGAGGCTAAGATTGTGCTTGCCTTAGGTCTTGGTGACAGAGTCTGCAGACGGCAACTGAACACGTTGAGCGAGCTTACAGGTCATGTTACTTTCTCCTTCGTGTAAATAAGAACAACAACACACAGGGCACAGTGAAGATGCAACTGAGAACGAGACACTTCATGGGCAACCGCACCCTCCAAGACGGCCCAACAGATATTTATATTATTCATACTGTGTATATTCTTACAATTAATACATTAACCAACTTATGCACGTAATAAAATAATTCAGAAGTATAAAACTCCTCTAAAATTCCTACATGTTTCGGCACCAAGGTGCCATCTTCAGGGAGTTATTCTGACAGAGTATAAGGCCAGCACGCTTAACTAGGTATTGTGTCGCACTTAGATGCAGAAAAATGTAGGAATTTTATAGGAGTTTTATATTTCTGTATTATTGTATTGAGTGCATAAGTTGGTTAATGTATTAATTAGCCCAATAGATCTCCAGAAGAAGCTAAAACTTTCCTGCATATCAACATCCCAGTTTAAACTAATTATTAACCATCTGGTACAATAAAAACTTAACACAGCCACCGCGTCGTTCTGACTGCTAAAATGTTGGTATCTCGGGTTCAGATCCCACTTGGGACACACATGTCTATGTGTGTTGCGTATTCATGTAACTATCATTACAGGCCACAATCTAGGAGTTCCACCAAATGTGTGAAGGATTACGTCACAACTAACTCTGCGCAGTAACAAGCCTGTCGGCATAATCCGTGGTAACCAGACAAGAACTAAGGAATGCTGGTGATCGAATGGTCTAATATACCCACCGTTTTGACCGGCCAGACTACTTCGAGGCCTATTCGAACACCTCAGTGATCCGTTTTTACAGACTTTGTACTGGTGGCAAAAGAATGCGTTGCTGACGTTTCGGAGGAACATTCTGTCTTCAAAGTCGGAGTAGGAAAAGAATGTGTTTATATTACACAATCAGGCGATCCGGCGGATCTGCTCATGTGGGCCCCAAAACAGAATAAATATTAACAATAAATCACCATAAAATGTTGAAGTCAAATACAGTAAATGACAACGAAAACTTAAAGGAAGAACACTGGAACAGGCACTTTCTGTTGCATAACATCCAACGAGCTCTTATAAGGATAAGCAGTTTACTTTACACAAAATAATGCAATCGATCGTGGCATCATGCCTTTACACGGTCAGATATTTCCATAATAATATTAATGAAAGCCATGCGTCATTTATAAATACACTCGTGATTTTAGTATTTGGACATAAAAAAAACTATGAATTTCTTCCTGAAAATGTAAAGTCAACTAGAACGCTATTTTCAAATAATGCATAAGCCACCAATCATATTAACTACAACAAGCTTTATATAATTCTTATATATGAAATTCTCGGATTTATATTACATACAAGGGTTTCTCAAGCGATTGTCCTTAGTTCATGTTGGTATTAGGCCTATATTTATTTTTCTACAGTTAGGAGAACTATTAAAGTCAAACCTACCTGTAACGGAACCACAAGGGACAGGATTTTTTCCGTTGCATGCAGGTTCCGTTTAATACAGATACGTGGAGTTAAATTTCACATTATTATCACCGTGCATCTTCACGAATCAAATGAAACAAAATTAAACCAACTGATGCACAAATTGAGCCACCTTTATTGTAGCGTCCTTATTATATGCCCTACATATGTTTCGGACCTTGGTCCATCATCAGGGGGTCTTGTCCATAAAAGCTACTACCTCAAATATAGTATATATATTTATTTGAGGTAGTAGCTTTTATGGACAAGACCCCCTGATGATGGACCAAGGTCCGAAACATATGTAGGGCATATAATAAGGACGCTACAATAAAGGTGGCTCAATTTGTGCATCAGTTGGTTTAATTTTGTTCATTTGACGTGGAGTTAAATTAACGATCCTCGGAACAGTGAAAGTTCTCCGTTAAAAACAGGATTCCGTTTTATCCGTGGCTGACCGAGTGGCGGGAAAGAGGGCGAGGAGCATAGGAATGGATCGCTGCGTCCATCATGAAAGTTTGGGTGATGCGTTTATAGCACGAATTATTTCGTATGTTCGTAAGCATAATTGGCAAGCTCTGTTATCAAGTCATCTATAGCGAACTGTTAAAACTAACCATGGAACATGCAATCTTACTTGATTTTGTAATGAATTTAATGTCGTATCACGAAATAAAGTACGTCACGAAACAGCGCACGTTTAACCTGCAACTCAGCTTAAGCATATACTCGTAGGCGCAGAGAGGGTGTGAGGTGGACGAAATGCGTTTATTCCGTGAGGGCGACGCAACATGGAAACATCTGTCGTAAAGAAAACACCTGAAAAATTCGCTGTTAAGTTTAGGGTTCGCGCTTGAAAACTGAACTTCAAGGAATCAGATGTCAAAGCCATCGCACTCAGCAGCAATTCCCTCAGTCTGAGCCCCGAAACGAATCTGTTTATAACCCAGCAATAAACGTCACTTCGCCTCTCATACGGACACCGCAGAACATATGCACAATCTGCTTTGATATTTACAGTCTCTAGGCTGAGACATTACCAAATTTCTGAGCATCAAGCAGTTAAATACACTTGCACAGCAGCGAGTAAAATACTTCAAATATACGAATATATGGGCTCTATGAGGGCTTTATTTAAACTCCATTAACAAATATACGACAGGTCAGTTTCTACGACGTAAAATTTTGAAAAGTTAATGGTGAATCAAAACTGTAATGGCGCAGTGTTTATACGTGTGGGATCAATGTGATGTCTGCGTACATGTGTGAACCTCAGAGTCCAACTTGTAAACTAAATCACCAATTTTAAAGAAGCTTAAATTGGACGCTACGCCACTGGAGGCCACCCCTACGCCACAGTCTCTAAATTCCTAAACTCAGTAACAACAGCGCGACAGACGTGGAAACGACACTAGTTCCACCTACTGTGGGGTGCTGAAATGATGTATGATAACAGGCAAAGTAAGGTGAAGTCCCTGTATACAGGTGAGTGGAGGTATAGCTCCACTCAATCTTAACCACAGCACTAGATGGATGTTAGTCCTAGGAGCTGTAAGTCCGTGCACACTTTCCTCGACCCCCTGTGCGTGGTATATATTCCGTTTACAGTGTCCTCCTTGATTATCAACTTAATATTATTTGGTAAAGAATATATAAAGAAAATATGAAGCTTTTCGTCATCATGCAAAGCGAGAGTGAGCTATTTCGAAACTCGCGTGCCACTGTGTCTCTGCACTGTGCACAAGGTAGGCGAAGGCGAAGACATCTGTCAGAGGGGACGACCTGACCCGGCCCAACTGTAAACATTTCGTACCGCGGCGGCTCTGAAGCATTGTTTGCGTAGCGTTTTGTTTAATGTTGCATACCAGTTCACGCCAAGGCCAATTCGGTGATTGAATTTGTTTCGGGTGCTCTATGTTTCAAGGCCTATGTGGCTCTCTGCAATGGAAAAGCCGTATGTAGGCGGGAACCGGAAAAGTAGCTGGTACCCGGCTTAATTATGAACGTTCACTTAACCAGCATTACACCCAGCAAGACTAGAGGAACCAATACAAGCGTTCAACAGTTTCATAAATTTAAGCCTGTTTTATTTAACGATCTACGCTCTAGCAACAGAAGCTAACATGTCTGTTAAGCTTGATTCACGCAATGGGTATACTCATGGTCATGTCATGGTCAGCTCATGGTCAGCTCACAGTCAGCTCACGGTCACGGAAAACATTCTTTGCGTGTATTTCAATGCGTCTGTTCACACCAGCCGTCGCTCTCACGTCACGGGGCCGTCACGTGAGCGTGTCTTCGCAAGAATACCCTATTTGACCCAAAATTAAAGCAATCACTGCCAACTCGTTACCGTTTTAAGTTTTCTAAACACGTTTAAAGCAAAGGCAATGAGCTCAAGTGCCGCACTGGCGTTCAGTGTTAATACTGCACCCAAATTCTCTGACCGCGAGCTTACCTTGAGCTGAGCATGATCGTTCCCGTAGTGTGGATCATGTTTAAAGTTATTTGTATCTGGAAGGATCCTGGTTTCGATATTTGGCTATCAAATGCATTATTCTGACTTCATTTTCATTGTCTACCCTACTTCCGCCTGGTAGATGCTTTCATTAATAGCCCAAAATATGCAACGGCCGATTTTTCTATGGCCTCTATATATTTTCTAACTCATCGCTGGTTAAATAAATACTGCAATTTATCATTAGACACTAAATCTTGTTACGTTCGTGGCACAACGTCTTAAACAAAGACACAACAAACTGAATGGAATGTGACCAAGTGCCAATATTATTTTGGTTACATTCCTGAAGTGATTTTCCTAATGACGCTTATGGATCTGAATACAGAACCTGGAAATGAAAGCTATATCGGAGCCCTAGGGTGCTGCTTACTTTATTACTATGCTGGCGCCGTGGGGGCCAAACCGCGAGTGACCAGATCATGACGGAATGCACTAATAAACGGCGCTACTAATTTTCATATTAATAGCTTCAATTTGCACTGCACGGTAAGAGCTATGGTTGGCGGAAGAGAGACAGAGGCAAAAGATAGCTTCTAACTTTAGGGGTTAAGTCACTGTCCGCTCTTTAAGTAAAGACCTTCATCTGCCTCGAGCAGTGGCTGACGGTGCAATCATTCACTTAACTAAACGGGCCGAAAAATATACGACACTGAAGGGGTAAACGCGGATTACAGGGGCCAATAGGAGACAGCAACTGGGTGTAGAAAGTACACTGTTACAAAACAGCAAGACACGTCTTAAGTCAGTTTTTTTGGAACTGGTTGTCAGCTGCAGTGTAGTTTATATGGGGCTTCTTGTTCCGGAATGTAGTTAGAAATTTATATATGAATCACAAGTGGAAAAATTTGTACTTTAATACTAGAAACCTTTATCACTGTTCATTGTCGTCATTAGATAATTGTACTTTTTTTTTAAATCTCGTAGTGGGGGTTAGACTACGAATCTGTGAACCTGTTGCCTTTAATGGGTCCATTCTCCAAATACCGGATATAGATGAATGAATATGGTACACTGGTAAAATGACATTTAACAGAAGAAAACTGAAATACTCGGAGAAAGATCCTATCCCAGTGTCACTTTATCCACCACAAATCTCAAAGGACCTACCTCTGAGATCAAACCTGTGCCTCCACGGTGGGAAGCCTGCAAGTAATCACGTGTACTAAGGCACAGTTTTACTTTGAGCAATGCAACACTATTTTCGTGTGTGCCTTTCGTGAGGTTCAATGCTGTAATCGAACGTGACGTGAGAATGTCACGGATTTTCGGTGTCGGTGGCTTTATCCCACAGAAATGGGGCCTAGGAATGTCGTCACAAATCGCAGACACTTGAAAGACGGACCTACCAAATTACATCATATTCCCCCGTGTAATTCATATCTTTTAGTCAATACTGTTTCATAAGGGTGATTACGACAGTGATTTTCAAACGTTGGTACGCGTACCACTGGTGGTACGCGGACGGTCGCCTGGTGGTACGTGAAAAAATTTGGCAGTGATTTTTACATAACTAAAATTTAGAAACGTTAATTGCACTATTAAAAGTGTTTTAAATGTGTTGAAATATAGAGAAAAACATTTATAAAGTGTATACCAAGATACTACTTCATTGTTCGAATATAAATACAGACTCTCCTCTATCGTCTAATCGCGTTAAATTAGAAAATTAGTAACTGCGAAATTTGAGGCTTCCACAGCGTTGTTGTTTCGTTGGTTGGCAGGTTCAAACCTGTCAACCAGTGAAACGTCCCGGAAGACCAGTACCCTGAAAGTAGTTATTAATATTCGCAGTAGCTAATGGTACGTGTACATGTTATGTATTGTGACAGTGCTACGTGTACATGTTTTGTAGTGTGACAGTGGTACATGCACATGTTTTATATTGTGACAGTGGTACATGCACATGTTTTATATTGTGACAGTGGTAAGTGTACATGTTTTGTATCGTGACAGTGGTACGTGTACATGTTTTGTATTGTGACAGTGGTACGTGTACATGTTTTGTATTGTGACAGTGGTACGTGTACATGTTTTGTATTGTGACAGTGGTACGTGTACATGTTTTGTATTGTGACAGTGGTACGTGTACATGTTTTGTAGTGTGACAGTGGTACATGCACATGTTTTATATTGTGACAGTGGTAAGTGTACATGTTTTGTATCGTGACAGTGGTACGTGTACATGTTTTGTATTGTGACAGTGGTACGTGTACATGTTTTGTACTGTGACAGTGGTACGTGTACATGTTTTGTATTGTGACAGTGGTACGTGTACATGTTTTGTATTGTGACAGTGGTACGTGTACATGTTTTGTACTGTGACAGTGGTACGTGTACATGTTTTGTACTGTGACAGTAGTACGTGTACATGTATTGTATTGTGACAGTGGTACGTGTACATGTTTTGTATTGTGACAGTGGTACGTGTACATGTTTTGTATTGTGACAGTGGTACGTGTACATGTTTTGTAGTGTGACAGTGGTACGTGTACATGTTTTGTATTGTGACAGTGGTACGCGAGAAAAAAAGGTTTTGAAAGCACTGTATTACGGGGTGTCTTCAGTTCCAATATGACACACTAATATTACTTTTAATTTATTGCTGATAAATAATAATGAACACGCTAATAATAATTACGCGTATAGGGATATTTTGAGACTTATTTGTACTGGAAGCCCACAGCATGGGGTTGGTGCTTTAGCAGTCAGTGAATCAGGCAGTCTAATTACAGTGACAATGAAATCAACAGACCTAAAGCAAACGTTCAGTTAGCCAAGGACAAAATGTAGAACACAACTTAACAGCGTTACAGAAAGATATTTCCTTAAAATCGTTAACAGCAGTTAAGTGTTGTTTAGCAGTAATTAACTCGTTAAATTTTTAATAAATTTCAGTCGCACGAATAAAACAAGGAAATAATTATTTAAGGGACTTGATTGTAAGGGTTAGTGAACATCTGAACATTCAATCATAGGTCTGAAAACATTCACCGCTGATACGTCAAGTAATAGAAACACTTTCTTTCCTAGTCTGACCTCTTCTACCTACTTATTGTAGGTGCACAGGGTTACCGTTGGACTTTATCACAGTCAATGACACACACACACAAAAACACACATACACACGGCAGAGACCTCTACCTGACAACAGAAAACAAACACAAGAGACTGACATCCATGCCCCCGGCAGAATTCGAACCCGCATTCCCAGCAAGCGAACGGCCGCAAACCCACGCCTTAGACCGCGTGGCCACTGGGATCGGCATAGAAATACATTATCGATAGAAATACATCACTGTAGAAAGAAACACTCTATTCCTATTCTGTCTTAATGTTAATTCATAAATTGCGGTTAAAAATTCACAAATGAACGCAGAAGACAGTTAAGTCTAGTGCAATGCTTATATACATAAATCATACACTACATAAAGAAACTAAAGAGCAAAAAGTGAAAGGACAAGTTGTCCCTGTGCATGCCACGAAGGCATAAGGGGGATTGGAGGTATAGCTCCACGCATTCTTAACCTCATAATTGGATAGGAGTAAAGGTCAGCTTCATGACCTGCTGCTTTACTCCCGAGAAAACGGCCCGAGCAGCCATTCAGTAGGAGGCAGATTCGTCCTTGATACCGATGTAGGTGCTTCTGAAAAATGAGAGTACTTTTACCCCTGCCGGAAGTCGAATCATGATTCCTCGGTCTTTCAACTTATAGCTCGAACTATCCCGACTCGACTACTAAACAGTACAGATATAAAACTTAAAGATTACAGAGTTATTCCCCCATTTATTTAGTTAAATACAGGCTATCACGTAGATTTGAAGGAGTTTTACTACAGCTGATATTAAAGAAACTCACTATGATAGTGTGAACTGAATACACTTCTATCAGGACAGCGTTCTCTATCGGACTGTTGTGAACACGGCAATGAACTGTCAAATTATTAAGGGCTTTTCTTGTCCAGTTGAGCACCCTTGGCTTCTCGTCCGCGAAAGGGCGTTTGTCTACTGGATATCACGTCGAAACGAGTTTTAGATAAAATTTAACGACTGATGTGGAAGGTTTTAGAAATCTTAGTAAAGTAGGGAAGGCGTTAAATAGGGTGGCCTGCAACTCGTAGAAAAACTCAGTGGATACTGTCAGCCAAGGACACCGGCAATGGGGTTAGAACTAAGAGGAATCAGTCAAAATCCAACTGATGCTCGTTGCAAGATCACAGACCTAAATGCAAGCGAACAACACTGTATTTTAAATATCACGACTCATCTGCTTGTGGTTAACGATTTTGTTTCTGTTCTGGTTATCGAATTTCGTGAAACACTCACACAGTTACCGAATTTTGTAAATAATTCACAGACATACAGTAAGTTACCTATGAGACGCACGAAAGGCTTATAACCCATTCTGTAAGTATGGGGAAAAATCTCACGCGAGATTATTTTCCAGTTACCTCTGTTTTCTTGGGAAATGTTCGCTGCTGAATGTAATCAGAAGACTGCAATATTCTCATGTTTATACGTTTACACGTCTTTACACAATCATTCTTCCTCCGTGTTTCAGGTACAATAAAATGAATTGGTGTAACTTTCGCCAAATATGCAGGTAACCTCATTGTGACGCACAGAACGCATGCGCAAAAACATTCGTTTCGACATTTCCATCACTACTGCAGTAGACTGCACATAATGTAACATACAAGTACTATAAAATGCCAAAAAAAACGTTTTAATCCAAATCATGGTTCAATTGTCAAATAATTTAATTTACGGGACTTGAACTCCGGCCTAGTAAATGAGGAAGGCGCCCAGGCATTATGATAGAAGTTCCTTTAAACTACAGAACGATGCAAGATATAAAATATTTGACGGAATATTATCGTGCGGTAACACAGGGTTCGTGCCTTAAAATTTATACCATCGCGTATGGATAAAAGCAACCTATGCTTACCCTTGATGTTGTAATCTTACGAAAACTTAAACTGCAAATAAATAGACACAGAACACATAATAATTTATTATAAGTATTTGACAACAAAATTTCGAAGAAAATGTATGACAGATTGCACAGATACGAGCGGTAACTACTGAACTAAAAGCCGCGTTCTAGTGTAAATAAGTCTCTCCCAACCTGTGATGGGGAGATCCCGAATCCACGATACCTACAAAATCTCTAACAAACTCAAATATCCACACTGTTAACTACCGACAGATGACAAAGCTAGTAATACTAGGTAATGAAACTGTTGTAAAGTGTCATCACTGCTGTGAGGAAAGAGAGCAGACGCCTGTGAGCACGATAATCAACCATCAGCTTCCCTAAAAAGCGGCATACTTCTTGAGTAGCTTAAGAACTAAGACGCTACTAAGTGAAGTTCTGTTACGCCTGTGGTTAGTTAGAGGGAACAGATATACAGCTTGCAAGTGGCAGTCTAATGAAACTGAAAATACTTGACTGAATGAAAGTTACTTCGATACTGTGTGAAAGAAAAACATTATTCATACTGGATATTAACCCTTTGGAGCTAAAATTAACCTACATTATATATAACATTCAATCCGTACCTCACAGACAACACAGTGTGCTTTCCATAGAGAGAGGAACTTGTGAATAATGAATGATGAATGATGTATAAGGAAATAATCGGTTTATTGCAAGAATACAATGTGGAGACAAAACGCAGATTTGTCTGTGTCAAACATGACGGTACATACACTAACGACTAAGTTTCAGGGGGTTAATCCCAGAAACTCTGATCAAAGCGGTACTGTAGATAATTTGAACGGACGCGGTATTTTTGTCTAAATAAGGAGTTAAACTGATATGCTGTCCGAATGAGTTAATAAGAAATTACCTCACTCTGAAATCAAACCCAGAGTCTGTGACATAAATGGCGCTCCAAACCCTGGCAGATTCCCTCTAGAAGCAGTAGCATACTCGTGCTCCCATGCCTCATTTATAGACACCAGGACTATTAACTTTACATAAGTAGAAGTCATCCTACAGGCTACCTAATTGTGTATAGGCCTATCAAGCTTTGCTTTTAATGATAATAAATGATCTTAAAGATATTTCTCTCGTAACAAGGAGCTGCAACAGCGCCGGACAGCAAGGACTGTTCTGGAAAGTGTCCAAACTCACGTCCAAACCTGAGGAACTTTGGATGAACCTGAAAGACGAGGGATGGGGTGTACAACCGATGGTGCGCAAGTTTCACAGAAGCAGGAGTATAACACGAATCGTTTAAATCCCAGTGGTACGTATATGTACCACCTAATGTAACATAAATAAAATCTGCATTTTGCTGCAAACTGCATTTATATGTCACATCCGTTTGCGATATACAGATAAAGAGAGAAAAGGGGGCAGTCAGTCACAACTAAACTTTGCAGTCACTTAATATATATTACGCAACATGTTTCGGCTTTAACCAAAAACCATCACCAAGCATTATAAAAAAATACTTATATATAAATCACTTGCATGAAACACATCATTTGAAATTTTATCGTGTTTTATGAAAATGATTATTATATAAGTATTTTATAAAGCCTGGTGATGGCTTTTGGTTAAAACCGACACATGCTACATAATATACATTAAATCATTGCAGGGTACAGTTGTGATTGACTGCCCCCTCTCCTCTCCTTTACTCAACATCATTAACCGATTGGTTTTTATAATGGAAACGAAAATTTTAATTTCATTTATTTTAAGTCCGGACATTATTACCATTTGATACACGGCGTTAACTGTATAGCACAAACATGAAATAAAGACATCTTCATGATTACAACTAATTAAAGAGACAGCGTGTTTAATACTAGTCAACACGGCTGATAGTAGAAATACGACAGACGATTTAAACGAGGTAAAAAAGAATTGATAAAGTATTCAACTATTTTATTTAAATTAAAACAGGCATATGTAATACAAAATACAGGACATTATATTTTAAAAATAGGCAGTCTGCGGATTTCAAATGCAATTATTGTACTGTATAAAATCAACTAAATCCATACAGTTGTCTCCCTCAGGCGTATACAGGATTTTGGTTGGGAAAACCTGAGGGGAAAAGACCACTTTGAAGTTTTAGGCGTAGATGGGAGTACAATAATAAAATGGATCTTCAAGAAGCGAGATGGGAAGGCAAGGACTGGATTCATCTGGCTCAGGATAGGGACCAGGTGGCAGGCTCTTGTGAGTGCAGTAATGAACGTTCGGGTTCCATAAATTGCGGGGAATTCCTTGACTAGCTGAGGAACTGTTAGTTTCTCAGGAAGGACTCTGCTCCACCGAGTTGTTACTTAGTTGGTTAATTAGTTAGTTAGTTATAGAGCTGTCTCCGTACTGACAAGCTGACAGTCTCTCAGCGAGGCAAGAAATTTCTCTCCTATTATGAAACCTGCAGGTTAAGTAACCACGTGCACGATAGCCCACTAGTGGATCCTATTCTGAGCCAGACGCTGTCTATGCACATTTCTTCACTATCGAATGCAATATATATTATATATACAGGGTATACACAAAAGAATGGTGCGATTTTAATAGTGAACACTATTAAAACCGCACCATTCTGTTGTGTATACCCTGTATATATGATATATTATGTTTCCATTCATGCCTAAACCTTCACAGTGGTGCTGTCGTTATATGTTTGCGAATTATACATATAATGATGTGTACGTGTCTTATCTCTTTCATGCTACATTCTTTGCCCATATCATCCTGCTCAAACTATCTATCAATATCTTATTTATTACGCTGCATATCATATGAAATAAATTCAGTGAGACAATGAAAAGAAATAGATTTATATCATGTCTAGTGTACATTTATCAATATAATAAACCGACCTTCCCTTCCGAATAACATAATCCAATATCACAAAAAAAAGTACAGCCACAGGACCTTTTTTCTTTCTTTCTTTCTTTTATTTGTATTTATCGTTGTGGACAATCAATAGGCGTGTGTATACATTGTGGAAATGAATCGTGCGTGAATATTGTGTAGGACGAGTTCCGTATACCTTGGAAAACTCTCTCTCCCTGCAATAATAATAATAACAATAACAGGATACTATCGTGACCAGTGTTATGTATTGGTAACTGTCGTTGACAGGCGACGAATCCAGCCTTATATAGATGAGTAATCGTTTATTTATCTCGACGACGAAAAATCGATTCTTTCCAACCTATACACACAAAGACAAATATGAACAGAAGCTACGTATTGAGGGTGGAAAAATAACATAGACAAGACGGAGACATATTGTGACTGAAGGTAATATTACAAATCGGTAGAAGTTATTGGAGACTTAAATTGTGTCTAATTTGTATTTAACAGGTATATAAATAATGGGCAGTAAGCACTGAGCAAATTGATGTCGGCCAATCAGATCAGGAGTGTAACATCTGGGTAGGTAGACACAGCAATCCTGTTAAGTATGATTCCTACTCACTAAGTCCTGAGTTTAATGTCTGTCCGAAGGTCGTCTCTCTTGAGTGCGGGACTAAGGCGATTTCGGTCATACAAGTGCTGAGACGCACCTTATTGAAAGCCTGAAACCCTATCTTACCAATGTTAATTGTATCAATTTTAAATGTATTTTTATAAGCAACCACAAGCCCTATATTTATTAAATTTGGCACAACTATAGTCCAGAGTTCCCTGTTATTGTTGAAATTTTTATGGCAATTAACACGAAAGCATTCCATGTATTTTTCTAAAAGCCATTTTCTTAAAACTGAGCTTTTGGAAAAAATTAAAAATATATTTACAAATAAATCAGCGAACGTCAACAGATATAGCAAACCCTTACCTATGCTTGTGCCAAGTTTCACAACTTCAAAACTTGTGGTTGCTTAGAAAAATGTAACTGAATTTCAGAAAATTAAGATGGCAAAGACACTGTTTACAGCAACCCTTTAACACTGGTCAGGGCAGCTTCTTCTCTATTCTTATTAACTCAATATTACATTTGCCTTTTAATGCTCAGTTGACTCATCGTCGTTAAACAAGGTAACGCACAACTTAACGACAGAATAAATTCTGTCGTATATATTGTCCTCAACATACATAAAGTTAAAGACACGGCAGGAATGCCGACGCAAATCAATCGAACCTCTATGTCTACATGTCTTTTCGTTCCAGCTCCTAAATTATCGCCATTGTTTCTTTTAATCTTCATGGGTAATTCGATTAAATTTTCGTTATATCGAGGAATGAAGAGGAGAGTAAGGGGGGGGGGTGGCGTAGACCTCATCAATTTTTCAGAGCATACATGTACACTTAGCGAACCTTCATACACACACGCACACACATAGGCTATACATTCGATTCGATAATCGTTAATAAAGGAAAAGGGACAGTACAATGCTATGGAATACCGCATGTTTCTATTTTAAATTCATTCGTACCAACATTTTATCCACCTTTCCTTCGCATTCATCAATCAGCTACTTTTTAGGAGTTGTTACCTCACTGCCTAATCTGTCATCAATTCCAAATTCTGTGCCACCCTCTTTAAATTATTTAACGGTTCCAACAAATGATTAAATGAGATGGTTCATTATTGTGTAGTTTATTTATCGATGCTGTCAGTAACTAAGCCTACATAGCGTAGAAGACGAGGACATGGAAACCAGGAACATATAGGCATAGCAATCATCTTGGCAGATATTAAGTGACCGTACAAAAAATTTATTCGTTTCAAATATGTTTATCGTCTTAGCTTTTCAAATAGACAGACAAGCACGCTGATCCAAAATTCTCTAAGCAATTTCTGTTCTGTTTTCTTTCAGCCAAATATTCAGTTATGGATTTTTGAAAGAAGCACATGAATTACGCACAATAAGCAGTGTAACTTAAAATCCAGAGCCAGTCAGTCCAAATAATGCGATACTGTGAATTATGTTTCGTATACACTTCTCATTAAAAAATTACAAACTTGAGATATCGCCTCCAAAAAATTAACAACGAGGGGAAGAAAATAAAAACTATCAAATGTTAATCAAGAATCCTGATCATTTACGACAAGTACACGTAGATGAAAGAATAGCTAAATTTTATAACAGATTTTTAAGGAATAAGGTGTAAGAATATTGAAATTTTCCTAGGATAAGAAATAGGGACGGAATTTTGTAACACGCGATAAACCACCGTGTTCCATGAAAGGTGGAGAACTTTGTGCCCAGCACAGCAAATATGAGCTTCTCAAAAAAAGGACTCTTCTCCGTGTAATTAATTACGCAAAATTAATAGAAGTGTGTAAAATTAGGAGTAAGCTGTAAATAATAGATGATAAGAAGGATTCCGAACTCACAGACCCACATAAAAGTCCAATACATCAAGCGATGTATACTTAACATATCTGCGCCTCATGTACGAGTAAATAGACTGGTGGCTCAGTGTTACAACCTGTTCGGCAACTGATAACAGCAATGCCTCAAGGCCCGTGCTCTGATAACACAATTCAGGCCTGTGAGGACGAATTGTCTAAATTGCTATTATCTATGAGGTCGAAGCACTTGAGAGCTAACGATGAGTGACTGACTATGTATGCTACCGACTGAGTGACTGACTTAGTGGGTAGTGGCATAAACCGACTGAGTGATTGACTTAGTGGGTAGTGGCATAAACCTACTGAGTGACTGACTTAGTGGGTAGTGGCATAAACCGACTGAGTGACTGACTTAGTGGGTAGTGGCAAAACCGACTGAGTGACTGACTTAGTGGGTAGTGGCATAAACCGACTGAGTGATTGACTTAGTGGGTAGTGGCATAAACCGACTGAGTGATTGACTTAGTGGGTAGTGGCATAAACCGACTGAGTGATTGACTTAGTGGGTAGTGGCATAAACCGACTGAGTGACTGACTTAGTGGGTAGTGGCATAAACCGACTGAGTGACTGACTTAGTGGGTAGTGGGATAAACCGACTGAGTGACTGACTTAGTGGGTAGTGGCATAAACCGACTGAGTGACTGACTTAGTGGGTAGTGGCATAAACCGACTGAGTGACTGACTTAGTGGGTAGTGGCATAAACCGACTGAGTGACTGACTTAGTGGGTAGTGGCATAAACCGACTGAGTGACTGACTTAGTGGGTAGTGCAATAAACCGACTGAGTGATTTGACTTAGTGGGTAGTGGCATAAACCGAATATTTCAACACCGTTGAACCCAACTCATGCATTTCACGCCACCAAACCACGTTCATTAACTAGACCTACTTCTTCAGTGTTACACTTTAAAATCTACGGCTTGGTCTTACGTAAGATTCTCCCCATCGATAATTTTGAAATATTTCTTATTTACTCCATTACGAGCAGAAGGTATGTTGTTAGTTTAATTGCCTTAGGAAAAAGCTGTAAATAAGGACGTTAATCTTTAAAGGAGGCTCTCAAATTCCTAATTTATCCGCCTCTATACAATAACAAATAGGCAAATAAATGAGGTTGATGAGAAAATATGGACAAGCATGAATCCTGGAAATGCTTTTTATCAGTCAGTTTGAAAGTTATGGTCAACATGTTTAGTTTTCGCAGAACACTGGAGCTCAGGTTAGACAAAACAATTAACTCTAGCTGTAGTTTTTCAGGATTAGTATACAGTACAAACGTTTAAAGACAAAGTGTTCAAGAAAATGTTTCAAGATAAAGAGGATGAAATAAGCAAACCATTTAACATATTACACAACGAAGAACTTCATGGTTTATACGATGGCCTAATTTTGTTAGAATAGTGAGCTAGGCACGCAGATAGAATGGGGGTGAAAGGAATACATAAGAGAATTTTGGCGGAGGCTCTCCTAAAATGTACAACAGGATGACTAAGAGTGAAATACGGAGATGGCAGGCTTTATTATGAATCTTTGGAGATTACGAACTTTGAAGAATAAAGGGTGGACGAAAGGGATTAAGAGTTAATTATTTGGTGGATAACATACATCTTAGGATCCAACATGCGCTATTCTTACATGAATATATGAAATTAAAGCATTAAACTATACATTCTGTGTTCTGATCGTCTTTAGGTCTCAGCAGCCCAATGTTTGCTGTTCCTGCATGGACCACACTCCATATGGATCCTCTGCGTAAAGAGTTCCTATACTCAGTCTACAAAAAAATTAGCAAAGCGGTAACAAGTAGTTTTAATCCATACGTTGGAGCTCCAATCTAGGCTAAGATGCCTGTTCTTTAGCATTTCCTTATATGTTAAAATATGCCACGATCGATTCCTCCGATAAGTAACAGAATAACATAGTTCAGCGGAGTATTTCTTACGAAACTAATACTCCCTCCATACGCCAAGGAATTTGAAGCCTGAAACTTTTCCGTATTCACAACACCCCGTATCTTCTTCCAATATCACCACTTATTTATCATTTATAATTAACCTTATTGCCTCACGAGAGGCTATTTTAACAGATCAGTTGATACAGACTCTTAAACCTATCAAAACAGTAAGCATAAGTTGTTATGCTGCGCTGCCAAAGGAACAAAGTGACATACTAGCATTTAAGATTTGACAACTACGTGCACAGTAAACAAGGGATACGTCATAAACGATTAGGCAGTCAGAGGGAAACACAGCGAAGAAAGCAGAGGAAAGATCCCCGACCCCCCCCCCCTCACAGCCATCCATTCAAAGCTACGTACAGATGGCGTGTGTATACATGCGTATACACACTCTACACATGACTGCAGTCATCATCGAACGGAATATTGACTCGTTGCAATGAAAATGTACAATAAAACGCGCTATGTCAAACCTCCAATCCATTTCTATTCATTAGAAGGCGTGCACAAGTGTCACATTCACGTACTCACCAACCACTTCGCTACCTCCAGTATTTAGCAAGAATGCCACGAACACTTCTCTGCCTCTGCGATTACAAATTACAGCTTTACCTCAATAGATACTTAAACTGTTCTACACATGCGCTACGTAAAATGGAAGAACAAATGGTAAAAACATACGCATTCAGAGTGGGTGTGCGACATAAGCACCTTCTCCGACATACGTCTTATTAATAGAAATCAAAGATGCTGACGTATGACGAGTAGTTATGACAGCAGACAGCACAGCAATACAGAATAAATCACAGAAAATGGCACTGTAAGTTGCAACCCATCTTCTTATTAGGATACTTCTTAAATCGTGTAAGACTTCAGGCTATCACAGTGGTGAATGCTGAAGATTCAAATATTCTGGGATACAACGCCGTCGAGGGGTCTTAGTTTGTGACGTTCCAAAGGATGGTGGTGCCTTCGAAACGTCAGGAAATATTTACCTAACGACATACCGCAATATCCCAAAAATATGACTTTTTTAAGTCATTTTTAGGAATGTAGTTGTCTAGATTTACCGATCCCAGTGGCCGCGCGGTCTAAGGCGTGGGTCTGCGGCCGCTCGCTTACTAGGATTGTGGGTTCGAATCCCACCGGGAGGCATGGATGTCTGTCTCTTGTGAGTGTTGTGTGTTGTCAGGTAGAGGTCTCTGCGACGGGCTGGTCCCTCGTCCAGAGGAGTCCTACAAGTGTGGTGTGTCTAAAAGTGTGTGATCGTGAAGCCTCGAAAAATGAGGCGGCCTAGGCCCCCAGGGGCTGTCGAGACATTGTGGAAAAAAAAAGTTGTCTAGATTTGATATAAGCAACAAACAATTTTGGGTAAAACTTCTAACGCATATTTTCCTGCGAGTGCAACAATCTACGTAAAATATCTGAATTATTATATATATATATAGTTTAGCGATTCATTCTTGCGTATAATTTCCAGTAGCATAGGTTCGGCCACGTTACACATGCTTGACCCAACTCCAGTGTCTCCTACAGTCATCACGTTTGCAGCTGTTAACACACAGCGAAGAGGCCGAAGACGCATAAAACTTTAACATATATTTACAATCTAACGTAACACACAGCTCAATATAACTAGTTACAGTGGCCCGTTACTGGTAGTAAGCAGGCACAAAGCTAAACATATCTTCACTCGTCCGCCATACTGTTTTATATTCTAAAAATTGTCTACCTTGTAGGTTGAATTTTTTTCCGAAGATCTCTTTCGAGACCAATTTTTTTTTTAAATATTTCCACCGCACACAAAGTTCTTTGGGTCGCCATGTCAGTAACACACTGGTATAAAATTAAGGCATGAGGTACAGTGGTGTACAGCAGCAAAGCGTTCGTACCAATTTTCATTAACATCAGGTTTTCTGTCCAGAATCTAAGCTTGAGGTCAAGTGGACCCACCGCAAGACTATCTTCATTATACAATAAGATAATCAGCCCAAAATGCGAGCTGTTTACGATCTAAAACAATCGTGTCGCGCTGATTAACAAAGACTTTCGTGGACGGAATGGATCAAACTCTTTATTTTCTCGTGACGCAACACCTAGTGCGTATTATAGAGATCGGCACTTTCTTTGGGCATGTGATCGGCATACACACACACACACACACACACACACCTTCTTGCGCATGCGCGCCACACATTCCCATACAAATCGAACAAACATATTTTGTATTGGTGTGGAGAGGGGTGGCGCCCTCACATTCTTAGGTTCATGGATCGAATTCGGAAGCTTCGAGTGTTTTTCTTTGATGTCTTGCGCAAATATAGAGACAATTAACGTATTTACAAGAGACTACTCGGGTTCAAAGCCTTCCTAAAACATTACAAATGACATGAAAAATGTGTTCCTTCTACGATAAACGTAATTAATGCTGGAACACAGTTCATTTGTGAATGTCTATAATTACAGTCAATTGGTTTTTTCAAAACACTCACCGAATACTGAAACAAAACAGTCAGTGGCCGTTTCTACCCAAACTCCGCCTAATTTATCAGACATGTTACCCTCGCGCCTCCAGTGGTCGTGGAGGTCAAAGTGCACGGTATTAGACTGGAATCGCGGCTTCGAATTCTGTCCGGTACATGCATGTTCATCCCCGAAATTTACTGTTGTCTTATGGGAGTCCTACCTTTTGTCAAAACGACTCGCTCTTAATGAATGAACAGGGGCAAATAAAGGACTGTGTCTTATTTCCTATCGTTTGCATTATAGAATACGGGTAGGCTACTTGAGGTTACGGACTTTAAAGTTTATAAGTGTTTAACCAAGCAATTAAATAATGAATGAACCCACCACGAACAAAAATCAATCACCTAAGTAACAAATTAACAAGAAAACAAATGAACCAACCAATCAACCAAAGAAACGCACCTCAACGGCAATGGTAACCAAATGGGCCTAAGTCCATTTTCATATCTATGTTAGACAACAACCATTTTAGAAGCTATTTGAAATAATGCACAAAAGTCTATTACTAGTCGCAGTGTCTGTCTATCGAATGTCCACTCTGCCTAAGTGTCCTTTCATTAAATGTAGCGTGCCTGTGTTAACTTTTACAGTTCACTGGTCGCGATAATGTAACACGACGCATCTCGTTGATAAACTCTGCGTTTGTTCGCACAGTGTTTATGTGTTTCGTACGAGTCTAACAATAAACAGGAATTATTTCCCTAAACAGGATTAACTAATCGGTCATTATAGTGGAGGTAAAATTTGTGCTCTGTGAGGTAGGAACAGAATGACTAAAATATAATGCTGATTAATGTAAGTCTACAAACAGTTAATTAAAATTGCATTGATGCAGCTTTGTCGAAGAAACAGCAGGAATCAATTGGTAACTTACATGAAGCCGTAAATGCATATCAACAAATGTGGACTGGACTGAAACACAGGCGTATAAGAAACAAAACTGTAGCAATGATTACGCCAAATATTCCGCTGTTTATTTTCTTCAAAAAAGAAAGGACTACGAGCTTCTGAACGTCTGACCCTGAAGATGAACATAACTAAATGCTTCGAAAGATCTGGAACTATTTACCCAACGACATAGCGTAAGAACCCAGAAGAACTGAATCTTAAAAGAAGAAAATCCTCATATAAAATTACACAAAAATCCGTCCAGAGGGAGTCGAGATGATACATACGGATAGGCGGAAGGACAAACGGACAGAAATGAGGAAGCTAATATTCAGTTTTCGCAAATTTTCGAATGCGCCATAAAAAAAAAGGGGTTGGTTTCGAGATAATGACCAACAGTCATTACGTCTGATGTCATCAATGCACATACGCAGGTCTATATCAAATAAATATATTTGTTATACACTGCGAATTTTCCGAGAAATTTATATTTATAGAATACGTTGAAAATGCCATATAAGGTATCTAAAATGTTTGTAAAATTTAGAATAAACCACGGATGTTTCGTAAAATAAGACAGGGTTTATCACTGACACGTTAGATCTATTGTGTTGATTATTATAATGTTGGTATATTTATCCTTGTGTTTGTGCCAATGAGTGCTACGGACTTTATCAGATTATGTTTCAGCATGAAATAATAAATTTATTCCAAGCGGTATTCACATACACGCACATACACACAATATCAATATAGCAGGAAGGCTGGACAGAAATACAGTATGCTTATGTTAGCACCTAAATTACAAAATAATACTTCGACACAAACTGCATATGAATAAAGTTCAAATTTTAGGTAGTAACTGAACACCGAAACAAGCTTGGCACTAACATCTCATTCAAATTAGAACTACTGGACAAATAAAAAGGCGATGGAGCAAAGAAATTGAGGAAGAAGCTGGAGACGACGAAGATAATTCAAATGGTACAGTTGAGATGATCAATATACCAATTATATAATTTGCGATGGTAGGAAGACAGGCTGGACGATGACACCATGTTGTAGTGGGCTGGTTTTACCGACGTTTCGGAGAACCTTAGACTCTTCCACTATTTTATAGCTCGAAACTATGTTCATCAAGCTGAGCCCACAGTACAGTCACTTCGCTTGAAGAAGCAAGCGGCCAGGTTCTGCGAAACCTCGAAAAAACCGGTCCAACATAACATGGTGCCTTGATTCATGACTGTAAACAAGACAAAATGCTAGTTTTATTACTGAAAGTACAATTGACGATTATTAAAACACTCTTTTCTTTTGCTGCACGGATTAACCTGCTCGTAACGACACTGTATAGTTCGGTAGCATTAGTATGATGTTAAGAATGAAGATGGTGGGGCGCTGTTTGACAGAACACCGTTCCAGTGGAGTTCTGCTTGGGCCTGCAAGGTTCTGAACACAGACCCCCTTGGGCGATGCGGTCTCTCGTAGACAATAAATGTCAACATCATTGGTATTCTTAAAAGAACTGAACAAATATGCCTTTTGAAACCCTCTCAATCACTGATAATAAATTTATCTGACAAGTATTTATTGCGTAGGCTTGCAGTTGAAGTAACTAATACTATAAATATCACCTGTCAATAGTCTGTAGTATATAGTTACGTGTATTTATAAACATTTATTTTAGGCCGCAAGGCCAAGGAACATTCGAATAATTACGGTGTTGTGTTGCTACTTGGAAAAGGCATGAAAGGAAAACGCGGATATCTGTACGCTGCTCTTCAATTTGATAACCAATAAACGGGATTATGTTTCATTAGCACTATACTGAGACATGCACACACACACACACATTCCATAATTTGCGGAAGATCTATCCTAACTCGTTTCTAATTCCATACCGGCTAACCGAAGACACACGACATTCGCATTTGTTGTTCGTCTTTATTTCATAGCGTCGACATAAAGTCGAAAACTTCGACGCAGCAGAAATCACAAGAAAATTCAAATATGAAAGTAGAACAATCCCGATACTGAAAGCTACAGTTTTATACGTATAATTTTTAAGTGTGTTTTTAATGACACTGTCAATTGCTGAGATCATATAGCATCGGTGACAGATAAGTGAAGGAACATGGAGTACATGTGAAATGGTACTGACAGGGCAAACCGAAGTACTCGGAGAGAAACCTGTCGCAGTGCCACTTTGTCTACCACAAATCCCACATGGACTGGCCTGGAACTGAACCCGGGCCTCCGCGTTGAGAGACCGACGGCTAACCGCCTGAGCCATGCCGCGGCCCCTATATAAATGTACATATAAATAAACAACAAATTTCAAACAGGGACTAGATTCTGAATGGGGGGCCGTATTTTGGGGTGATGAAGGTAAGGAAGTGGCTGTACTTCCGACGTTTCGGATACTTGCTGTATCTATCTTCAAGACAAAAATATGTTACAATGCGGCAAGGGTTAAGGGGAATCACTTCTCTTTGTGTTCGGAGAGACGGCATATCTGGTACACGTCAGCACTGCGCCTGCAGCCCACCCAAACACCTAATCCGAGTTATCAGCCAAACACAGGATGAAGATCCGCAAAGAACAGTCATGACATCCTGAATTCATCAGCTCCTACGTAGCCTACGTGAAGATTATATAAAATATTCTGGAATTATGACGCCGTGTTGATTAGAAATTTGTTACTAACGTTTCAGAGAACCTTGTTGTCTCCCTCTTAAGGGTAGTCCTTGGACAAACTACCAAACAACATATGAGTACCCTGAAGACATCAGCATTAAGTTCCTCCGAAACGTCCATAACAAATTACCAATAAAACAACACATCATATCCCACAAGACTGTAATCCTCATCCACAACGCTGTAAAAACCTCAAATCACACAACTAAATATATTATCAATATATTCTCCTAAATATTTATGTGTCAAAAATGTGTCTAAATGGACCAACCTTTAGCAAATATTATTAGCCTAATGTGACTAGGTGAGAGATGGCGTCAGAGCGCAACCTATGCGCCATTTGCGGTCGTATTTTGTCACTTAGGCCCGTGATGTTTCAACTGACCAATTCTGACGTGATTCATTTTCACATGTGACTCTGACAACGAACAAAACCTACAACTAACTGTACAACAGGATACTTACACAAATGTCTTATCAACTGGCTTCCTCATCATTTTCAATGTACAGGTAATTCATTAACATTTTGTGTAAATTATGAACACATATTGGATATTTACTGATACGAGAAATATAGTGTAACACAAGGCTGTCTGCCGATGAAAATTTTAATCGATTATTGATTGTTAACACATGTAAATTGGACTACTGATTGGTAACATTAAATTGATTAATAGAAACATATCTGGTATCCAAAAATACACATGCATATTAATTTATTTACAAATCAGTACAATTATTAACAAATTAATGCAGGTTACAATTAATCTGACTTCGCAACCTTCAACAAATTGAATTACGACGCTTTTCTTTCAGGCAACTCAGAGTCTGATGAAGAAAGATGCCAGCAATACGTTCTGTTAATAATTAAGGGTAAATACCTAATAACCATTATATTTAAAGATAAATTTTGCGCCATAAAAATGTTTGCAAGATGTCGAGCAACTTAAGAAGCTCAATGCATAAAAAGGAAACTCTTATGCGTCCTCAAAATTAAAACACCTTTTGTTGCCACGCAGTATAATCCCCTTGACAGTACATAATACAATTATTATGACAAATACAACATATAGTGTTTGTCAGTTCCTTTGAAGAGTGTTATAACAGGGAGCTACTGTACATACCCTTAGAACTGTATCATACTTCACCACTGTTTCTTAATATAAATCTCAATTGTACAACAGCCTAAACCGTCCGCCTCATTCCAGAATTGACAGCAATAATGTTAACAATTATATCACATTTCAAGACGGCAGGTAGAAGATTTCTTATTGCACTACATATTAGGGTGATGCAGAAACAGAAGTAATTTGCTGAACACCCAGCGACCTATTTTAAGGCAGTCAAGCACATTCTTGTTGATTCGGGTCTCGACTCTGCACCGTCTCATATCAGCACAGATTAACATAGACTTACCGCTTGCGTTTACAGCTGCGACTTCCGATTTTACACTTACAGTACACTTAACCCCTTTGAAACATGAATTTCATGTAACAAATATTTAAAATTGAGTTCCCACCTCAGAAAGAACATTCTACGTCTCCATTACAAAGACCATTCGGTTAACGCTGTTACGGAAATAGCCTCTGTTTATTGTGATCATCATATGAAACACATAAATGCACTCTGTAGGTAAAATGAGAAGTTTCTTTAACATTAGAGCAGGTGGTATACGCTATTAGGCACCATTGTGGTGAGCAGGGTTAATGTCTCCAGCTGCTAGAGATCTCCAGGTCCTAATATTAAGAAAAGATTAAACAAACGAAAATTTCCGAAACTGGTAATAAATGAAGCAGTACGCTTGCTGCCCTCTTACTGCGACTAAAATTGAAGTTACGGATTACTTTGGAACATTCCGGACTCTAAAACCATCGCATATAAATTTTGTTTTTAAATTCTCGAAAACAAATTAGTCGCAACACCAACAGTTAATACCTGATGCACAATACCGAAATGAGTGTGTATTTATTGCACAGTAATTTTAAAAGACAGTACTAACGTATTAATTTTTAAAAGATGCATTTGAAATATATAATACCTTCAGATAACGTTTTGAATTTTTGTCTGGCCACACTGAAGAACATCGCTTATACTTCTTGTGAAGTTAGGGTATTAAATTCACTCTCCCTATTGTTAGGTAACATTACTTATATCTAAGAACAGAATTTGATGTAAGGCGCACAAGGAATTTGGATGATATCTACAATATCATTACTTCACGCAGGCTACAATTCAAATGACCTAATACTAACAACAAATACATCCGTATATGCAAAAATTACAGGCGCAAACGCTTCACCGTTCATAAGACGAGGGTATATGAAACACCTGTTTAGATATGCAACTTATGTAGAAACCTTCATCTTTCTGTTTCTCTTTACAGTATAGATCACTAAGTACAAATTGTGACTTAAAAATTAATTCGAGGTGACGGAAATTCAAAACAAAGTAAGAAAGAACTTGATTTCAGGCTTCCGCCGCGATGTTGATGAAATCTGTGGTCTTCTGGGTTAATTACACGGTAAATAAGTTACCACACGACGCCGTGTAATAAACCAGAAGACCACAGATTTCAAGAAAGAACTTATTTCACTTCAGTAAAAATCCAATAACCTATTTTACTCTAGCAAGCATGTTAACGTCAGATAACAAGTTAAAAATGCCGGAGCTAAATACAAAAAAATCTTATCTAATCACCCAAACTACATAATGAGACAACTGACTTTCGCAGAGCAATGGCCCTAGAGGACAAAATTTCCATTTAACCGTACTTACTGTGTATTCTGCTAACATTAGAATCTAAAATGTTACGCGAAGGATCAGCCACATAATGAAACATATGAGAGTGGTTCCAGGCTTGAATTCAATACGTTTTGCCCCGCAATGCAAACGGTGTGACAACCTGGAGATAACAGCTTTAATTTTGTACGTCTAATTTTTGAAAGAATAAAACACTGCCATCAATACAAATATCGATTTCGTACTTCTTCTAGGACGTATAGAATTTCGATGAACTGAAAGTACTAATTAGAAATTAATGCAATTTTAAATTTAATACATTGAAGTGACGTATTATTCGACTGCATAAGACACCCAACAATATGATATATTTAAAAGGCAAATAGTAATAATTTTTGCAATACATCCTTCCTTATATAAGCCGAGTTTCGCAAAGAGTAGTTTACTGTAATAATAAATAATGTTGTGTGGGGTAATTCTCGGCGCGTGAAACAACAAGCCTCCCAGATTGCGCAAAAGTATACAACCGCTCTACTGTCGATCTAGAGCACTCACCGACAGCTAACGTACAACAGCACAGCCAACTGCCACAAAGACGTTAACTTGCGGTCCAAGGCCCCCTGCAGCAGTCCCTCCACGGGGAACAAAATCCCTTTTACAAATCCGTAACTTGTGTGTTCGGCATGATGTAAGGGGTTACTCCAGGAATGCACGGACTTGTTCACTACGTCCAAATTTGGAATATTATTTCATTGCCAGGCCTACACTTTTAAATATATAATTTGTTACGTCCTACATTACAAGTATGAGTAGCGTACTTACGAATTCATTTCTAGAAATGTTTTGAAACAAAAATTAATTTACATTACATTTATTGCACAGAATAACAAGTAAAAACTGTGCTATGGGTTGTCAATATTGGTTCCCTTGTTCGTTAAATAACATTATAACACAACTGGCAGGAAGACACTTTCTGGTGTTCGCAACGAACAGAATTGCATAAATTCGCCTCCAAGCTCTGCCAAATCCGTCTGTCCACAAGTAACAACTCTAAAACCGATGAAAAGGTTTTCAGGATATTTAAAAATTCACGAAATTTTCTACAATGTGTCAGCATATTCTATGTAATTTACCTTAAAATCGGTCCAACATAAAGGAAACTTTATATTGAGACATTACGCCTTTGTATTCGCACCTCAACATTAACTCACTAAATATTTATCAGAGTGAAGAATTCATAGAGGAAGTGTACAGAATACTAGAGCACATATTGTACCTCTAATACGTATATTCCATAGGTATTATTGTTTTAGAGATATTTAAACAGAAGTGTGTGAATGGCCCCACAACTGTAATGACACACGTTTCCGAACTTTTATATTCAGCAATCACCAATTTTCTGCAGAACAAGCACAAAGTCTCTTACTGTCTACAACAGTTAAACGGAACCCCATCCCACCTACGTTCATAGACACATGTACATATACACATACACACAGATAATTACAAAATAACTTAACGTGCATCTGCAACCATTTCATCATTTAAATTTAAATTCTCTTGCTTTCGACATAATTAAACAAGAAAGAACAAATGAGCCACAAACTGCTTCGTTTTGCACACATTTCGTAACTGCCTCTACGTCGCCCAACATTTATAAGCCTGAGGAAGTAATCCATCCGCAAATGCGATCCGGAATTGGATGTACTTAAGAACTTAAAAATGCTGCGTGTTAAAACAGACGTTCAGAATTCTAAGCACATAATTCTGTAATCCTTCACCTAAAAGAAGCCTATCGTTGAAGCACGACCGTATCAACTTCAGTGTTAAGTTACTGCTCGCATTGTTAGCCCAGTGAACGATTTCTCTTAATTAAAACTTGAAACGTATTCTGCATGAGGCAACAAAGACATATTCTTCTTACCACAACAATTTAAATAATGAAAAAAGTTTTTTATATTATTTTCAAATAATCTTTTAAATTAACTTCACTTTCACACATTTTATAAACAACTTTCGATGTAACAGTATTCAAGCATACCCAGCGCTACTGCTTTATCGATAATACGGCTCCATAGTCATTCAATGTTTATAAAATGTTTATGCATCATTTTTACTGAGGTAGAGGAATTTAATTATTAACCGTTGGCACTTGCTACACCCACTTCATGTAGTGGCCAATCAGATACAGAAGAGTGACCATCGTGTTGAGAGGGTACAAACAACAGGCATTCTGATAACTGATTCTGCTTCGTTGACAATTCGAATATGTCCTATCGATTCCCCTTTCACGATTTTATATTATTATAAGCAATAAAATACGGAAGGCGCATTAGTTCAGACACTGGATTTGCGCGGGTTGTAAGTGCCGTTAAAGTAAGATAGGATTTGAACTGTTGTGAGTGTTGCTCCTGTTAGCTACCACGATAAAATAAAATGACACTTCGAAAATATCTTATTTTAAAAAATGGTACCAGTAATTGTGTAAATAATATGCACAAATTTGTACACGCGTGTACTGGAATGCTCGAGCACTGGGATGTCAGTTCGAATCCCTCTCGCGGCATGAACTTAGGCCTACGTCAAAGTTTCTCTACGCTGTCGTGTGTAGACAGCGGCCTTGCCATTGGCCGGCTACCACCTAAGACTTCTAACAAAATATGTCAGAGACTCTTGGTTACAAAAATAAAGTCCGAGTCGTAAAATGCCAGAGGACCTAATCCTCGTAACTGAAGAAGAAGAAGAAGAAAGATGAAGTTAAGTGAAATTCGGCACAAGGTTTCGTCTAATGATGTCCCTCTTAATACTAGAATGCCCAAAGAGTAACGTTAGGAATTAGGTTTCTGTCAATTTCCTGCCACAAACTGTCTACCAGAAACTTTTTCTTCTCGCCCAAGAAATGAGCGAGTAAAATAACATCTATGCTCCGCTTTTCAACATATTCCGACGGAGTCTCTAGCAGGCTATCTACTTCCTTAACATCGGCGATAAAGACGCTCACACCGTCCAAACTCCAGCAAAGTCCTTATTCAAACTCATCACCACGGACTATAGTTACGAAAGTGCTAATCGCAATACTTTTATATTGACATTAGAGGCATAACTCGGTTTCAGTTACACAACAGACGATATGTCAGATTCTTAGAATTCTAAACGTATAGTAAATGTTGCGTTGCTATGCGGTTTTCTTGCTAATGAATGCACGAAACAACAAACATTTATGTGTCCACCTTGTCAATATCATAACAAGTGAGTTACAGTTCCAAAAATAATTTACTTGTTATTCGTAGTACTTAATTTATTGCTACACAGACACGCAGAAAATGTCTGGCTGTAAATCATGGTTCGTGTTGCAATGAAATGTGCTTCTTCGGTTAACTTAATATCACAACTATCAAGATCAAAAGTACTAATTTCGTAACAAGCTAAAGAACTGACTCAGTAACTAACTAACCAACCAACAACACTGGCAGCAGGATTCGACAGTTCAGAATTATTAATACAAAAGCTGTCCACTAAGACGCTCAACCAGGTCCATTCACACCCCATCTTCATAGCTATTATCCCCTAAGATCCAACTGCTATTTTCCCTTCTCCTTTTTGGTCTAGCAAGTGGATGTTTCCTAAAAAGTGTTTCTAGCGAAATAATTAATGCAAAGCTTATTCCTTCCCCATCCCAGCTACATGACCAGCATATCATAGCTTCTTACAATTCGCTGTCTTTATGTTACTGTTAGTTAACATAACTCATCACCAAGTTCCTCATTATGTTGTAACTCTATCCAGAATTATTCACTTCATCCTTCGTAGATCAGAACATTGTCGTTAGCATTTTGCTTTCAAACACTTTAATTTATGATCTTCCCTCAAATAAACAGTCAGCTTTTCACACCCCATACAAAACAAATGCCAAAGTGATTGTCTTGTAACTTATATCCTTATGATCAGCCTTTTATAAAGCGGACGGCAAAATGACAGTTTACGGCATCAATAATAATCATTTATAAAATGTATTCATCTCTAATTTCACTATAAAATTATTAACTTGCAAGCCTACCAAAACTATTACTGCAAGAACTGTTATATATTTCCAGAAGTTCGATTTAAGGCGCACAAAAACACTTTTAAACACCTACCCTGCGGTTGTCAATAGAATTTCTAAATATGCGAATGTCTGACGAACTGTAGAATAACTGGACATATCGAATGTCTGACTAACTGTAGAATAACAGGACATATCGAATGTCTGACTAACTGTAGAATAACAGGACATATCGAATGTCTGCCGAACTGTAGAATAACAGGACATATCGAACGTCTGCCGAACTGTAGAATAACAGGACATATCGAACGTCTGCCGAACTGTAGAATAACAGGACATATCGAATGTCTGCCGAACTGTAGAATAACAGGACATATCGAACGTCTGCCGACTGTAGAATAACAGAACATATCGAATGTCTGCCGTAACTGTAGAATAACAGGACATATCGAGCGTCTGCCGAACTGTAGAATAACAGGACATATCGAATGTCTGCCGAAACTGTAGAATAACAGGACATATCGAATGTCTGCCGAACTGTAGAATAACAGGACATATCGAGCGTCTGCCGAACTGTAGAATAACAGAACATATCGAATGTCTGACTAACTGTAGAATAACAGGACATATCGAATCAGCTAATAATGACATTCCAGTTCATATGTTAAACGTTTGTCAAAATGGAGCGTTTTAAAAATGAAACGTCAAGAAAGCAAGTAGGCTAAGTAATAAAATTAAAAGGCCTATTTAATGTCTAACTATAATAAGGTGTTAGAATGCCGTGACAAGTATTAGACAACTGCCTGGTTTCTAAGAACCGTTTCTGTTGGAGTGAAAACAGCCTGCAACACGATAGACGCGAAGGGGAGAGAAACTCCAAGTTCTTTGTGCGAGAATTGTATTGAGCATCACCACCAATCAATAACGGAAATTGCTAGCGTTTCATGAGTCATCAGTTAAAAACAGCTAATCACTGATGGAAATCTGCACGCATTAAAAACGACTCTCCAACGCTCTACCAAACTGGTCATTTATTTAATTATCCTGAGAAATCGTAAAATTCATAGACACAGGCCTAGGAATACTGACATGTTAGACCATTTTCATTTCCCTAAACTTACAGTGAAGGATGCATTAAAAAATTTTCGTCACTTTACCAGTCTCTTCAATTCCAGTACAGAAATACGCCTATTATATATATATATATAAATATGTCTCAAAATCCTGGTTCTGATATTTGCAAACACGAAACACAACACACACAAAATCCATTGGTATAATACCTAAATACTTCTTCTCTTAATGCACTAAAGCCTATTTAAATTAACACAAATTCGCGGATCTTATGTCCGTTATCACGTTATGTATAAACGTGGTGATTTATATAATAGGGGAATTTAAATTTTCTGGACACTCTCTGTTATCAAGCTAACAACGAATTCTGAAGCAGAAAACGTTTTGAAAGGTAATTTCTAACAGTGGACTGACAAGAGCGCAACGCACACTAATGGGAAACGCGGTCTGCTATGAAGTGACAAGCGGCAGCAAATCCCAGTACAGGGCGCGGAAAGCGTCGAACTTACGCATCGACGGCAAACATTAAGTTTTCAAAACACGTCTTCAAACAGACATTACCTCTTCGAAATTTTCCGCCATAAATTACAGAAAGAAATAAAAATTAAGAATCATAAATAATATTTATACGCAGTCAAAAACTAAATGCATGTGCAGTTTCGTATTTTTATCGCAATACGTTCTCCTCTTCATGTCTCACGACGGCTACTAAGTCACCTTAACATTTCCGTATGAAGTACAATTTGTAAAAATAGGCAATATTTTGTGCAATCAATGAAACGAACTTAAAATTGCAATCTACAGTCGAAAGAACGAATCTATATGACGAACGTCTCCCTATGAGTTCCAAATAGGTCAAGTATACGACGAACTGAAATAACGTAACTTGATTCCACTCAATTAACGAAATAATCCGATTTTACAACACATAGTGCTGTCGATACCGACCTGCAAGCGGTTCAAATTTAACATTTATCTCAACACCTCAATGAGTCTGTGCCAAAGAACTACCACATAAGCGGAGTGACTGTCGACACTTGCCGGTGTGGAGGATAAACTTACACTACAACACAAGGCGACCGCTGAGCTTACCTGCTGCCAAAACTGCGCCAGCAGGTAGATCCTTTCTTTCTTAAAAAGCCAGTCCATGGACTGCATTGCCTGGATGTCCATTTTCGACAACTCCTCCGGTCCTCCAAGAGGAAGACGATGTGACCACCGGAAGAAACTGTCTTTCGACACTTCTATAAACCCGAACGCCACCACCGCATCATCTGGAATGACGAACACGGGTTTCAACCACACGACATAAATCACACATAGACACTACATCAGTACCTCTAACTCCCCACCGCACTCAGCATTTAGTATGGTAGTCTACAAAGGGCAAGGCTCAATAATTAGGTTAGGCTAAAGGCTGAGGGAAACGATATTTTACAAAACTGAATGTCTTTGTTCTAAACGACCACAAACAGTTCTTTTTAAAAGTACTGTGTTATTTTCATAGTATTTATCAGTCGATATTGCGATTTCCTATAACAATACAGTATTCAATGATGGATTTCCTGACTAAACTTCCACAGTTCTTCCACTTTCGTCGTCAGGCCACATTCTTCTTTCACTGCATATCGAAATTCCGGTGGTGTTTCAGTATCATTCCTCATCTGTTTCTCATATTCTATGAGGATAATAGCAAGACGTACAGAATGAGCTCACTGCCAGACTGGCACATGTGAGGTAGTTGTCCTTACGAATATCAGAAAATCTGTCAGAGTCGATGGTGAGATTATGTGCGAAACGTTCAGCCGTCACTAAAAAAACTACACATAAGATCACTTCACACTCATCAGACGTAACTTAATGCGCTGTTTTCTTATGATATTATTCATTGTTCATATTTTTTACTTTTTGTTTTATAGATTGCGTGCGTAGTTCGGATTCGAAATGCTGTATGCCATCTAGACGGGTACGGTCACGCGAACGGCAGGAACTCGATGCCCCTCCGTTCGATTCTATACTTTTACTTTGATTTTCCTCGTCCTTCTTCCTATCCTCTCTCTTCTTTCGTCTCCAGTACTGATACAAATTTTGCTTATACTCTTTATGCTCCTGGATTAAATGTCAATTGATTGTGACTCAAAACAAACCTCGCAAGGCACAATGCGTAAATGCGTAACGGCAAATCGGTTTTCCACATGACGTTTGCAAAAACAACTACCTTTTCTTTATCGTTTGTCCTATTTCTTGTGAATCGTCTTGTTGAAAGATACGTCGGTTATTTCCGCTGTCCTTCCTTCAACCTACGCTTGTTTTAGAATCTTTCCTCTTTTCTAGCCACAAAGACGGCCCAGCGCAAATACAAAGCTAAAAAATTGCGAAATATTTCTTTCCCCATTTTCAGTAACGAACCATAAGAAAACAGTCCCTATTTATGGACACACACACGTACATACACACGTATACACGCACGCAAACACACGAAGCGAAACCGAAGTTTCTACGACACTACTGGGTTATACTTAATGATTCCTGGAAAACCTTCAGAAGAACATCAAACAACCAACCCCTTTCAACTCAGGCATCCACTTAAAAGGAGTCGTGTGTATCCGGATTATTTTTTCGCTAATTCTTATGACACTCACTATCCATTTAAACATCGAGTTCAATCAGATCGAAATCCGTTTTCTTGCTGTTTTATGGTTGTAAGCTGTAGTTACTATTACCTTAATAAAATGAAAAAACATCCCAAATACTACATCATAATCACCGATTAGTTCGGAGATACATTCCAAGAAACAAGGCTTCGTCAGTTAACGTTCAGCATACAACTGAACACACGAAGAATTAACGTCTCGAAAACACTTAAATAAGCAAACTGACATAAAAAGAGAGCTTTTTGTCGCGACTACCTACAAGAAACATCTGAACGGCCAGCAACGTGTAACATCTGTTACGACTACAAACTGTGACTTAGTCACTATCAGCTGTCCAAATACGATGACTTCTACACCAAATGGGATTGATAGCTGATATCCACTGTGCCTATGTTCGTGTTGTCATCTAGCGACACTCGCATTAAATACCGTCACCACTGAAGACAAACTTTATACGCAACAGTTTTCCTACTGCAGTTCTTCCAGACTGAAAGTCTTCATGCAGGCCTTACTGACATTCACCACATAACGTTTTTACGAAGAATCTTTCCTGCAGGCAAGGGCCCTACTCTCAAATGTAACAGTCCTGTGTTTCGGAAGTAAATAAAGAAAAACGAGTCCCTTGAACTCACAAACACCACAGCACACGACACCACTTCACACTTACTCATAGGTGGACGACGTACTCCCGGCTACGTACCTCCCGACAGCCACCTCCGTCTTCCTCGTCGTCGACGTATCTTCCTCCAGACGATGATGAAGACGGAGAGATGTCACCAAAAGTCGCCTCAGCAGCAATAATCACTGATTCCATTATCACGAGGGCGACATTTTACTTTCCTTTACAGGTTTGTTTCCAAGAAGATACTTCCAGGTGTTCACAACGATTATAACACTTTGTCCTTATGTTTAGGGAGCTGGATACAGAATGCCGGATGTTACTGTAGTTATTTGGTGATCGGGCTTTTGAATTGTTGAGGACCCCGTGATAAAAGGATCCCTTAATTCGAACATGACGAGTATTCCATTCTGCACTTGTACACACGTGACGTCAAAAATGTACCCTCGCCCACGTGTGCTGGCGTGCGTAGTTTCCTCCGCAACCGCTCTGCACAAATCCCTCCCTCAGACTGACTGACATGTAGTCTCCCAGCTACGGCGCGCACAGCCTGATCGAGTGGGGGCAGAGCGGGGAAGGGGCGCACGAGAGAGGCCGGCACACAGAAGAAGAAGACAGAGAGCCCCCCCAATATATTCAAGGGACAAATCCTTCAGCAGCAGCGGCAAGCTCCTCTCTCTCCTTGCAGCGAGCGCTGCTGCTACTGCTCCGCCTTTTCCAAGAGGCTTGCTGTATAGAGCTGCCACCTTGCGGCCGAGAAAGGAAGCTTACCACCACAATCGTAGACCCCAAAGCCTTTTCCGCACGCGGGACCCAACCAATAACCTACCAAAAGGACAGGCTGGCTTCAAGGGGGAAAGGAGGGAATGTAAGGGGTGGGGAAGAGATCAAAGAGGTAAGAGGGAGGGGAAGCACAAAACGGGCAGTAGGAAGAAAATCGAACGATAGCGCAGGGCCACCTCAGCATTGTATGTTACGCGCATAGTTTTTCTCTTCCCTTCAATCTCCAAAACCCTGCGCCCAATCTTGTATGTCTTTTTACCCCTTTTTTATCTTCACTCTCTCTTTCCGACACACGGTGCTATCTCGTTCCTCCTCCCTGCCCTGTTCTCGCCGAGCAGGCGCGCAGATGCGGGGGAGGGAACAGGGGCAAAGTGTTGACCACCTCATGTGTGTATGTGTGCATGGTATGGCCCCACCGCCAACTGCCGGCTTTGGCGGGCGGTGAGCAAGCTACCAGCCGGCAAAACGAACTTCCCTCCCCGACGCAGCTCTCTGAGCGTTCGCGGGAGTTACGGCCCCATCGGCCGAGGAATCTACGTCGCTCCGCGCGCACTCCCAAATTACAACAATGTTCACTCGATGCCAGGCGTTCCGTCGGTGACCAAGGCGAAGGCGGCGGCAGGACTACACTCAGGACTCTGAGAGGTGGAGGAGACTGCGTTCCGTCAGTGTCAAGCGCCTTCAACGCTCGAAATACCACCCGCGGTGCACCACAGCCTGACGTGAGTTACAATCCGGCATCTCCGTTACATTACTAACGACTGCAGTAATTTAACTTCCATAAGCACGACTACAACACTGTCTACTTTCACAAAATACTTTCCCACAATTATTAAGAAAACAATCTTGAGCAGCAGCTCGAGATGGGATCATTGTCATGGCGTTGAGTGAAGGAGGGGAGGGGGGTTGGGATGGGGGGGGGGGGGGAGAGACAAGTTAGATACGAACTGTTCACAATGGTCCTTGCTTAGAGTATACTGGACTGTATTAATCCAATAATAACTAAGTTAATAATATTTTATCTGTAATTATATAATAATGGAAGAGTAGTCTGGAATAAAATGAGACCACGTTGCATTAGCAGGGCCCGTGACAAAGGGGTTGTACTTGTGTACATCGACATGCACGGTTCCAGGATATTATTTCTGGAAATGGTTGTGAAAAATCGGCTAGGAAAAGTTAACTTCACATTACACACGAGCAGATTCTACTCACATTAATGTCGGTACCTTCTGTACACTTTCTTTTCTTTCAGAATTAAATCTTTTACAAGAAAAACACTATTATTTACCTCTCTCTGCCAATTAAAGAGAGATCTGAATACTTAATCTCTCGTAATACGTATCTTATATCTCGTATTTTGTAGGCCATTTACACTTCATGTAAGTTTTAACCCTTTAGAGCCTAGTGGTAACAATATTTAACGTCAGCTCTAACACTAACACTCTGCATTGTGTTCACACAGCGCACTTATCTATGTGTTTCAGATGCTTCTCAATATAAATAATTATTTCCCTGTAAGGTATTCGCCAATTAATCTTTATAGTGGAAACATGCCTTTTTCTAAACTTTATTCTATTTTCACCGTGCATTTTTCGAGTATAGACAATGTTTTTCACCAACTAAATGCACTTGTTATAAAAACACTAAAATATTATCAAACAGTTTTAGAATATTTTAGTGTTTTTATAACAAGTGCATTTAGTTGGTGGAAAACATTGTCTATGCCTTTTTCTGTTTAAGGTACGAGCTGATTATGCATAAGTAGATTAATTTCATTCTTCAAAGGGTTAGTGTGCTTTTTTTTTTTATCCCCACACGAAGCTGTTTCATACGCTACATAAGATAATTTTAAGAGGACACACTGACTCGAGGCTGTGCGTTCGGATTGCAGGATCCTTGCGTACAACCGGTTAAGAACAAGTGAATCCATTCTGAGGAAATACTGTTCAGTGAAGCTTTAAATGAAATGCATGATGAAGGGAAACTGAATATGTCTACATTATCGCGTGTCTGTTTCTGCTTACACTATGGAATCGCTTTTATATTATACAGATATATACCAGCTTTTGAGAGTTATGTTGGTACAGATCTCTTGATTATTCTGTTTTTTTTTTGTATGACTGTACCATTCTAGGAGTCAGTAGAGGTTTGTGTAGCATGTAAGACTATTACTTGAGATCGAGATTTGAAATGAATTCATAACTTGCCTAGAATTTTACTGCAGGACTTTCAACGTACTGTCAGTAATGAATCAACAAAAACGAAAATTAGAAATCAACAACAGAACCCTACTCTAAACTTAAGTGTTGGTGGAATAACGTGAAAATATTTATTTTTTAACTACGTTTTATTACGATAGACGCCGTTTGTAATTCTTTTAGAGCATTTCAGGGAGGTTTTAATACTTAAAACGATCCCGCCGTATTATACTCCAAAACATATTTCACAAAACGCCTACTAACGTCATTTCTATAGACCGCTTACAAGATGTATATATTGCAGCTGATTCGAATGGCTATAGAGGCCAGCATGGTGATCAAATTAATGCAAGCTATATCCACTTACATTACACACCAGAAGTGTATTTAGCACTTACAAAGAGTTTCGAAATTTAAAAGGCTTAGCAATGTGGGTGTAGCTTCTTATACAATGGGTACCGGGTTTCTTTCCCGGGGGTAAAGCGGCCGGGGCGTAGAGTTGACCACCCACCCTCATCTAGTGCCAGGGTTAAAGAAAGAGTAGAGCTATACCTTTACTCCCCCTCTGGGCCTTCGTGGCCTGTTCTAGGGAGAACTTTACCTTTACCTAACAATGTGGGTGTAGGAATCAGGGAATGGGGCTATCAAATAAAGAGTCTGAGTTGAATCTTCGCGAAAGTCACGTGAACGAAGCCATTTTTTTCATTCGTTATGAATGCTAAATAATTTTCATAACCGATAAAATACTTTAACATAAAAATGTATAAAAATATTACAAATTTTTATGGAATTTGTTTCCTACAAAAAGTCTTCCATTCTTACTAAAAACCTTTAAAGTTCCTTAAGGTCGTGACATTATTTCCTGTTATTACAAGTACGTAAATCACACCTGCTCCATAGTGTGAAACTGTAAATAGTAATGCTAATGATAGGCCTAACAATTGATTAAGAAATTACAGTTGTATGAACTGCTTAAATATAATATAACCTGAACTTCACTTATAAAGTGTGTCTAAAATAAAAGAACACAGCATTAGCCCTGTATAACAATCCTTTATTTTTAAGCCATCCCAGACATTTATTTTGGATGGAGTTGATTGAAAAAACCAATCTTCCTCTCTGCACACAGAAATGTGTTAATACAATTGAAAGACATAGTACTACATGGAACATTCACATAAGTTATTTTACGAGTTAAAATATGCCCCACAGAACTTTTGAAGGAAAATTTCTTAGGAAACGGTCATGTTGACGAAAAAGGCGGGAGGATGATATTAATATGGATGTTAGGAAAGTAGGTACTGAGTACTTGCAGTGACTGAAGACCGTGTCGAATTGTGGGGTTTTTATATTATCAGTGTTGAACATTCGTGTTCTGCCATTTGTTAGTAAAGTAACTTCACACAGGCTGCTTTTTCTCCTTGCTAATGAACTGAGTATCATTTTATGAGAGAAAGGAAAAGACATACATAATTACATAAAAATCACAGGATTTTAAAAATGATTCCAATTTCTACTCGTCAAGCTAAAAAGTATTAACCATTCCAACGGCTTGTATTAGGGCCTATCATCATTTTAATCATCAGCTTCAAGGCTTGTTATTAAGTTTGAAGCTCTCAAGCTTTCACGAACTATGAGGGAAGTCCTGTGAAGTTAGCTTTTCACGTAAAACCAATCAATGCCAAAACTTCAATCCCAGTAGCATTAGGCTTATCTCTCTCTATATACTTAACATGTCGTGTCCTACCTTCAAGTGGCCACTCTGCGATGATATGACTGTAAATTTCTGAATTTATGCCAATATTTTAATTCACTTAAAACACAAAATCGAAAGTAAGACAGTTAACGTAAATGAATATCTTGAGTCTTGGCTCGCCATTTCACAAAATCAACTTGTCCCAGGCGAGTCTGTGTCCTTTACTCGTAAATGTAAACCCATACATGTATATATTCATGTATTCATATGTAGCCACATATGTATATTTACATATTTATGTAGGCCTATTTACTGTTTATGTGCGCATGTATGTAAACGAGCAATCTGGATCAGGCGATAACTCTTGACTCTATTGTGGATATTCCGGATTCGAACTCGTTAAGTACACCGAGTATCCTAACGTTTCGCGTCGTTTTTCTCAGTCTTTTCTGTGTAAATCACAGACAGTACTTCAATTAGGCAACGACTGCTTCATTCTCAGTCCCATAAAGTTCATCGTTCACTCACCACTCGCTAGGCCTACGTAATCTGAGATACTCCGCGTTATAAAGTAAAGCATTAATAAATGTAATTATGTATCGGTATATACGCACCGTACATGGTATATAAGTACATCTATACACAGACAGCCAGTATAGTGTAGTGAGTACAGTAACTAGGCTGAGGACTGCAAAACATACGAGTTGTGGTTCGAATCCCGGCTAGAGAAAGAGTAGTTTTCTCTTCCCCGAAGTACCCAGACCGGCTCTGGAGCTCACTCAGGTTCCAGTTCATTAGGCAACGTGGTCTATTCCTTCGGCCGGAACGTGAGGCTGTCCTCCAACTAGTGCCGAGATTAAAAATGGGTGGACCTACACCTTCACTCCCCCCATAAGCCTTCATGACGTACACAATTTAAAACTTTTCCTTCACTCACTATGCACAGTCTACGTAGGCTACATACCATCTATAAATAACCTCACCTGCCATGGTGTCTTTGGATACGTATTTGACACTTTGTACTTTCGATTAGGGTTACAAAAACTCAGTAACTTTGAAATCTTACACATCAGAAGCTGAACAATTTCAGATTGCCCCTTCATTACATAACATCATTCTTTTTTGAATGGTGAGCTTAACTGTGGTCAGTTTCTTGTTTCATATACAAAACTCATGCTTAAACAAAAAGAAAGCCTTTCGTTTTATTTCCGTTTATCGTACTTACTAAACGTCCACTTCAGATCACCGTCATCATCACTGCTGATGATCAGTCGAAGTGTTTTAATATTCGTTGTGCAATGAACCTCGCGAACTGCTGCAGTACGCAAGGTGTTGGGCTGGAACTACTGTGGCAAGGAATTAATACAATACGCACAATACGCACAATAAACAGACTTTGGAAACGTCTGCAAACTTATGTTACTTGTTAGCGGCAATCGCTGGTGCAATCTGTTCCGATTACAGATACAAATAGCATACGATGTTAATATAAATCGATTGCAAAGAATAGTGTAATTGTTTTTCTTTTCGCGTTTTAAAGACCAGTGGTTACTGCATAAAATTTCTTAACACCAAACAAATTTACATTTACCCCCACTCTTTGTTTATGCATTTTGCATGATTCGCAGAAGCAACAGCGATTATTTCCCTAAGCAAAAGTGACCAGTTTGATTTGTAATGGGGACGAACTCTGTTCTTTTGTTCAATAGGAAATAACCGTTTAAATACTAATTATATGGAATTCGTGCTTAAAAATGTTGAACTGAAATAAATTCTTCGTGTTAATGCTTCCATTTTTCGGGACATGTAGCAATCATAATTGAGATGATATATGTACAAAAAATGTTAGTCTGAAGGACTAAATGGATATCTAGGATAATGTAGGAGAGCAATATTAAAATGTATTATGCAGAAATAGAATCTTAGCATGTGAATTTAACTAGCTGGGATAAGTCTAGTGGCGGAGTCTTGTGAAAAAAGTAAAGAGTATTTGGGTTTTGTAATAGGGAAGAACTGCCGATTCCGGTGGCCGTGCGGTCCAAGGCGTAGGTCTGCGGTCGCTTGATTCTTGAGATCGCGGGTTCGAATCCCACTGAGTGCATGCATGTTCGTCTCTCATGTATGTTATGTGTTGTGTAGGTAGCGGTCTGTGCGACGAGCTGATCACTCGTTCAGAGGGGTCCTACAGGGTGTGTGTCTAATCGTGTGTGTTCTATAAATCTCAAAAAACCATTCAACCCAATACAAATGCCCCTATTAAACACAGCAATCCTACTTGCCTCAGGAGCGGCTTAGGTCCGAGTTGGGCTGTACGGCCACAGAAAAGAAATATGTGAAAATTGTTTCACCTCTTCAGTCATTATTAATCTCTCAAGACATATTATTTAATGGAGTTGGCTTTGTATTTCCATAAGAACTAGAAATGCAACAATGCGTAATTTAACAAAAAGAAATGGCGAGTGTAGTTTTATTTTTTAATAACACTACCAACCATTAAACACGATGTCATTACGTGGAAAGTAGGGCGTTGCTTATGAAAGAGCTATATCTTTTGTAGCATGGAAAGGGTTAATAGCTCAGTTGTTAATATTTGTTCTTAAAAATCTGCCTGTCGTTTTATTCAACGTCGATGGGACTGACAGTCCTTTTGTTGATTTGATAATGACCATAGCACAAGGAACACATTCATTTACACTGAGAGGATGTGCGTTCTGTCTGTTCTGTATTCATTACCTGTATGAAGTAATGAACTCAACAAAATCGAGGCACATGATATTAAATAAATGTGTACAATCAGAATTTTATTTTGTGCATGTATGAAGTTTTGAATTTGAAAAACTTCTTCTGTTACTCTGCGATATTTCCATGGTCGAACCCATTGAAATTCTTTTACATTCACAAATGGGTGGCTTCCAAAGTTTGAAGAATTACGATCCTTTCTTTCACTGATGTTGCGGGTTCGATTCCCAATGGTGTCATTGGAATTTTTCATTGACTTAATCCTTCCGGCCGCACTATGGCCTTGGGGTCGACTCAGCCTCTAACAGGAATGAGTACCAGGAATATTTCCTGGGGGGTAAAGGCGGCCGGTGCGTAGGGCTGACAGCCTTACCACCTTCATGTGCCAATTGCCTATACATTCTGTGATCTTCAACGTCCTAGAGCCCTAAGGGCCTGTCCAGGCCTACAGTGGGTGAGCTTTACCTTTACCTTCTTGCATTAATATTTTGATACAGCAAATAAGGTCGCACCAGGGGTTTTAAGCGAGATATATCGTACGCATCATTTGAAGCGATAAAGTTGTGGTATACAGTTTGAATTCCCTTACATAGTCTCCGAATCATCTCCAGTTACATTAAATTAATTTGTTATTCTTGGCAAAGTGTGGATGGTGAAGAAAAATTTGGTGTTGAATATATAAAAGTTTGTGTCAGTTGTAGTATTAGGATTAAATTATTCTAGGATTTTGCACTCTGTAGTCTGCTGAATGGTTTTCGGAGTTTCGAAAGATCGTAGTGTCTTCGAAACGTCGATTACTATTTACCAGTCGTAACAGCGTAACATCCCACACGAAGAATCTTCAGAACTACGGCTGTGAGATCCTCAGATGACGATCTGTTTCTTGTTAGGAATTTAATGACAGATGCTGTACAGATTACAACAAGTAGCGTTACTATGCAAAGTCAGACGTAGAGGGTATTTTAGTGACAACCTCGGCCTTTTCCTACTTCCACGTATCAGGTTATAACAGTTTGATTTTGCATATAACTGGATATAATACTCATTTAGGCGTATAAACACATGAAATAAAGAGTAATAATTCATCGTTTGAAGAAGAATATATCAACTAATAAAGCAGAGAAATTCGTCCAGATAAAAAAAATAGCTAATTATACTACACGCATTAATGCACTGTATGCGCAAAATACAGGGTTTCTATTATTACAGCAGGTGGTATGTTTAATTACCGCTAGGCTTAGATAGCTAATAATATTTTTTTTGTTTATAAGTTTACTACGCGCTTTTCGCAAAATTGCGAAAAGCGACTGTTGCCTTCGTCATGTCTGTCTCTCTATCCGTCCGTGCGCATGCAACAACTCGTCTCCCATTGGACGGCTTTTCATAACACTTGATATTTGAGGTAAAGGTAAAGCAACCCCATTACAGGCCTAGACAGGCCCTGAGGAGTCCAGGAGGTTGAGGCTCCCAGATTTGTAGACAATCGGCACATGAAGGTGGTAAGGTTGTCAGCCCTACGCACCGGCCGCCTTTACCCCCCAGGAAAGATTCCTGGTACTCATTTCTGTTAGAGGCTGAGTCGACCCCAGGGCCATAGTGCGACCGAAACGATTATGTCAAGGAATTAATTCCAATGACACATCGGGAATCGAACCCGCGACGTTCCGGTATGTAGCGTAGTGCCTCAACTAACTACGCCACCGCGCGCCCCCCTTGATATTTGAGGATTTTTCGAAAATCTGCAGAGAAAATTCAAGTTTCATTAAAACCTGACAAAAATAGAGGGTACTTTACGTGAGGACCTATGTAAATTTATGATAATATCTCGCTCATTTCTCCTTAGAATGATAAATATTTCAGACAAAGTTGCAGAGAAAATCAAAACACACTTTTTTGTCCAATAAATGTTTTCCGAAAATCGTGCTGTTTATGAGATAAAGTTAAAAAATATGGTACAGCTAGACAGGCCACAGACGAGAATATAATACTGCATAGAAAAGATGCATTTGAATTCAGGATAACTAAGGCAAGAATACAGATACACGTTCATAATATTTAATAATTATTGTTTCGTAATTGTCTAATTCCGTCTGAAGTCGTAAAATGTTTTGGGGCAACACTTACATAAACTGAGAAACTACGCAACGACTTACATGTCATTACAATTTATTTAGCCAAATTGAACATCTAAAGAAGGCCACGAGCAAGCGAATTTTCTTTTCTTTGAATGCAGCGTTTATATGTAACGGGCGAAAAGAGTGCAATTTAGACGGAATACAACATCTCTCAAAAACTGGTATGTATAATTTGCATTGTTGCCGGTGACATAAATTTAGCATAAAAGTATTTTTGTGCAACACTCAATGCCTTTATATAGTTGACAGTGACATGTAACCCAACAACAACAACAAAAACACACAGAATGCATTGTTGTGTTGCCACTGCAAAAAGATTACGCGAACGCGCCACGAAATTGTTATAGTGCATTGCCTATCTTGCATTCTCATGAGAAAGAACAGGAATTTTTACAGTTTTACTGAATGTTTTAACTTCCGCAGTTTAAACATTTATTTAATATAAAGCTCATTAACTATCGTCAGCATTTTATATTAATTGATTACATCAAAATATAAATGAGGGCACATTTATTATATTTATTGTCAGACGTTCTAAGCATATCTAATATTTACTGAAACCTAATTTCAACGAAGAGATCTTACATCCAGCGGGATTTACATGTCGTCACATTCCTTGTTTCGATCTCTCTCTGAGACTTCCACATTCCAGAGCCTCTGCTTTCTGCCTAAGAGATAACCGGTCCTTGACTACTGCTACTTACTTATTCCTTAATTTTATTATGTTATGTCAATCACTGATATAACCTGAATGACTCTTGGCTGTTAAATATGGCTCAGGAGAGACGTAAAGGAAGCGATCATGACCCAGTGTGAGTGTGATGTACCGGGCTAAAAAGAACAGTGAAACAACCAGTCAGTGGCTGGGATTCGGACCAAATGTTTCGTGAGTCAGGTGCATTAACTTTACGCAAACACGTTAAGAGGACAATAATGTTTCTTCGGCCGATTCCGGTAGATGCACGGTCTACGGCGTGGTTGTGCGACCGTTCGCTTGCTGGGGTTCGAATCCCGCCGGGGATATGGATGTCTATCTATTGTGAGTGTTGTTTGTTGTCAGGTAGAGGTCTCTGCGACGGGCTGATCACTCGTCCAGAGGAGTCCTACCGAGTGTGTGTGTGTCATTGAGTGTGATTAGGCGCAACAATAACCCTCTGCACCTACAATGAGTAGGCAGAAGAGGCCAGACTAAAGAAAACTGTTTCTTAGAGATTTGGCGTGGTTTTTGCTTTCTCTTTAGTAGCGACGGTAAAAATTATTGCATTATAATTATTTTATGGCAAATATTTTCTGAGTAAAATTAAGAGCAAAGCCTGTGTAAGGAACGTATTCAACTATAAAACGAAACCACATACAAAGTCCACAGGATGCAGAGAATATGTAGGAAAATATTTGAGTCACAAACAATGACACTTTATCTCTCCTTCACGAGAAAAACTATTTCAGAGCTTGGGTTTTATAAACAAAGTAAGAAATTCACCTTGAAGAGAGGCAAACGTGACCCAGCTATGGTTCATTATTCTCAATGCAAGAAAATTTAGATGTCACGAACAAAGGCGTATGTTTTGTCGTGATTCCTGCAGTTAAGCTGTCGTGTTTAGTGACAGTGTTTTGTCACTGCGTGAAAACCATCAAACGACACGGTTCGCGGACAACTGACAACACGACATCCCTCTTCCACCTCGCCATCGAATAATGCAGCAATAGGTCAGCTTTGTTCTACTCTCTATTTATGTGTCTATATGAATCTTGTACGAGACACAGATTGTTTGTAATTTCACTCTGTCTGAACGCTTGTTAGCCGCACTTCGACACAGGTTTATAATCCACTAAAGTCACGGAATTTTGTACATAAAATGGCGTACTGTCGATTAATCTGGCGCAAGCTGTAACGCTTCTGGAATCTATGCTGTAAGTGCCCACTTAGACCCTCGGCCAGGACACAGGATATCCTGCGTTTTTCGTGGTTTTTCTCAGTTCCTTCAGACGAGTGCCGAGATAGTAACTTAAATTAGGCCATGACCGCTTCCCCCAACATTATTTCCACTTTATAATTTGCTGTAATACTCTCTTTCGACATGATACTTATAGGCTGAAAGACTCACATTACAACATATTTGTATTATAAATAAATAAATTAATAAATTAACTAATGCTGATCTCGGTGGCCTCGTGGTCTAAGACGTAGGGCTGTGGTCGCTCGTTTGCTGGGACTGCGGGTTCGAATCCCGCCGAGGCATGGCTGCCTGTCTTTTGTGAGTGTTGTGTGTTTATCATGTAGAGGTCTCTGCGATGGGCCGATCCCTCGTCCAGAGGAGTCCTACCGAGTGTGAGTGTGTGTGTGTATGTGTCATTGAGTGTGATCAAACGCAACAATAACCCTCTACACCAGCGGTCGCCAACCATTCGGACCTCACGGACCACTAAACTCACAATTTTGAATCCCGCGGACCACTAACATGAATTTTTTTTAAAAAGGTACAAACATCTATAAAATAATGATCATAAAAGTTCCATTCCATTCCATTAACGTGAATTTGATGCAACGTAATAAGGCGAAAATTGTCAGCGATCCTGTGTCGGTGACACGAAGACGAATCAGAATATAATGAAACAGTATAATAAACATAAAAATTGCAAATAATGTCAAAATTTCTCCACGGACCACCAAAATTTTCTCGCGGACCATCAGTGGTCCGCGGACCACCGGTTGGCGACCGCTGCTCTACACCAACAACGAGTATGCAGAAAGAGGTCAAAATAAGAAAGAAAGAATTAACTAATTATTCTTAATATTTAGATGGAAATAATGCGTAAGGTCCAGCTTCAGTTATTCGAATGTCAGCCCGGTCGCGCAGCCTGTACCCCAGTCACTTAAACACTGGGCTGCCTGATTCATTATCTAATTATGCTCCATACACCTTTGTGAATAAAACATGAAGCTACAGTTATCTAGGTTAGGCTAGGTTACGTTAACGTAACCTAGCCTATGTAACGTTATGTCAGATTACGTTAGGTTATATTAGTTGAGTTCATGATACTGTGACCTTCCGGATCTATGAGAAAATGGTTTGGTTGGCAGGATCAGTAGTGTAAGGTACATAATTTAAAGCAGGACATACGGAGGGAAGAAAATGGAGATATAGGAAACGTATCACAGTTCACGTAGCAGGATGAATTTTAAGAAGCTGATTATCCCTCATATAATCAAGAAATTCCCATACTTTTGTGGAACCCGTTACTGTGTGCACGCAAGTGCGCCAACGGACTCTGAACCCTCTGAGTGCAGTCTCCGTCGCCATATCCTATTTCTTCACGATGTATTTCAGGTGACAGAGAGTTCTCTCTTCCACACAGACTCCAAACTAGCTGTAAGACCCACCGACTCGTATGTCTTATCCAATGGTTTTCTGGAGGTAAAGCGGCTGCATGCAAATAGTGCCGATGTTAAGAATAGGTGGAACGGCACCTCCACCTACCAACATGCCTTTACGGCGTGGTGCTTAGTTACACTCAAGGATAATTTAGTTTTATCTAGCATCTACTTCTAGGGCCCACAGTATATTTTCATTTACGTCTTTCGTTAACATATTATACGCAGTTCTCATGTCCCGATGTGTGATCCATGTCTACCGATCTCACTGTCCTTGATTTCTTCGAATGACTGTAAGCAGAACGTATTGTCGGAGTCTTACAAGCCGAAGAATGTATTTGCGCTGTAAAGACATTAAAATTTTACTGTTTTAATTTTATTTTTTTGAAACAGACAAGAAATTGGAAGTAAGAGATTTAGTTAGTTAGTTAGTTAGTCACCTTGTCGCTACAATCGCGGAGCATTGGGGGCCTCCTTTCGGAGGTTTCTATGGTCATGTGCGTTGATGTAGCGGGTGACCAGCCCACTGGCCGCACAAGTTCTACTCAATCCTGATGTGACTGCCAGAGCGGAAGTAAGAGAAGAGTAGAAATAACGGAATAATTAGCTTCAACTAGTCGCCAGACAGGATTGTGACGAACGCATCTGAAGTACGCGATGTTGGAACAGGCAGAAGTTGCAGGGAAAGGAAAGATAAATTCACACAAAGTTTCAGCCAGAAAATTCATTTAAAAGTCACAGGCGTAGATGGGAAGGGGAAATAATAATATGATATTAAATAAATAGAGTATGAGGGCGTGAACATGACTGAAGTGCATGATAGAACCCAGTGACAGGACATTTTTAATGTCCTAATGAACTTCTGGGTTCCAGGAAAGCACAAATTTCTTGACCCGCTGAGTGCTTAACTTTCCATAAAACCTCAACTCCATAGATTAGTATGGTTTGTGTTGCTAATACTTGTTGTAGGAGTAACCCTTTAAATTGGCCGTGCCATGGCTCAGGAGGTTAGTCGTCGGCCTCCCACCGCGGAGGTCGGGGTTCTATCCCGGGTCAGTCCATGTGGGATTTGTGGTGGACAAAGTGGCACTGGGACAGGTTTTTCCCCAAGTAATTCGGTTTTCCCCTGTCAATTTTATTCCACCGGTGCTCCTTTACTTGGAAAAATGAAAAAAAAAACTATTCATCTTCCTCTTCACCTTCATCGTAGGGTTGCACTATAAGCCTTAAGGCTGCGGTGCGTCCGTAGTTGCTGCGGGGCCCTTCACCACAAAAAAAAAGCCTTTAAATTCCAGTGATTTCTTAACGTTCAAAAATTGCACATTCTCTTCATATTCCCCCACCCCCACCCCCACTCCCACCCCATCCCCATCCCGTGTGTTCCTCACGACCAATAACGATGACTTCCCCATAAAAACTTAACCTGTTTGAGACAGAGTGTGTTCACTGTGTGGTAGGGACTGAATCTTTGAATAAAATTCAAGTTAATTTTAAGAAATAATTTGCTTTACAAAGCCTTGACTGACAGCAGCCTTATATATATATATATATATATACTCTATATAAGTACCATAGTAAATAGTGCTTCACTCGTTAATTCCTCTCAAGGTATACATATTTAAATACATATTCCTGACAAAGGCAAGACACTGGTCATAAGACAGACCTGTCCTCTCGTCAGAGCGAACACCCCAAGGTGACTGTGAGTGCAACTGTCAGACTCGTTATTTAACATAACCTGGTAATGAGTCCCAGCGTGTCCCAGATGCTTGACTTTAGTTGGACTGTCAGTCGCAGAGTGACTTGGACGTATTCTTCAAAGGGTTCAACACTAAACACTTGAAGAAGCAGACACAAACTTAGATGTCTGAGTGGCGCCGAGATTGAACACTTAGGTGTTATGACAAGAAGCAAATCCTGACCTAACCCACACAAATGTGACTTCAGGAACTGGGAGGACTAAACACTGTGTTGAAAGTTTATGGATATTTGTGTTTGTCTGTGCCAATATCTGAATATTTTACACAAGGAATGAACTCTTATACGCAAAACCATACAATATCTCACAAAATTATCTATAATTCCTCTAAAACAACGCACAAAATGTGTGTGGAGGGTAATTTATAACACACATTCTGCCACTTCTCTTATATCCAGAATTACCCTACGTCATAACGCTGAGTTTGGTTTCAAGACGGCCACAGAATTACAGCTTGAAAATGGATCAGTTGCATTGATAAAAATTTAGAAAGGTAATCCTACATAATTTGGTTTAATAATTTATTTCTAAGCACAAGGCAGATCGTTCACTCTCCTGCTGTAAATGTTTAAACCATTTAACGTGTGAATGTTGACTTTAATATACACATGCCCTCACATTTAAAAATTATGAAGTAGCTGTTTGTGACTTTCAGCACAGAAATTGTTATTTAGCACGAAGACATACACAGAAGAAGGAGAGGTATAATTGGAAAAACAGTGAAGTAATGTTCGGTATAAATGAAATATTTCCATGGAACAGGATTATGTGTGTGTATGCGTGTATGTGTGTGGTATGTATTTATGTATGTATATGTGCGTATGTATGTATGTATGTATGTATGTATGTAGGTATGTATGTATATATGTATGTATGTATGTATGTAGGTATGTATGTATATATGTATGTATGTATGTAGGTAGGTATGTATGTGTGTGTATGTATGTATGTTTTCACATAAGCCTGTATGGCTGACTAAGTATAATCCATCTCTGTGTGTGTGTGTGTGTGACAGAGACAGTAGATTGGGTTTTGTTTAAAGAAGAAAATCATTTAGTACTACGGACCAAGAAAGAATAGCAAGGCACTGGTTGTGGCCCATTTTAAGGTCACCGTCCTGGAATTCGATGGCAAGAGGTTAAAATCACGACGAACAACAGAGCTTTCCACCTAATTGTCGTGACCAAGATTCGAATCTCGTAACTAGGAGACAGATCCTGCTATTAGCTGCTGATGTAACTAAATCACTTAATGCTCCCGTAATGTGACCGTGCGGCTCAGAGCTGAGTCAGCGTGTTGGGCACAGCTGTTTGTGTCGTCATGCAGCGACTGCCAATGCCTGACAAGACGGGTGGTCGGGCACATTGCAACAGCAAACAGCAACGGCTGACTTCTACTTGTACATTGGTCTGACTGACCTTGGAGATTAAGGCATTACGATCTTTCCAAACGTCGGTAACTATTCACCTATCGACACAGAATAATTTCCCAGAATATTGCATTTTCAACAAACACCGCTGTGCGAACCTCAAATTTCGGAGAAACGCATCTGTCAACTTCTTAAAATATGAAACGGTAACAAACATTATTTAGCCTACAGGCCTACAAAAACTTCCTCAAAATCATGCCGAAATAAAAAGTTTTATTTCACCAACATATGCAAAATATTCTTATAGTAGTGCCGGGTAGTTGTGTAGTGTAGTAGTGTAGTGACTACACTACTACACTACACAACTACACGGCGCAGCAGACAAAGCTTAACACGGAACAACATAATACAAAAACCGCCACATCTTCGCGATACTGACGCGACACAAGACCAGTCTGCCACTGATTTTTAAAAAACAACGTATATGTAATATTTAAAGGACTTTAACCTTTTATTCTACATATCCCTAAGAGCTCATAGTGGAACCCATAAGGAACCTCAGATCTTCTTTTGTTATTTTACGTTTAAGTGGATGTAACAACCTGCACAACAGATGTATAGTCTATGCTTAAGTAATTTGACCCCCTGCGGATGGCTAATAATTAGCCGAAACACGTGTAGGGGTGTATGACACTACTATAAGAATATTGTGCATATGTTGGTGAAATAAAACTTTAAATTGGTAACGAAATGCACGGTGAATATAACGTGAAATTCACGCCGAAATACTTCACTATTATAAATTCTTTTCGCAGATTATGTGTAATTCATCAACACAGCCCGATAAGATTATATTTAGACATGGTCAAGAGGAAAGACTACTTGGAAAACCTAGTCTTAGATGGGAGTATACTGTTAAAATTGTCGTAAATACGAGTAGTAACACGGGACGGTGTGAACTGTGTTTATTTGGCACAGGATACGGAGTGGTCGTGGGCTCTTGTGAAGACGGGAATAAACCTCAAGGTTTCATAATAAGAAGAATTACTTCAGTACCTGAACTTAAATTAGGACCCTGCTGTATGGACTTAGTTAGCTGGTTGGTTACTTAGTTAGTTAGTTTACATTCTTTAGAAATAAATCTTCTGTTAATATCAGTTCCAAATTCTTGAATCCTACTGAGAATAATCTTTCAGTTCATTAAGTTTCTGCAGCAGCACTTTGTGTTTACATAATTTGCGCGTTTGTCTTGAGCAAATATATTGAACGTGTCTTATCGAGATCGGTACAAATACAGTGCCGGGTCACTAAAACGATCCAGTGCAAAATTTAACCCTTCCACTCACACACACACATGTGCAGTGAAGAAAAGGGAAATACTAAGATCTTCCCTTTCTTTGTATACGCTCCTATTAGCCTGGGGGTGCACGCAGGAGACAGAGAGTCTTTCTTGCTGTGAATTCTACATATCTTGCTGGCCACAACACCTCCCTAGTCTTTTCACTGAACCCTTCTGCTCTCTCTCTTGAGCTACTAATTCCCATACATTACAGCACCCTCTTCTATTTAGACTATCCAACAAACCATCCCTCTCAAACACCCTAAAATTTTAACCCCTTCCTTTTCAACCCCTTTTCTACTTAAAAAGACCTGCACATTACATACTTAAATTTTCTCTGTCCGAAAACATTTATCCTGTAAACTCCGGTACGTTAGTCCCTGAACAAAGAACCATAAGTTTTCAGTAGACTAGGAATTACAGATGAAGTTTCTTATTAATAGCTGTGTCAGCAAATTAAAAGCACAGCGAGTATTTGTCTCTCAGAGGGAGTTCTGTCATATTTCTCTTCACTTCCAGAAAGGATCTGAGGTCCACCCAACTTCTTATTAAATGTGGATATTGCTGTAATTTCCCCCATTGTCGGCCGTGCCATTGCTCAGGCGGTTAGTCGCCGGCCTCTCACCGCGGAGGCCCGGGTTGGATCCCGGGATCAGTCCATGTGGATAAAGTGACACTGGGACAGGTTTTTCCCAGAGTACTTCGGTTTTACCCTGTCAACTTCGTTCCACCGGTGCTCCATTACACGGAAAAATTAGACAAAGTAGACATCTTTATCATAGGGTTGCACAATAAGCCTCAAGGCTGCGGTGCGTCCTTAGCATCTGCTGCGGGGCCCTTCAAAAATAAATAAATAAAAATAAAGGCGGCCATAGTGCGAAACTATTAACATTGAATGCGTGAACCTTTACTTATACTTCTCTTCTAAATCTTTATGACGTGACAGTTAGCAAAAGAGGTTGCTGATGCGTTGTATTTGCTACTGGTAGGCGAGACTCTACGAACACAGTGGCTAATTTAACTCCACAGTTCACAGATCTTCTTGAGAACCCGATAATTGCAACGCTTGTTAAGAAATACCTTACCATATTTGGAAAATAAATATTTATTTTTGCGTTCACAGAATTTCTGGACCCTATCTTCAGCCAGTTAAATTCACTCCATAACCTTACGTCCAATTCTCTGTGATGCACTGTCTTATCCTCCCATCGACGCATAGGTTTATGCCTCGTAAATGGTGTTTTACTTTCAGATTTCACGAGAAAAATTTTGCCTGAATTTTTATAGTTTTCATGCTTTCCATGTGTCTCGTACTTCTTAATATCTTCAATAAAGTTGCTCTAACAATATTGACCTCAAACCTCAAACTGTAAAACATGTCATGTAATTTCATCTGGCTAAGCTTTAGAAAAACACTAGGCTTAAGACTGCCATGAATAAAATCCTGTAAATCCCCTGTACGAATATTTAGGAATTTATAGATAGGCCTACTGCATCAGGAACCTACTGTAAACAGCTATGTTTTTAGTACAGATAATACTTAGATGGCGAAAACTCGATAAACCGTTCCGTCTATCATACGTACCCGAACCTGGAATACATTTACATGTCGAATTTTGTCTATCCCCCTGCCACTGTGGTTGCTGCTTTTTTCACCTCCTTGGGAGCTTGAACCCTTTCAGATCCGCCGCGAAAATTACTTTCAGATCCAGTGTCTATAGGTCAATCTTAAAATTACAGAACGGAAGAAAGGATAGAAATGAAGAGAGAATAGTGCGGAAATAAAAGAAGTAAAGGCTGGAAGAAAAAGGAAAGAAAGGATGGAAAGAGGAATAGAGACGGACAGGGATGTGTTACTGGTGATCTGTCGCATGGTTAGAGAAACACCTGGAATGGTGCTCTCTGTCTAATAAGTTTCACCATGTGTAAAATAGTGTTCAAATGAAGCTTGTGAGTCCGCTTGATTGAAATACCAAGCAAGTTGAGATTTAAGCTTCACAAGACGGTGACCATTGAGATTACGGTCTTCTGAAACGTAACGCTGTGTAATTTGATAAAGAGTTACCAATATTTTGTAAAAAAAAGTGCTGCCTGAAGCCTTCGCTCTTCTGCGATGTTACGCAGCGTGGCTTGGTAATGGGTTACCGACGTTTCTGGAGAGCGTGTCGGTCCCAGCCTGAAGGGTCAAGGGTCTGCGTAACTTCCCAGAAGATCGAAGACCTCAACTACACCGCGGCGGAAGCTTGAAATATAGCAGTGTTGCCTCTTTCTTTAGGTTAGAAGAACCAGAAGACCATGATTTTAAGTAAGTTAGTTTTGGCGGGCTGTCATATGTATAAACAACGTGGGTGTCGCTATGACTACATCTGGGTAAGCTCTTATGTGTCTATTACATAATATTTTCATACCAGCTCCTCTGGTTTCCAATAGAATCATTGTCATATCAACCTTTTACGGGCCTCACTCTGTGTAAGCGTGGTGTCATGTTTCAATTAACGCTACAATAGCACTACAGAAATATTGACCCTTCTGATTGAATTTTAGTAGCTTCTGACAAAAATAACGAACAGAGCCCTCTCCTGCCATCTGTCAATAATCGAAGTTATTTGTTGCGTTTCAACAGTGCTGACCCTAAATGATACAAGACCATGAAGACACTCTACCATAGGAAGAATTATTTTCCTGACACGACGTTATAGGAATAACATCACTTAAAACGCTGCGGTCTACATGGCGAGGCACTCATAAACTAGAAATTAAAAAATACAGATCAAGGGCCTAATTATGTGCCTGATTTTCATAGCAGATTCTGATTACCTTCAGTTTGTCAGATGTAACGTCAAATATTTTCACTGTCGCCAATGTTTGTAACTGAAAGGATGGTCATTTTTTGGGTGTTAAACAAAGTGTTTCGTCAAGGTGTTGGCAAGTACAAACACAGGGAAGTGCTGGAACAAGGAGAGAAGTCACACGAAAAACAACTGTTTCTTGTACTACTCAGGCCAAATACAACATATCTTTGATAGGTGGTCACAAGAACCAATAACGAGAAAAACAAACTGCCCTCACAGAGAATCAAACCACGGCATTCAAATGAAGATTTAGAGCAACGTTACATCCTGTTGCGTGTAGAGTTACTGCGGTTCAAATCTGGAGACTGCCCTCCCTTATGGAATTTTACCTGCGAACAATAGATTTCAAATAATGTTTACTTTTACCACAAGCTACAATAACTGTTAACCCATAATCGTTTGAATCCCTCTTTTGTGCGTAAAGTACTGCTAAAGAGTTATCCGTACCAGTTAAAATAACGCACCAGAAATGCGTTTGGTATCCTCTAACAGTACGTGATCCGATGCTATGCATCTTGTATTAATATATGGATTCACCCTTCTGTACTTCTCTCAGGGGTGTACATGTATCTTTATTTTACCTATGATCAACCCTCCGCCGTGTTAAATAGGTCCCTTGTCAACATTGAATTTCTCGTCCTCAGGTTGCAGATGGAGAAGACGGCCTTCAAATACAGAGGATGGCCCCGAATATCTTAAATTGAAGATGCAGTCGAGATCAGCTATGACTAGGCAAGTCTTCAATTTTGTCTTAATAATTTTTAACACGGTGAACTGATTGGGTGATATGTACTAGCCACAGCACCGTCATATGACAAGGTGTACATACTATTCACATAGTAATCCACTCCATCTTTCAACTACTCTATCGTAACCACTGAAACCCGATCCCCTTTTAAGCTGCGTCATGACGTCACTCACAGACTAAGCTCTATCGTGACCGTGGCAACCTGTTAATCATGGAAACCACGTAACCAATTACTCAAGCACTCACTCAATCACATTAAGTGCATTGTATTAGGTAGATTATATAGAGACGTACTTCGTAATTCATACACTTTTTGTTAGGAAAAAGATTAAATACAGGGACAACAATGGACAGCATGTGACAAGGAAAGGAAACGGAAGTTTGAAAAACAGCCATTTGGAAGACCGAAAGGAAGATGGGAGAATAACAACAGGAAGGTACATATATTAAGGAAATAGGTTATGAGGATGGGACGTAGACGAAAGTCGCTCTCTGATGTCAGAGATGTATGATCAACGATACGTTCTGATATTTGTCGATTTTTTGTGGAATTTTTGTTGCCACGTGAACGTTTGTTCAGAAACAAGAATAAAGACACCACGCACGCTCTTATATGATTTTTAATGAGGTCTCAAGTCTCTTGTGTCGTCAGTCTACAGTTTTCAAAATATTAAATATGAAGGTACATGACTAAAAACACAATTTTAGAAATTTCTCTACGTGAGGTTTCAGTGAGCCCATTGAATATAATGGCAGAATGTTGTGGACGCCCATACAATTTCAGGTTCCATAATAAGAGACACTTATTTACCAGGTGAATGACAAGTGGCTTTGAAAGTAACACCCTGTAGATTGGAATCACACAGCCTATATGGTTTTGAAACTTGGTCGATTACTCCGATTCGAGGAACATAAACTGTGAACATAACGGGGGGGGGGGGGGATAAACGTTACGTAATATGTTTGGACCAAGAGAGATGAAACATGCGGAGAATATAACAGAATGTTACGAGACAGTGTAGTTTGTACAGTGACTAGGGTACGGGGTGGGCGATCGATGACTTACATTTTGATTCGCGGCAGGAGTAATATATTTTTTCTCCTCCAACGCGTTAAGATCGAACATGGGGCCCACCCAGCTTCTTATTCAATGTGCATCAGGGGTTCGGGGCGTAAAGCTGACCACTCACGCCCAGTTAGTGCCAATATCCCATATGCTGTTCTGGCGTACGTAGGGACGGCCGTACTTTTACCTTTATATTACGTAATAAGCCGATCACAGTGGCCGTGCGGTCTAAGGCGTGGGTCTGCGGCCGCTCGCTTGCTGGGATTGTGGGTTCGAATCCCGCCGGGGGCATGGATGTCTCTTGTGAGTGTCGTGTTTTGTCAGGTAGAGGTCTCTGCGTCGGGCTGCTCACTCGTCCAGAGGAGTCCTACTGAGTGTGGTGTGTCTGAGTGTGATCGTGAAGCGTTGATAATGAGGTGGTCCTGGCCCACTAGGAGCTGTTGCGCCATGGGAAGAAGATTACGTAATAAGCAGTCCCGTTAATTTACATACCACCTCTAGCATTGTAATGTTACTAAATATAAGAGGTTAGGATGCAAGAATATGTGCAGTTGCCAAATGGAAAAACAGAAACTCTTACGGAATGTTTCTGGGAAGGAGCCACTACCGAAAACGATAAAAATTGATACTTAGGTCATTTAACCATGCCTTTTCATCAAATATACATCGTCATACAGTGTGGGAAGATAATCATGGTTGGAAAGAAGATAAGGAATTGTGGAGCCAGGTGAGATTCGAAAGTTGGATCAGGATAGTCGGTCGCCCGGACGAGAAAGGAACAGCATATAAGTTATACAGATTTCAGGTCTAGAGTAATGTCGCTAAACCAATAAGCTTCGTAGGGAGATAGGAGGATAATATTAAAATGGATTTTAAGGAAACAAAGAAGATATTAGCTAGACTGAATTGTTGCATGTTCTTGCTTAATGCAGTTTGTGGTTGTTTTACCAAGTGAGTCAGTTGATTTAGGTGGTGATACCCCTGGTGCCTAGAGACATCTGGAAACCCTTTAAGATATTAATATAAATACGCACTTGTACAGTGTGTAAGAAGGAACGGACTTTTCCTTTATTGGATGAGGAGGGTAAGGGAAGTGCATTGTGCAGCACCGGAACAGAGGGGAGGAGATGCTTGAGGCCCACACCTTAGCCTTACGTTATGAAACCAGACCCGTGTCATAACATTACAAATTGTATCACACAGGACGGTAATAGATGGCAACACTGCCATTTCAAAAGAAGAAGAAAGCCGTCGGAACTGGATGGTAGGGGTAGGAATGGATTCATCTGGCTTGGAATAGGGACCAGTGGCAGCGTTGCGGACACAGTAATAAACTTTCAGGTTCCATAAAATGCGTTCTTTAACGAAGCTTTGCAATTGTTAAGGTTATATAGCTTCGGCGATAGACCAATGAATGAGTATGGAGCACTGGTAGAATGACACCGAGTGGGGACATCTGAATTTCTCGTAGAACAGCCTGTCCCAGTGTCACTTTATTCACTACAGTTCCATATGGACTGGCCTGGGATTGAATCCGTGGCTCCTCTGTGAGAGAAAAGGGACTAACCGTGTGAGCTGAGTTCCATACATTACGGGAAATTTCTTAACTACCTGAGGGACTATCAGCTTCTCAAAAAGGATTCTATCCTATGGATTTGGTTATCATGTGGATTTGGTTAGTTTGCTCTAGGATTCCTAAATGGTGATTTAATTTCCCTTAAACATGTATGAACAAGCCGATCCCAGTGGCCGTGCGGTCTAAGGCGTGGTTCTGCGGCCGCTCACTTACTAGGATTGTGGGTTCGAATCCCACCGGGGGCATGGATATGTTGTCTCTTGTGAGTGTTGTGTGTTGTCAGGTAGAGGTCTCTGCGACGGGCTGATCCCTCGTCCAGAGGGAGTCCTACCGAGTGTGGCATGTCTAATAAGTGTGATCGTGAAGCCTCGAAAAATGAGGCGGCCTAGGCCCCCAAGGGGCTGTCGAGCCATTGGAAAAAAAAAAATGTATGAACATAGTGTTAATAGCGGCAGGCGAAATGGCATACAAACATTACAACGCTCTTTTCCAGCATTTCAAACTATGTAGGTGGAGTTGTCCTTATGTATAACATGAAGGCATAAGGGGGTGAGAAGGCATAGCTCCACCCATCTTTAGCCTCGGGACTAGATTGGGTTAATGGTCAGCTTCGCGCCCCGGCCGCTTTAATCCCGAGTTAAGAACCCCGGTACCCATTGAATATGAAGCTGGGTGGGCTCCAGAGGAAAGATAAATTATTGCTCCTGCAGGAATTCGAACCACGAACTGTCCGACGTCCAGCCCTCAGCCTAGTCATTATACTGAACACGCCATCTGGTTCCTACGAAGAACTGCGCACTGGACTACGTCAATACATTTTTTTCGACTCCTAACTTATAGGGCAGTAAAACATTAAAACTGAATATAATAATATTAAGAAGGCCTATGAAGCGTCTCTCAAACTGTAGTACTTTAAAACTAAAATGTATTTTCTAAGAAACGTGACTCTGAAAAGAGAATTATTCCGTACTGTAATTTAGGATTACCATTCTTCAGCTTAGTTGACACGTCGTGGCTACATCCTGTGTAGAAGTTATGAAGTTCAATCCGACTGTTAACTTTCAAATGTAATTGTTATCGTGCAAGTAGCGAATAACCAAAGGAGATGGGTCGATTGCAAGCCAATCAACTAATCAAGTAGCTCGACTATTACGTAGCCTGAATGAGATAAAGCGTCTCCCAGTAACAGCGGAAAATTCAGCATCAGAAACCTTTGTTTGTACAAATATATGTTCAAGTGAAAATCGGAAAATCTGAACAATTGGGGTGAAAAGGTCGATCTTCACAAAGCCTGATTTCTTCTGCCGTGTAATAACTATGGTGGTGGTGGTGGTGATAGTGGTGGTGGTGGTAGTGATAGTGATGGTGATAGAGGTGGTGGTGATAGTGGTGGTGATGGTGGTAGTGATAGTGATAGAGGTGGTGGAGATAGTGGTGGTGGTGATAGTGGTGTGTGATGGTTGGTGTGGTGGTATTGGTAGTGATACTGATAGAGGTGGTGATAGAAGTAGTGGTAATGGTGGTGGTGGTAGTGTTGGTGGTGGTGGTAGTGATAGTGATAGTGATAGAGGTGGTGGTGATAGTGGTGGTGGTAGTGGTGGTGATGGTGGTAGTGGTAGTGATAGAGGTGGTGGTGATAGTTGTGATGGTAGTGGTGGTGATGGTGGTAGTGGTAGTGATACTGATAGAGGTGGTGGTGATAGAGGTGGTGGTAATGGTGGTGGTGGTAGTGGTGATGGTGAAAACCTGTAACACATCGAAATTCGCAATCGTGTGTCCAGCCCTTCCTTGGCACTAACGCGGCAGTCTTCGGTTTTGCACTCCTATCTCGGCCAGACAGCGAATATCTTGATTGACGTCAGTGATTGACCGCCTGACTGACTAACAAACTAATCAACCAACCAACCACCCAAATAACTACATACCCAACTAACTAACAGAATATAGCATTGTCCAACTTGAGAAGTCAAAACTTCCTCAGCTGGTCAAGGAATTCCCCTCGTTTTAAGGAACCCGAAAGTTCATACCGTGTTCGCAAAGGCCCGCCTCTTGTCCCTATTCTGAGCCCTTTGCATTCAGTCCGCGCTATCCAATTTTATATTTTAAGATCAATTTCATTATTATCCTGTCCCTTTATGCCTACGTCTTGAAAGTGTTCTCCTTTCTTCTGGTTTCCCCTAAATTTCTGTATGCATTTTTATTCTCCCTCACACCTGCAACATGCCCTGCCCATCTCATGCTTCTCTATTTGATCACCCTAATAATATTTGGCGAGGAGTACACATCTCATTGTGCTATGTAGCTGCTCATTGTATGGCAGGTAGAATACCTGAGAATAAGCTACAACCAGTTTCTTCCTGATCCTTCCTAACTCATTCAAATCGTTCTGCAGTTCGGAGCGATATGAAATACCGGTTCCCATTTCGCATTTAAAGAAAGCCATTAAAATTTATAATCCGAAAAAATCTTGTGCCCTGCGTTTTTCATTTTTCATCAGTCAGATTTGTTGATAGTTACGTACAGAAAGATAAGGCAGCACCTATAAATGGCAGTGATAGTTACCAATGTTGCAGTCGGCATTACAGTGTTGACCTTTGCCAATGAAATTTATCTTCATGTATCAACACTGCTTCTTTTATCGAGATGCCTTTCAAGAACTTTCAAGCTCATGGAGTGTATATTGAGTGATTTAACGATTTTACAGTATCCTTCAAGAGATATAATGTATATGAATAAATCAGTGGACGGGCAGAAAGTCGTAGCTAGACAGAGTTTGCCAAATTTTCACGTTGAAATTTCAACACAGTTCATGCTAGTATTAGGACTACACGAAGTATTTAAAGAAGACATGTATATACACAATATGGAATAGTGACTAATTCTTAAAGTTTCTTGTCTCATCCATCTTGATTTTGTAAAATTTTCACATGCCCTCGCTTGTCCAGAGAGTTCCGTTTTGCTTGTGACTTTATTTAAAAAACTGATAAAGAATGTTTTGTTCATTTACATAAAGGACTTCAATACAAAATTTTTCGTTGAATACACTGTTAACTGTGAAATACGCAAAGGTAATACTAAATAAGCAGCATGTAAAATATAAACATGTTATTGATAAGAAGTCTAAACTAATAAAATTGCCCGTGCCGGCAATCGACCCCCAAGTATTGGAGCCTACTAACTATGCAGACTGATCTGTCCGGCTCATGAAGAATGCGTGGTATTTTTTTCTATGGCGCAACAGCCCATATCGGGCCTCAGCCGTTTTACTGTTGAGGATTCTAGATCCTACACCATTAGATACACACACCAGGTAGGATTCGTCTGAACGAGTGATCAGCTCGTCGCATAAGCCGCTACCTACATAACACACAACAAACACAAGAGACAAAATGTCATGCCCTCGTTGGGATTCGAACCCGCGATCCCACCAATCCAGCGGCCTTAGACCGCACGGCCACCGGGATCGGCGAATGTATATATACTTACTTCTATTCCTGGTTTGTTTAAGGCCGCTTTTCCAAATCTCGGATTTTTAATGTGGGATGATAACGTGAATAATGAATAAAGAATTTCAGCGAGGGAGTGAAGAGTAAGGGCTGTGGCGTAACGTGAGTTGCTATTGCAGCTACGAACTGACGACAACCACAAATACCTGTCAGTATAGCTGGTCAGTGGCCTGAGATTTGATCACGTGATCTCCTGAATATGAAGCAGGAGTCCTGCCCACTAGACCACAACGTACAGCATGTGTATCTCTCATACTGACCACCATTTTCGACAATTTTGCATTTAGGCTACAATAAATGAAGGCCAAAGCTAATTACGCTACCGATGTTTTGCGATAGAGTATTTGACCCATCTTCAAGGGCCAACATGTCCAAGACCATTAAAGAGGGGCAGACACGCTATCTCAAAGCGTCGTTAACCAGTACCCCCACTGATGCTGCGCAACGTACCAGAAGATCGAAGACCTCCATTCTTCTTTCTTTCAGGCCACTGTCACAATTAGCCCCAATATTGATGAAAACTATGTTCCGGTCAAAGTTTTAGAGTTACAAAAAAAGACAGCTAGGAAGTAGAATTGCCCTGGTGGCTGCTCGTGTCTTCAAGAAACGAATTTCGAAGGCCTTCCTGCATTGGGTATTTTTTCTGCATTTGGGAAATTGTGCTCTGGTGCAACGTGGTAGTCCAGATGTTTTGAAATTCAGACAAAATAAACTGGTTCCTTTGTACTGATACAGAGTATACGTAAGAACAATGTGCGTATCAGAGAGTCAATGAAGCTTGCACGGCAGTGTGGGTCCTAGCTAGACCTGGAGATATGCTACAATGCACTCAAAACGAACTCTTGCGTGTGTCTTTGAATTAGCAATTTTAGCATCTCCGAACAAAAGCAGTACATGTTCATAAAGCTAAGGACTGATTAAATGAAGGTCGGTCCCGCAGAACTTCATGTTTGGTTCGATATCGACTATTCTTCCTGCGGTCTCTCGGGGCGAAATTCTGAGGTGATGTCTTCACGCTTTCAATGCCTCGAACGATATCGCATATCGACTGGAATCTGATCTGGCACACTCTGTATATATTATGTACGACAGAAGTGATATACCCCTCGTTTCTAGTTTAACGGCGATAAGCAACTAACCGTGCGACATTCCATTTGGAGAGAGATCATACACAGGTAAAAGGTAGAGTTTTCTCTGTCCATAATATAACGGAAAGCAAGGAAAGTGGACATATAGCTCCACTCATTCTTAACTTCGGCACGTCGTGGAGTTGAGTGGTCTGCTTTACGCTGCTGCTACATTAACCCCGGGATTCAAAGAATAGGAGGATGGTTTAGCCTCATAGCCGGTCTGGAAGTCTTGGAAAAGAAAGAAATCTGTTGCTTCCGCCGGAAATCGAAACCTGGACCGTCCAGCTCGCAACCTATCCACTATACCGACTACGATCTCTTGGCTTCCGGCAGGGAATCCTACAGGAAAACAATTACAAACATAGAAGACTCGCGAATTTTTATAACACATAAAATAAATTTAATATAGTTAAAATCAATAGGCGTGACACAGAGACGTGAATTTTTAACTTGTATGATTACTAAATAGTTGCTGTTAGCCTTGGGTTGCAGATTAAAACATCTGAAGCCAAGTGGGAGTCGTTACTTCTTCTAAGAACATTTTGTTTTCTAGCTACCGGTATAATTATTGTTTACGCATGCGTAAGTTCGCAGAGCGTAATGCAACATGGGAAGTGTTCGGGAAGGTGACGCTATATGAACACTTGTTTATCTCCCGGTAGTCATCTAAAGGAGCTGAGAGAAATTAACAAAAGAAGTGCACTTACATATAAGTTACGAAAAGTTCTTAAATTCATTGTTTGGTATCTTTCATCCATCTTGGGTTTTTTATGTTCATTTATTACAAATATAAATGTATTCTTTACAGAGCTGATAAAGCAATTGAAGCATACTGACTAGAGCCATCTGTTGCCTTGTGGGTAATTGGTATCAAGACTAGAGGCAAGAAATATTTTTCCTTTTATTCACATAAGTATGGGAGTCCAACATGTACAAATACATTTCAGAAGAAACTTGCGTAACCTTCATGAGATGCCTATCTTACACACATTACGTGCAGTAAGATGAAAGCACAGTCGAACCCGGTTATAATGACATCGATTTATGCGACAGCTCGTCTATAACGTCGGACATTCTGTGGTGCGAATAAATTCCTCCCTGTTAACCATAATATTATACTCTTCGGTTATAACATCACTCGTTTATAACGACACAAAATATTCAGTACCTTTCGTGACAAATTTCCATCCAAGTTTCGTATGAAGCAAGGTGTGATAGGGACCGAAACAAAATTCGCGTTATAGCTCTCATTATGGACGATACACAATACCAACTTTCACTGCAATTTGTTGTCCTATTTAGAAGGTACAAACATTACGAATAATGACCAAGTAGATAAAGATACCCATGTTCTATTTCACATTTACGTATTTCATACAAAGCATTCATTTATATTTTAGGTAAATAAATCACATTTCGTCTGCGATTTTAATCTCAGAACGCTAGGCAGACGAGATGTCATAGACTTGTGTTGGAGAGATCCGTGGTTAGAATATCGACTGCCCTGATTCAATTTTTTTTCTGCGATTTTGGTGCATTCACGAAGAAAGTTACAAAAATGTGCGTGACAATTGTGCAAGTCTCTCCCTCGTACTCTAATAACTCATGAACCAATTGTAGGACTTTCATGAAATTTCATGTTAGGGAGTTTTACAAAACTTTATGAACATAATGAAATTTCGATTAAAACTCGAAGAAATAAAGAGCCCTTCACATTAAGAAGTACTTAGTGGCCTGGTCGTTTCTGGAGTCTGAGTCGCTAAGCACTGGCATTTATCGGACCGAGAAGCATGTAGAACAAACTTTGCAGAGAAAAGTAATATGCGCATAAGATGTAGCGTGCATTTATTAGCAACTGTCTGTTTTCGAGATCATGAAACAAAAG